>CM053401.1:132778544-132836730 GCA_028644305.1 Xerus rutilus | reverse complement strand
CTCTCTCTCTTTTTTTTTTTAGATGTTGATGGACCTTTACTTTATTCATTTATTTTATATGTGGTGCTGAGAATCGAACCCAGTGCCTCACACACGCTAGGCAAGTGCTCTGCTACTGAGCCACAACTCCAGCCTTCACTGTTTCTTTTTCACCACATCCTTCTAAACCTTCTCTGCTGCTCTTGTGGTGCCAATCCTATCTCTCATCATTTCAGCAGGGTTTTTCTCCCTCTTTTCATATGACAATAATTGAAGCAAAGAATATCAGAAGACTTGAAATGTTTCAAATATTATCTCTTCTCCTCCTCTCCCCTGCTGCTACTGTGGGTCAAGGTACAATCACAGCCTGCCTGCAGCCTCGTGATGCCTCCCACCTGGGCTCTCCACTTTCCATCTGGCCACCACAGAGCAACCAGAGAGACTGAATCAGCTCAAGTCACTCCTCCCTGTGAAGAATCCTAAGACTTCTATTGCTCCTGGAACAAAATCAAATTCCTCAGATGGGCTTCAATGCCCTCCTGGTCTTTGGCACTTCTGCCTCCCTGGCCTGGCCTGGTGCAACTCTGCTGTGGCCATGCTGGCCATCTTTAAGCTCCTCGGGCTGACTAAGCTTCCTCCTGCCACAGGGCCTTTGAACCTGCTGTTGTTTCTGAAATGTGACTTCTTCTCCATCCCGGCCCTAATCAATGGTTACTTTCTCAGTAGAAGTTCTCCTGGCCCCCCAAGTAGGTCACCAATAAGTATCTCCTGGGGACAGCAACTGGCACATAGTTTGAACTTGGTAAATTTTGTTTTCCTTTTTTCTTTGTGGTGCTGAGAATTGAACCCAGGGCCTTGCACATGCTAGACAAGCTCTTTACCACTGAGCTACACCCCCAGCCCAGTAAATGTTTATTTGTTGAACAAATCTTACCTCCAATATTTCTCAGTGCACCATCTTACTTCAAACTTTCTCTTCCTCTCTACCCACACCACCCACCACACCAAAGAGTGCACTAGAGGTGACTCTTCAAGCCTCTGTCCCCTTTGCCTCAAGCCCAGCCTAGTTCTCATGTCAAGAGTCGGGCCCTGCACCTCCATAGCCACTGTGAGGCCTCTTCTTGGTCTGACCAAATGAATCTGGCTAGCTATGTTTTTCTGCATTTTCCAGCTCTTGCTTTCATTAGAGAAACAGCACAATAAAGCTCTGTGGGATGGTGGTCAAGTAAAGGCCCAGAATTAGACTGGCTGCATTCGAATCTCTCTTCTATCACTTACAAGCTATGCAACATTAAGGAATTTATCCAAACTCAATAAATCTTAGATCAGCATCTGAAAATGGAGAGATAAACAGTACATATCTTATTTAATTGGGAGACAACCTAGCACAATGTTGGGGATCATGAACTCTGGCACTTGAGTTCAAATCCCAGTTCTGCTGCTTGCTAGCTGCGGCACACCTTGGGCAACTTACTTAACCTCCCTGTGTCTAGTTTCCTCCTCTGTAAGATGAGTACCTACTTTGGATGATTGTCCTGAGTTATCGGGATGACTGGCATATAGTAAATTAAATTATGACTTGTTCTTGGGTATTAATTATAAGATGTTTGGCACAGTGTCCAATTCCTAAGAGCCCAGTGCATGGCAGCTGCTCTTATTGTCATGACTTTCTGATTTGCCAAGAGCTGAGACATCTAGAGCTCTTTTGAGTCAGCTTTTTTGTGGACACACAACCTGTGGGGAAGACTCTCCTAAGACAACCTGAGACAGAATCGCAGATTTCTTGTGTTATGGCCAGCAATGCATTTTCTGGTCCCACTCAATCCATCTCCTCAACCTTTAGGCCTCAACCATGGGTGCAGCTGAAATCCAACAGAGAAAATTGAAAGCAGTGTGCATTAAAGGAGGAATAAGTACTTTCTACCCCCAATTTTTAAAGTTCAACTTTATAGATGAAGATAAATGGAAAAACCAATAGTCAAATAGTAAAAAATGCTGGTGTCTCTTTTGTTCAAAGTGTGAGTGTATTTTTCAGTTGAGAATAAGAAGTTGGCATTAAAGGCAGACTGGACCAAACACTTTCCAGTTTCGTGAAAGATGGTCGCCCTATCGTCATGATCCCTTTTGAGGAGGCAAGTGTGAGGTCAGGCTGGGCACAGCTGAGCTGAAGCTGGGCCATCCCAGCAGTCACACCACTTGCCATCTCCCATTACCATCATATCCATCCCTTAGAAGGCTAAGACAGATTCCAGTCCACAACAGTTAGGACCGAGAAACAGGTGCTCACGAGGGCCTTCCTTTATAAAAGAACATAAATGATGAGACATTCCAGGTCTCTCTGACACTAGCTGTGTGATATTGAACACGCTCTTCAACCAGTCTCTGCCTTACTTTCCTCATCAGTAGGGATTATCTGGCAGTTGTGGTGACATTTAACAGAAGCAATTCACGTAATATGCTCAAACTGGTGCCTGGCACATTCATTATCAATATTACTAGTGCTATTATAAAAGGGTGGAATCAGAATGCAGAGGAATAAGAGCATTTGGTGGCGTTGGCACTTATCTCAGCAGGAATCTCCAGGATGTCAGGCAACATCAGTGTGCTCTTTTCTTCTGCCTCCACCACAAAACCACGTGAAGGCATTTCTTCTCTAAGATCTGTATTTCTTGTACATAATGTTAAAACTTAGAGGGAGAAGGATTCAAGGTCACTACTTTTAATGAGATAATTAGAAATAAGTGTGTTTGCATGTTTCCCAGGAGTCCGTGAGTTTGGGGAAGTACGCGATAGCTGTAGAGGTGAGCTCCACCAGGACACACTATCACAGGAAACAGATGGAATCCCATCCTCGGGCTCTGCCCATCTGCTGTCATATGACTTTTGCCTCTTAGAAAATGGGCCTTGATGTTTTCTTAAGGTTCTCTGAGAGTATCTCAGAGGTGAGGCCCTGCAAGTTCAAAAATGGAGCTGTGCTCTGTGGCGCTCAGTGTGTGGAGACCAAGCTGTGTCCTTGGCAGAAGGAAGAGAACTTCCTCTGCTCCTTACTGGGCTGCCCTTTGTACCAGGGGTAAGGAAACAGTCCTGTCTCCTTCCCAGGGGCTGAGATTTCATAAGGTAGGCGTCTCCTTGTTTACTCGCAGCTGCAATGAGTTCATGGGATGTTGGGCAGGGAAAATCTGAAAAGTGGACCCCAGGTGTACTCAAATCGCTCTTCTCCTCCTTTCCACATCTGGGGTTCTCAAACATGTGGTGAGAATCAGGAAAGAGATGGTGAGGCCCATTGTTGGTTTCTGATTTAACAGGTATGAGGTGGAACTGAGAATGTGCCTTTGTGACCAGTTCTCAGGTCAGGAGACCACAGTATCTTTGGAGAAGCAGTGGTCTAGGACTCCACTATGAATGACAGTGTCTGCTCAGGTCCACTTTCTAGAGTAGACTCTAATCTACTCTAAGTGCATGAAGGACTCCTAACTACTCCCACCCTTGCAGATGCAGAGAGCTTGGTGAGGAGCTTGGCTTGGTGAGCCAGTTGAACTGGCTGCCTATACCAAGCAGCTGGTGCTGGTGGAACTGAGCATGGTGTGCATGTGTGCAACCCTGGGAAACCAGCAGAGAAGATGGTGTAGTGAAGGGAAGCATTAAGGGGTTTGTTTGATCAAGGATCTACAGCTGTCGACTTTCGGATGTGCTCCAGACTCCTAGGGTGTTCCACAGACTTTGTTAGGAGCACCTGCCTACTTTGGGGTCATGTTTTAGGTTTCCTATTTTCCCTTCCAAGCCCAGCAACCTTCCACTCCTGCCCCCAACAGAGTAATACTACTTGGATTACTTTTACATTGGAATCTCCATGTTAGATTTCCTTTGGAGAAAGCACTGTGTGGCTCAGTTGGCCAGGGAACCCTGGGACTAGGTAAACTCCATATTCCCAATTTAGGATAAGAAGCCACCATTCAGATTTCTCGGAGGGGTGGAGATGGCTTATGCTTACATGTGGGAGCAAGGAGGACAAGATCTCATCAGAGAACTCTGGAGAAGAGCCACCGGGCATCTGGCATGCTGAGTGGCTAAAATGTGTAAACTGAAAAGTGTTTCGGATCAGGGGAGGCTGAGGGACTCAGCCCTCGGAGCGGCGCACACAGTTTCAGTCCAGTGACCTACCAGGTCTCTTCAATCTGCCACTCAGGGGCTCTTCTTTCTCCTCCTTTTCCTCTTTTGACTGGCCAAATATCTCAAGGCTTCCCCATTCAAATTCCTGAGCAATACTGCCAGACCCTGTCATGAATTTTCTTTAGTTTTTTTTTTTTTTTTTTTTATGTAACACAATCACATAGCTCAGAAAGTGACTTCCAGGGCCAGAAGCATCCTGAGGATCTGCCCTCCAAAAGCAGATGAGAGAGACAATGGGTGGCACAGGTGTTGGCGATTGCCCAGTTTGTAGGAGTCACCAGGCATTGTGACTAACCTATCTGAAGTCTGGCTGGCATTATTCTGGCCTATCTAGTTTGCGTGCCAGGTTCTCAAAGCCTTCTTCCTCTCAACACCATTCCAACAGTATTCCCACCTAACACAGTCCAACTATGTTGTGGGCAGATGCCAATGCACACAGCTCTCCAGCAACTGGATGGCAGCACCTACGTTTGATGGTGCAGGACCACTTTATTATTTTATCTTATATAATTTTTTTCTGTTTAATCAAAGTAATACATCTTGGATGTGGAAAAAGTAAAACTGTATAAGAAAGAAAAAGTGCACCATTATTAAGCCCATAGAGATGATAAATTCAACAGATTTGTGAATGTCTTCAGATTTTTTTCTAAGCATTAACGACACATATGTATATTACAAATACACAATAAAATTAAATTCAACAAAAATAGTTTTGTAGCTTGGCTTTTACATTCCAATATATTTTGGAATTCTGTAGCATCAAATAAATAAGCTTCTCCAGTCTTTTAAAGGACTTAGCAATTCACTTTTAAAGGACTTAGCAATTCAATTCTCCATTGACAGACACTGGACTTTTTCCCACTGGGGGCTATGCCATACAGTCTTGTGAGAATATCTTTGTGTTCTGGTGTGAATGTTTCTGTAGGAGAGAGCTAGACATATTGCTAGGTTAAAGTGTATAACCATTTTACAGTTTAACACATGTTCCTGAATTGGGTAGGGCCACTTCTCAAAGCTGCTTGTCTGAGTCCACAGATGTCAGGGAACGTCTAGCTCCCCTCTAGTTCCCTTGATGTCATGCCCACTTACTTATTTCCCCCCCAATGCACCCTATGGATGGACTCAATGGTGATTTCGCCAGTGTTACCAGCATACTGCTAAAACTTATGACAGTAGCGGTCTCCTTCGATGGAGCTATGGAAGTGGCAAGGAATCAGACCGAGCTGTTTGGAACTGATGCCAAGACTCCCACCTCACTTTTGCTTTGGAAATTGTAATTCCTTTTTATAGTTCACATTGCAGGAGGCCTCAAAATATTTTGATCATTGACAGTGAACCAGACTGAACTTTTCAAGGCACTGAATATAGTAAATATTAAACCAAGAACATGATCCCTAAATACACTCTACAAGCTGTTATTTTAAAATGTTAATTCTTACCACTAAATACTAGTAACTGATTTTTAAGGGGCCAGAGAGAGGGAGAGTCAGATGTGGGTTAGCACTTGGGATTGCTGGGGTAGGAACTGATGATCTCCCCTCCAATAGCCACGCTAGCCCTCTTCCCTGCTAACAGAACCCTAAATGAGGGCATTTTCCAGTCTCCCTTGCTACCAGGTGTCTGATGGGATGTAAATGAAAGCTGCGTGTTGGGGCTTCTGGAAGACCACTTTAAAGAAGTTTATTGCACCTAAAGGCAACCTTTCTGCCCATCTCATCTAAAATATAGATGTGAAGTCTAGGGTTCCAGCAGCCATCTTAAATCATGAACAAACTTAAGGATCAATGTGTAAACCAGTCAATCAGAAGATCGGAGCCTGGGCCTCTGGTGTCTGGGAAGTCACCACATCAGCTCTGGACAGGCTTCTCCAGGCTTTTTTTTACATGAGGGACAAGTATCTGGCTGAGGCTTCTTACCTGGGTTTTCTGATACATGAAGTTAAATGGAAACCTAATTGACCTCCATTACTTACAGTATGGGACTCAGTCCCTCTGAGCTTCAGTTTGTTTACCTGAGGGGAGTGGGTCACAAGCAAGAGCCACCTGATGGGGTGGCTCTGATGAATAGGAAGGCATGTATTAAGAGCAGTGGTTTTCCACCTTGGCTGCATATCAGAGTCAGCTATGGAGCTTTTAATTTCTTGATGGCCAGGCTATAACCAAAAACTCATTAAATTAGAACTTCTGGGGGTAAAACCCAGGCTTCAGTGATTTTATAAAGCTCTGTGGGTAATTTCAATCTGCGGCCAACTTTGAGATGCGCTGGTTTAGGAAACCTTGTGTTGGGTTTATTGCTAAGGTTCAGATCTGCCTGATGCATTGATGGGATGGAACCTACAAGTCTATTGTAGGGGATTTTGAGGAAATTTCTCGAAGAAAATGTACAAGGTGACAAACATAACTGGTTGAGTAACAAGAGGGAGCAACACTTCTGAATACAGTGGTGATGACTACTGACTCCATTCTAAAGCTGAGCCCTGGGGATACCCACCTGGGTCCTATAGAGAGCAGGGTGCCAAGGGCTTGAAGCTCCATAAAACCCCTGCACATGGGTCCCCTGCTTTGAGACTTCACCAATATAACACAAAGGGGAAGAAGAAAAAAATACCCATGCTTTGGCAGCAGTGTGGCTCAAATGAACAGCCACAGGAGCTGGGGAAGGACTGGCATGGACGTAAATAGTGAAGAAGGATTAGGCCAGGGAGGGGATTGTGGCAACCCACAGAACAGTGTTCAGAGAATGGCTTGACCAAGAGCCTACGTGAAATTCTCCTGAAGCCCCCTTAAATATTTGGCAGAGGAGAAAGCAGTCGGGAGGTCATTAGGCCAGGGGAGTAAACGAAAATTGCTTGTGGAAGGCCCCCTGCATGCTACGTAAGTATCAGCTGACAGTGGTACATTCCTGTAATCCCAGCAATTTGGGAGGCCAGCCCAGCAACTTAGTAAGATCCTGTCTCCAAATATGAAATTAATAGGGCTAGGGATGTAGCTCAGTGGGTGAGCACCCCTGTGTACCACCCACTGGGGCAATGAAGTATTAACCTTTTACAACGAAGTATTAACCTTTTTGGAGGAAGGGGATTAGTTCTCAGAGCAGCCCAGGTACCAGAGTCACAGACTTGAGAATATTTTTTTTTTTTTCAGAGACATATTTGACCAGTGAGCATTGCCTTTTCTGTATCAAATTCCATTCCAAATGATAAATCCTATTTATCTTGAAGGATTAAGAGGTGCTGGTAGTAGCTGGGCACAGTGGCGCATGCCTATACTCCCAGCAGCTCTGGAGGCTGAGGCAGGAGGATGGTTAAGTTCAAAGCCAGCCTCAGCAACTTAGGAGGTTCTAAGCAACTCAGTGAGACCCTCTCTCCAAATAAAATACACAAAAGAGCTGAGGATGTGTCTTAGTGGTTAAGTGGCCCCAAGTTCAATCCCTGGTATTCCCCCAAGGAGGTGCTGGTAGCAAATTTAAAAACATTCCCAAACCTCTAAAACTAGAAATACGAATTCATCTCTAATTAACATTCTCAGAAGTGAAACTTTTATAAGAAAATGTCTTCAAAAAGCATAGTCTACAAAATGAAGTATTTTCAGTGATCTTGTGATATGTGGAACAGAAAAATTCAACACTGATTTTTCTAGACTCTGAGAGACAGAGAAAAAAAGGGAGAAATTCACAATGAGATATCTCATAAGGTCATTTATTTCTTTCTTTTTGAATTAGGGCAAATAAAAAAAGAAACATCTAAATCCGATGTTCAAATAACTTTTTCCAGTTTGATCCAATCCTTTTTCCTTAAAAGTACATTTATAAATGTCCCAGATTTGTGAGCTGATAGACACACCGTTCCTTTCTTTGCCCCTACTGGGTTTGAAAGGCAAGTAACTCCTTCCTCTGTCCACCAACTTCTGTCCAGAATGATTGTCGTCTGGATACTCTTTTTCACATTATTTTTTGGTTAGCCCTCTCCTTTCACCTTTAGTTTGAGAATCCTAATCCTGAAGTAACAGTGTGCATATCTGAAAGACTTAAAAATTTCTTCATCTACTGTGAAGTGGAAGTTGTCCAAATGATGTCTTTGCAAACAAAGGTGAATAGTGTGCACCCAAGGAGGCCCACCCAGCCTCTCAATCAGAGTGCAATAGTGCTGGTCCTCTGGGCTACTTGTCTTCCTCCTCCTCCAGTGGGTCCTGGAGCCAAGCCTCCTCCTAGCCCCTCCCTTGTTCACCTGTGCTCCAGGGCTGGCTGGGAAAAGGCCTTATGTTGGTGCTTCCCACACCTGTCTCTGAGTAGAAGCACGGCTTCCTTTGAACCTCAGTACAAAGAATCTTCAGAAGTGAAGGTCCTGATTTTGTGGTTTCTCAGGTCTCTGAAGCCTATTTATAAAGAACTGCAAGAAACCAACAAGAATAAGAACACTTCACTTCCGCTACAGAACTAACAGATTTTTGGTTTGCTTCCAGTAAATTCAACAAATTGAGGCCAGAGTCTGGGCATGGCATTGGGGCACAGACTGAAGGCCACACTGCTATGCTGTCACAGAAAGGGACAAGGTTTCAGGACTGGGGTCTTGTCACTAAGTACACAAGTGTAGGATTATCTGAATGGCAGATTAGCTATATCCTTTGGGCAGCCACTTTATGGCTGTTTTACTGCCCATTATTATCTCCTCCAAACATGGAAAAGGAAAAGGGGCCATCAATCAACTTGACAGGTCACTTCCTCAACACTGACACATCTGGCAGGTCCCAACAGAACTACAGAAAGAGCTCCAACTCTTTCTGGGTTATGCCTCGCTTCTCTATGAAATACAGAATCTGCTGATAAAATGTAGAGTATAAGTAGTGTTTTATAGCACATGTGACAGTTTGAATGATGTTATTTACAAATGCTACAAATCTGTGCTGGCTTTCCTTGTTATCTGAGTGTTTAAAAAAACAATACATGTATAACTCTCCTAAGATAATTCAGATTTCATTACCTATTAACAGTGAATCATCTAGCCATGCTTTCCCTAAAGTTCCAATTTGACATGACCAGCTATACTCCAAAGCCCTCAAGATTAAACATAAAATGTCTATAACTAGTATTAAGAATGGCCTAGATTATTAAGAAAACCCATTAAAGGCATTTCAATGAAGAAGCCGGGTCTAATAATTTCATGTTATGAAAAGGAATCCTTCCCTTAAGTTTCTATAAAAAATTATTAACATAGAAAACTACAAAATTTATTTTTTATATTTTTATTTTATTTATTTATTTTTATGTGGTGCTGAGGACCAAACCCAGTGCTTCATGCATGTGAGGCAAGTGCTTTACCATTGAGCCACAATCCCAGCCCCACAAAATTTATTTTTGACTGAACTGCATTTGTTACTTAAATGGGGATCATCCTGAATGAGGAAACTGATATTGAAAAAATATTTACAATGGCAATAACCTCACTAATATCCCTTCAGTGAGGTTAAGAGGAATCAGCAAAGAAAATTATAGATATTTACTTCTTTTGTTTTGTTTTCACAAAAATGGTACAGAGGACAACTTTCATTAACAATTAAAACAGGGTGATGTAATTCATGAGGGAATGTAAAAGCAGAGGGTTTAAAAGTTAATTACTGAACATCATCCTGTTTTGCCAGATAACACGATAAGATGCATCAGCAACTTGGTTTAACTCACTAAAAAGCAGCTACTCTGTTAAGTATGTGGTCTCTGGAATGGTGTTAAATGCTGTGATTTGATGATTAAATCAGAAATTCCCTCAGCCCTACTGGGATGGCCCAAGCGGTGACAGGCAGGAAGTGGGTCCAGAAGTGGTTGCTTAGTGTTATGGATGCCTCCACAGTGGGTCTGCACATCACGTTCCCAGCAATAGTCCCCTGACCTTGGTATACATACCTTACTGCTGTGGGTAGGGGTGGTCACACGCTACTAATAACTCACCATTACAATATTTATGATAGCTTCTTGCCTTGAACCAGAACCAATTTAAAAAACACTTTGAAATTATGTTCTCCAACATTCTCTTTAAAACATTTACATGGATCAACTTTATTGAAAGGGAATGCAAAGAGATAATGCAGAAGAAGAAAGAAATGTTCCCAAGACTAAACCTTTGATGATACTTTTTAATTCATTATAAAGAAAAGAAACTACCAATAGTAGCAGCTATTTATTTTTGCTGAGTGTTCTCTGCTTTTCTGCATGCTCCACGATCTTTTCTTCCACATAAAGCCCCTTCCGCTTCCGCACTGCATTCATGTACTTCCGGGCCTGGTTCTCAGAATCAGCCTTCTCCCCAAAGTGCAAGTACTCTTCTTCAGTGGTTGGCACCCAGAAGGGGTCGCTGGGAATAACCTTGTAGGAAGAGATGACAGTATGTGCCAGGTTAGGCAGATATATTTCATTTACTAAGCTTAATTCATATAGTCTTAGGTAATAAAAAAAGTTAAGTAATTAAAAAACAGTTAAGCTTGCTAGGAATGTTAATAAATAAATGTGCAGAATCATGGGAGCTGTGACTTAACGAAAGCAGATGCAACAGAACTTGCGACATAGATTATTATGTGCTCACAGAGCCATCTCATAACACTAAGCAAGAAAGAATACCATTAGTTTTCAATAAAATAATAAAAAGCTCTCCTTTTGGTCAGGATTATGGCTGGGTATTAGTGTCTTCACCGACTTTGTCACCAACAAAGACCAATACATGTAAGCACATTTTTGAACATCTGAACTTTTGGTCTAAAATTCAATGGAGTGCTCTGGTGAGCTGGACCAGGTGGACTATATACTCTGGCTGGGCCCCAGGCAGACCTAGCAGCCTTCCTTCCTCTTTCCTTTTTTTCCAGGTGTGGACCTATTTACTTCTTGTTGGTAAGGAAAAACATGCTGAGTGAGAGCAGTTTCTCTGCAGCTACTTCTGGAGGGGAAGGGAGAAGGGCAAAACTTGAAGAAGGAAAGAAGGCGAGGAAACATCAGTCTGGAAGCGAGAGGCTGAGCCCCACTGGCATGGCCAGAAGCCAAGTCACAATGTCCAAGGAGGTGGTGAACATGGACACGCACCTCCCGGAGGTCCATGAGCAAGGGGCTGACTTCCAGGACAGGGCAGAAGATTGAGCATGTGCTAGTGCTCCCCCTTTTGGTTATGGGAAGAACGCCACTCTCAACTCTCCTTGCAGGTGAGAAAGCTCTGTGAGCTGGTAACTCCTGGCCTCTGCCTCCTCACACAGGGCTCCCTACAGGCACCTATTTGATTGCAAAGTGTAAAGTTTGAGACATGGATGGCCTGGCTTCCTCTTTTTTCCTGTCACTATAAGCAAGCTGTTCACAGGAAACACAATCTACCTGGTGCTTCCATGTGGTTTCCAGAAACAGACTTTGCCCCATCCTGTCTACCTGTCTAGTTCTGGACTTTAGTACAGGAAGTCTGCTGGCCTCCAGACAAAGATCACATTCTCTGAGACCAGGTTTATTAAGAAAAAAAAAAAAATGAGAACTTGTCCTTTCTATGCCTTAATTTTTAATTTTTTTCTTATTTCTCAATTGGAGAAAAAGGTTATTTACTTGGTGGCCACAAATTCCAACTTTTCAAGTCAAAACACAGAAATGGAAGAAAAATATTATTTTTAAATAGTCACTCTTCCACAAGCAAAGGGAAAATTTTTGAGGGCCAGGAAAGGAGAGGTTTCTGGAGGGAGAAAGGGGAGACCACAGTAGTAAGTGGGGCAAAACCATTGGGAACCCCAGAGGCAGACAAGACAGATGAGAGCCACAAGGGCCCAGCTCTTAATGCCCCAAGGATGGGCCTGAAGTCGTACATCTCAGGCATGTGGAGCCAGAACCACCTGTTCTTCCTTGGTGCTGCATGTCTGCTGCTGCATGACTGCCCAGGATGAGGCTACACGTGAGCTGTGACCAGGAGGTGGAAGAAGTCCCCTCTGAAGATCGGACTTGACCTGTACTAAGTCGCTTGCCCTGTGCCATCAACGCGGGTGAAGGCATTTAATTGAGCCTCTGCAAAGGAAAGCTGGTATTCAGGGCGCAGAGGAGGCAGCAGCTCTGAAATGGTAGCAGGGAATCCACCCACGATAGGGTATGAGGAGGAAAGAACTCACACTGCAGATGACCTTGGGAATAAGATTAGAGAGCACAAAGTACAAATGGAAATCCAGCACTATGAAAGACAGAAATCAACGCAACCAAAGGAGGAATTCATAATCAAATCAGGAGAGGTGGGAGCCATCTGAAGAAAGTCCATTTACAAATCTCAAAAAAAGAGAGGTAGCATATAGCACGCCCAAACACTAGGTGACTGCAAACAATGGAAGGACTAGAAATCCTAGAAACATACAAATAAAAATAAAGAAACTCGGTAGGTATTTTAAATAGAAGACTGCTATTCGGTATTTGGAATATATAAAGAACAATTGAAACTGAACAAAAAGACCCAAAGAAACAAACAACTCTCAACAACCCAATAAAGAACTGGCTATACAAACCTGAATTGCCAGAGAAGAATACAAATGGCCAACAAGCAAATGAAGAGATGTTCAACATTATCAGTCATTTTGGGAATGCAAATCAAAACCATAGTGAGGTACCTCTCTCTTCATACCCGCTAGTGTAACTATAATAAAAGTTATTTTTTAAAAAGGAAAATGAATGTTGGTACAATGTGGGGAAATTGGGAGCCTCCCACATTGCTGGTTGAATTGTAAAATAATACAGTCACTGTCAAAAATTTTTGGAGGTTCCCCAAAAGTTAAACTTTAGATTTTCAGATGACACCACAATTCTACTTCTATGTATATACCCAAAGGAAGTGAACACAGGGACTCAGTCAAGTATATGTATCTACAAATTCACAGTAGCTGAAAGGTGGGGAGACCTGTGGCTAAGTGGATAAACAAAATATGGCTTATCACACAAAGCAGTATCACTCAGCCTTGGAGAGGAATGAAATACTGATATACACAACCTCTGTGCTGAGCGAAGACAAAAAAAGGCCACATATTGTATGATTCCATTTTATGTGAGCAGATAAATGCACATGCATAGAATGTAGATTGGGGGCTAGCAGGGACTTGGGGTGGGAGGAATGGCAAGAAACTGTGCAGTGGGGGGAACTGTCTTGGAAATGGTGACTGCAGAACACTGTGAATGTATAAATGCAATAGGATTGTTTACCTCATAATGGTTATTTTATGATATATGAATTTCATCTCAATAAGTTATTTTTAAAAAGACTTACAGAAATTTCCCAGGACGCAGCAGAGAGAGATATAGATTTTAAAAATATGAAAAAAAATTAAGAGCCATAAAACAAGTATGTAGGATTTATAAGAGTTCTAACATAGGAGAACAGGACATGAGTCCTCAGATGGAAAAATCTACCAAGTCCTGAGCAAGATACAATAGCTGCCCCCTTGGGGCAGGAACCAGTGCTATTGATTTATGGGCCCTGTACCTCCTGATGTTCAGTTCTGCCACCAGATGCCACAGAACAGGATTTGAGCCATGACCAGGCTCCTTGCTCATGAACAGAGGTGGCTGTGTCTTGGTGCTGAGGCAGACATGGAGAAAATCAGAGAGAACCAAAGAACTAAGAAATAGCTTTTGAGCAAAACCAAAATAAATTCCAGAAGGAACCAGCAGGCTGAAAGAAGCAAAAGTGACCAGGAAAGCACAGTGAGAGTCAGAGCTCTGAGGGTGACAGTGAGTCTCCGGAATGAATGAGTGTTTGGAAGCAGGGCTCTAGTTGGTGGCTGAGACAGGGGGCAGGAGTGGGACATGGCCCAGCCCTTGGGGCAAACAGAATTTAGACCAAGAAAGCACCATCATAATGAGTAGTAGGAAGCCCAGTTCACTGGTAGAGAAGGCCATCATGATTATTAGCCATATTGAGTCTATGTAGTGGGCTCAGGGTCTGGATTGACTGGATGAAGGAAGATAACTGGCACTCAAAGTAGCCTGAGTGGTCAAAAGCCACTCATCCAGGGTGTGAGGTAGGGGTATCTCTGAAGTAGTATCACAAGAAAACCTTGTGGTGATGGAACAATTCTGTATCTTGACTGTGGTAGTGGCAGTGACACTAAGCTACAAATGTGACAAAACTGTATAGAAATACACACACACATACGCACAGCAGGAGAAAAGGAGTCTAGAACCAAAGGTGTCACCAAGTCACTGTACCAGCCCTTAAATACTTAGGCAACTATCACTACAGCATTATGGTCCCTGTAGCTGAAAACATTCATACTGATACGAGGTTGGTTTGAAAATTAAAGGAGGTATTATATGTTAGTCACAAGGTGGGTACCAGGCATGTTCTAGCCTTGTCTGGTTCCCAAGCCTGCCCTTTTTCCTTAACAGAAGACTGCCACAAGGACTGAATTTACCCCAACATAGTTTGCCCAATGGTATTAGCTAAGTCAAGTGCATATGTTACCACTGCTGAAATATGAATAAGCTCTGCGGCTGCATCAGCACCCATGCCTGGTTTGGTATCACTCTACAGTTATAAGGGATGGCGACACGGGGGGAGGAGTGAAGAAGGCTACATAGGGCCTCTCTATACATTTTCTGGTATCTTCTTGTGAATAAAATTATTACAATTTTTTAAACCCATCCATTCTTAAGTTATAATTCTCTTTTGTCAGGGTCAACTGCTGCAAAGAGGTCCAATTCTCAATACTTGTAAGAAACCAAGTCCCAGATGGGCTTAGAAATTGGTTGTTTGGCTGTGAGACAGAGCGGTGGCAGCATATGTTCCTCAAGCAACCAAACAGGCAAAGAGAATAAATGGAGTGGTAAGAGAGAGGGGGGTGGCATGTCACTAAACCCAGAAGCAGGGACTAAGGCCAGAGCAAATGTAGTATAGGGGTTCATGGGGATGGCTCTAGTTCAATGTCACGCTCTACCCACTTAGCTGTGTTATCTTGGGTAAGTTATTTCAAGCCATCTTGTGCCTGGAGAACCCATTTGTAAGGATGGAATATGAAAACTCCAATCTCATTTAACTGTATGAGGACTGAGACCAACCATCAGTTGACATATGCCTGGGGTACAGTAATACACATCACCACCTTCTCCATCACATTGCTGGGCAGGATCCAGGGCCACAAGAGCAAGCCAAGATCAGTGGAAGGGAAAGAGAGAAGTTCAGAAAGTAGATGGATCCTCTGTGTGCTTTTATGAGACCTGGAAGAGGGTGAATGGGAAAACAGTCACCGGAAGAACTGCTGCTCCATTCTGTGGGCTAGCAGGTCAATCCTGCTGCTGCCACAGTCACCACTGGGAACACTACCCTCCACCCAAAGCCACAGAGTGTAAGAGCACAAAATCAGTGCCCTTGGATTGAAGGAGATTGACATGCTGCATATGAGGAACCAAAAGCCTTCAGGATATATACCTACAAAGCATTACCGGACTCTCTACAGGTGCCATTAGAAAAGTATTGGCAGATTGCTGGAATTGTGCCAAATCCAAATGGTACTGTGTATATCACATTGGGGGTTCCTCAGCAGTCTAATTTAGTGAGCTCCTCATTTCCAGGGGAGAATACCAAAAATAGCAACCTCCCCCCCAAATGAGCCAGCAACAGAAAAAGAGACTGTGGAGGATTCAGGAGGGACTTGGATAAGGGTTCAACAAGACTATGACATAAGGATTCCTGTATCAGGGCTCTTCGAGGAGGAGGAACTGCCTGAACCCACATGCTGTGTACACACATACAGAAGCTTATCTGATTTTAAAGAACCAAGTTGTCCTCATTATGCTCAATGTACATTGAGCCTATTTAATGATAAGCCCTATCATTAAATAGTTGTGTGACTATTAGCAAGTTACACAATCTTCCCGAGGCTCTATTCTCCATCATTCTTCTGGAATAAGACTGACCAAGGCCCCTAATACAAGGATTGTCCCATGAACTTTCACATGTCACTGTGCTTATCCTCTGGCTAAGCCTGCAGCTCAGGGAGGTTAAGACTTGTTCAGTGTGGATGAGCTGGACATCCTGCAGATTCTCCTGTAAGGCTCCCTGTGGACTCTGAGGGGGCTAAGCCCTTCTCTCCTCCACCCTTGGCCTTCACTTTGGTGTTGTCTCAGGAAGATACAAATGACTAAGTTGAGGAATCCTTAGTGTATGCCTGATAACTATATAAGAAATGTTCTCAGCAGGTCTAAGTTGTAGTGGTGAATAAATTTCAAATCATGTTAAAAAGAAAGTGACAAAGTACAGAGAGAAATGAGGTGCTAGGTGAGATGCACCCACTCAGGCCAATCTGTGACCGGAGCCCTTGTTTTAAAAATAGAAGACCCAGGGTTGCAAAGATGGTCCACTCTTGTTGGCTGCCACAGACTTCTCAGGTTGGCTCAGTTTGTTTCCTACAGGCTTCCAGGACCACTCACTGATGTCTGCCTTGGGGGACTCCCTGGATTACTTGCTTTGGCAACTCTGTCCTGTGCACTCAGCTGCCAACACTGAGGCTAATGGGGCAGATGCTCTGCTTTCAGCTGCACCACTCCTGCATCTGCGTGGATATCCTGAGGCCACTTGCCTCAACATGCCAAGAAACTCTCAAGAATAGGGCAGAAGGAATGGCACCTTTCTTAGTGGGGCAAAGACCAGATGTACCACTGTGGCCATCCACTTTATGTTTTACAGAAAGGCCCTGCTCAGCCACAGAGCAGGGTCTGACATCAGATTGGAGGGACAGTGCTTCTTCCCAGTGGCTCACCCAGAGCTCATTTGCCTAGAGGAGAAGATATTTTTGCAACTCAACAGTCTGAAGCAGATGCCATCCTTTAGCTCACAGGAAGGTACCCAAATTCAAGCTGTTGCCCCAGGCAATTTTTCTTTTAAAACCTGGAAGAAAAATGCTTTGGGAGCACATTTCAATTTTATGCCCAAATCTGACTATGATTATGGTCGGCAGGTGGGAAACACCATGTCCCAAATAAACTCCTTCAGTGCTCTTGTGATCGATCACTTCTTCCTCACCCAGTATGACCTGAGCCTACCCCTCAGGATAATCTCTCAGTATTAAGTGGTGAATCTTGAGGTTATGCTGACATACATGTGCAGCAGCACTGGTTGGTAATATTTTTCTTTCTGTGTCTGTTATTAGCGCCTTTTCTTCCCTTTTTCTCAGAAGGGTAAAACTTAGAAAGAGAAATTATGAGATTGCTGACTTCAAAGGTTTCCTCGTGGAAAATGCCTGTAATTTTATTTTCTCTATTTTTTGAAGCACTTTCTCTCAAAAGCTCTTGATTGTAAATTATATGGTGTGGTAGAATACAAATGAAAAAAATGTGCCTTGGAGTGAGAAGCCAGATCTCAACAACTGTGTTATTTCTAAACCTAACTATGGGGGGAAAACTGAGACAGCCAAGAAATATCAGATCAATGACATTTAATTATAATGTAGTTTTTAAGACTTTCAAAGATTTGAAGCTTTTGGAAATAGGACTATGACAGGTGGCAAGAGGATGACAGAAGGATCATACAAAACTAGAGCAAAACTTTTCTTGACATTTTTCTCTAAAATTATTTATTAAGAGCTTGGTTTTTAATAACAAGCTGCACCTAAGCCAGAACCTAATACTTTGTTTTTAAACTACTAAGCATATAAAATCAATTTTCAGCCTTTTTTTTTTTTTTTAATTCTGAGAGAAAGAAACTGAAAACCATCAAGGCTTTTATATTAACAAAAATTGCTTATGTGGTAAAACCTTGCTGCTTTTATACCAGTTGTCCCTAAATATATATTCTCCTCTGTTTCTTTACTAATAGATGGGCATATGACCACCTTAGTTCAGGGAATGTAGGCATACTTTTTCTAAAAAGAGTCAGATAGTAGAGGGCACAACTGTAATACATACAAGCTGTTCAGGAGGCTGTGGCAGGAGAAATCACAAGTTTGAGGCTAGCCTGGGCACTTGGTAAGACCTTATTCCAAAATAAAATAAAATTTTAAAAAGTCAGATAGCAAATATTCTCTGTCCAGCTACTTAAACTCTGCTTGAAAGCGGCCACAGAAAATATGCAAATGAATAGGTTATGGCTGTATTCCAATAAAATTTTATTTACCAAAATAGGCAATAGGCCAGTTCTCTGACTCCTGATCTAGTTAAAGTCTACATTTCCCAGTCTCCTTGTTAGGTAGGACCTTGTCAAATGTGGTCATATAACTGGTTCTGGGCATGGGATGTAGGTGAAGTGATAGATGTGTACAAGATTCAGTTTGTGTCCACAAGAGATGGGTATGCTCTATTCTTCCCTACCCCATTCTTACTGGCGGGAATGCAGATGTGATGGTAGAAAGTGGAACAGCATCTTTGAACCATCAGTGGAAGCAGAGTGTTGAGAAAGACAGCAAGTCAGAATGATTCATGAGTGATCACCACAAGCCACATGCCTCCTCACAATCAAAAGATATACCCTCTCCTCAGTTAGCCTGCTGTTTTCTGGGATGCCTTTCTTAGAGCAGTCTTACCTCTTTCCTTACTAATAATATTTGCCAATTAGGAGATGAGGGAAACTATAGAGTTTTTAAAAATGTACTTTATAAAATCACTTACAAGGATAAGCCTGAAATGCAGAGATTTTTAAACAAAGGATAGAACATATGAATTTAAGTTTGCCATTCTTCAGTACCGATACCATGACAAGTTTTAAATGCCTATTTACAGACAGTGTCAGAGATTACTTAACCTACATACTCTGCATTCCCATCAAATATACTGTAACCCAGGTTTCTGTGCCAGTGTTGATGGAGGCCACCTTCATGAGATAGATGACTTTTCATCTCTTGTTATCTGCCTGTAATCACATGTGAGATCACAAAAACCTTGGATAGAGGAGTCTGATGATGTTGTTCAGCAGGAACATCAGCAATATATTTACACTACAGAAATAGTTCCTGTTCTTTAGGCACTGACTTTTAAAATCCATTTCTTCTATTTCTTCCTGGTTTGTGTTTTATAGAGAAAGCTTAGTGCCAAAAATCAAAACCCAAACTGGAAAGCTAAAGTTCTGTATAAATGGGCAATGGCTACCTAAAGCTTAAAAATTAACAAATAAGTTAAATCTGGGGCTTCTGCTTTCTACATAATGAAATGCAGCAATGATACCTATAGAATCAAGGCAATGAAAGCATCAAAATTGGCTGAGGGTGTGACTCAGTGGTAGAGCACTTGCCTGGCAGGCATGAGTCCCTGTTTTCCATCCCCAGCACCACAAAACAAAAGAGCACAATAGCAAAACATCATTTACTTTTCAAAGATGCAAAAGGCAAGAAAAATTTCACAGATTGTTTGTAATGACAAAATGTAACCTAAATTAGAACATTAACCCTGTTTCTATCAAGCGTTAAGACTGTGACCTCCCCACCTCCCCACTAAAAGGAAACAGATATAGTTAAGCACTTTGATTAGTATCTTAAAAAACTTGTCTCTGTTTGAGTGATAGGAATTTGCTGAATTAAGATCCAACCTGCTCTGTCCAAAGTCAGTTTTTTCAAAGCATCACCCTTCTTTACTTTGCTAATTCACCCAATTATAAATTTGACTTTAAAAAGAAAGTTCTTCCTCAATTATTTTCATTCTCCATTAATCATTTAAATCTAAAGTCTGTTTAAAATGGTTTAGAAAAAGGAAATCTTATGGTTAAAGAAAGTGAGAGGAGTGAGAAGAGCTTATTACTGAAACATGAATTTTACTGAAATAAAAGTTGAAGGGGAAAACCCCGGGATTATTGTGTGGAACCTGGTGCAATACTACACTGTGAGAGAAAATCAGAATGCACATGGTGTAGACTCAGAGACGAAAAAACAAGAAAACAACTTTCCAGCCAGCAAGGGCTTACCAGTATTGGGCTCAAGGTAAGATATCTGACACACTTCATTATACCAGGGGTGAAAAAAAATCAGGGAAGTCCTACATCTTGTCCAAATTCAAATAAGTGGCAGAATGAACACCTGAAACCAGGATCATCTGACTCCAATGTCAATTCTTCCACTAAGTTGCAAACCTCCATGGTAAAAGTGAATGTAGTTATTTAGATTCCCTATACACAGGGACAAAAAATATTTTCTTAAAACAACCTTTTAATTAAAGGTGTAAATAAGTATCTCTTAGTTGAAAATCTGCTCCTGACTTTAGGCTTTTTCTTGAAATATAAGTTGCTTCCTGCACATGCCCTGCAGTTCTCTGCTACTGGCCTTTCTCATGTTGCCTTCTGCTGGTTAATGGCTACTCTGCCTTTAAGATCTATTCAGGAAGGCTGATCACTTGTCATTATTTTCTCCCCTAACTGGAAGAACACTCGGTTTAAAAGCCTTTCTCCCCTTCCCTGTGATGTGGATTTGTTTAGTTTTCCTTTTGGATTACAGACAAGGTTCGCCTGCTCACCTGCTTCTACCTATGCTGACAAGGAAGTTTAAATGAGCTGTCTTCCTCCACAGCACTTGAAAGCCACAGAAACCCTGGCTCTCCAGAATGAGGACCTACAAAAATATAACCATAGTAACTTAAAGCTACCCTTGAAAGCACGACTGCTCCTTCTAAATGCTGCAAGTATTTTTCCCTCCCAGAAAGAGGTTCTTGAAGTTTGGCTTTCAAAAGGTCTGTGATTTTTCTTGTAAAAATCTTAAATATAGCTTGGGGGAGGGGATTACATTTTCTGTGTTTTAAATTTTTACATCAAATAGAATGAATATGCATGTGCATCATAAAGTCATATATTCAATTTGAATGAAAAAGCCATCTGTTTTACTTCTTCTGTTTGAGTGGAGCCACAGGGAGGCTCAATGGTATGGTCAGTTTTGTTTGCCACTCCTGGCCTCTTCTGTAAAAGCAGGTCCACCAATGAGAAGGAAGGAAAGAGGGGTTGGGTTTGAGGCTTGTTATTTTTTTCTTTTGTGGTACTGAGGACTTAAGCCAGGGTGCTTTACCACTGAACTACGTCCCCAGGCATTTTATTTTTTGAAAAAAGGTCTTGCTAAATTTCCCAGGCTGGTCTGAACTTGTACTGTAGGTCCAGCTGGGGATTTGAGTTCTTACCTCCCAGTGGCTGAACACCAGCTGTGGGCTGGCCAGGCCACTTGTCCTCTTCCTGATTTCATCAGCAAAACCAAAGCTTTCGGCCACAGGCAGGACAGCCTTGATGATGAACATGTCTGTCCCTTCTTTCATTTCTTCTTGAAGCACTCGACCTTCTCTCTTTGACAAGACGGCATAGACTCGACCTGCAAAACCAAGAATCTTTTAAATCCATTGACTCATCATACGATTTGAGCCACACCAAGATGGTTACTCACACACCCTGTTAATAATCCACTAGCGATTCAATCTGCTCTCAATACTTTAGCATACAAAAGCATGGAAACCTAAGTGTACATTTAAAAGTAAAGCATAATTACAGAAAAGTCAGAAGTAAATGGTTACAAACCCCAGACTCTATCACCCAGAGACAATCCCCCACAACATAGTCATCAGCAAGAGACTGTGTAAGGATCTTTCAATACAATTATACCCAGGAGTCATCTTTGGGTATAAAATCCAATGTGGTAAGTGTGACCGGGCTTTATGCACATTAAAAGATTTTAATAATTATGAGACATTATTAATATGATGACAATAATAATTATGACATAGACTATTTGAACCCAGTAATAAGCAAGCAATTGGTACAATGGCATTTTTATACTAGAAATTAAAACCACACGTGTATTTCTTAAACTGATGACATATAAGTACATGAATGTTATCTGGAAACTGATAATGATTGGAATCTTTAATGTCTGGTAACAATTTCTAGTGCCAGAGCATAAGAATTTTAGCAAATGCTCATGGTTGACACTTTTAATTCATATTTAGGCACTATTCTGCCACCTGTACTGGCATTCCATGTGAGTGCTCTGGGTACTCAAAGCATCCCTTCACAAAAAACAGATAAATTAAAAGCCATGGACAATCAGGAAGAGCTTGCTGTAGCTAGCAGATAAACTCACTAAAGCCTCCTCTTTCACCTACTGCTCAAAAATAATTTTAAGCACAAGTGATCTACACATATGTAAATGTGCAACACTGCAGTTAAGCAGACCTAAGTCTCCCTCTACCATGTGGAATCCTGAAGTCTTCTCTCCTAAGTGACAAGGTGAGGAGTCTGATGCACAAACCAACCACCTTTATTTTTAAAACTAGGAACTGAGGATACCGACTCTCACACTTTTCTCTCTGATTTGGATTTCCCCCTGGTAGTGGTTATTAGGAAGGATAAAGAAAACAACTGGCAGAACTTACTGTCTCACAAGGCCTTAAGAATTAAACAAACAGGGGCTGGGATTGTGGCTCAGTGGCAGTGTGCCCGCCTAGCACGCCTGAGGCACTGGGTTCGATCCTCAGCACCACATAAAAATAAAATAAAGACATTCTGTCCATGTACAACTAAAAAATAAAATATTTAAAAAAAAAATTAAACAAACAAACAAACAAACAAAAACTTCCATTAGTGATAGTGCCTTTACTCTCATCTGCCCCACCTCCCAGCTACCACATTCTCTTCTTCCTTTCTCCTCACATTTATCAAACAGGTAGCTTCTCTTTCATCACTAGATGTTCTTTGACATGGAAGCGAATCTCATTTCATGGATTCTACTAAAACTGTTTCCTTGGAATTTCACAAAAACTTTCCTACTCCTGACCTCATAATCCTCAATTTGCATGATATCTCAGGAGTTTGAAGTTAATCATTGATACCTCCTCTACCGACTCTCCAATTTTAGTATTACCCTCCTTAATACCCAGCCTCTAACCATCATTCTACTGTATTAATAACTCTTGAGGGTATAACATCTTCCTATGAGTATTCTGTGAAGCTTCATACTGTTCTTTTTCTTTCTTTCTTTTGCTACTGAGGATTGAACTCAGGGGCACTCAACCACTGAGCTACATTCCCAGCTCTATTTTGTGTTTTATTTAGAGACAGGGTCTCACCAAGTTGCTTAGCGCCTCACCATTGCTGAGGCTGGCTTTGAACTCGTGATTCTCCTGTCTTAGCCTCCCTAAGTGCTGGGATTACAGGTGTGCACCACTGCACCCAGCTTTCATACTGTTCTTTGAACAAATTTTGCCCTCAGAAAGCCAACTCATTTCTCATTTATCTGGCTTTAATTTTATGCCTGGGCCTCTGAAAACTATCTCTAAGCCAGGCCTCTGAGCTGACCTCCAATCCCATATTAAATGGTGACTGCAAGGACATCTCTGCTGTGGAACCCAGCTTCCTTTTAAATTCTAAGAACACAATGCTACTCCCCCAACTGTATCCATCCTTCTGTCATTTGTACTAGAAATGTTAACAGTTATAGTTACAGAAGCACAATAGTGAGCTGGATGGGAACCTAAGGGTCACCAAGTTCTACTCCATTAGTTATTCCAACCCTGAACATATACCCTAAAACTTGCTTCCCAGGGTGGCCCATTCTATCTTCATACAGTCCTAAGAGCCAGACAACTCCTGAGCCTCTCTTATCCTGAAGTTTCTATCCATCAGTCCTAGTTTTTACCACATGGGACAACTTTAGCTCCTTCTTCCCCCAACACACACACACACACACACACACACACACACACACACACACACACCCCAGCCTCTAAACTCTATCTTGCCTTCTCTTTTCCACACCAATCTCTCTGACATACTGTGTATTTCCTGTTCTATCCCAGCCATTTTCTCACTTGAACTACTGCGATTTATTTACCTCCTTTATATTGTGTGTTGCCCAGAAATGAAAATAATACTCTAAGTACAGTGTGACAGGCTCTGAAAAAAGGAGAACAACTATTATCTTCATCAGTGGACCCTCACAGGGTACATATTATTTATGCAGAAAAATATCTCACCACAATAGCTAACGTGTGAACTAGCAGTCTTTACTCTTCTATCTCATTCGAAGAAAAGTTTTAAGATAATCTATGGAAGTAAATATAAAACAACAGGGGTGAAAAAGAATGAAGGAACTGGGGTGATGAGAACATGATGGGGGCTACTGAGGACAAGGTGACTACTGCTGAACTGGTCAGCTCCTCCCCTTCATGGGTCATGCTATCAGGCTTGGATTAAAAACTGTAATTGAAACAGTGTAATTAATCATGTACTATTTAATTTTGACTCCACTAAAACTATATCCTATTACTGGAGCAGAGTGATGAATCACTGAATAAAGGAAAACACTAATAATACTTTCCAAATGCACTTGGCTCTCAGGACAGGTGTTTTCAGGCTTAAAAGCATTCAGAGACCCTCCAAGCCTGCCACTGTTATCACTGGCAAATTAATATGGTCAGAATCAATAAGAATCATGTGGCCACTGACTGCAAATACTTCCTATTCAATGGAAGAGGTATCAGATCTTGGCCATTTGTTTGTTTGCCCATGTAAAGAAAGACTGCCCTGCTGTATAAAAGGCACCCAGGAAGAATTCTGCAGGAAAAAGGTTAATCAATTGGAACAGTTTTGATCAGAGCTTGACTCTTTAAGGACTACATTATAAATGTCTCAGCCTGTATCCATGGCCTCTGACATGGGCAGTAACCTACTACTTCTGCTCCTGTCACTGCCAGAGTCAGAGCATGGAGAGCACAGATCGGGTGCCCCAAGCTAAGCCACGCCAAGGTAAGCTGCTCGCTGGCCTCAGTACACACTGGAGGTTTTTCACTCAGAGCTCATGGTTCCTTTAGCCTAGAATACAAACCCTCAGTCCAACTCTATATTCAAATGCTTTTCATTATTCAAGACCTATTCAATAACAAGTTGTTCCATGAAATCTGATGCCCGAAGTGCAAAGAAATCTCTTACCATTGAGTTCCATTGAACCTTATTTGTTGTTTCACAGCATTACAGATTCTCTCTCTCTCTCTCTCTCTCTCTCTCTCTCTCACACACACACACACACACTTTCTTCTTCCTTAACAGTAAGAATAATCTGTAGAGTCTATAATTGTTGAAGCTGGAAGGTAATTAAAGGTATGTTGTTGTCTTCTGAATTTAGGAAAGACGATAGCTGTTTATAGCCCCCTTTTCTCAAATACTATAAGAGGGAACAATGTGAATTTCTAATTCAGGGACACTATAGTTCAGTATTATAGCACATCAAATTGACAACATTTATACAGAGGTTAAAATGAAAATTACAAATAAAAAATGCCCAAACAGAAGCATGTTTAAAAACAATTAATAAATATAAGAGGTTAAATATTAAATTACTCTTACCATAAGATCACATCTATGCAAAATGTACCATTAAGGGCAAGGATTGTAAAAGAAAGTGGAAAATGGAAGGTTGATTCCCAAGGAGGGAGATTTTTCTTTCATCTTATGATTTATGTAATTGTTGATAACATTTTTTTGTGGAATAATTTAAATTTTACACACACACAGACACAAAGTGGGCACTGCTTACTCCGAGAAACTAGGTCACACTAACTTTTGTCACAGAGCTATCAGACCACTAAAGCAAGCCCACATAGTTGATAGGATAGAGGTGCACTTCAATCAAATAGAAGATAAAGCCTACTGTGGACATAATGGGGAGTGAGGGTGGGTTGCTCTACTATATAGATGAATGCAGCTACAAGTTTACAGAAAATTGATGTTAACAAGTTGACCCCACCCTTTAGGGGCTCTGCTCACAGCCTCATGGTCTTATTATCATCAGCTGCTTAAACATTTAGAAGGCACAATCAAATCCAAAATAACATGAAGCTGGCAGATAATAAATACACTGACAGAATGAGGTAAGGACCAAATTTAACAAGACACAGCATGGGTAATTATCAAGTTCTTCACTGGGTCAACCAGCAAGTGTCCAGGATTAGAGCAGCAATGCTTAACAACAGCTCCTATAATACCAACTAGGAGGGAGGTTAAGCTCAAAAACAGTCTTTGGTGTGTTGTGGCTAAACTCAAAATTATTCTATCCATCAAAGCCCACTTCAAAGGATCATCATTTTCTTCTTCTTTTTTTTTTTTTTGGTACTGGGGATTGAACCCAGGGGCACATTATCATTGAGCTATATCCCAAGGCCCTTTCATCTATTTTTTAAAAATTTGAGACAGAGTTTTGCTAAGTTGCTGAGGCTGACCTCAAAATTGGAGTCCTCCTACCTCAGCCCCCTAAGAAGGTGGGATTACAGGTGTGCACCACCACACCTGGTCATCAAAGGACCATCATTTTCAAAACACCTACCTTGTTTCCAAATTTTGCTAATCCAAAATTTCTCATGTCACAAGAAAACCATGTTTGTGCACTAAATTCAACTGTATTTTACTTTAAATTGTTATACAAAATTAAGCTTTGTCTTCTTAACTCATCTATCAAAGCAAAAATCATTTTTAACACAAGAATTGGCACATGCAGTTCAATATATCTTTGCCGAATTAAATTACAAAATACTGATAAAATTTAAAACAAAACAAAACCCTTCAAGTGTAGAATAAGATTTCAAAAATACACAGTGATAGAAGGTTTCTGATGTGTTAAAACACATAGGTTCTAACAATGTCAGCATATTCTTGCATGTAAAGAGAACTACAATAGCTGGAGCTATGTTGAAAACTCTAGTACTGTCTAACCAAAATAGGTATTTAAAAATGTGAGGTTACAGCTAAAAGATAAAGAGGTGGTGGGGCAACCAAGAGATTAACAGGTTAGAAGAAATTCTACAAAACGAGGCAACTTACTAGTCACATGCTAAGAAAGTAAAAACAGCATTTCTAATATTCTAACTAGTCCATTAAAGGAAACTTTCATGAGTAAAAAAAAGAAGAAAGAAGGTAATAGAAGCACACCTTTAGAAAAGTGGATTTTAAAAGTAAAAAGGGGCATTTTCTTGGAATTATTTTCCCAGATAAAATGATTTTTTTTTTTTTTTTGGTACTGGAGATTGAACTCAGGGGCACTTGACCACGGAGCCACATCCCCAGCCCTATTTTGTGTTTTATGTAGAGACAGGGTCTCTCTGAGTTGCTTAGCACCTCGCCCTTGCTGAGGCTGGCTTTGAACTCGCAATTCTCCTGTCTCAGCTTTCCTAAGTGCTGGGATTACAGGCTTGCGCCACCACACCCGGCTTAAAATGATTGAGATGATTATTTCCTACAAAATTTCTCATCTGACTACATGCAATTCTATTCATTTATGAAAGAATTTCTTATTTTAAAAAATCTATATAGAAAAGGACTTTAAAGAAGACTAAGTTAACTCATCTTGCCAAATAAAAAAGACTAAAATTTAACTTATATTGATTCTTGGAGAATTAAAAGGAAGAGTCAGCAAAGTCTGAAGTCATCTCAGATCTCTGAATAGCCAGACAGGAAGCAAAAGGCCTGGAGATTACCAAAAAGTCTTCATTGCTTTTTCCAGTTGGAGGTGTTGATGTAGAAAGGAAGAAGAAAAACACAAGTCAGCAGCTATTTGATGAACCCTGGACTCTGGAGATTGGCTATCAATGCCAAAGTACCTTATAGGAGAAGCTTTAGTCTAAGCAAGAGAACTCCACACCAATTCAAGAAAAGAAAAAAAAAATTCAAATCAAATCTAAACAGCTTCTTTATAATGCAGTGGGAAACATGTTAAGAAAGCTCATCAGACCATGGTAGAGACACAGTGTACTAACCAGTCCACATATGCATAGTGGCCACCTAGACAATAAATAAATGAGTTCTCACTATCAGCACAGTAGGATTTGTAAGTGGTAGCCACTTACAAGGCAAGGCAAAGACATACTTTGCTCCAGAAGGAAAAAGAAGAACAAATAACCTTGAGGGTTAAAACAGGTATCTCTTCCTGGAAAGTGGCAGAATGGAGTCTGATGGCCAGGACAGAAGTGCCAGGATACACAGAACAAGATCACAAATGGTATCCTGAGGTATTGTCCTAGGAGGCCTGATCATGGGCAGGGTCCATGGTGATTTTCTCATAGAAATGAGAAAAAGGATGCAGAAGGGTGACTCAACAGGGGTGACTCAACAGTGATGGGAATTTCAATCTGATAAATGCCAACAGCTGATTTTGTGTTCACGTGTTATGCTCAAAATTTGTCTTCTTAGAAAACAAAAGGACAAATGATGACTTGAAATGGATAATGTAGAAGTGATGGCAATTTGCAGAGGAAATGTGTTCCCATTATTTTGGGAGGAAATACATGTTCCCATTACCTTGAGAAAAAGGGTAGGCACAGAGGAAGGATCATTTCAAACACATAAAGGGAAAGGAAAAAATCGAAAACAAAAACAAAACCCAACAGGGTCAAAGATAACAAACCCTCAGGAGAGACTGAAAAAATAATCAATCATGAATGATCCCAATGACAGAAAAATGAAAACAGAGCCTCCTTCTACCTTCTATTTTAAGGGACACACAGAGTAGGTGAAAGAAAAGGACACCAATTAAGGGTGGATCAGTAGTAGTGTACCCATGATGTTTAGGACCAGAACAAGCTGAGCCTACCAAAACAAATGAGCTGAAAATACCACAAAAGGCCTTTACAATTACTTCTGAAATAAGGAAGCAGGCCTACCAATAGGAGAAACTGGTGTAATATCAACAAAGGACAGCAAGAAAGCAAAGGTTAGCAATACCCATGTTACCTCCATTCTCTCCAGGAAGGAAGAGAGAGAGAACACTGACATTCAAAAGAACTGGGAAGCTGATGAGCAAGTACATGGTCTTCTGAAATGAGTTCAAGTCCTCCAGGACCTTCTATAATTATATCGCGCAGCACTAAAGAAATTTATCCTTTTGAGAAGTTATGAGTTATAGGGCTATAATTCATAACTACAGGTAATTAACAACAAAACTTTTTTCAGGATAAAAACACTGGATTCCATAAACTGTAGTCTAGAAAACCATATGCTAATTTCCTGAAGGATTTTTAAAGAAACATTATGAGCAACATGGACTTTTTAAAAAAAAAAGTTATATTAACTGAAGTTTTCTTTGTATAGTACAATTATTAAGATGGCTATTAGGGGAATGCTACAGACCTTAATTTCACCAAAACATTTGATTTACTGCTTCTCTCCAGACAAGAAAAGGGGCCAGGCATGTGGTGCACACCTATAATCCTAGCAACTTGGGAGGCTAAAGGAGGATCACATGTTCGAGGCCACCCTTGGCAACTTACAGAGACCCTGTCTCAAAATATTAAAATAATAATAATAATAATAATAATAATAATGGGGGTGGGGATGTGGCTCAGTGGTAAAGCATCCCTGGGTTCAATCCCTAGTACAAAAAAATAAAAAGACACATGAAAAAGGAAGACAAATGAAAAAGGAATCAATATGTTAAGATTAAAATTTTTCCTATCATTAAATTATTTTCCTTTACCCTTGTTTTTATATTTATTATATATGTAACATATAGACTCAGATTACTCCTATGTAAATACAGAAGTTTATGAGACTACATAATTTCTACAGCCTAGGCAATCAATAAAATTTAGATTATGCTTTTTGGGGAACAGAGCAGGAAGATACAACAGCATTAACAGAAAGGACCCAGTATTCACAATAGCCCTTTAGTGTTGTGAGGACAAGAATGTTAATTTTTTTTCTTTGATTGTTTTCAGAATGACTTTGGTGACCCATATTGTTTGTTCACTTGAGAAAACAAAAATGCTGCCATGAATTTGGATGGTAGCATGTAAGGGCAGTTTGACTCTCATTTATCAGACCTTTCATTATTAAGGGGAAAAAAAGATCCTATTTGTAGCAAATGAAAAAAATCTTAGTACTGACCTACCCCACCCCCCCCCTCAAGATTTTAATACTTAAGACCTCTGGCTTTCAAAGATCTTAATTCCTTAGTAAACTAGAAGATGATGTAGCTTCAATAAAAATATTAAGTGAACTTAGGATCTAGAGGACTTCACTGTTGATGAGGGTATCTTTCATGGTCTTTCCCTTTTTTCTTACCAAGTACATCACTGGTGGCCATGATGTCACATGTATACATAGCTGCCATCAAGCGCTGAGGTTTCACTTGCAGTGAATAGCGACATGCTTCTTTCATGGTGGCAATTAGCTGTCCTGAGAAGGGTCCATAGCAGTCAGTGACTAAAGAGTCTCCTTTCTGGGAACTCCTCTTCTCAACGGGCTCTAAGGAGACAACTTGTACCTCTTGGTTTTCCTCTCCACCAAGATGAGTCTTATCTTCTTCCTGTCTCTCTCCTACCAGATCACTTTGTTCTTGATTTTGCTTATCACTTGCTCCTTGTTCCTCAAATTTACTTATGTCCCATTTTTCCAGAACAAAACAGACACCCATGAGGGGCTCTTCACACATGGGGCCAGAGAGGGTTGCTAGTTGGAAGCCACTCACAATGCTATTGCCCAAATCTCGGTATCTACTGGCTTCTTTTGAAGCTCTGCCGGCTGGGCCTGCCCATACGGAGTTCTGAAAATCTTCACTTTTATTGACTAGTATGTTAGGCCCACATTTTCTTGGGCCAAATGACCAGATCTGATCAACAGTATTCCTCCATTTTCTTCCTGTAAGATGTTGCTCTAGTTTTCCTTTGAATTCCCAGATTTTCTCTTGGGTCTTCTGATGAATCATCTGAGTATTTTTGCCCTCATTCAAAGAGGATGTCAATTGCTCCATTGAACGAATCAAATCACTATTTTCTTCCAGAATCTGAGTGACTTCTTCTGGAAGGGGCACGGCTCGAACACTGAGGGTGGCAAGTTTATTGGGAGTTGTTATAGTGATTAACCCATCAGAGTCAACTTGGATTCCTTCAGGGATTTTGCTTTGATCTTCTTTTGTTTGGTGTATGACTGCAACTTTTTGTTGTTTGCCTATTTCTTCATTGACCATGTCAACTTTTGGGGGTTTTGTGATTGTTTCTCTGAATGGAATAATGGGTTCTGATACACTGATATGAATCTTTGCAAACCTACAAATTCAAGAGAAATAACAGAAGTTTATAATCAAAATGGCATCAAAGCTCCATATCATGCAATGAAAATTGTGCAAAAAAACAAAACATAAAAACTATTTTACTGTGAAGGATCTGTAATTTCCATTATATCACAATTCAAAAACTGCTTTCATGTCAGATTGAAAAGACTACCTCTAATAGGAATATACCTTCAGGGAGTTTCTTCACTTGTAATGGAATTTCACTGCTTTGTTCATTCTTGAGATAAATAAACCATCTATTTAGATAGGTACGTTTTGAGTAGAAAATAAATGTTTTGATAGCATTTGACATATAAAGTCTTTAAAACGAAATCTGCTAATCTGAGAGTCAGAAGAAGAAAAGCTCAATGATTATAGTTCTAAAGAGAGAGAATCAGAGACTTTCAGAATCACTAGTCAAATCCTTATGACAGATTTTGCTTTGATAATGAGGCTCACAGTGAGGCCAACATGATACAGGAGTTTGTCAGGAGCAGGACTTTGCAAATGATTAGCAATAGTGAAAATTCTCTTTCTTCATTGTGATTTCTGAACACTTCAGATGTGGCTAGTACAACTGAGGAAAGGATGTTTTCTTTTATTTAAATAGCTACACATAGCTACTGAGCATGTGAAATGTAGCTAGTGTGATTGAGGAACTAGAATTTAAATTTTTGACTTTAATTAATTTTATTTTAAATAGCTTTGTATAGGTAGCGACTATTGTATTGGATAGCACAGGTCTTAAGCCCTAATCTGGCCTCAAGTTCAGAAAGTCTTTTTCCTTACATGATATCAAGTTTAGTTTCATGCTGGCCTTTCTTCCAAGTGAATTTTAAGTCCACAAAGGGCAGAGTCTAGAAACTAGCATGAATTGATTCTGATGACAATGAAAACCAACAGTCTTTCTTTTTCTCTTACTTCTGCCAGTTAATACACTGAAGTTTTAGTCTGGGTACATCTGCTATTAGAAATGTGGACGGAAACATGTATAAATGCATGTGTATGTGTATGTATGTACACATATTATTATATGGGATTCTAGGATCTTGGAGCAATGCTTTGCCCTGGGAAATGTTATTCAATAAGGAAACTGAACATTGAGGGGTACTCTACCACTAAGCTACATTCTCAGCCCTTTTGTTATTATTTTTTATTTTGAGACTGGGTCTAAGTTGCGTAGGGCCTCATTAAGTTGCCAAACTTGTGATCCTCCACCCTCAACCTTCCTAGCTGCTGGGATTACAAGTGTGCACCACCAGATGCATTTTGTTTTTGACCATCACTTGGTATGTATGAGGCTATGTTAAGTGTTGTATATGTATTACTTCTTAGTAGGTCCGTAGTACTATCCTCATTTTGTTTTTTGTTTTTGTTTTTTGGTACTGGGGATTGAACTCAGGGGCACTCAACCACTGAGCCACATCCCCAGCCCTATTTTGTGTTTTATGTAGAGACAGAGTCTCACTGAGTTGCTTAGTGCCTCGCCGTTGCTGAGGCTGGCTTTGAACTCGCGATTCTCCTGTCTCAGCCTCCCTAAGTGCTGGGATTACAAGCGTGAGCCACAGCGCCCGGCTTATCCTCATTTTCTAAAGGAGAAAATCATAAGATAGATGAAGCATGTTGTTCAAATGGCTAGGAAATGGAGAAGCTAGGATCCAAATCTAGTTCTAGCTTCATAATCCACATTCAGCTATTATGCTCTACCAAAAAAACTCAATTACAAAGAATGTTTAAAAAAAATTTGCAACACTAAGTTATTTTTATAAGATATGGAAAAATTAATTAATATTAGATCCTTTAATACATTAAAATGTCAATTTAAACAATTTATGTAATCATCTAATTTATTATCTAATCTAATCATTTATTTATATAAATGCCAAATTAGCATTCAATAAAACTCAATACCTATTCTTGATTTAAAAAAACACTTAGAAATCTTAGAAATAGGGAAAGTTTTAAAATTATCATTATTTAGAGAATATATATTCATACACTTAGCACATTCAAGAAAACTAACTGCAGTGCTTTAAAAGTATGAAGGAAAAATACATCTATGACATTGTCCTCTTGTACTATAAAGTCAAAAAAGCTATGAGCCACTTTAGTCCTTTAAATTTTGGAGGTTCCAAGAAGTGTCCTAAAGTAATCACTTATATAATTAATTAAATCTACTCCACACTGAGACAGGAAGTGTGTTCATGGTTCAGGAGCGGAGGGTCTTCAAATCCTAGCAAAGCAGAGGCTTATTATCACTTCAAAACGAAGTAAAGCAACTTCCTGTGGCTTCCTGCCCTACCTGCTCATTAATACCTTGAGATCTGGATGCTAAGGGCTCTGACAGTTTCCCTGGTCTGGAGATGACAGGTGGTGTTCTCAGTCTCTCATTGCTGTACATAAGCCATTCCTAAAAATGTGTGTGGAAGCTGTAAAAAGAAGCTTATATACTGAAAGGCAGGCTCTGTCCCATGACAACTAAAAAAAAAAAAATTCTAGAATTTTATATATGTTCTTAATATAACTGAGAATTTAGTAGTCACGTAGAATGGTCCAAAAACCAATGATCACTCGTCTCAAAGTGAACATGCATGTAAACTATGACCCATGTAAAAAAACAGAACATTTCTAGTTCTCAGAAGCACCACCCTTCCCCATGCCTTTGCCTAATCCCATAAAGGTAACCACATCCTAAATTTTATTGTAATCTTTCGCCTTTTTTCTTGTTTTTATCACCTAAACATGAAACTCCTACATAGTACAGTTACTGCTTTCTGAACTTCACACAAATAAAAATCAATGCTTTTTGTAGTTGTCGTTTTTTGCTCAATATTATGTCATGAGATTCATCCATGTCTTATGCAGCTATAATCTTGTCTGCTGAGATTATTCATAGAATTCTATTGTATGATTATAGCATAATTTATGTATTTATTGTCTGAGTTGTTTCCAACTTTTAGCTATTAAAAATCTTGTTGCTATGAATATTTTTGTTGATGTGCATTTGCCCAGCTTTGTGTGTGTATATACAGAGTAAAAATGGGAGATTTGCCCAGTCATACCAACTGCCAATCTTCCACTTTAGCATATGCCAACATACTGTATCAACTCTCACCCACACTAATTGCATAGGTAAATTTTCATTGCTCCATCTTGCCACCGATTGATAATGTGACTTAAAATTTTCACTCATTCTGTGAGTACAAATATGCATCTCACTTTGGTTTTAATTTGCATTTTTCATCAATTACAAATAAGTCCAATATCTTTTCATATGTTTATTGGCCTTTAGAGCTTGTTGAAGTACTTATGCAAGTCTTTTTACTATTTTCAAGTGGTTTGCAACTTTTCTCATTTATTTGTAGAAATTCTTTAATTGTGAGGACACATGTCACTTAGTTCATTATATGTATCACAAAGGTCTTCCCTGACCTTTGGTTTGCCTTCTTATCCTCTTCATAGAGTCTACTGATGATCAAATTTTTACTTGTCCATTAGTCCTTTTTTTTTTTTTTTTTTTGTGGTACCAGGGATTGAACTCAGGGATACTCAACCACTGAGTCACATCCCCAGCTCCATTTTGTATTTTATGTAGAGACAGGGTCTCACTGAGTTGCTTAGCACCTTGCTGTTGCTGAAGCTGGCTTTGAACCTGCAATCCTCCCATCTCAGCCTCCCGAGCCTTTAATATTGGATTTAAGAAGCTTTCCCCTACCCAGAGGTCTTGAAGATACTGTTTCATAGTACTGTCTAGAAATTGGCAAGGTTTTGATTTTCACATTTCAATCTATAATCCACCTGAAATACATTTCTGAGAATGGCAGAGAGGTCTAGTTTCATTTTTTTTCTATATAAGTATCCAACTTGCCAGCATCGTTTATTGAAAAATCTGTGCTTTTCTCATTGCTCTGCAGTGCCATCCATTTCTGGATTTTCTATTCAAGTCCACTGTTCTATTTGTTTATTCTTGTGTTGATCTAATGTAGTCTTAATTACTATAATTTAAAACGAGACTTTATTTCCAGCACACCAAGAACTCCCACCTTGCTCTACTACTTTCAAGGTGTTTTGGTTATTTTTGGCCCTTTGCATTTCCATAGAAATTTTAGAATCAACTTGAAAAGTTCCACAAACATATATAAACATAAACTCATTGAGATCCACTGGCACTGCTTTGAATGTATAATCAGTTTGGGGAGGATGAATGTCATTATAATGCTGAAATTTTCAAGGCACAAAGATGGCATATACTTCCTCTGTGTGTGTGCATATGTGTGTGTGTGTTTTGCACAGAGGGTTTATAAATGAGTGAATTTTTATTCCTAAATATTTGATATTTTTGTTGTGACTATAAATGGTAATATTAAAATAATTTTCATTTTCTGCATATTTCTAGTACATAGAAATAACACAGATTTTTCATATTAAAGTTTAATTCTGCAACCATGATGAATTTATTACTAATCTTAATAGTCTCTATAAATTCTTTTGGATTTTTAATTCATATCATCTGCAAATGACAGTTTTAGTTTTCCCTAATTTTCATATCTTAAATTGTTTTCTTCTTTATAATGCTGCCCCAAACCTCCAGAAAAATGTTAAGTAGAATCCATAATAGTGGGTCCTTTTCTTATTACTGATTGCAAAGGACAGCTTTCAAAAATCTCACTAGTAAGTATATGTTTGCTATAGTTATTTTGAAGACAGTCGGTATTAGTTTAAGGAAATTCTATTTTTATTCCTAGTGTGCTAAGATTTGATCATGCATAGATGCTGAATTTTACCAAATGCTTTTTGTCTCTTGAGGTGATTTCACTTTTTTCCCGTTAATCTGATAAATTTACATTGGTTGACATATTTAATGTTATTCAAATTTTAATTCCTTTGATATTTATAGGACTATAAGTTTCTGTTTCTTTTTTTTAATATTTATTTTTTAGTTGTAGGTGGACAGAATATCTTTATTTTATTTTTATGTGGTGCTGAGGATGGAACCCAGTGCCTCATGCGTGCTAGGCGAGCATGCTACCACTGCACCATAACCCCAGCCCAGTTTCTATTTCTTTTTGGTAAGATTTTTCTAGGAATTTGTTAATTTCCTTTAAAATTTATTGGCACGAAATGGTTAATGACATTCTCTTATGTTTCCTGGCCCAGGACAAGGTATCTAGTACCCAATCACTAAGGTGCCTTCAACTCCCATATGACAATGGGTACTGAAAGGCAATGAATGGCCTTCTGTCAACACCACTTGATTCAGCTTTCCCAGAGTTCAAAGACAATACTTCACGTGTCATATTCATAAACACTGCCTGCATTGGCTCCCAATGGGTCTGTCCACCATCCCCTCACCTACCTGCACTTGCTCTAGCTGACTTCTCTGCTGACACTCATGCACGTGGGACAGGGAAATTTCTCTCTCCTTGGTTACTCTCTCTGAGTTCTGACAGGTAACACTGAGTCTGAGGTCATTCTTTCATCATATGAAGCCACAATGTGAAGGAAACTTTTGTTTGGGGTGTAGGGTTGGGGGCAGCAATTTCAGAAATTGGAATTTTATGTACAGCACATAAGGAATACTTCACAATTTGTGTGGTGTCTTATTAGAACAGAACACACTTTTTACAAAAGCAGATATGTTATTGCTTTTATTGTCCTCATTCAATGTAACTCTAAATTATTTTTAGGTATTTGGATATGAACACTTTTTAGAAGGATTACGTAGTTTGATTTTTGGAATAAAAATGTCTTTATATTTATTAAAAATATTTTAATACCATGTTCAGGGCACATTTCTAGAAAATGAATTTCTCTTGCTTTTCCTTTCCCAAGATTAAAAAGTATCTATAGTTAAAATCATGAAGTAAAAATGAAAAAAAGACTAAGCAAAGAGATAAATATGTAACTCTATTAAAATCAGTTTTGGGCATAAGGGGGAAGATATTACTTAAAATCTAATTCTAAAAACCACAAAGCATGATTTTTAAGAAGGAGTTAGTAACCTGAGAAATGAAAGGCTATTTAATGTGAATTTTAATTTAGAGTAAGGAGAATGAAAAAAGGGAAAATAGTTCAAAGGCACAAACAAAAAAAAAATGACATTTCAAAAGCTTTTTAAAATCCTCTAAGAAGATGTTATTTAAACTATACTATGCCTTTTGATTTACTTAATATTATTCTCCAACAAACATTAGAACTTTTAGAAATTACAAGAAAATGGTGATAAAAGTAAAAGAGATGAAACATGTACCATCTGATTTTGTACTAATTATGGCTGTAAAAACATTGAAAATAGGAAAAACAACACCATTTTAAACTGAAGAATAGACACGAGAACATACCCAGTCTGGTAAGAGATCCCACAAAATCCCACAGGGATGGTGACACATAGCAGCTGTCTCACTCTATCATCATTATTAGTTATTGTTATACCACGACTACACCGCTAACTTTAAGGATTAAGTGAGATAAACAGCACTCTACATAATGCAGTGACTGCTACATTATATTTAGTATATAATTATATTGATCATTAATAATTATGATTATTAGTTTCAGAAATATTTTTTTAAAGGAAGGGTCATTACAGGAGAATTCCTCATTCTGTCACTGATCAGCACACAAATACATACTAATAATGAACATCTTTTCTCTTCCAGGTTGGTAAAGTTTTCAAAAGATGATATAATAAGCAAAGTTGGTAAAAGTGTGACCAAAGAATACTTTTAAATGGTATTGCTATTCTGGTGTAGACTTTTTCAGCATGTAATAATAACTCCAGGGATTTATCTTAACCCAATAATCAGAGCTGTGTCTACAGAGAGCTGTGTACATATGAATATGCATACAGCCAAGAGTAGATTTATGAACTCTACTCTAATGATGATTATTCTGCATGACAATCAAATGATTTTTCTTATTCTGCATTTTCCTTACTGCTGAGATAAACATACATTATCAATGGAACAGAGAGGACAAATATTATTACAAAGAGTGATCTGGCATGCCCATTTAATATGCTTCACATATCACCTTCATAGAGAAGTATCAAGATTTCCAGAAGCATATACTGTAGAGACCACAGCAAGAAGACTACAAAAGAAGTATGCCCTAATCTCAGCCCTGATAGTCTCCACATGTGTATGTATGCTTAAAGTAAAATATGCACACATATATATGAAAATACTTTACGATTCAAGCTAAAAATGCAAAATTATTCAAGTACAGGCAGTGAATGTCATTTTTTGGTTAAGAATTAAATTTATCATACAGTAACAGTTCATGTCTGAGTGGAGAGCATTTCATTTTTCTCCAAAAATAAGCCATAGTCTAGTTTGATCAGTTTAAGGAACACTAAAACATGCACTGATTCTGGAGCTATCCTTTCTCCACCTCTAACATTTTCATCTAACCTTTCTTTTAAGTCATCCAAGCATCGTTGAAGGTGGACTTCCCCTGCTGTGACTAAAACGTGTTCTCCTGTTTCCTGAATTAAAATCTGGACACAGGGATCAGCCTGGTTTAACAGCTTCATTCCTTTCACGAGCTGAGGCATTTCACCTAGGTTAACAAAATGAAATACTGATTAAATGATATAAGGATTAATACCATCTAAAGACAATGGCCACAGTCACTGACAAGAAAATTATAATGAAACTCTTAAAGGAACACTTTACTTTTCTTCCAAATACTGCAGTGATGTGAAGAAAACTCTCTTCTAGTAATTTATTTGTACAGACAGTTAACATCAGACATCATAAGCTTATCATTAAAACTCCAAAACTGGTCTGTACCACTTCTTCAGATACTCAGCAGATAAACTATTATTATTATACTTGTAAATTCAACTAAATATTATTGTAAATGTAACACATTATATATTTAGAAATGTAACAGAATACTTTCTCATATAGTACATATAAAATCAACAAATAAGCAAAAGAAGCATTCAATATGATATTCAAAAAACTTTACCAAGGCTTCATATTAAAAATAACTATTTGTGAAACTATTTGGCAGAACCGTGGGTTTTAGATGCCCTACCTAGCTACTTTACCAATAACTGCTGGAACTCCTGCCCTCCATTCTGCTGTGTGTCTAGTACACTACTTCTTCCTCTCTACAGTTCAGGAAGCTGAGAGTTCAGATGGAGACTGTGATATACATCTTAAATTTAGTTTCTTTCTCAATCCTTTCCACACACTCAGCTGCTACTCTTCACTCAAGGTAGGCCAGAAGTAGTCTCTTGCTGTTGCTCTGACTCTGAGGGCACTTTTATGTAATATTGTTTTAATTCTATGTTTGGCCAAAATACTTAGCAATTCTTCAATACTTGGTTTTCAACATGTGAAACATACAAAACCTTAGGAGCTTTCTGAAAGACAGGGTTTTCAATACGCCTCACAAAAGTTTTATTAATTTGAGGGCAGGAAGAGATTAGAACTTCTATACCTATTTATTTTTGAAATAAAGTTCTAATAATAACTAACAATGTACTGACAAGCACTTTACCTATATGATTAACTATGAGGCAGGTATGATTAATGTTTTCATTTTGTAGATGAGGAAATAAGTGCAGAGAATTTAATAAACTTGTGCTCAAAGTCAAGCACAACCAAATGGCAGAACCCGGTTCTGAAGCCAGTTAGCCAGCCATGGAGTCCGTGCTCTATAGATGGACACCAGCACCCCATAGTTTAGGTGTCATGAGACATAGCTGGGATGAATGCATCCTGTACACAGGGTCAAAAAAGGCATCTTTGTGTGTTACTTTTTGGCACACTGCAGTTTTCCTTTGCTTAATTCTTTTGGCGGGGAGGGGGTGATGCTGGGGATTGAACCCAGAGCCTCATGCATGCTAGGCAAGTGATCTGCCACTGAGCTACTTTCCCAGCCCTTTTTTGCCTAATTAAGTAGACTTACAGATATTAGCTTAACCTTCAAAGAAGTTGAAACCTGGCTTTAAAAGATCCTACAAAGAGTCCTCTGGCAATATTAATAACCCGAGCACAATGGAACAAAAGTAATAATTAAGGCAAACAAAGCTTTCTTTCAACTATCAGTCAAATCATAATACATACATACACATGCACATGCGTGAGTGCACATGCACACACCCCTGTCTCTTCAGAGGTAAAGGTCACAGTTTAAGGATAAGGGAAATTTTTTTTTTAAATGAAATCTGAAACAAGGAGACACATTTTGAAATTAGATATTTGAAAACGCTTCCACTGATCATTATTCTGTGGCCAAAATTAACAAACATTTCATGTATAAACTCTTAAAATTTGGAAGGTGATATTCCTACCTTCTTTAAAAATTTTTTCAAACAAATAATAGCTCATTAAAGACATAAAAATCAAAGCCTCCTAAGCAATAAAAGAAAAACTGACTGACATTAGGAAAAGCAGATAATTGTTATCTGCATTTCAATAAAACCTCTGTATAAATGGTGAATGGCATTCTAAAACACTATGATTTAGTAAAGACAGTTGATGATCTATTTCTTCCACTGGGACTCTCTAACTTTGTGAAGTGTCTTTTCCAGTGATAATAACACAAGCAGACATCTGAATAACTGTATCACAGAATGTTAAGGCAAGATTTTTACAAATAATAAAGCATTATTGTGGCAGCCAGCCTTCAAGATGGCCCTAATTCCCCTGGCCTCCTCCTCAGGATCCTGTGTAGTTCTCTCCAACAGTGAATCAGGACTGGCTTGTATGACCAACAGAATTCTGTGCAAGTGACAATGTCATTCAAAGGTTAGCTCTGCAGTACTGGCTGAAGCCAGTCACTATGCTATACTGTGGCACTCAAGCAGCCATATGAAGGGGGCCCCTGGTGAGAGGAGGTCCCAGCCAGCAGCAACTTAGAAATATAGTTACACCTTCAGATGGCTGCAGCCAAGGAGACTACAACTGCTTGAGAGACTCAAAACTGAACTGTTTCCAAATTCATGACCAAAGAATTATGAAAAATGATTAGTGTTGTTTCTCATCACTAAATTTGAGTAATGTGTTATCCAGTATTAGATAACTAATATGATTACACATTATAATCACAAATAAATGATATATACACACCCTATGCATATGTATATATACATTTATATAGTATGTATCCATCAAAAACAAATAAAATCAGGGTTATTTCACTTTAACTTTTAAATAATTTCTATTTTTGTGTGTTTCATAATTTACATGAAACACTGGCACAAAAACTCATGTATCTATATAAAACACAGGTATATAAAGTTCTTCGTCGTTTTAAAAAACTGTTATGGATAAAGGGTGAAAGATTTCTGGAAGACAGTGACACTAATCTCTGATAAACAAGATTTCTTGAATTCTTTCTAAAGGTGAAGATTCAGAATTGTCTCTGAGGTAGAGTTTGAACCTGGACTTAACCATTTAATATCTGTATGACAAGTTAATTAATTTCTTTATGCCTCAGTTTTGCTCATGTGAAGATAAAGATAAAAGTAGCACCTTAATGCATTGGGCTGTTTAGAGGATTAAATGAGATAATCAATACAAAATCCTCAGTATACATTGTGGCATACATCAAGGATCAATGGTAACGATGAAAATAATAATGTCTTTGAAACACTGGTAGTTCTCTGTGTTGAGTTTTGAGTAGACCCTGGGTATGAAGCAGAGACTGGCCATCATGACATAAGAATTCTGGGAGGGGTTTGGGTTGTGGCGCAGTGGTAGCGTGCTCGCCTAGCACGTGTGGGGCACTGGGTTCGATCCTCAGCACCACATAAAAAATAAATAAATAAAGATATTCTGCCCACCTACAACTAAAAAATAAATATTAAAAAAAAAAAAAAAAAGAATTCTGGGAAAAAGAAGAGTAGAAAAACAAATGCTCAGGATTTGTTTTTCCCTAAAAGAAAAGTAAAAGGCTGTGTCCTGGATTAGTCCACCCAGTTTCTCATGATGAAAAAGAAGAAAGGCTCTGGGGATACATATTCTATTCAAGTTGAATAACAATTGCTCAGGGGCAGTAGTATTAGGAGTCTTGCTACAGGATGTAACATTTCAATAGTCATTAGTCATGGAAACCATGGAAAAAGGGGTGATCCTGAAGTAAGGATGAATATAAGATCCTAGGGCAAAGAGAAAACAAAATAAAAATCCTCTGAGGGTTCACAGGCTTGAGGATAGCACTAAGAAAAGTTTTCAGACATTCTGAATATAGAATAAGATGTTGATATAGAAACACCAAGAAAACAGGCTGGTAAGTATAAAATTCAAACGATGAAATATATAAATTGGGTACTTCAGTTATACAATCAAGAAATGCATGGTAAATCCAGCAAAAATAACATATTTGACAGGAAAGAGGACCCACACTTCTTTTAAAATTATGAAGAGAATTATGTGCCCTTCCAACCACTTTAGTTTATTTTTTACAAAGTTCAGAAAAATAAATGAAATACGTATGAGGAAATGCACTTTGGCCTCCAGATGGATAATCCTAAGTAATTCTCTTATTAGACTACCTCATTTCCGGACAAAGTAAGGGAAATTAACCTTACTGGGAGTCTGCCCTGGGACAGGAAAAAAGCCTGTTACTAGGACCCTCATCTCACACAGCAAAGCTGCACAGAAGCTGGTTCTGCTGCCCCTTCAGGGTTGGGCTTTTCCTTGGCTTGGATAACAGAGCACAAAGTAGCACAAAACTATCAAATAGCCTTTTAAAAATTATAACTTCCTATTAAAATAGAACAGCTGAAATTATTCATTAGTCAAATATTTATTAGTCCTGTTTTTAAAATCTAGGTACTAATGCAATAGAGAAAAATCAAGGCTTATTCTTAGATGTTTCTAGTATTGATTTATATCTTTATTCTTCCTTGATTTTTCTCTATTGCATTAGTACCTAGACTCTAATGTTACAACTTTAAAGAAACTGAACTTTCTTGTACTATATGTGTGCCTTAGGGTTGGATGCAGTGTACGGTGACCACAGCCAGTCCAGAAAGTAGAATAAAAGAACAAATTCATGAAAGGTTAGGATCTGACAAAATTATAAAGAGGAAGTGGACTTTACCTGAAGAGGGTAAATTACAGCAGCAGTCAAGGCACCATCAGTCCACAGTGACAACCCAGAAAGAATTCCTGTTTCTGAAGCCCCAGGCAAAGGCTGTTTACTAGGACTGAGCTCAAAGGTCAGAGGTGTAGTCCTCCAAGCATCTGCTCTAGGGTTCCAGGGACCCTCAAGGGCTAAAGATATGTCTTAGTACTTGCAGAGAGGATGAGTCTTTATAAGGCTCCAACTTTGAGGAGTGAAGGTGAGGCCAGTATAGGCGCATTACATACCTCAACAGATACTATTCCTTTATACATTTGTTCTTTGGTTCCCTTAAAGCAAGGTATGAAGCTTCTTTACTACCACTACTGGAAACAGCAAAGTTCAGGCAGAAGGGGCCAGTGACAGTCACCAAAAGAGAAATACAAGCATTAACAGGATTGGCTAGGCAAATGGGAAAGACTCAAACTAAGGATCATTATCATAGGCTCAGACATATATGGGAATCATGTAGCCAGCAGGAAAGGGACAAGAAGTGTTTTCTAAACAGACCATTTAGATGATAGATTCTGAACCAACAAGCTTGGGATAAGATTCTAATTCAGAAGTTGTCACATAAAACATGAGCTTTGCTGAGCTATAACCCTAGGCCACAGTTACGGAAGATGCAGACATGAACCTGTCATCAAGAAGAATATGGTCTTTGGACAATAAAGGTACTAACATGTCATGTTTCTAGGAGAAGGTAAGATGCCCTTTGAAGGGTTGCTTCTATTATATTCTTGAACAAAAATTCAGTATATTGCTGAACAAATCATGAGAAGTCAAGTAATAAATACATGCATTTCAAAAGTGTAATGAACATTATATGCTTTCAAAAACAAGATTATCTTACTTGGGTGTTTTGGCTCAACAGCAACTCTCACAATAGGAGTGGCTTCAAAGTTGAGTGGTATAAATGGCGGGCAGGATGGCAGGCTACATAGTGTTGCAGATTTTAGCACGAAGTCTTGCAGGCCTCCTATTCCTGTGGGGAGAAAAAGACCCATAGGGTCAATAAGGATGGTTAAATTCTGAATTTATGTAAGAAAAACAACAGCTATCAACCTGGTATACATGTCAAAGGGCCAAACACTTCCAAAATGTTGCAAAGAATGAGGCAGATCTGTATCATGTATCTAATTTTTTTTCTAAATTCACTTGCATATAGATAAAGGAAATTAGAGACTTAATTATGTGATGTTGCTATGGACTACCCAACCCTAAGCTACTCTTATTGCTACCTCAGCCAACAACATACCAGTCTATTCCAGGCTCCTGGTTGACGGTTGCATGAGACTCTGAAGGGTGCTTATTTGCCTTTGAGCAGCAGGCAGCAGAGAGAATATCCCAGGAGAGATGACAGGGACAGTCTGAATCTTACATCCAGAATATGAGTGGCCAACATTTTAAAGCACATTAAGAAACATGTACACAGGCCACTTTTGTGTCTTTGTGTTAAGGTAAAGAATGGGGAGAAGAGGAGAGAAGGAAAGGTTATAGGTTTTAAGGAAAGGTGAAAGAAGAAAAGGGCAGGAGTATTTAGTCAGCATCTACTTTTGCATTTTGGGCTTAGAAACAACCAAGGAAAGGAAATAAGGACACCACTTTGCTGCCTTCAGCTGACCAAGTAATGGGCAGGGGTAAGAAGATGGGACTTCACTCAACCAAGCAGTCAGCCTGTTGGAGGGGAACTGGAGCATAGGCATCAGACACACACCTGGAAGGCAGCTGAGAGGTTTCTTGTCTGGCTATACAGTGTGGAAATCTCCTTTTAGTATGTCACCTGAATGCATGCGGAATTCATTACCTCACTAAATTACAGGAGAGCTTCAAGTGTAAGTAAATATTCTTTATATTCTGCTAAAATCTGTTGTCTTCCCATCTCCACAACTTTCTTGGCTGAGTTATCCAAGGGCACCCCCACAGAAAACATGCTTCTTCCATTTTTGCTAACTTCTCTTAGGGTTTTTAAGGAATCCATCAGATCCTTCTAACTTGGTTCAGCTCAGGCTGAACAGCATTAAGTCTTTCAGCTGTTCAGCTCAGGGCCTGATTTCCAGACCTTTCTGTGCATGGGACCCTATTAACTAAAGTTTCCAGGGGGCTAAATCCTCTCTGTGCTCCGAGCATACTACTTCTTCGGTCAAAGCCTACATTTCTTATTTCTGTACCTCTTGGCCCAGCACACAGAAGCCTGAACCTGGCAACAGTTTCTGGTTCATGTCTCCCACTGGTACCATGATGTAACAACTCTGGGTTAGCCCAAGTTTCCACCCAAGGCTAGTAGAAATAACATCATCTCCAGTGAGGCTAGGGGTTCAGGAAACCCCACAGTAAATATTCCCTTTCAAATCTCCTTCATCCTGCTTCTGACCTCTGATCAGCATGCATTTCCTTCCTGCACACACAGCACATGGTTTTAATGAAACCGTAAATGCTGCTCTTTCCTCTGTATCACAACGGGCACAAGCTGCAGATGATCAGTAAATTTTGAACACTGTCTCTTTGAACTTCTGGTTTACATTTTACTTTTTCAATTACCAAATCTATCCTTCTATTTAGATATGCCCAGATCTGCTGACCATGATTATAATTCCCCAAAAAACAGAAAAGAAAAATGTCAATACCACAATATCCCTAGATCAGGAATTTTTGAAAAAGGCTACGCTCCAAAGACAGCAAGACTTTCACTACCTGTATTACACGTCACCGTTTTTACTTATTTTTAAATATAATTTTAAAACCCAAAAACAGGATGTCTGGTGGAATCACAATAAAGTAACTTTAAAATCACTGAGACTTTCTTGATATGCTATGGGACTATAAGTATATAACTTGATAAATATACAAAGCACAGTTTGAAATACCTTTTTATTTTATTTTAATTTTTTTTTAATTTTTTTTAGTTGTAGATGGACACAATGTCTTTATTTTATTGCTTTGTATGTGGTGCTGAGGATCGAACCCAGGGCCTCACGCATGCGAGGCAAGCGCTCTACCACTGAGCCACGATCCCAGCCCCACCTTTTTATTTTAAAAATAATGCCAGTTAGTACAATTTTGAAAACAGGATACCCTTCAGTAAGCCATTCTAAAAGTGCCACTTTTTTGTTTTTATGACCCTCTTCTTCTCTTTGATTGGCACATTTCTTTACTATTGTAATGCCTATATAATTTTGTATCTTTTTTTCTTAAATCATGTGATTTTTCACTTCAATCACTTTAGTCAAAATCATAACAATTAAAAAGAAGTAATAGTTTTGTCACATAAAGTAGGTTTGTTAAAGCACTTTTCAACTGGGATGGGAGATGAGGAACATGTTTCCTCTGTAGAATCAGAATTTCTGAGATAGAAGAAGTGATAGTTCAAGGAGAAAAAGTCCAAAATTAATGTGGCATTGATTTGGTTTGTCACCACATTTATTTTCAAATTTCAAAGATTAAAGAGAGTGTAATTTTTTTTGTAATGTTTGTCAAAAATAAAAAAGCATATATTTTAAAGAGCTAGAGAGAAAGAAAAATAGGTTGAGGAATGTAAACACAAAACAATCCACTGGGCAGCAAGAATTATTTTTTTCTAAACACCTATAAGTTTTGTCTGGTTGAAGATAAATGATCCAAGTTCTTTCTGATCTTCATTCTTTTTATACAACAAATAATATTAGATAAATTAGCATGTTAACTGTATCTCACAGACAGGGTGAGAGATTACAATATCTAACTAAATGCTACTTAAGTAGGCAAAAAAGCCCTTGCTAGGCTCTATACCATGCACTGCAAATTCTTCTTAATCAAAAACTAGTATTTTGTAAACACTGGCAGGCCAAAATATTTTCCAGACTGTCCCCAATGTTCTCCTTTAAAAAGAATCCCACAAACAAACAATATCAAGAAGAGCATCTTTTAGCGATATTTTCCAGAGACTGAAAATACTGGGGCCTGAGAGACAGATTAGTTTTCTGTTGAAACTTTTTTCTCTTCCTAACAACTCCCCTGTTGCACAGGTTGAATCAATCTAGGATGAGGTTACACTGGCAGCAGGAAGATGGTAAAACCATTACTGAATACTAATGCTGCTTTCTTGGGCTCAGTCTGTTGGTTCTCTGGGTAGAAGACAGCATTAAGAAAAATTTGAATTTGTAAAGTATTCTTTCATCACTGTAATAGAAGTATTACTAAAATTAAAAAATATTTTGTGGGTAAATATGTTAATAAAACTCTGGCTAGAAGACAGTCCCTTAATCTTTTATTTCAAACTAACTTTAACATTACTACACCCAAGAACATCAACCTGCCCCCCGTTAATTTGTTTAGGCTGGAATGAATGATTCCTTTAAACTTTGGCAGGAAATGAAGTTACACATCATGGACATCCACAAAGCCTCAGATCTGTGATAGCCTGAATACCACTCTGGAATAGACATCAGGATTTTTTTTTTTTTTTTTTTTTTCAGTAGAGATTCTCGAGATGGTGGGAATCTCATAACCCTTGGTTATGGAAGATCACCTTCTACTCTCAGCCTTTCAGTCTTTAGATACCAAAGTAGCCCATATTCTCTGCCTCCAATTACATGCCCTGGTTCTGTAGCTTCCCTAGAAATTCAGAGACTGACTCAACTACAAAGAGCATCAGGGAACCTACATACTTTATAACCCTTGTCAAAAAGGCAGGTGGGCAGGTACATACATAAATATAAAACAAGCCTTTTCCAATGTGCCTGGCCAGTATCTCCAAAGTAGACCAGTACTGGTTAGCTAAGCTTTCAGAAGATGGGTAAAGGGTGCCCATTATGCTAAACAAGTCCATTAACTCCACTTCCCTTTAAATTCTTGGTATTATGGGAGACCCTAGAGAAAATTCTGCAATAATGACATCACTGTGTCATTTTTTTTCCCATCTCACAGGAACAGATGGAACTAATAATAGTTCTTTAGCAAGCTTACCAAGACCTGCGGGTCCTTTTCTTAGAAGAGAGAGTAAATGAGGAAAAAAAAGTCACACCTTAAAGAATCAAAAACTTTGTGAGATGTGTACAATGACCACTTTTGTCTGTATTTGAGAATAGGAAGAACCGTGTCCCGTAGTGTCCTCAACAAGGTAAGAGAATTGTAACTGTGTGTCCCTATGAGGTCTCAATATATGCGCCAAGAAAGGATCATAAGGGAGCCAGATCACCTCCATTTCTATGGAAACAGACTGACCCATTGGAATTTGGCTCTCACCAAAGGAATCAGAAACTCATCTTGGGGACCTGGAAGCAGAGCAAAATGCCTAAGCACACTGCCCAGTATCATTTTCACTAAGAAAAGAGAAGGGTAGTAAAAAGTGTCTTCTAGTTGTCTCTCGATATGTCACACTAATACAAAAAGGATCTACACAAGCTTGCTCAGGGAGAAGTAGTAGTATGGAATTCATTAAAATATTTACAATAATGTTTTCTGCTGGAACAGAAATAGATATGAAGGACTGATAAGAAGTAGTCTTGTAATGATGGGGAAGGGGATTCCAGGCCACAGTCACAGCACAAAGCCCAAAGTGTTCTAGGAATCTGAAGCAGTTCAGAATACCAAGGGCACAAAGTACAAGCAAAGGGCTAGCATGACACAAGGCCAAAGGTAAGAGAGGCAGGTGATCAAGGGACCTGAATATCACGTGAAAAAGTTCAGACTTCATTGTGAAGGCAATGGACATGAAGAAATGTTGAGAAACTGGAGAGCTGAGCTGGCTCTGTCAAAGTTGTGGTAGGTTGTGAGAAGCTGGCAAGAAGAAAAAAGGAGGAAACAAGGATAAAATCCAGATTTCTGGCTTGAACAACCAAGCAGATAATTATTAGTTCAAAGCACTTCTCTGCTTTTCTTGTAGGCCTATCATTTTTTGTTATCATTTATAGTACTTCTTTATGTAATAAATATTTTTAACTGTCATATTTTTCTTTCCAGATATTAGTTTCCCTGCTTATTTTGCATCTGTTTTTTTTCTTTTAAGTGTTTTCTATTTGGTGACTAAGATTCAATACTTAGAAAGCTCTGTTTCCAAAGAACAGATTAATATTTGGTCAACTTTCTATTAGTGTTTCAGCAATTTGAGTTTTAAGGGCAAGAATACAAACCAGGTACTTTGTAATGTTTCTTCAATGAATGAATGAACAAGAATACCACTTCTGTCCTCAAGAGAATTTAAAATTTGGTTCCAGACCAAAGACAAACAAACAAGCAATTGTAATGCAGTGTGACAATCATATCTACTTTGCTCATGCAGACAGAGAAATTGAAAGTGTACAGGAAAGGGTTCAGACTTCCTGGAGAAACTGACATACAGGAGTGGGGAAATAACCACGCAGAGGTGGTGGCAGGGGGTCAAGGTGTGGGAAATGGCACCAGTGGAGGCTCAAGGGAGAAGCCAGAGTCCTTACTAATAGCTGCAGCGTGGAGCATAAAGCATGACTGAAAAGCCATTTCATCCCCTGTATTTCCACTTCTCTGGGATCTTGCAACTGCCATCAATTCTTTCCTTCAGTCAACATGTGTTCTTGTTAAGCTTGATCTGGAATCAGGGGGATTAGAATTTAACTACAGCTTTAACCATATGCAACAAATGGTAGTGGCAATGGTGATTTAATGTAGCTGTTGCTCAATAGATTTGTAATCAAATTTAGAATTTAGTTTGGTATATAATATGAACTAAATATTTTTTGTATAGTTGTTATAAAGAAAGGTGTAATAACATTTTTACAAGGCATAAATTCATATTCATAATCACATCCATTTATGATAAGCTTTGTATCCTGTCCCCACCAACCTAAATTTATATATATATATATATATATATATATATATATACATATATATATATATATATATTTTTTTTTTTTTTTTTTGGTACTGGGGATTGAACTCAGGGGCACTCGACCACTGAGCCACATCCCCAGCCTTATTTTGTGTTTTATGTAGAGACAGGGTCTCACTGAGTTGCTTAGCGCCTCGCCATTGCTGAGGCTGGCTTTGAACTCGCGATTCTCCTGTCTCAGCCTCCCTAAGTGCTGGGATTACAGGCTTGAGCCACCATGCCCGGATCTAAATTTATATTTTTATAGTAGCACATGATTTTAAGTGATGCTCCTTTTAAATGTAATTAATTCCAATTCAAATCATTTTAAAAAATGGAGGAATTTACAAAGGCCATCATGAAAGAAGCAAAAAATACTTAGTGTAGTTGAAAACAATGATGGAAAATTTGTTTTAAGACAAAAAGCAAAGAGAAGAAGAAACAAGAACAGATATGGCTTCACGGGACCAGGAAATAATAACCTGACTCCTTCTACCTTTAAACTCTACATATTTCCAATTAAAAACAGAAAACAGGTCATTTCTGGATGAAATGGCAACTCCAGCACAGGTACACAAAAGATCCTGACTGAAATGATCAAAGCAATAGAAAGCCAAGGAAACCTGAAGGACTAGGTGAAACTAGAGAAGGGCACCACCAGCTGTGAGCTATTTCTGTTTGCTGTGGATCAGATTAAAGAAAAATATTAAGGGTCAATTCATAACTCCTCTCTTGAGAAAGCAGCATGACTTCGGGGGGTGGGGTGGGGATAGGATGCATAGCCAGTGAAGTACTGTAGTCTGTGAGACAAAAGACAAGTGGAAAAGAATGAAGAGATCAGAAACAGACCAACACATGTGGGAATGTGGAAGTGGTGAAGGGGCAACAGTGCCCCACACGAGGCTCTATGAACTAAATGGCACTGAGATAATTTGCCAATGAAATGGAAAAAATGATATAATTTTATCTCTATCATATGCCATTCAGAAAAATAAATTTTATATGGTTCAAAGAACTACATGTGAAACAAAATTTAAAACATACACCACAAGATACAATAAGGCTACAGACTCAATAAATCTCATTACAATACAAAAACTTCATAACAAAAGATACTGTAAAGAAAACTACAAAACAAATGTTTTCAATGTCCTAATAGAGACAGAGTTTTATATATACCCAAAGATCTAGTATAAATCAATGAGAAAAGAATGGGCAACCCAACAAGCATACAGGTAAAGAAAATAAGCAGTTCCAAGAAAAGACTAAAAAGAAAAAGAAGCCTTAGGTAGTCAAAAAACAAATAAAAGAATCCTAATCTCATTAATAAAAAGGTAATGCAAATTAAAAAGATATTATTTCACACCAACACAAGTGGTGTAAGTCTGAAGAAACTATGCATTGACAAGTATGTGCAGAAAATAATAGGTTTTGTATACTGAAGATGGAAACAAAAAATGTTACAACTACATGGCAGAAAAATTCTGCAATGTCCAACAGCAGGACTGTGCAATCACCAACTTGATTTGTAGGTGAACATCATAGGGCAGTGCTGTAAAGAGGTACAACAGTGAACCAAGAGCACACCACCAACAGTGGTTCCTTAGATGATTCAGTAACTGGCAAGGACATTTCTGGTTGGACCTACTACTGGTATTTGGTGGGCAGGGGCAAGTACTTTACAATTTATCCTATAAAAGAAATCATCCCCTGTGTAGCTTTTGAGTATTGTGTTGGATAAACCTGCTAATAATAATCCGAGCTTAACTTTAATTCCATTTTAATAACAAATTATTTTTTGCAGTCTGAATTTTTAAGAATGGAATTACCATGCAGATCAATGGAAGAATGAACTTCTGTTTTCAGAAACAAGCTATTCATTGTTACGAACAGCCGTTAATGGCACCTAAGTCATCAATAAGATACTTCTCTATCAAAGTGCATTTGCAACTGTCACATAAGCATGATGGCTCTAAGTATCTCACTTAATTATACCTTCTAGTACATTCAAACTAGAGCTTTTATGTACTGAAATGCACTTTATTTTATTACAAATTAATTCCCTTTTATTTACCCCTTTACATTAGAGTTCAAATATTTAATGTGTTTGAAATTATGTAGGCAGGCAGATATTTTATCTTTGAATTTCATTTCTGGGTGGAAAGATGAAGTTATATTTGTATAAAAATAAGGTTTGGGTTTGATAAGATTAAGAATTACAGCACTAAAGAGACTCACCCATGTGCACAAGGAATGTGTTCAGAAGTGTTCACTGTGACACCATGATAGCAAAAAATTGAAGCAACCTTAAACATTCATCAGCAGAAGACTGGATAAATTATGATAAATTCATATAACTGGAATCAACACACAAAATCTGGAAAACATTATGTAAGGTCACCAAAAATATTGTTATGCAAATTTTTAAAATTATATATAAAACAAGCTCTAAAAAAGAACACATATATATGTGTGTATATATTTTATGTGTGTAGCTCACAGACACCTACTAAACCTGAAAATAAATTTTAAAGCATCAGAAAAGGAAAATACACAGCAACCTTAAGAAAATGATTACTGTGGGGGAAGGTGGGAGTTACTAATGGGATAAGGGAGACATATAAGGGCTTAAATTACACTTTACCTTGTATATAAAGATTTGATATAATTATGAAAAAACATTAAAATTAGTTAACTGGATGGTGGGTATGTGAATGTTCATTACATTATTCACTTTGATATATTTAAAATTTTTTAAATGTTAATCATTGTTACAGAATAGGATCACAACTGATTTTTATCTTTTCTTATTTCTGTAACTTCCAGATAATTAGCTTTGATTGATTTTATTTAAAAATTGTTATCTTTCATCTTTTAAAATTTATTCATCTAGCTGGGCACAGTGACCAACGCCTGTAATCCCAGCGGCTTGGTAGGCTGAGGCAGGAGGATCGCAGTTCAAAGCCAGCCTCAGCAATGGCAAGGCACTAAGCAACTCAGTGAGACCCTGTCTCTAAATAAAATACAAAACAGAGCTGGGGATGTGGTTCAGTTGTCTAGTGCCCCTGAGTTCAATCTCTTCTGAAAACAAGTTATTCTTTATTTATTAAAATTATTTATCTATTAATATTATTTAAATTATTTATTTATATATTATAATTTTTATTTATTAAAATTATTTATCTATTAATATTATTTAAATTATTTATCTATTAATTTATTAACTGTCATATTGGCAATGGAACCCAGGGCTTTGTGCAAGTTAGGTGAGTGCTGTATCAAAAAGCTATATCCCCATCCCTTTTTATTTTTTCTTTTGAGACAGGGTCTCACTAAGTTGCCCAGGTGACCTCAAATTTATCATCCTTCTGCTTCAGCTTCCTGAGCCACTAGGATTACAGGCATATGCCACCATCCTCAGCTACAATGCATGTACATTAAAGTTACAACATCAAATGCATAAATATATAAGAAAAATATATATATATATATATATGAAAAAAGAGCTTGAACTCCAAAGTGTCAAAAAGGGCTCTCTCTGGATAGTGGGATTATAGATGATTTTCATTTTATTTTGTTTTTCTACATTTAAACTACTGGCTCAGAAATGTACGATTTTTATGATAACACATTTAAAAAGTTTTTTGGTGCTTGTGTCTTGAATGTTCACATTGTTTGAATTACCATAGAGCAATAAGCCCTTGAATTATGCTATAAATGGATTATATTAGCACTAATTAATTTTGACCCCAGAAACTAAAACTGTGGTCTCCTCTCTGATTTCCAGACTTGGATTTCCCAGTGCCTGGTATCCACAGAGGGAGTCTTGAATTAACTTGAAGACCTCCCTCTATATGACAGGGAGCTGGAACATTTCGTGGGTTAACCAAGGTACTGAGAGAGGGCTGGGATAGCCTTTGACTGAAGGCTGCTTGAGATGAATCTCAGTCCCACTGCCAGACCCTCATCTCCAGATCCACTTATAGGCCACCTTGGCATTAGATGTGGGCTGGCAATACCTGGGAACACTTCTGGGTCCTTTACCATTGGTAATGATCACTTTTCCAAGGGTTAATATTATCCTTGATATTAGGAACTATGGAATTTGTAAAGGGTTCTATAGAATCTTATAGTTTAATACAGTATGACTTACTTGAAAATAGTTGAATGGATATTTTATATAATTTCTATGCTTTTTTAGATTTATTTTACTAAGTATCTATAAGCTACTCATGTTTACAAACCTGTGCCAAGCACCATGGGGAAGACAGAGATGAAGAAGTGAGAAAGCTTGCATTTGATATGCTTGTGTTTGTTATTTTAAATGCTCCTACAACATTTTAAACATTTATTTTTTAACTGATTCATAAGAAGACAAAAAGTATACATATTAAAGGAGTTCCATACAATGTTTCAATAAATGTAATTACATTGCATGTTTAAATCAGGTTAAACATATTTATCTCCCCATTTATCATTTCTTTATAATAAAAATTTTCAAAAGCCTTTCTTCTAGCTTTCTAAAGTGTACAGTACATTATCATCTATGGTCGCCCTATTGTGCAATAGCATAACAGAACGTTTTGCTCCTAAATGTAACTTGGTACCAATTAGTCACTCCTATAGCATTTTAAAAACTCAGTCACGTTGTTGCTGATTAGTTTTGCCAATCCCTGCACCCTGAAGCTTGAGATTTTTTTAGACTATTGCCATGTGTCTGCATCTTTGATGTAGCATAGAAACTATGGCACAGATACAGTTTCCTTGATATTAGAATCTACTGGGGAAATGTAATTCCTAAAGGGAAAAAGTACCAACCAGTATTAGGATGTTAACTAGTTTTTAAGTAAACAGGTCATTTCAATTCAGACCAGTATCTTCTTCATTGTATGCATAATTTCCTCTTGAGAAGGAACTTTCAAAGCAGTTTCGTTATTTTAGACTGCAAATAAACTTGAAACAACATCTGACAAGCAACACAAAAAAAGAATACTAACAGAACCCTTTTGACTTTGGAGTAAGCAAAGATTTCTTAAACAGGCTTCATAAAGCACTAATTATAACAGAAAAAAAATTGAAAAATCTTAGACTATATTAAAATTAAGAACTTCTATTTATCAATATGAAGAGCAAGAAGTAACTCAGAGAGGGCTGGGGTTGTGGCTCAGTGGTAGAACACTTGCCTAGCATGTGAGAGGCACTGGGTTCGATCCTCAGCACCACATACAAATAAATAGGACAAAAGTATTTGTGTCCATCTACAACTAAAACATATATATATACACACATATATGTGTGTGTGTGTGTGTGTATATATAAATATATATATAAAAGTAACTCAGAAACACAGATTAAATAAAGAATGCCTACAAATCAATATAAAAAAGGCAGAGAAATTTTTTTTAAGTGTGCAAAGACAGGCTTTCACAAATAACTAAAAATTAATGGTCAATAAATAAATGAAAAGGAGCAAAAGTTCACCATTCATTAGGGACACCAACACAGGATAGTACCCTATACACACAGGAATGGCTCAAATGGAAATAAAAGCAAAAGCAAGGGTTGGCAAAGATATGGAGCAACTGGAACCTTTAGATACTTGTAATAGAAACACAAATTCACATATTCACTAAGCTAAAACTTACACCTACACTATAACTCAACAATTTCTCTTCCAACAGCAATGTGTACATATATTCACCAAAAGACATGTAGAAAATCATACAAAACAATAATATTCACAATGGCTAAATACCATTATTTAAATAAGTATTTAAATATCCACCAAAAGAAGAGCAAATAATTAAATCACTGTAGTCACAAAGGACAGCATTAAGAATGAACAAATCACAACCATGTGCAATGATGTGGATGAAGCTCACAAACAGAATGTTGAATGAAATAAGCCCAACACAAGCAGGTATTCTATATAATTCAATTGACATATAGTTTTAAAACCAGGTAAATCTAATCTATGATGTTAGAAGCCTAGAGTTGCTACCCATAGGAGTAGGGGACGTAGGAGGCAGTAACTGGGAAAGTAGAGTGGCTTCAGGGATCCTGGGAGGTTATGCTACTGGATCTGGATGTTAATTACATTGGCATGTATTCAGTTTATGCAAATTCATCAAGCTATCCATTTGTGATTTACATACTTTTCCATATGCATAAATAAAAGGTTACTTCAAAGTTACTAGACACAAATTACATGGATATTTTAAGTGCTTCTGAGTCTTTCAGAGATGCCAATAACTGCAACTAATAGTGATAAATTATTTCAGCACCTTCAAAAAACAACTGCAGAAGAGAGAGTACCTGGTTTGTCTCCTTGTATCTTTTTCCTCCACATCCTCCAGTGACTAATAAAATTTTTCTTGCATTGCAAAGGCCTTGCCTTACAGAGATTCTCTTGAGCATGTCTGGCCTCAACCAGATTGTTTCCTTATTCCAGAAAGTGCAGCCAAACCTCCTCCTGGCTGCATATCTCTGTTCACTCTCTAGTTCTTGACACTTTGTGGTTCACATGGAGTTTCGTTTTAAATATCTACTGGAAGATGCTCAAAAAGGCTTATAAAACTACCATTTGATTTTGGTCTTTTTCACTTTTTCAAAAAACAAAACAGTCATCAGAAAACACCACGTTTTTCTACTGTTGCCTTTATAGAAAACATCCAGGATATTACCCCCCAAACTTCGATGTGTCTCCTTCCACACTTAGCATCTACCACTCACTGCTAAAATCTAACTACCATTAGAATATAATCTCATCCCAGATCATGGGGAACGTTCCTTTGGCACTGAGAAAATGTGCTGCAAGATGTGGATCAGCAAGATAAGAGAACGGTTATTTTAAACTGAAAATTTCCACGATTTGTAATAATGATGGCTTTATGGAGCAAGTCTTTGGGGAAAGAACCACAAAATACTGTGAGGTGAGATTATCATTTCTACTTGACCCAAATGAAGAGACTCAAAAGGAGATGTTAGGGGCACTGGCTGTTTTCTCAAACAAGTGTACTGACTTATTAGCAAACCCTGTCCCTTATGAAAATTGTTGCATACTAAGGAATCCTATCATAATACAATACAACAATGCTGATGGAGCATCTGTGAAAAGTCCTCATGAGAGACTAATGCAAACCATTTTCTCAAGGCTACTCCACCTATGCCTATTAAGATTAACAATAATTTTCAAATCCCACCAACTTTCTGTCCCCATCAGTTCAGAGAGGGCCTTATTTGGAATTTATTCATCAACTAATCTGGGAACCCCAGGGGCTGTTCCTGACGGGCCCATGAGTTCACAATTGCCATAAAACTTGGACATTAGTGTTGTCAGGGTGCTAAAACTCTGCAGGTGTCTCTTAAGTAGTAGAAATGCTTCTTCTTTATGTTTCACTCACTTAGAGGGTTTAAAACATGGCTGTGACCCAGTAGTTTCCACACAGTGAGTCTTCCCAGTTCCACTTGTGGCTTCCGAAGCAAAAAGACTGGGAACAAAAGCACTGGGCCAGGGCTGGGGTTGTGGCTCAGTGGTAGAGAGCTCACCTAGCACGCGTGAGGCACTGGGTTTGATCTTCAGCACCACATAAAAATAAAATAAAGACACTGTGTCCATCTACAACTTAAAAAAAAAAAAGAACTGGGCCAAAAAACAAATCAAGTGACAAGTAACACACCCTTCACCCCTCTTGAGACTAAGGCTTGGCTACTGGATTACCCAGTCATGACAGATTACTTCTTCCTTAGTACCTCAATACCCCCTAGGGCCCATTCTACCAATTCTCTGGACATGTCCCTCCTCTAAACTCCAGAAGATAACGCAGTTCATACTAAAGCTAATCCTTGGTACTTAACTTACTTGCATTACTATTCTCCATTAAGAAAATGGCTCATGGCATTTGGCTCAGGTGGCAGAAGAGGAGGCTGTACTACCAACTACACTCAAACTGTAGGAAAAGCCTTCAAGGAGATATGGGAGCAGCCAGGTTTCCAGACAATGTCATATCAAGTAAGCTAAATCATTTCTTAAACAGTTTCTGTTTTATGTAAGAGATTTCTTAAAAGCTTTGCAAGCAAGTTTTATAGTTTGCTTGTAAAACAGCATTGTCTCTGATTTAAAGACAGAATCACAAAATGTAAACTCCAACAAGTCCTCAGA
>CM053401.1:132729633-132778044 GCA_028644305.1 Xerus rutilus | reverse complement strand
CAAAAATTGAAAAAAATAATTTCAAATATATATCAGGACAAAGTGGAATAACTTTAATATATAAAACACTTATCAATAAGTGAAAAAATACAGACAAAAACACAAAAAAATTAACAAAAATAAATATAATTGGCCAACTTATATATAAGGTAGTACTGAACCCTATTAATAATAAATGAAAGCTTATTTGAAATAAAACCCAATACCATTAATTACCAATACATTCAGGACATCTAACTATTCTGAAACAGTTTTATAAGTTTTTGCTGGAAAATTAAGATGTATATTTGCATATAAAAATTATTAGCTTTGAAAGGAACACGGTGCTCTCTTACAATTTTAAAGTCTCTGCATATATTACTTTGTTCCTATTATATATTTGTTTTCCTTTTTACTCAATGAGAGATTCATCCATTGCACTGATCTTTTCAAACAAATCTGGTATTTATTGAGTTCTAATGCATTTTATTGTTTAAATTTAAATTTTTGTTTATTAATTTATTAATAGCTCACCTCCCACCCCAATCCCAACACATACTTTTGAGGGAGATTGTTGTTCATTCTCTAATTTCCTCAGTGGAATGAAGAATGGTCCTTTTTTCTTACTAAATAATAAAACCAAAAGCCAGATTTTTGTACTCACAATTTTGGAACCATGTCTGCACCTACAGGTTTTGATATGCAGAACTCTTATTTTGTCAATTTTAAAATCCACATAGGTACTCTCCTTGACACACTGAATTAATATTCATAAAATGTAGGGTGTGTAGTCAAAAAGCAACAGGGGAAAAGGTCATTAATATAACATAAAACTATTCTAGCCTAACATACTATATTGTCTGACTCTCTAATACAGCCTAGTTTAACTATTTATACTTTGTCTAGGATAAGCACAAGAAAGGATTCTTCAGAATTTGAACATTCTCCCATGAAGTGAATCATTTCCAGATATTGGGTGTTCCAGTTTCATGGCTTTCCAGTTTCATGGCCAGAGGCACCAGCCACTGGTTTTTAATCAATTTGAAGTATTACTTTCACTTTTAATAGAATTAACTCAATTATAAATTTACATTGTATTATTTAATCTTTAATAACAGCCAAGTTTAACAACTGGTTGACAAAATTCCTGAAAACTTAACTCCTTGTTCCCATGAGCCGAGCTGACAGTTTTCTTTTTCTTGTCTTACAGGGCCTATCATAGGTTTTCCAGAGCTAAGCTTCTGTACCAATTATCTGGAAGTTGCTGCAGTTCACACGGCTTGGTTCCTGTATCCACGTCTAGTCTACAACCTTCACTGTATTGGCATCCTCTCTGATGACTAAGATTTGCTTTGCTTCAAATGGTGGGTCCCCTGGAAGTGAAACATCATGATGTCCTGTAACTATAGTCACTTGTCACTTAACAACAGATACATTCTGGGAAATGCATGGTTGGCGATTTTATATGTGAACATCACAGAGTGTACTTACAAAACACTAGATGGTAGAAGTCAACCACTTGGTGTGACCTCTTGACACAATGAAGATACATGGTAAATATGAGACGCACGAGGCTGCTGCTGGCATAATATGGCATACTGTTTTATAGTAAAATTTTTTCAGTAAGGAATACACACTAAATAATGTAAGTAAATTATGGTAAATACATAAACCAGTCGTTCTGACTATGGAGTATTATGTACTGTTCATAATTATATAGGTTATACTTTCATGTGTGACTAGTAGTACACTGGGTTTTACTAATACCAGCATCACAGCAAGCACGTGGACAATGTGTAAAGCTAAGACATGAGGAAGGCTACAATATCAATAGGTGATTTTTCTGCTCCATCATAATCATACTGGACCACTATCAGTCACTTATCAAAGTGTTACCATGAGGTACAGTACCACAATTTCAGTAATTTAGGTGCATGTTAGGTAGTATATGCAGTACTCCCTCACTGGAACCTTAGCCTGTGGCCTTTCTAGTTAGTTTCTACAAGCATGTTGTTTAGCATTTCCTTGAACTTTGGAGAGAAATCCTCATGTCCCCTGGATAACTTAACCTTCTTACAAAAGCTATTTTTTAATCTATTTTAAGAGTTATTGTACAAATCTGTCTACTATACATCACTTTACAAAAGACGTTAGCAGAGGAGGATGAGCACTAGCACTCCTGCAGTGTTTTTCTACAAAGTTCCATTTTCTGTTCTCAGTTCATTTGTTTTTCTTGACTATCTGCTCTGATTTTAATCACTATAATGCTCTCCTAGTCTTACTTTGAGTAATAATTCCTTTTACTAAGTTTTCTCTTGTTTTGTACAAGAAGTCTGTTTCAAACAGACTATTTGTCTTTGTTGGTAAAAAAGGTCTTTTTCTTTTGAAAAGCAGTATCTTTCTGTGTCCACTGATGCTTCACATATTCCAAGACAGGGAAGTGTGTGTTTGTGAGAGGTGCAGAGTTGTACTCAATAGTATCTAAGAGTCTGTTTAAATCTACAGTCTCCATGAAAAGTGGAGGAAGATTTTAAATCTACTGTAAATTCCTTTGCCATCTTGGTCTTTTTGCAATCATCTGTGTGGTATAGAAAAAGGTTGGCAAGTAGAATCGATAGTTTTACTTTTGCCCCAAATAATGTTTTTCCATGTCTTGAGTAATACAATCAACAATATTGATTTAATGAGTGTATCTATTACATACATATCACACATACAATACGTGCATATATGTGTATCATATGTATAGGTCCATGCATACTTTTATTATACATGTATGTGCACATGAAAATTATCTTTTGGGTCTGTGCAACATTTAAAAAATGGATAGACTGGGATGTAGCTCAGTGACAGAGCACCTACTTAGCATGCACGAGGCCCTGGATTCAATCCTTACCACAAAAAATGAGCAGGGACATAGTAGGTCATAAGTAAAATCTCAATAAAGTCACCAAAATACATACTGTACAAGTTTTCATCCTTATTGTGATTAAAAAGAAAACAGGCAGGAGGAAGAGGGATTTTCTGTCATAAAAACTGCTTAAAATTCATCGCAAGTATTTAAGAAAAAGTGCTCCATCTTTCCTCATCAGGTACTTCCATAACTTTCCCCACACATACTGTATATTATCCATATTACAGTAAATTACACATTATTTATCTATTATAAAATAGATGAACAATGATAACAACAACAAAACCCTGAAATGTTTGGGGCTGCTAATTTCTGAAATTATGTCCATGAGTAAAGTTTTATTTTATAGAAAAGAAAGTTTAAAGTTTCACCATTCAAATGTAGCCTACCTCAAACACCTGGAAATGATTTCAAAGTTTTCAAAGTCATTCTTCTAATAGGTATTACTTCCAAACTAACCATTACTGGCCTTTGAAATGTAGATGCTAAAAGCAGACTGGATGGATCAAATACTATAGATAAAAGCATTTTGAAAAGCATGCAGTGCTATGAAAACATAAGGTGGTAGTATTAAAAATGGATTTGAAAATGAAATCCCAAACTCAGTCATTTCAATGATCCTTAATGTCTGAATGAGGGCAGAAAGCAGTGAGGCTTTAATCCAGATCCAGCTCAGCATCTTATAGGGATCACTTGAGGCCAGTCAACTTTAATCAAGTTACACTCAGCCCCTACATGATTAGGAACAAACTGAGGTCGGTCAAGGGCCACAGTTTTTCACTCAAAGCTATCGTGCTCACTTTCTTGGACAGCATTTGGAAAATATGTGATCAAATTTTAAAGTAACTTCTTAAGAGTTGCGTGTGGTCCTTCTGACAAAAAAGGACTTTGTATTGTGGCTGAGGTTCTATCTTTGGCTGTAACTAATTAATTTGGGATAAAATAATCACAACAATAATGAGCGTGGAATATAAACCAAAAGAAATCTTAGACTTTCAAACACATGTTAACCGAATGAAATTTATTGTATCATTCTCATTGATCAGATATAGCCCAGAATATGGAAGAAAAGGATTGCTGAAAATACAACTAATGAGAAAATCTGTTGATGCAAGGAAGGTAGGGCAGCTGCATTAAAAGTAACAGATACAATAAATAAAACCAGGTGTTTGAAAATGTATAGAACCTACTGAGATAAATTAAATACAAGTAGATGAATCTTTCAGTGACAAAAATTGAAATGATTCACACATTATCAATTATTAGTAATTGCTGCAGTCATATCTTACTGCTTTACACTTAACTGCATGCTTTAACAAACATTGCCTTTTTGGGTTTTACAACATGATGAGCTGGAAACCCCTCTTTTACTGATAAAGGGATTAGCAATAGTAATGAATTTGAAAATGTGTTAGATGAAAATGTAATAAACTGCCCAAGGGCAGAGATCACATGCACTCATAGTGCACAGTGTCTCTTGATGCTGTGTGAGCAAGAGTTCAATAGTTATCAGTTGAACTGAATCAAACTGATATTACATTCAGTACCACTTTTAAAAACAAAGGGAGGAAAAAGTACAAGTTCATGTGTCTGTGTGAATGAGGAAAAACTATGGAAGGATATAAGTTGGTTGTTATCAATGTTATGTCAGAGAAGTGGCTGCAGAGATAAGATTTCATTTTATTTGACATTTCTATTACAATCAGCATGTATTAACTGAAATTCAAATGAAATAAAAATTAAAATGTGCCACCTAAATTTATCAATGAAGAATGGGTACTACTTATAAAACAAACAAGCAAAAAATCAACTTATATGATTAAAAACAAAAGTAAAGAGAAAACAACTTGAGATTGTGCTATGGCTTGTAACTACTGGATCCTAAAAATGGAAAAGAGAATCTAATGATCAAATACTCGACAGAGGCCAGGCTGGAGGAATAAATTTAGATTCAACTAATATTTATTATGCATCACCAGGTTCTAAGTAATATGCTAAGTAGTTATCTAATAACTTAGAGAATTCCATATTCAATTTATCCACAGCCTTCCTTATACATACCAAATTATAAGCCCTTTCAGCTTTGCAGATAAGGAACACCTATACTTTGAACACAAAGTCAAAGATAACTATATTTTCTAGTTATCAAAGGTGTTTTTTCACAAGATCTTCAGCATTATTACATTAAAAACAGTTAACTTGTCCTTATTTTGCCTAAACTTGGAAGCACTTAGCTACCATAAAATTTGGCAAAGTGAAAATACTCCTTTTATCAGGAGCTATAAACAGCCTATCAGAGTACAGAGCATATTTTGTAACTCAAATGCTACAAAAGGTCATTCTTTCCTCCTCTGGCTCAAAACTGATTGTTACCGAATACACCTGGCTTTCTATTACTATGCCTACTTCAATTAAGAAGCCAAACCTATTCTGCAGAAATGCACGTAGCTCAATCAACTGAATACGCTCACGAACATCTTCAACTTCTTTCAAGAATTCTTTGTATGTACTTCAAGCTATTGTCACATTTGGTCTTTCCTGCCCAACTTGAGGTCCTCACTCCTATAGCTGTAGGCTGCGGTGCTGGAACCAGCCCTGCAAACACAGCAGCCAAACCTGGCTACTCTCAGTCTGCCGTGCTGGGCACTAGAAAACTCCCTTTGTCTTCATACTTAGTAGCAGTGTAACCTTACAGAAAGAATATAAAAAGAGTTTATTGAAAACTTGTTTGGGAGTCCCTGGGTAATAAAAGGTAATTAGAATCTCTTCCAAAGTTGGGTTTACAGGGGTATTCAGCAGTCTGAATCCTCTAGCCAAGCTCCGTCTCAGGCCCTTCACCTATAGGTATCTATACTGTTCTGGACTAGACGGAATTTCATTCTTAGAGACCCAAACTGTTTCTTATGACCCATTCCATAAAGTGTTTTTGAGCACTTATTTGTCTAAAGCATATTACTAGATACACACACACACACACACACACACACACACACAATTGGATGTCCACATTCTGTAAGAATTTATAAGGCTTACGTCTTAAATTGGTGGTATACATTTTACTGTTGACTTAATGTTTAAAGAATGCTTTAAAATCATTAAGAAAGGCAGCCATTAATAGAAATAAGAGTGTTCCTTCCAAAACATGAAAATTAAAAGATACAGAAAAGTATGGACAAAAATATACTTGAATTGAAATCAAAGCATAAAATAAAACAAGGGCAAAAGATATATCAGTCATAACAACAGTGACTACATAGAATTCATCCTCCAACCTAGGATTTTCAAGAGGGAATAACCTCTCCAAGACAACAGGCATACACCAGGATATCCTGAGCAAACCAGGTAATGAGGTCTCCCGAGTTATAAAAATAAATACCTCACTTCATTAAAAAAGAGGATGAAATGAACACGTTCAAGTGCATGGCTTCCTCTCCACTTTCCCATAACCTGTTTTCAGTATCTAAAAATCAGTGAGGCATACTGAAGAAAATGGAAAACAAAATAGGACATACACAAAAAAATTCTATGATGTATATAAAAACCAAAGCTATAGATTCATTACATTTTTAGATAAATTTAAATTTGGTCATACTGTTATGGGTCTTGGAAATATTTTTAGATTATTTAGAGTTCAATATAAACACATGCAAATTACCTGTAATTATACCAGTAAACTGTCCCCCTCTACCTGTTTGTGTTTGTGCTGTTTTTTAAAAGATAATTTTAGATTTTAACATAAGTATAGGGCCTATAACATAAGTGATAACATAAGTGATAAAGTGCTTGCCTAGCATGGGTGAGGCCCTGGGCTTGATTCTCAGCACCACATAAAAGCAAATACATACAATACAGGTTAAATTCTTAAAAAAAAAAAAATAAGTACAACAGACCTGCTTTCAGTTATAAACTTCTCTAACTGTACAAGGGGTATTAATTTATTATCCAAAAAAGCTGTGTCAGAATTATATAGAAATCAAACTTTAATGGGCCAAATTCATATCCAGAAAACCACTCAAAGTTAATCCAAAGAGTGTAGATATTTTGAAAATCTGAGCAAGGCCAAGTTATATAATCTGCAAACTGAGATTTCAGGCTGAGCAGAACTACTATGGCATCTCATGCTTGCGTACTTGCCTCCGAGTTCCATACCTCTAAATTACTGTAGGCCACTGGAAGAAACTAGTTCCTGGTGAAGACAACAAGTTATCAGAAAAAGACAAAGATGTAAACCATAAACACATTCTGGAAATTCAAGTTTTCCAATAAACTGGACTTACAGTCTCCCTTTCTGATTTGTTGTACCTCAATTTTTCCATGTACCACATAATCTAGAAGCTAAATGCCAGCAAAATGATGATTTTCAGATATCTCCTGTAACCTCCATGACTCCAAGAAAGCACCTGGAGGGTAGTGCAGAGTCATTTGTTTATCTACTCTCAACCACACCTGACATGTGCCCCAGTAACCTGTGCATAAAGTCTGGCTTGACATCAGAGATACGACCAAAGATGATAATCCTGGCCCCAGGAGCTGAGAGACAACCGAAAACACAAAACAATGGAATAAATATTTTAAGAGAAGTGTGTTAAAAGAAGTACGGGCACTCAAAGGGAGGAAGAAGCCAGATGCATTTGTCTAAAAGCAGTTGGGGAAGGCCTTAGAGAGAAGTTGTTATTTGGTTTGGGGCTTGGATCTAAGTTCACCAAGCAGTAAAAGGAGAAAGAACCCTGAAAAGCAGAGATGTATGCTGAGTCAGACAGATACAAAAACCATGGTGTATCTATGAGTGCTGAAAACTGAGGCACAGCGTTTGAGGCAGAGAAAAGCAGACAAATGCAAAGGGTCTCTCTCCAAGCTGGTAAATCCTCACTGTCAGCTTCCTTTTGAGGGGTCCAGCCCTTTCTCCTGTCCTTTCCAGTGGTTTTCTCCTTAGTAAAGGGCAAGATCTGGGTTTTAGTCTCTACTCTTAATAACAGCTGTTCAAACTTGGAGAAGACCCAGTCTCTGAATCCCAGATTCTATATTTATGGAGGAAGGACTGGACTATAGGAAATGTAAAATTCAAGGATTTCATAATCAGAATGCCAAAAGCCACTACTGCATATTTTCATTTTTATAATCAGGATAAGTGAGGAGAATAAATAATAGAATATTTACACAACTGTATGTGGGGGAAGCACTGCTAATAAGGATGCCAGGGTAGTATAATTTGTCAGACAGGTCAAAATTGTCTCCATCTCAGTTTTTTTCATCTGCAAATGAAAATGATAAATTTATCACTAAAATATGCTGTGAGGCTTAAAAGAACAAATAAAAGTGATCCACTAAACACCTGTAAATGTACTAAATTAATGTTGGCTAAATCTAGTTCAATACTTCCTTTAAGTGGTTAAGAAATGGGGCAACCCTAATAGTATGAGTTAATGAAAGACATGGAAATTGATTACATAAACTGTTAAGAAAATAAAAATTTACTGTAGTCCATTTAGAAAAATTGAAGCTTTGAAGAAAACAACTCTTATACAATAAATCTACTAATTGCTGCTTCTGTTGGACCTAAAAGAAAATATTCCTCTTTCTACTCCAACCCTGCCCCTAGGGGACAAGGAACTTACCTTTGATTTTCAAAGCATATCTGATTTCTTCCAGCCATTACAGAGTCAAATAACAAAATGAATTTAGATATAACAGTGAAGGAATAACAACTTTTACTTCAATTCTACACTTGAATCAATAGATCCCAATCCTTTGAAATATGATCATCGATGCAATTATGTGCTGAACTGCTGTAAATTAACTAAGTCATCTGGGAAACATAAAACAAAGCTAGTGACAATATGCTTCTAATTGCACAGGAGATCAGGCTGTTAGTGATATTTTATATTCTGTTTCATTGCCCACTAAGCAGCATGGATTTTCATAATAATGCTTTTTCCAAGTAGTAACAACCAAAGGAGTAGTAACTCAATTTCCAAGATGAAGAGGAAACCAAAGGAAAAAAAATATACAACTGAAACAATGCCTTCAGTATTTGAAGAGAGATAGGAGGGGAAGAGAAAGAAAAAAAAGGACCAAAACAAATTTAAATGACTGCTGTGAAATCACTCTTCAGGTTTAAACAGGAAGCTAAACTGATTTCAACTTTTCTATGCTAATGATCCAGTCATCTCTAAGCCTGCGTGCTGTTCACTGATTCTGGGCTGGGCAAGGGATATATACAGTACCTACACTTGGGAATCCTAGATTGTGTTAACAAAACTTCAGCCCAGTGCAGCATAAAATCTACTCGGCGCTCATATGCCTTTCACAACAGCTCAATATTCTTATAAGCACAGAGTTAGAGGTAACACATCTTATGTGTAGGTACTAGGATACAGCCCAGGCTCACTCCAGCAAGAGAAACTGCAGTCTTTGTTCCTGTTTTCAGATTTAATAAAAATATGTGGGAAGGCTGCCCCCTTGTGTTTATCTCTCTTGGTTGCAGCAACCCACTTAAATACAGTTATCTTATACTAGACAAAAGTGACAAACAGGTACATTGGAGAAAAGATAGCTGCTTCAACAAATGGTGCTGGGAAAACTGGAAATCCATGTGCAGCAAAATGAAACTAAACCCCTATATCTCACCATGCACAAAATTCAATTCAAAGTGGATCAAGGAACTAGGAATTAGAACATAGACTCTATGCCTAATGGAAGAAAAAGTAGGCCCAAATCTTCATCATGTCGGCTTAGGACCTTACTTCCTTAACAAGACTCCTATAGTGCAAGAAGGAAAATCAAGAATCAATAAATGGGATGTATTCAAACTACAAAGCTTCTTCTCAGCAAAAGAAACAATCAATGAAGTGAACAGAGAGCCAACATTCTGGGAACAAATTTTTTCCACACGCACATCTGATAGAGCACTCATCTCCAGGATATATAAAGAACTCAGAAAACTTAACACCAAAAAAACAAACAACCCAATCAATAAATGGGCTAAGGAGCTGAACAGACACTTCTCAGAAGAAGGTACACAATCGATCAACAGACATATGAAAAAATGTTCAATATCTCTAGCAATTAGAGAAATGCAAATCAAAGCAACTCTAAGATTTCACCTTACATCTCCTATCATCCAGTGACGGATTCAGAGAATAGGCTTAACCAACCCAACTTCTGCCCTAAATCAAGTCCCATGTAAAAGAAGGACCATCACTTGGGCTTTCATAGAAAGTATGACTTCTAAGTTGGCTCAAGTTAGAGACAGCCCTTTTGGACCTCTCTTGAGGCACAGCTTGTTCAACTGTTCCTTATGCATCCAATCAGGATGAGGATTGCTTTTTAAAAGCTCCCAGTAGAAGAGATCTCTGGAACTCTAGCTATCTGAATTTCACCCGAGGCAATCCACATGCAGATAGAGAGGAGGACAAAGAGGGTATCAAAAGCAACAAAGCAACTAAAAGAGAGGATGGTGAAAGCCCAAGAAGACATGGGCAGTGCAGAAGGTGGGGAAGGTTTCCTGGGAACCAACAGAGAGAGAAGGAAAAGTCACAAAAGTTCATCTGACTCAACCTGACATTTTATGGATATAGATTCAGGTCTGGAAATTCCCAAAAAAAGCGGCCAAGTTGCTAGAGGTCCCACAGCTGGGAAAGATAGTGCTGGGGTTCCTACCAGAAACTGCCTCTTAGGCTACTGGATTGAGACCACAACTGTGAAGGGCCTATAAATAGTTTGGAAAATTAAGCATCCAGCATAAAAAATCTAACCTGAAGAGCAGCACAGAACCAAACATGACACAGCATAAAATAAATGTATATGAATGAATGATTAGGTTATAAAATTAAGTAAATGAAGGTTTATCTTTTCAGAGAAAACAACAGATCACTGCACATAAAAACTGTACTTTTTTTTTTTTTTAAAGAAAGGAAAGCTCATCAAAGACAGTCTACATCCCTTCCTCTCTTCCTCAAGTCTCTCTACCCCCAAATCTCAAGTCCACAGAAAGGTAAGATTTAGGGAAAGGCTGTGTCAACATAGGCAAAGGTCTAATCCAAATGCCAGACCCCTTGAAAAGAGGAAGCAGATTAAAGGCTATCCAGGTGTTCCAGAATTAATTTATGCCACTAAAATAGCAGTTGATCTCTCCAGAAATTAAAAGAAATCCTGAGTTTCTCCAATAACCCAGAGTAAGAAGGCCAAGGACAGGTAGGCTTTATCTCAGAAAGTTCCTTGGAAGAAATATTAGTTTAGGCTGCTGCCTGCTGACTTAATTTGAGACAGCCAAGCCTGGGGCCTGCATAAAAAGGCCTTGAATTAAAGTGATAAGGGTTTCTTCCTCCCAAAAGACTACTAGTTCTAAGATAATTTTAACTACTGAAAATTATTTATTTGATAATAATAAGGTTTAGGAGACCAAAACAACACAGTGCCAGGTTTAAGTTGCAGCCTCTTTTTCAGCTGTCTGTCATTATAAATGGCTCAATGTTGTAAAGACATTAAGTTCCACTAAATTAACATATGAATTTACGCATGAGACTATTTCCTATGATAGGAACATATGTATGCATTAATGTGTGTTTATGCATAAAAAGAAATCTGGAAGAATAAACATTACACTGATAATGCCTTTGTTAATCACCTCTAGGAAGGCAACTTAACCTACATTTTTCTGTATCATTGAGCCTTGCATAAGAATATGGCCTTGACTTCTGTACATAAAATGCTTTAAAACAGAAAATACACTAGAAGAGAGAAAATAATTTCAAATTCATATGCAAGAATGAATGTTCCAGAGTAACCTCCCAATTATCAAAAGTAATAGTGATAAAGCCAGATTCACAAATGAATTCTTGAAATAATCAAAATCCAACAATACACCAGCAAATACATGAGAATAGAAAACAGCCAAGTAACAACAGTGCAGCACTTGTAGGGACTTAATAACAACAAAAGCAGTAGTAAAATGGCAGGAAGTGAAGCAGGGGGTTACTCAAAAACTGTGCTGGCACTTTATAGGCCACACGTCTGGAAAACATCAGAGTACCTAGCGAGTGGGTTGCCTGGTCCACACCTTGGAAGAGTTTAACCTGGCACATGACCATTACATAACACAAAACACTGAATGAACAACCCAAGAGTGACTACAGCTGCAAAACCATGGTAGAAAGTAAGAATTCTTTTAAGAGGAGGAGGAAAGCATTAGTGAACCCTTACGTCTGTCCACATCACACCTCTTCAGAATACTGTATAAAACAAAAACTATAGGCAGACTAGCACCTCAGACTAGGAGGCAACCAAATTCTGCCTTCCTGTGGGAGCATTCTGAGTTTAGGTGTCTAGAAAGGTACTTCAGAAGCCTTCTGAGGAGCAAATGGGGCCTTACAAAGCCTGGGACACTGCTCTCCTGTTGACTGGACCATGGTGCAGAGAAAAGGGCTGAAAGAGACTTCGAAATCTCTCTGCTTCTCAAACATTGAACAAGCCTTGCCTTCTCAGGGTAGGATGTACCTGTGAGCCCCCCAGAAAACCTGGGAACACACTCAGGGGAGTAAGAAGCAGTTAGTGTTGGTGTACAATCTGAGTTCAACAAAGAATTGGCAAGAATCACATCCTCTTGGCTCTGGAGGTTAGATCATCTTAATACACTGAAACATAATTATCCTGATATTCTTTCATGAGAAATGTTCAGATCACGAAAGGATTACACTCTCATCTAACAAATTCTAGTATTTTTTTTATAATGAAAAGAAAATTCTTCCATACTTTCTATCTTCTTTATGTGCCTGAGAATACTGTAAACTTCAAAGAAGTAAATGAACACTATATAGCTTCTGACTGCTCATGTTTTCCCTCACCTAAGCTCAGTAATCTTATTGACTGATTTGTCCATTCAAGCAATATACACCGAACACCCAAGAGCAGTTAAGTATTAAGATGTACCAGGCCTAGTCTCTAAGGAATCTGCAGTTAGTCCTCCTCCAAATCAGTCCATGTGATGGATGGGGAAGGCATAAGCAAAGTGCTTAAATACTCAAACACAAAGGAGAGAGGGGCTTCCTTCCCTAGTCAAAAGGGATCTGCCTCTCTTCTTCCTATGTGTAAAACTGGGAAAAGGCCACTTGGTTTTTAAAAAGGCATAATAAATTTTGTTCCAGGGAAGCACCTACTATTCTCAAACCCCACTGCTCTTACTATAATCTGAGAGATTAAATGAAGATTTTCCTTGCAACCGAGAGCTTTAAAAAATTAATAAAGTTTCTCTTAAGAAAATAAATTGTACTACAATTTTGTGTTTTCTTTGTATTTATGAACCAGTATATTTTCAGCATTGCATTTTAGAATACATACTCGCTTTTATAACTAAGAACTTCTTGCACAAAACAAAAAACAAAACAAAAAAACAAACAAACAAAAACTCCAAATCTTTGCTCTAAATCCACCCAACTCAGTTCAAGGTCTGTTGACCAGGGATATGGCCTCTCACAGGACAATCTAGGACAACTGGATTGCTGGGCTTCTTTCTTCTGGATCTGTTTCCTTTTTCATTTCCTGTGTCAGCTTGTATACATGCTTCTCAGTAGGAAAGTTCTCTGCCTCCTCCAATTTGCAAATCACAGCTTCTGCCTAAGCCCTTCTCCTTCCCCAAAAGATCTATTTGCAGAATCACACTTCAACCCAAATATGGAGGGGACTCCAAAGTTTATGTTGACACCAGCTTTAAATATTCATTTCTGATTTGCTTCTCAGTGGGACAAATTCCTTCTATCACCTCTGGTATCTCAAGCTTTCTCTAGAAGAAGCTACAAGAGTTAGAGTTAGAGAAGAGTTAGAGAATTTCAGTTATCAGCCATGCATCTGACTTCTTTTCTACTTAAATCGCTGGAAGATAATCTTTCACAGATGGACTTCACTAGAACAAGAGTACTTTTACCCCGAACGTGCCTGTAGCCCACTTTAATTATTTAATTAAATTTTAAAAATTACATTTAGAGCTAGTGATGTGGCTCGGTGGTAAAGAGTTTGCCTACTATGTGTGAGGTCCTGGGTTCCATCCCCAGCATTGCACAAAAAATAAAAATAAACTGTATTGAAATAAATGACGTTTTGTAATTGGGAAGGGGTTCTTTAATCTGCATGTAAAAGTGCTTCACTTATGATTTATTTTCCTTATATGTGACTTTTGGAGGTCTATTAATATTTCATAAGGAAATAATTGATAATGATAATGTTAATATTTTATCATCTGACTTTTTTCAACAAAATAAGGTGCATCATTATTCTGAACCTTTACAGCAGCCTTTCCTGATCCTCATCTTACAGCTGAGGAAACTAAGGATCACTGACGTTGAGTGCCTTGCCAGACTACATAGCTATAAAACAACAGAGACAGAATTTAACTCACAATATTCTATTTTCAAATCATACACTTTCTACTTCTCTACTCAACTCTATGGGATAAATTCTACAAAACATCACCAGTGAGGTCAAGGAAAGATATTAACACTGTCTTCCCTTATAATTTTTAAATATATATATGACATTTAAGATATCAAAAAGGTAAAAAGAAAAATAAAGTAGATACAGGCTCACTACCATCTGAAGAAACATCACAGTACCAATATTGGTGTATTCCTCCTTAGTCCTCTCTCAAAGTAAACATTACCTTGTACTATCTTCCAGTGCATTTTTTATTACATATGTATCTGTTCCTAAATAATACATAGTACTTACATGTTTTTATTGATATAAATGGTTTGCAATTTGTTTCTTTCTCAAATTCATTATACTGTGAGACTGACCAAAGTTGATAATTTATATACAATATAAATATTATGCATTTTTGCTAATGTATAATATTCCATTTCATGACTACACCGTAATTTACTTATCTGTTCTTCTTTCCTTTTATTTCCCCTCTCATAAACAATGCCATTATTAACTTCTTTATACACATCTCCTTATTTAAGGCAGACTTAGTTTCTCTAAAATATATTACTTAAATGTGGAATTGTTGCATTTGGGGATCATGTATTCCTCAAAATGAGTGTATTAATTTACGTCAACACTTCCGTATCTACAACACAGGATATTGCTTGATTTTAAAATTTTCGTCATTCTAATGGTTATGAAAGGAAATCTCATTTGATTTAAAAATGCTTCCTTGATTACTGCACATCTAATGTGTCTGCCACATATGCTGACATGTTTTAGATCAATCTAGAAACACGCTTCTCCATCCAACATCACCTTCCTCTAAACTACACACTTAATCTTGACATGAAGACATGTTGAGTCTTCATAATTACTGCTACTACTCAAATTCATATTTACTTTTATCACTCAAAAGTTACCTTCCCCAAACTAACCTCAGAATCTTTAAATAAATATCTTTATTTTTGGAAAGCAAATTAAAAAAATCTATTTAACAAATTTACCCTCTGCCCTAAAACTTGGCAATGCCAAATTGCACTCCAAGTGGACTGTATCAATTTAAAGGTATAAAAGAGTGTATTTTTTGACTTTCCTTAATATCCTTTTGACAATCAGTTGATTGTCTATTGGAAAAAATCAAATATGACCTTATCAACAAGAAAGCTACTGTGTGAACCATAATGTCAATCTTCCCAACTTTCACTAAACCAGTTACAAAAGTCATATTATCTCCCCATTCTGTTATGTACTATAAATAGTAAGTCCAAATGTCTCACTATTAGGCTCTTGAACTTGACCTTTTCTTGGCCCATTACTGCCCACTCTTTCCTGCTTCCTATATCTGACACTTGACCTGCTAGTGTCTTATTAATTAAGATAAATGTGAGGCTCTGATCTTCCTGGACTGCCCAGTGTTGGCATGATAACTATGTTAATAATTATTTCACTCACAAGTATGTTCTCAATGTATCTTTGGAATAAAATATGCTCATTATTACATGTATGTTCTAAATGCAATTATTGAGTTTTTAACTACTGTATCTAAAATAGGTTTAGGCTAAAACCACAGACAGAAATGAAGAAAGGAGTCTATCAGGCGAGTGTGCAGGAAGTGGCTCCATGGCATGTGAGCCTGCCCTCACCCTCTCAACCAGAAGGCCAGAGGGCCTAACATTCGGGCAGAAGATGGTCTCAGTGGCGTTTCCTCTAAGCTCTCCCCTAGGGAAGCCTCAATGTTTTAGAACAGCCTGTAGTCCTTCCTGGCCAGCACTTCATTCAGGCCAATTTCATATTTCCATGTCTGGGTAACGCTCGCTGGACTCTAAATTCCCACTTCTTTCCAGAGCCTGTGATCTAACTTAGTCTGAGAATCATCTAATAATCTGCTGGCAAGTACTCACTGTGGCTTCTCTATACACTTACCATGTTTCACAATCTCACTCTGTCCCAAACCTTCCTTACTCTCACCTGATGTCCACGTTTTCTACATTGTTGAGTTGGGAGAAGACTATTTATCTTCTATCATTAATCACTTAATTTTTCACATCTTTCATATTGTTCCCTTCACTCTCTCCCATTCTGACAAGAAAGCATAATCAACTCTAGTAAATATACACACCCCTTGACCCAACTATTTCTTCAAAACGTTTTCCATTTTGTTCCTTTCTTTAACTGACAAACTTCCACAAAGAAAAAAAAAAGTATTTCAAGTACCTCTTGCTTCTATTTTCCCTGATGATCTGGTCTCTACTTAGTGCCACTTAAAATTATCCCACTACATCCTCAAATTGTCACTACTCAAATTCATATTTATCACTCAAAAGTTACGTTCCCCAAACTAACCTCATAGTCTTTAATTAAATACCTTTATTTTTGGAAAGCAAATTTAAAAAAAACTCTATTTAACAAATTTACCCTCTGCCCTAAAACCAATAATAAATGTACTCATTGTATATATACCCAAAGGGCCTAAAATCAGCATACTACAGTGACACAGACACATCAATATTTACAGCAACTCAACAAATAGCTAAGCTATGGAACCAACCTAGGTGCCCTTCAACAGATGAATGGATAAAGAAAATGTGGTATACATACACAATGAAATATTACTCAGCCATAAAAAAAGAATGATTTTATGACTCTTGCCAGTAAATGGATAGATCTAGGGACTACCATGCTAAGTGAAATAAGCCAATCCACAAAATCAAAGGCTGAATGTTCTCTCTGATATGCAGATGCTAACATTCAATGGGGGGGGGGGTTCACTACACTAAATGAAGGGAAAGGAGGGGAGATGAAAATGAATTGGATATCATTTTCCTATGTTCATAAATGAATATATGTTCTTATATATGTATATGTATGTATGTATACATATATACATATGCATGAATTTCACCACCAGTGAAACTCCACATCATGTACAGCCACAAGAATGGGATCCTAATTAAAATAAATTATATTCCACATATGTATAATATGTCAAAATATACTCTACTCTCATGTATATCTAAAAAGAACAAATAAAAGATTACATTAAAAAAGAAAGATTTTTCAAATAAAAAGCACTATGTTACTGAACTGTATACTTAAAAATGACTAAGATGATAACTTTTATATTATGTGTGTTTTACCACAATTTAAAATACACACACACACAGAAAGATGTGTGGTTATGTCTATAGTAAGAGATAACTTATACATATAAGCTTATCTGCATTTTAAAATGGACCTATATTAAAAGTTCTTTTTAATTTTTTGTTGTTATTGCAGTGCTAGAGATTGAACCCAAGATCTTGTGCATGGTAAGCTCTATCACTGAGCTACATCCCAACCCCAAAAATTATTTTTAAAAAACAGTTAAAATATTAATCATATATGAGAGACATCACATTAAAATGAAGAAGACAAACTCACTATAAAAAATCAGGTAAGAAAACACAAACATACCGAATTGGAAATTAGAAAGACATAGTATGCCAGTTTGAAAGAATTGAACATTTGATGTATCTAGTCCCGCTGGCTTTACCAGTGAACTGTTCAAAACTTTCAAAGAAAAGATAATTTTCATACTACACACAAACTTATTTAGTTTTACTGTTGAGCATGGTTGCCACTAGCCACACCTGGTTACTAAATCCTTGAAATGAGCTAGTACGATTGATGAAATAAATATTGTTATCTGATTTCAATCTAGTGAGTTAAATAACTGAATATAGCTAGTGGCTACTAACTGAACAGTGCAGCTATAGAGGGTAGAAAAGATGGAAGCTTCACGTTTTGATATGTTTATCACGCCAAGAAAATAACAGCCAATTTTACTTATTATACAAAAAATCTGGATAAAAAGTTTTTAAGTTAATCTAACAGGTATGAAAAAAATATGCAATGATCAAGAGCTAGAGTTTTTCCTTTAGGAATGGAATGGTATCTTAATAACTAGAAAATTAAATATAATCCATGATATTAGTTACAGCAAGGATGAAAAGTCTATAACTTCGTCTTCAGATGCTGAGAATATATCATTATAATTCAGTATTTACTCCCCAATTTTTTTAAAATTAGTTGTTGATGGACCTTTATTTTTTATTTATTTATATGTGGTGCAGAGAATTGAACCCAGGGTCTCACACATGCTAGGCAAGCACACTACCACTGAGCCACAACCTCAGCCCCCCATTTTTTTTTAAAACAATACTTTCCTAAGCCAGGCATGGTGGTACACGCCTATAATCCCAGCAGCGCAGGAGGCTGAGGCAGTAGAATTGGGAGTTCAAGGCCAGCCTTAGCAATGGCGAGATCCTAAACAACTTAGTGAGACCCTGTCTCTAAATAAAATACAAAATAAGGCTGGAGATGTGGCTCAGTGGTTGAGTGCCACTGAGTTCAATGCCTGGTACAAAAAAAACAAACAAAAAAAGAATACTTTCCTAGCATGATAAGAAAGAAATATCAAGAATCAACAAACATCAACTAATCTGAAAACAAAACAATAGGAACATCGCCATTAAGGTGAAGAAGGAACTAGACAGAACAGTAGCTATTAATACAAATTTTATTATTTACCACATTCTTATAAGCAATATGAAAATAAAAAGAAATATGACATAATTATTAGATAAAAGAATAAAATCATTGTCAACTGTAAAAGGAAAACCATTAAAATCAGTTTTAGCAACTACTAGCAAGTGACTAGTCAAGCTGTTTGGTTTTAATCATTAAAACAGATTCACTTAAGTGGACATGTTGATAATAACATATTTAAAAGAAATTCTCTAGTAAGTAAACTTAAAGTATTGCAAAATTACCACAGAGTCTTTAGGGCCACATATTGTTGAGATTTACTTTGGAATAAATTAAATCACATTTGGTTAAACTCTTCAAAGGTTTCTTACTCTGAGGTTATCCCACTTGACTAAGGATTCTCTCTCTCTCTCTCTCTACACACACACACACACACACACACACACACACACACACACACACTTCATTCAATCCACACTGATTACTGACACTGACTTCCTATGGGTTCAACAACCAACCATGGCAGAACTAAAGCCAGTTCAGAAAAAAAGGATAACTAATATTTATTATTTTCTTCATGCTGTGAAAAGGAATATCATGTTTCCTCTCAGAGTACATCCCTGAACTTTTAAAAGTTTAACCATATGAAATAAATCTAAAAGAGTATATGAGAAGGCTAAAGTTTTGGAATTCTAATTCAATTTCCCCTCACACTTTAATAGGAGCCTGTAGCAAACATTTATTTTTAGAAATATTTTTGGTAGGGTACTGAACAAAAGGCTATTGTGTGTTAAGCATACTGAGGTCTCTCTGGTCCCATCTATACCAACTTTACAAACATCAGGTTGGAATTAAATGATTTTAAACTTTAAATCAACAATTTCCAGGCCACAAAACCTATTCCATACTTATCAGTATATATAAGTTCTCTAAGTGAATTATAGCTGAGTTTGAATGTGAAATCTGCATTTTCAGGTGCCAATAAAAGAACTTTCTTCTAGACTTTGGATACATAATGCTGAATTGTCCAAGAATGCCATATAATGTTTTCATTTCCTTTTCCAACAAAAATTTTTTCATCTGCACTTGATAAATTTACTGACTATATCATTCCTGATGAAAAGCACATGGGTAGCAATCATATTACTCTACTATTTTCTTATTAAATAGAAATTGTGACTTTTTCTCTAAGTTAACAAAGTAAAAAAGATAGTTCAGAACCACTATGAACATCTCTGTCTTAATTTGTCGTATGTGTCCTGCAATGGGCCTTCTAAAATGCAAAAGGAGATAAGAAATTATCCATGATTCGTAGTACGGTGGTTTTAAACATGTCCACAAATTCTTGAACAAGTCTCCCATCAAAAGGTGGAGTTAGTTCCCTCCCTTTGAACATGGGCCAGTCTCAGTGACTCACTTCTAATAAACAGAATGTGGCAGAAGTACAGATGAAGGCTGTAGAGGCTAGGTCATAAAAGGTGACATAGCTTCCTCCTGGCTCCCCCTGCTTGGACGCTCACCCATAAAACCCAGTCACCATGCTGTAACAAAGCCAAGCAGCCATATGGAAAGGCCTCAGTTCTACTCCCAACCATGGTCCTTGCCAAGAACCAGCATCAATTACAGACATTTGAGTGAAAGACTCTTCATAAGATTCTAGCCTTCAGAAGCTTTGAGCTAACTCAACAGACACCACTGGGACAAAGACAAGCTGTCCCTACCAAACTTCAAATTGCAGATGCATGAAAAATAAAAAAGTCATCTTTATTTTAAGCCACTAAGCTTTGAGTGATTTATTATGCAGCAACAAGTAACTAGAAACATGTAGATTATTCTACTAGCCAAAGTCTACCATCTTATTCTTTTCATTTCAAATTTACCTGAGAAGATAAACCTGTCTGAAACAAAACTAACTGTTCTGACAGAACTGGGTCTCAATTAACTCACCCTAGCAACCTGCTGGCTCAAATCCCAGCATTCATTACCCTTGACTGCCAGCTAGCCTTCTACTGGGCTCTTTGCTTCTCATCTCTTAACACCAGACTCCACAGCCTCCTCTTTTATCCTTTCTTAAACTTACTGCTCACTTTGAAGAGCTGCTTTTATTAAACACCCTGGCTTATGAAACTATTGCTACTGCTAACATATGTTCCACATGTTTAATCAATGAACAAGTGAAATCTGCCTGAAAAAATTATTCTATGAATCTGAGGCTGGTAAATAGTTCAAGATGTTTTGATGGAGCCATTCAAATGTGTTATGAGTCCAACCAAGTAGCCATATCAAAATATTTGCTCCTCCTTCTAATGAACACCAGGAGAGGGAATATTCTAATTACTGAAATAATTTGAGAAACACAACCCTGAAAAGTTAAAGGCTCAGAAGGGACCTTTGAGATAGTATAGTTTAGCATTTGTTTTGAGCCACTGAGATACTAACATAATCCAGGGAAGGTTTTTATGATGTAAGTACTAAGAATTTTCACCTTATTCCATTCTCACTGGGATGTCAACCTGCCATAATATAATGGCAATTTTAAAGTTCAATTTTGTTAGTATTTCATAAAGTTCTGTTAGTATTTTATAGCTTTGGCAATAAAATATATTCCATGCAACCTTATTCAATGTTTTGTCCTTAGAGTTTAGGATAAATGATATAACAGTTATGATAAATATAATAAAAGTATCCCTAGGAATCCATAAATACTCTTCTTAGGAAAAAAATCTCAAGTGGCTATTCTATTTCTACTGTAAGAAATGTTAGCAGCCATTGCCCTAGTCTGAATCAGCTGGGAAAATTGATGCAAGTGACATCCAGCAAGGTTGCACAATTGGCCTGAGGTCAAAAAACCAGTTCATTGCAAAACTATGACAAGAAATTTGGTATATTCATACTTTCTAGACACAAAGGAGACTCACTAAGGTTTGGATCAATAGAAAGAAAATAACTACAGTGTGTCTCAATGCAAAAGGAAAGTCAAAGTGGCTAGCTGGGTTCTAATTCCTTCAATGCTACACTCATAGTCCTTCTATTGGACTACCTTTCTCGTTAATATAAAGACACAAAATAACAGAAGGGCCTCAGGTGACCATGGGGGGAATGTGTCTGACAGTGTGGACTGGCTATCTAAAAGCCATCTACAACCCCAATATTCCTCACGTGAACTACAAAGGGTATAAGAGTCAAAACACTGAATCCTGAGCCTCCCTTATAGTTCGAGGTGATAATATGACAAAATTACAAAAATGAGAATATATATAGAAGTCCATTAATCCTGTCAAGAGGCCTGGACCCTTATGTCCTCTTCTCCTGAAAAAAAATGGATGTGACTGTTGGAGATACTAGGTCCATCTTGGTTCCATGTGCTGAGGTTTGCAACAGGCAGAGAGAAGGAACCTGGCTCTCCAATTACACAGGTGAGCCATCACAGCGGCCCCGACTGTCTATCCATGGGCTTCCTATTGAGTGAATTTTATGACTATTCATTTCATTTTTTGGTTACCTATAGCTAAATATAATCCTAAGTCTTATAGGAAATAAACCTGGCTTTTCCTTCTCAATCCACTTTGTCCCCAAGTGTTTGTCCATATAGTCTTACATGGGTAAATTTGGGAAACAAATGTTTAGGCACCTTCAACTTCACCTTAGCTCCTGCCACGACCCCACAGTTTCTTAAAAGATAAATAAGAGTGAGGTATATAACTATTTTCTCTAAGAAGAAATGAACAAGCTTGTAGTAGGATCTCCCTGTAGCAGATGGCAGAGCCAATGCTGCCTGGAGAGACTGATGACAGAGAAATGATTTCTATCCCTATAGAACATTAACCTCAATCCTCAACAGTATCTAGATAACCAACAACCAGAAAGAAAAAAAATTAGAAATGAATACATGCCATATTCCCAACCTCTACTGGGGAGGAAACATAAACCTGGTGCCTTAATTAGAGGAGATATTACAAAAACCATCCACTCAACAGAGTATCTTTTCTTTCACATGAACATCATGTTGAAGATTCTCCAGGTCATGTTCCATGTAAGTCAGAAACAAAGTGGACTGAGTCTAAGCAATATAATAATTCCCAGGAAGGCTTGTGAACAGAAGCAGGGTGCTTTCCATTCTTCTTTCACTGTTCTTTCTGATAAAGTTGGCTGTGGTACCAACTGTTAAAAGTTTAGTGGTATTTTCCAAACAGACAGAAAAGAATAGGTTACATTGAGAAGGTGGGAATTTTACTAATTTCATGCCCACAAAATTTTAAATGAATTTAAAAATAAAGAAAAGAATTCTTCTCAGGCTGGGGTTGTGGCTCAGTGGCTGAGCACTTGCCTAGCAGTGTGAGGTACTGGCTTCAATCCTCACGACCACATGTAAAAAAATAAAGTCCGTTGACAACTAAGAAATTATTAAAAAAAAAAAAAAAAAGGAATGCTTCTCTACAGGGGACTGCAAAAATGCTTGGAAAATTTCTTGGATTAAGCCAGGCACAGTGGTACATGCCTGTAATCCCAGCAGCTGGGGAGGCTGAGACAGGAGGATAAGTTCAAAGCCAGCCTCAGCAAAAGCAAGGCAACTCAGTGAGACCCTGTCTCTAAATAAAATACAAAGTAGGGCTGGGGATGTGGCTCAGTGTTTGAGTGCCCCTAAGTTCAATCCCTGGTAGTCCCCTCCCCCATCAAAAAAAAAAAACAAACCCAAAAAACAATTCTTGGATTAAGGTTCACAAAATCCAGACAAACCAGTAGCCATTCTGGACCAATAGCCTAGACCTTCATTCTATAAATTAAAGAGAATTTGTAATTCAATCCATCACTCAATAAATATCTCTATAGCTAACAATGACACTAAGGATTCAGAATACAAGAGTACACTAAGATATAGCATTCCATAGAATGCCCTGGGTCCTATGATGATCCAAAAGAATCCCTTAATCTGAGTCTTCAGAGTTGCACTAAGTACCTCAAACAGAGAAAATTCTGCACAGGAAGGGCTGAAGCCAAGCAAGTAATAAACATTAAGGAAATAAGGAATAATATTTATGGAAAAAACTGATACCTACTAACTACTATTAATGAAGCAATACTCAAGGAGGATAAAAAATCACTGGGAAAAAAGCAATAAGTTTAAATAGACCTTTACATCAGAACAGCTCCCAAAAATTTGGAATCAAACATATAGAAGCAGAACTGTTTTAGTTATTTAGACTGACTTTATTGAGTAGAAATTTCTCCTCTTGCACCCAAATAAATGGAACTCTAGCTTAGGATACAGAACATATTTGTATTATAGTCCATACATGTTTCTTACAGCAAGCAATTGATTCACATGCTGGTTACTCAAATAACACTGAGTTAAAGACACCAGAAAAAAAAATCAGTTATTTCCTTCAAAATTTTCCCTACATTTTTAGTGACATGTTAGGTAATTTTTCAGAAAGGTGTACATATAAAACACAGTTTCCCCCTACCTAGCACATTTCCTGGAGGTACCTCCTCTAGATCTTCCAGTTCCCTGCCCATCAGAAGATACAGGTTTTCCAATGTACAGCACGCCATGTGAGGGACTGGGGGAAGGTCATCTGGTGGGGCTGAGAAGCCTAATGGTACCTAGACAACATTTAAAAAAATATAATTGAAGGCAAGTTAGGAGGCATATGAAAGCATTAACTGGCATCTCTAATTCTTTCTATTCATCGATAAAATATAGCACAGCCATCATAGCTGCCTTTCATGTAAACCAAAACCATGCACACTTGAAATTGTATAAGAAATGTCTCACTTTATGCCTAAAATTTGAAATACTAAAACTTCTTGAATATTAAAAAACTGTCCAGATTCCCACTTACTCATAGGCTTCAAGGATAAGAAACATACATTCTGTTGTAACTGGTAGCACATTCTTGCTGCTGGTGTTGAGGTGAACCATGCCATGCACTGGTTCTGGTGACTTTTCTGCTATTGTTTCAACACTCATTATATTACAATAATTTAAATTGTTATAATCTTATGATAATGTTCTTCAAGTACTCAACCAGGGCTGGTAACTAGTGTCTAGTAACATATGAAAATAACTAACAAAAATGTCACAGAAAAATCTAAACAATTACTATATCACATGCTAAGTTGCTAATCTTGAAGAGAGCATGCTGTGAAATATTGGGAACACTGATGAAAAGACATAGCACACACACAAACTATGCTGCAAGAATAACAGATTTATGAGCTCTCCTACATTATACTTATTCTTAAGAAGAAATTGTTTTAAATGATTCAAGGTTTGAGTTGTGTGAAGTCTTCAGAAATACATCCATCCTCCATATAAATGCAAGTACCCTGAAAGTATTTCAATCAAAAACCAACATATCTTTGGTATCCATAGGCCCAAGGTGCTTTGCTAGTTATAAGAGAAAAAAAAGTCTCAGATACAACATAACTAACAATAATAATAAAAAGTCTCAGATACAAAGATAACTAACATCACAAGCATAGAGTGACTGACAAAAAAGCAGCACATGTAAGTAAGCTCATAAAGGCTTAGAGCAAGGAGTCTCACATACTCAGGCAGATCTGGAGACTTCATGAAAATGATGGCCTTTCCAACACATGCTACATCTAAATGTGCATGTTCTGATACAATCACAACTCTAAAGATGGAAAATCAAATTGTAGATCTAAAGATAGACTGGAAAGAAATTAAAAATACAAAGTTTGATAGAGAGCAAGAGAATTATCTACAATTTGTCCATCCACTTAAAAACAGATAAATTATAATTAACGACAGCAAGGAGGCAGAGGCATAAGATCAATATACAAAAGTCAATAGTATTTCCATAGACTGGCAGTAGACAGAATAATATATATTTTTTTAAACCAGTAACTTACAAAATAGCAACAAAATATACAGTAGCAACAAATAAATCTAACAAAAGTTGAAAAAATTCTGATGGAGCAAACTATAAAACTTGAATAAGAAACATTAAAAATGAGCTAAAAAACAGATAAACCTAATACATATATGGACAACAAGATGCTACACTGTAAAATAATGATTCATGCCAAATAGAATTTAGAGTAATCCCAATCAAAGTTTCAAGAGGGCTTTTCACAGAACCTGAAAGCCCACTATAAACATCATACAGAGAAGTGGTGAGATAAACAAGACACAAAGAAAAACAAGGCAACAGACTTGGTCTTTTAGATGTTACAACATTTAGGAATGAAGAGAGCACTGAAGAGACACAGTGACAGACAAGCAAAAACTTTTGAAAAGTAAGCAAGAAATCTAATAGTTCAGAAAAAAGACTCATTTATATGTGAAATTCAACTTATGATGAGTTGAACAAAGCAAATCAGTGGAGAGAAATGGACTATTCAATAATGCGGGAACAACTGGCCATTTGGTAAATAAAGGAAATTGGATCTCTTCATACCACAAACAAACACTGGATTCAACATTTAAATATGAAAGCCAAAACGTTAAATTTTAGAAGGACACACAAGAGAAAGTTTTGTGACTTCAATATGGTTCTAATTCCAATTTTGTTAAACAAGCTACAAAAAGCAAAACCCATGAAGGTAGTGATTGATGAATTCAACTACATTAAATTAAGAATTTGTCCATTAAAAGGTAACAAACAGAAAGAGTAGACAAGTCTCAAACTGGAGAAGCAATCTGCAAAACTTAAAATGACAAGAAATTAGTATCTAGAATACATAAAAGACTTCTAAAACCCAGTGTTTTCTCAAAAGCAGCATAGTAGAAAACAAGGAAATGACACTAAGAGATAACTTCACAGGAGAAAATAATATTGACCAATAGATATAATTAAGAGTAATAAAGAAAATGTAAATTAAATCTACTATAAAACAATATGTCATGCTCATCAGGTTGGCAAAAATCAGAAGCCTAGCGATCCAATTTAGAATTATCTTATTAAGTCAAAGAATTCCTAGGCAATTCCACTATAGGTATATTCTCTACAATTTCTTGCAAATATACATAAGAAGGTATGTATAAAAACACTCAAGGTATCATTTGTTTAGTAAAAACAAAAACAAAAAACAGCCCAAGCCCAAATATACAGTGACAGGAAAATGGGTAAACAAAATATGTACTTATATTACGGAATATTACGTAGCACAGCAATAAATGAACTAGAGGAACAGGCATTAACAGAGTAATTTCTCAATATTAAGTAAAAAAAAGTCATAGAAGAATAACTACATTTAGAAACCATTTATACAAAGTTGAAAAACATGTGAATTTAACAATGTATTCTTTTAGAAATGCATATATAGGTTGTAGAACTATAAAGAAAAGAAAAGGAAGAGAAGGATGTGGCCAGCAGACTAAAGGTGCCCTCCTTGGTCCTTGCTTCCTGGTGTTTACACCTTTGTGTGATCTACCCAAGTGTAAGTGGGATCTGTGAGACCTGCCTCTAACTAATGGAACATTCCAAAGGAGACAGGATACCACTCCATGACTATGTAACATCATACAAGACTGTCTTGCCGGTAGACTCATTCCCAAGGCTCAATGGCTTTATCAAATAAGCCTCCAAGTTAGAAAATTCTCCCAGGCAAAAAGCTGAAGGTGGCCTCTAGGAGGTAAGGGTGGTGAATAGTTAGAAAAAACCCAAGGCTTTCATTGCCTGCAGGTGCAGATATGAGTTCTGCCAACATTCCACAGGTTCTGGGAAACAGATTCTTTCCCAGTCAATCCTCCAGCCTGGTCAAGACCCTGACTATAGCTTTGTGGGATCCTGAGAAGAGACAATTGAGCCATGCCTAAACTCCCATCATCAAGTCTGAGATGATAAAATGTATAGAGTACCAAGCTGCTCAATTTGTTATAATCTACAATATGCAGGAGTAGAAAAATAGTACAAAAGATAAACATAAAATTCTGGGTAGGACCTACTTCTGGGCTAGGTCTGACATATTCTGCTTGTTTTTCTTTTTTAAGGTAGATTGGAATTAGGTTTTATGTGTCTTTGATTACAAAATAAGGAGCAATTTGTGCTGTCAATTCATTTTATCATTCCTACTTGAGTCATTTTATATATAGCAGTTGATTTCAACCTATAGCTCCACAACAGCAGAGACACACTATGCACAGAAAGTAAACTGAAGTGCTCATGAAATTTGTAATGCCTAATAAATCAGCGTGTCACTAAATACTTTCTTACTTATCTGGACAATTTAGAGAGTAATGAAAGAAAAAAAATTATCAGATGTTGATCCCTACAGATAAACAATAAACTATCAATTACATCCAAGCCAAGATGTTAAGATAATCATAAATAGGTTTTTATACATTATTACACCACTTTCAATAACTCTTTACACACCAAGTGCTGTGCTCAATTCACAGCCCAGCAAGGACTGCTTAACCCCCACACTGCATGCACTATGATCTCTCAAGGACTAAACTGCTAAAACTGATAGAATAAGCATTCAAGGCAAGGAAAAACTAAGGGCAGAGGCTTTTCTTCCACAGCTCCCTCCCACTCTGGCTTTCACCTTTCCTGGTTTACCTGCAGACAGGCTGCTTCCTGCGTAGGGAGAAGCTCATGCTTTCTTTTTCTGATGTTTTATGTTACTAACTGACAAGCTGCTTCCTGCTGTTCCTGATCCTGACTGGCTACCTGTTCTTTTAGTATCTTAGTCATCCTATGACTTTTACTGCTTAATTACAATGTATGAGCTTAATTTCAAAAATGTTCTGAGACAGTTCTGGTCTGTGGTCTCTTTCACTCTCTCGTTTAGGCATTTTCAGACGCCAGTTAACAGCTTACAGACCCTCCTCTTGGATTTCTGGGACCCACCTACCACATAGGTGTACCTATCACCTACTCACTCCCCACACCTTTGACTCAACCAATCTGTTCTGGAGGTCTTGAAACTCTGCTCTTGACTCCAGCATAACATCTATTCTTAACCACTCAGTTCTCTAGCCACAAGGTGATATCTGCCTCGAAAAGAAAAGGTTTCTAATTCAAGAAAGCCTGAAAGTTGATTCACACACTGGTGTGGTTCCCTAAATGCTATGAAGTGAGACATAAATACCAGATGTTACCAAAGCAAAAGAAGAAGAGATACAGGGATTTACTCAGGCATGCCTTTCTTCTGAGGTATCAGACCCGTGAAACAACATACTAATCTTTTATTTCCAATTCTTACCCTTTGCAAAAACTCAATAGGACTGTACTTGGGCCCCAAGACAAAAATTTTCTCTCCTCTTCGAGCCACACCGCTAAATACACGAGCAAATGCAATAAAAGACTCTTGGCTGCTTCCTTCCTGGGGCACAGGATTAGTGGCCACACTCTCCACCTGTTGCTCATCACCTGCCAGGAACAAAGGGTAGTAAGTGCCAAGAACACTCTTTAATCCAAGAACTGCCTGGAACAGAGGAAATAGTGAATATATTTGGTCCAGTTTCAGGAGATAAACATTAAGAATGAAAAGAATATTAATAAAAACTATAATTAAAGCTAAAAGTTCAGTGCTAAAAGATGAGCATCCTATGTTAAGCAAAACGTCAAATACTTTACACTAAAGCCTATTTAGGAAAGCTATACCTCTTGGCTCTTCTCCCTGTGGGCTTGTTTCCAGGGCATTTCCATCTTGGGTGGGCTCCAAAGGTGCCTGCCCCTGTGCTGCAGCAAGCTTCTCTGCATGCCTCTGTCTTGCACGTTCACGTCTTTGAGCAATTTCTTCTTGAGTGAGAGGTCTATAGGACATCACAAATAAGTTATCATCTGGCAACATCAAGCACTTCTTGGTTCATTCAAAAAGGAAACAGTAAGTACTGATAGGGCTGAATAAGATGATTAGTCTCAAGTGCCTTCCAGGGTGAGGACCTCTCCAAGTTATCCCCCAGCTGCAGCAATACGAGAGAAGGCCCACCAGGCTCTCCAACAATGCTGCATCTCCAGCTAATTTGAGTTTATAAACTGGCAGGCAAAAGTCCAAGTCCCCAAGTGAAGCTAAGCACAATAACATGGATCCTTTGTCAGACATTAGTATTTCTTCTGGGAAGAGGAAAGAAAAAGGGAGAAGGAAGGGAACAAGTAAAAGATACCAGGACTTGGAATGCCCCAAAGAGAAACATGCGCAAGGCCTCAGTAAGAAATTTTCTTCCTAAGTACAAACATGCATCTTCATACAAAACCGGAGTTTACAAAGAAAGGTTCCAGGCCAGGCCACGTACTGGCAATTCAGCAGAACTAAAAGGTCAAATTAAAATGCTTAGCCATTGTGTTAGATCCACGAGGTACCAAAATAGAAAAGGCAATGTGTAGGTGTATATATGTCTTTGTTGGGGTTAGTCTGAAAGGTGTTGTTTTATTAAGCTATTTTCTCTAAAAGAGTTGTTCTTATGCCTGTTAGGACTCAGAGAAAGTGCTTAGAACTTTAATACCATAACGGTTTTTGCAAAAGGTAAATTCAAAGTTGAATAAAAATGGTCATTCTGTTCAAGAGAAACTAGGCAGGTGGTTGATCCCCAGGATGTGGTTCCCTTCGTGTGGAGTTCCTCATGACCACCTGCATGCTCAACCCCAACACAAGAGCAAAACTAATCCTGCCCTAAAGTTGGTAAAATCTGAACCCTTCCCCATTCTTCTCTGGGACTGAGCATTAACACAACAGGCTGATACTCTGGTCTCAACTTTATTTTCCACCTCTGAAAGCTGCCCTACTCTGCCCTGTCCCAGCACTGTGTGCCTCTCTTCCACATTGTCCCTCACCTTTGACATTATGATTCCTGCTTTACTCCCTAATCTCTGAATTGACACCAGACCAATAGTCTCATGTCTCATCTCTCACCTTGACATGCCACCTTCCCCTCCTCTTTCCTTAAGCACTGTGAAATCCCAGGGACAGGCATTCCAGCATGGGTGCTTCCAATCTATCTTCTAATTGGCCACATGCTCTTGGAGCTCCTTGTCAAATGCCCTAAGACCTCTTCCACTTTTTTACTTCATATGGGTAAGTAAGTAGGAAGGTGACTGCTCAAATCACTGATGGCCCACTGCTATCTTCCTCAGATACATATAGCTAGGCAGGACTTCCCACTAGACCTGGGCTCTAGCTTTGCCCTCCTTACTAGCTGCCTGTCGGAACAGAAGAGTTTAGTTGTAGGAGTTGGCCCTTTTCGTCAGACCCATTCCACTGCAGGTATCAAGGCTGTGCAAAAGGATACAAACGTGAGAGGCTGATGAGACTGGCCCGGTGAGATGTTGTACTTAGGCAACCAAAACTGCTGGCACTGGGAAGACTATCAACACAGAAGACAGGCCCCTCTTTATGGGAAGCTCTCAGTGTTAGAAGGTCTTTCAATTACAGAATGCATTTTGCTTCCTCACAATCGCTGGGCATGACTGCTGTTCTGTCCTCTGGAGCAGTTCTCTCCTCCTCCTTTCCTTGGAATCATCCCATTCAATCCCTTCCCCTCACCCTTCTCTTCCTCAGGTTAATTCCTTCAGCTATTCCTTGAACCACACCTCATATAACTGTCCTTATTTCTAGATTTTTTTGCTAAAAAATCTATCTGAAAATTGTGAATTAAAACATCCACGCAGAACACAGTATCATTATAAGCATCGGGAGGAAAAGATACGTGAAGCACATGCTAGCATCAGAAGAGAAATGGTTTCTTCTAATAGGCTTAACATGAATCCAGACATTGTGCTCATCACTTCATATGAGTTATAGCATACAAATACCTCAACAATTAAATGAAGTACACATTCTATCCCATTTTACATAAGAGACAACAGAGAATTAGAAAATTTAAGTAATATGAGCCAAAGTCAGATATTAAATGGAGGAGTCTGGGTTGCAATCTAGATCTGCTTGGCTCCAAATCTTGTGCTCATTATCATCAAGCTGTGTCTTGCACTAAGAAAGAATTAAGATGATAAAAATCACTGTTTTAATTAAGTGCAATTTTAACTTTGGTTAGAAAAGAAGCATAATTTTCACCTCATATATTAAATCGTCATCTATCTAATCTCATGACATGATCTGGAATTAATAGGCATTTATAGTCATCAGCATCAACTGCACAAGTACTTGCTGTCTTCCTATGTATTTATCCATCCATCCAGTTAAAACCTGCTATGGTTCTTGCACTGTGTGTGTACTAGTAGTGGCAGTAGAGAGGACCAAGCAAATAGAGAGTAGTCAACAAGGATTTATAAAACGTGTCCTCTGTACATTTAGTATTTTTTAAAACAAAGAGGAACTTATTTCTAGGAAACCAGGACTTTATTAGTAAGGAAACAGCAGCAGGTGGTAAGTTATTTGAGCTATAATTTAACTACCATGTATGACACTTCTAGAAGGAACTAGAAATGAAGGATAACAGAGTTGATAATGTTGACTGGAAATTCAAATGTTAGGTTGGAAGGTGAATTTGGAAGTGAAAGGAAAAGAGGCAAGAACACAAAACTATTCAAGTTCAGAATTCCCTAACAGTGGTCATGCTCTGGCCTTATGGCACTGGCAAAGAGACAGGAGAATGTCAGAGAAAGGGTTGGTAGAAGGGTCGATAGAAGTCAGTACCAAAAGTCACCACCCTACCAGGTAGCTGAGATGATGAGGAACAGGTGGCCAAGAAAAAAAGTGGCACCTGTTTGAAGATGGTATAAAGGGACAAGATAGGTGAGGATGGTGGGATTACAAGGTTAAGAGAATAATTCTATAAAATGAGCCCACTGTATTGACCCCCGCCACCCACAGGCTTTCTTTGCCAAAAGCAATCTGCCTATAGCCCTGCCCTGGCCTGAGGGGACAGATACATCATATTCCTCAGCAAACTGAGGCAGGGGGCTAAGGTCTGGCAGTCAGTATGGATAAGAAATGATGGGGGAGGACTGGGCTGGTTATCATAGAAAAGACAATGTGTTGCTAATAGCTAACCTCTGGGATCCCACAATCCACCTACCACCTACACCCCAGACACACACACACAATGAGTTGCTAATGATTATCCCCAGAGCTCCTGCTCCTTCCTGCAAAGAGAAGGTGAGGGTTCTGGGGTCTATAAAAGAGTAAGACAAACCCACTCTCATGGACACCCAGCTCTGGGCCTCCTTCTCTTCACAGAAGTCAGCTGTCCCTGTCTTTTTCTTAAATAAAACTTGCTTTCCCCTGTAATCCCAGCAGCTCAGGTGGCTGAGGCAGGAGGATCATGAGTTTAAAACCAGCCTCAGCAAAAGCAAGGCACTAAGCAGCTCAGTGAGACTCGTCTCTACATAAAATATAAAATAGAGCTGGGGATGTGGCTTGGTGGCCAAGTGCCCCTGAATTCAATCCCCAGTATCCAACCCCCCAAAAACAACAATAATAACAAAAAACTTGCTTTTTACACTTCACTCAGCATTTCTTGGGTGTTTAATATTCAACACCAGGGGAACAAGGTCCCATTCCTGATCTCTAAGACCAGTATCAATGGCACCTTGTTACCAGAAGTTGATTCCCAAGAAGGAAGAAAAAGTAACACATAGACTAAGGAACACAGGGGAGCAGGAATGCCTGGAAAACTCAAACCAGAACGTCACTTAATAGGTTCTTATCACCAGATGAGAATTCTGTAAGAATTTCATATAAACTACACTTCAGAATAGCAAAAGCAGATTTAGGGGTGGAGCTGAAAGGCCATAGATATGATTGAGGGCAGATTCTCCACAGTAAACTGAACAACCACAGCCCTTAAAGCTAAACACATCTGGATTCAAATACATCTTTAGCCTTCTTGCAGCTATGTGACCTGGAGCACATTACCCATTTTTCTTAAGGTTCCTTAATTTTCTCACAAGTCAAACTGACGCTCCAAATACTTCTTCCACTGCAGAACTGTTAGATGTAAATAGCATAATCAATGGTGTCATGGGAATGTTATAATAGTTTTATCAACTGTAGCCAATTATTATTATCATCATCATTAGTTACAAGATGGAGGGATAAGACTTGGGATGTTGTTGAGTGCCATGAACTTCTCAAGGAGTGACTTTACAATCTTTCATGTTACTCCATTACTTGAATGATTCCCACACAGCCCCAGGGTAGATGTGGACAGCAGAGGCACTTCCAAGCAACCACATAAATGAGTTCATTTCAGAGACCAAAATCCTGCCTAGTAAGTTATATGAATTGATATTAAAACACTGCTTTATCAGGGGCAGATTCTGTTTCTAGCAATGGCTGACCTGTGGCTTCTGCCCAGTGCTCCCACCGAAAACAACTAGGCAAGATGAATAAATTAACAACAACAAAAAAAAAATGCAAAGGACTGACAGTATCAAAGAGTGAACAGAGCAATGAGAATTTTAGGATTTCAAAAGAGAGAAGCAAAGAGCTCCCTCCTTGCTGCTGCTTTTCTGCTGAGAGGAATTGAGAAATACTGAAGGCTTTCTTTGAAAGACTGGAAAGGAGAGAAGAATGCCTGCTATCACCACTTCTAAATGATGCACTGGAGGTCCCAAACAATGAAGAAAGAAAGAAGAAACAAAACTGTCATCGTTTCTGGTTAAAACGATTATGTGTGGAAACATTTTTAAACAATGTAAATGAAATATTGGAATAAGTGAATTATTAAGACAATAACTGAATATAAGATCAATGTACAGAAATCATCTATAACCCTAAACATCAAAAACAGACCAATAGAAAATGAAAGTTTACAAAAAGAATATACTTTTCATTATATTAAAAACCATCTAAGCAGGTGTAGTGGTACATGCCTGTAATCCCAGGAACTCAAGAGGTGGAGGCAAGAGGATCACAAGTCCAAGGCTGGCCTCAGCAATTTAGCAAAAGTTGTCTGTCTCAAAATAAAAACTAAAGGACCAGGAATGTAGGTCATTGGTAGAGTGCCCCTGGGTTCAGTTCCCAGCAGCCCCTAAAATCTAATACCTTACAATACTTCTAAATAAATAAGTATAATACTAGCTAGAAAACTATAAAGTAATTAAATGGAGAATATACCTCATCTATAGACTGAAATTTTCAGTGGTAAAAATATATCAATTCTTTTCCAACAGAGCTCTAATTAATGGCAATCCCTTTCAAAATCCCAACATGGGCACATGCAGATTGACAAACTTGATCCCAAAATTTACGTAGAAATGCTAAGGGCCATGAATAACCAATAATCATGAAGATACAGTAATTAAAACTATAGCAATTAAAGAAAGCAAGCAAGTAACTAAATCAGGAAGACAAAACTACAATAATTAAAATAGTGTGGTTTTGGCTCAGAGACAGAGACAGACTAGTAGAACAAAAGAGAAAATCCTGAAACAATCCCACACATATATAGATACTTAAACAGAAGCAGCACAGCTAAGCAGTGAGAAAAGGACAGCCTTCCATCAAATCAGAAACATCAAATCAGAAAAATCTCAAAGGCTTTATAGGTGCCCTATCACCCCATCTCATGCTTTACTTTTCAATGTATATCACCACTGAACATATTCTAATCTACAATAAAGGCAAATAATACTCTGCTGCCCCTGACTTGATATATATAATGCAATAAAAACGAAAATGGTATATGTCCCCACATTTTAAAAGTAGTAATTATATGAAAAAAACATCCTACCTAGAAGGAAGAACAGAGCAAAGCAATGATGACCTTACCCAGTTGTTCGTTACTGTATTATTATACAAACAATTATTAAAATTAATGTTGGTTAAGTAATGGATAACAAAAATAAGATCAGTAAAACAACCTATGGAAGAGAATTAACAGCATTAGCAGAAATATCCTAAAATCTGGAAAACATGAATTTTTAAGAAAAATATTCACAGAAAATATAATTACTAGTAGAGGCATACTACTACTATTATTCCTCAGGAAGAAAATGAAGGGCAGGTACATATAGGAATTTTAAGTGATATATACACATGTGTTTGAAGTCTCAAAAGTACATTTTCCAATTCTCCAATATTCCTTCAGAGTCTATCAGAATCTCTGAGATACTCCCAATGGCCAAAAAAAACCTTATCTCCTAGAATATCAAAAAACTTCTGCCACAGATCGCACTGAAATAGCCTAGATACAGAATTATACATTCATTCATTCATTTATTCATTCAACTGTTTACTTATTCATTTAGCAACTCACTTGCTTACCCACTCATTGACCTACTTGTTTCTTCATTTTGATACTCATTCATTCATTCTTCATTCACTTATTTATCTATTCCTTTACTTATTCTCAGGACAAAAATTACTAAAGCCTCCTTTGTCCAATTCACTACAGATGTACTACAAAATAAACCACCCTTCTCTTGAAGGATAAGCAGAATTTCTTTGGTAACAAAAGAAAAGGGGCCTTCCAAGATGGAGGTATAGCATAAGCAGATACAGAATTTGTTCAGGGAAAAGTATGTGATATGAGAGAAACAGAAAAATAAAAATCTAGTTGAAATAATGGTTTGGGATCGGGTCATGATAGGTCAAGTTTATTTCATAGGCTGGTGATCCTGAAACTTCAGACATTCACAAATTACCTTCATGACTTCTGCTATATCTACCTATTATTTACTTGTTATTTCATTTTATTTAAATGGGCAAGGTTAACATTTACTTCACTAAGATTTACTTCATAAAATCTTAAAATCCCATTTTATAAAAAGAAAAGCTAGATCACTTGACATAAATAAGCAACAAATACAAATACATATTAAAATAAATAAGACACAAATACACATTAAAATACATTATTAAATAAAAACTTGTTTTCTTAAGTGTCACTGAAGTCATCACCAACCATACCTTTCACATTTTACGCAAAACTGCTCAAGGCAATGAGAATCACTAAGCAGTTTGAAATAGCAGATCTAAATCTTCATAGCTAAGTCTTAGCCCATTCTGAAGCAATTATGACAAATGAGTTATCAGAACTCAAACTATTGTTCCATGAGTTCTATCAATAGTTTCCATGAGATATGATCAGAATCTAACTAGAGGGGGGCAGGCATAAGAGATTGCAGGAGGGGAACACATGCAGAAAAAAGATGATGCAGAAGGGACAGATTCCTCAACTCTGGAAATCCAAATCCACATCTGCCACCTCCACACATATGCAACATACACACAGAAAAGCAAAGGTAGTCACATATTTAGTCTCTATCAAGGTAGAAAGAATTAGACAAGACAGGACAGGCTTAGAGTATATCTTGTCTGACACATTCAATAAAAGTTAACTGTGGTCACTGCTACTACTACTACCCTACACGTCTATATCAAATCAAATCAATACCTCAAAGTTGATTTTGACAGCCTTCTCTTACAGAGATATCCCAAAAGCATTCATGACTACACAAATTGTATGTTACCCCAGTACTGACTCAATTTTAGTGCTGGGATGGGAAGGAAAGACATTATCTGTGCCTTCCCACTACACCCCAACAATACCCCACCAGATACAAACATTTTCCCAGCCCACACCCCACTGTTCTTACCTTGGCTTATTCTGAGGCAAGGCCTTGGCATCAACTGCAAACATTTTGGAAACAAAGATAATAACTGGAGCAGTGTCCTCACTTCCACATTTCATAAAAGCTAAACAGACAGGAAGCAAGAATGTCACTACTTTTTACCATTATTTAAAAAAAGAAAATTTTTTTTCAAAAAGCAGATTTTAAAATATAACAATCTAAATACATAACTGCTAACACCTATGATAACTATTCTATTTAGAAAGATTGCTAGGAAAAAATATTAGAGCAAGAGCAACAGAGTTGGCAGAAATGAAGAAACAGAAGCAAAACTGACAATTTTGGAGTTGGAGAGGGCTCCCACATTAGCACTAAAGCTATGTAGTGTGGTTGAAGACCCCTGTAAGCCACAACTAATGTTTCCCTGTAGTCGGTAGAGAAGGGACAGAATTAAGGAACATTACCAAAGATCAAGAGTCAATAAGATAGTTTGTTAAAATAAATACAAATCTTTTCCAATCCCTCAAAATAACAAGTAAAAAAATAAAAGACAAAAATAATGTATCATGGTAATAACAAAAACACTTAGAAATAAAATGATTCAATGCTATACAGATGTCCATTTTTTTAAATAAAGTTTAATGCAAATTTCATATCAACATAGTGACATTTATTAATCTATATTAAAGCACAAAACCATCAGTAACTAAAAAACAAAAAACCAATAAAACCTCCACAATCCCCCATATCAATATAATTTGTACACAAAGAATTCAACAGAAAAAAATTACACAAAAAATTATAGGAAGTAAGAATTAAACACATGTCACAAGTCTTGCTAGCAAAACCTTTGAAAGGTTTTAAGGACATGGTAACCTACATGTTAACAAGATCACTCTGGCTACAGTAGGGAGAAAAAACTAAAGGCAATCAAGGGCAGGGACATTAGTTAGAACACTAATACAATAACCAGACAGACAGAAATGGGAATAGTGGGAAGTAATCAGATTCTGGATATATTTCAAAGGAAGAATTGACAGGATTTGCTGATAGACTAGATGGAGGGGTGTGAGGTAAAACGTAAGAGCCACAGATGACTCCAAGGTTTTTGGACTGAGAAAATGAAAGGATGGCAGCACCTCCAACTGAGATGGGAATAACTAGGGGCAGTAAATTTGGGAATGAGATAAAAGACAAGTTTGGAATACGTTAAGTTTGAGATGCTTTGTAGATAGCTGAGTAGAGGAGTATGCTAAATGCATATATGAGTCTACAATTCAGAGAACAGAAGTGCATGCAGATACAGATGTGGGAAACCATTGTCTTATAAAGCCTTGAGACTAGTTGAGATCACCAAGAGAGGGATTACAGATAAAACATGAGGTAAAAAGACTGAGTCTTGCTTGGGATGCTCCATAGTTAGCCAGGGAAATGGAGAGGAACCAGAAAAACAGATTAAGATTGAAACAGAGAAGAGATTCAGAGAGACAGGGAAACAAGTAGAAGCATGTGGAAGCATGGAAGTCAAGGGATTAAATAGTTCCAAGAAGGAAGGAGTGATCAACTGTGCTAAATGTTAGTGACAGATCTGGTCAGATGAAGTCTCTGAACTGAACATTAGATTTAGCAAAGTGAGCCAGGTGTGTGGTGCATGTCTGTAATCTCAACTACTAGAGAGGCTAAGGCAAGAGGATCGAAACATTTGAGACCAGACTGAGCAAATAAGCAATACTCTGATACAAACTGAAAAAATAAAAAAGGCCAGGGAAACAGCTCAGTGGTAGAGCACCCCTGGGTTCAAGCCCCAACACACACACACACACACACACACACACACAAAAGATTTAACAAAGTACAAATCAATAGTGACCTCAAGAACAGCAGTGGAGTGGTTTAGGGGTCCGCAATTATAAATTTGACAGAATGGGAAGAAAAGAATTGGAGTCAGTGAATATATACAAATGAATTTCACTGCACCTACAGAACCTGGAAAAGGAACTTATCTCATGGGGTATGTCCAGTATATCTAATGAAAAACACAGTCTCTGGACTCATTTTATGTGTGACCCTATGGACACAGCCAAGGCAGTTATGCCATCGCTCAGGAAACATATGACTGGGTATTTAAGAAATGGGATCAGGACAGTAGGAAAGAGACTCAGAGTCTGGCCACCCACTAGCTGAGCAAAATGGCTGCAGTAAAACTGAAACTTTGGGGGCAGGGGAATAAAACTGGTGAAATGGTCATTAGTGAAATTGTTCATTTGTCGAACTGCACACTTAACAAACTGTCCATTTTGTAAACTGACATTGAGCAAATTGGTCTAGAGAAGACTGGACTGAGGACAATCAATACTATGGTACATTCCAATATGTTCATGTCTGCCTTACCTGCTTTCAGTGCTTGAGTTTCCAGTGGAAGAGAGTCGAATGTTTGCGATCCCGTGCACATCAGTTTCTCCACTCTCTCAGCTGTAATATCAAGGGGACTAGGAAGTTTCTGACACACCATAGCTGAAGTCTGTTGTTAAGGACTCAGAAGTGTGAGCCACTGCCACAGCAAAGATTAACTGTATGCACTAAATATCAAAGTAACAATGTATGTCCATACAGAAAATTCCTGGGCTATAAGGCAACACTGATTTATACATCACATTATAAAGTATGGTTTCAAGGAGCTCATGAACTTTTTAAAGCTCAGACAATAGCCTCACATCAAATATTCCCACTAAAAGCTAATGGAATAAATGATAATAGAGGCTGGTAGGTGGGCTAACTTTGACCTTTAAATGAAATAGTAATCTAACATCCACATTATCTATTTATATTTAAATCTTAGTGCAAATAATTTTATTTTTACATGCTTACTAAAAATCATTTTAAAAAGAATACTCAGTATCAACATTAAACAACATCAGTATATTAATTTTTAAACTACTAAATACAGTTTCACCACAGACCACTAGATAAGCAAAGACTTTACTTTGGATTGGAATGTGTTATTTCCAGAGGATTACCAGATTGCAAACAAAAGTTTTCTTTTTCTTCTTTTATCAAAACTATTTCATTAAAAACCATTAAAATAAAGGATACAAAGAACAGCATGGGAGATAGGTAGCCACTGACTGCAAATGGCATTGATCTGAACTTTAGGATCTGAATGGCGTGCCTCCCGGGCTCCAATTTTTAATCCTAAAGAAGTCACTATTTTATCAATTTTTTCTTTGTCTCTATAATAAACATAAGATGGGGAACATATGTAGATATTAATGAGTAGTTGGCAAATGACATTTGACATTACTTGATATATTTTTTTTCCTCCTACCATGTAACTTTTTCAATAAAAGCTAAGAATGATTGAGGGGATCCTACTCTCCTATGAATTTTAAGATTTCTCATGAAGCACCATTCTACAATGTTCTACAACAAACTATGTTAGCTGATAAAACAGTTTTACAAATAAATGCTAAAAACATTATTATTCTACCCCCAGAATAACTTAGAAGATAATCAACAAAAGCCAGCTTTTCTCCCAACTTGTACCAGGCAAGTTACTTCCCAAATTCCCCATTGATAATCCTAGATATCAAGCATCTTTTGTACGACAATTACTGTTTTTAAAATCTGTGTTTATAAAAACAAAGGCTCAATGCTCCTTCCCATCCTTTTATCACTTCACTTCAGTACTCTATAAACTATTACTGTTCTGCCTTTCCTCCATCATCTTTCAGTTTAGCTACATGTGCCCCTTTAATTGTTTCTGAGCTCTGTAATCAACTTGTCTGTAAAGGCTGTTTTCTCTCTCCATCTATCTCAGATATCCAAAGTCTGACTCCTCAAATTAGAAAGTACAAAATATACTGCGCAAAGATAAACAATTTTACAACAGTCTTACTTTTTCAAGACAGCATCATACAAACTCCATATATTTTCCAGGATCAACTGTACAAATAAAGGTTTCTTTCCTTTGGCCTGTACAAAAGAATATACCGACTTAAGTTCCTGAACATTCACTATGCAATTACATATTTCTTTGCAACATGTTTTATTATCAATATGTCTCATTTCTACTAAAAAATATTTATTTTTCTACTATTTTCTACTAAAATATTTATTTAACAGTAAAGATGAAAGTAGTTATAAGAAAGACCTAAAGAGACAATAATACATAATAATAACACACTATTCCCTTTCTCCAGGAATCAGGGACTTTGAAAACAATGTGGCTGTTTGGAGATGTATCAATGTTGCTGCCCCACCACTAGCATCAAAGAAACACACATAACATCCAAGCTGAGATCTAAAACTTCACTCTGCAGGAGCAGGGTCTTTCTAGGGACTCTGATCTAAAAGTATTTTGAAGGAAATATAAACTGTTCTTAAATATATGAAAAAAAGTTCACAAGGACAGAAAAGTTTTTTAAAACCCTCTAAACCTACTATTTTCTCTTACCAAACTACACAAAAAGTGAATAGCTCCAGAGTCCCTTAAGGCAAATACTCTCTCTCTCTCTCTCTCTCTCTCTCTCTCTCTCTCTCTCTCTCTCTATATATATATATATATATATATATATATATATATATATATATATGAGATGGAAATGAATGACACCTCCTTTCCCAAGACTAACTGGCAACAGTATTAGGAAACAGTATTAGTCATTGCCTTTTTAAATACCTAGTTTTAAAAAATCATCATGAAGACCTAAAAATTTATGCACAAAAATATCTATCACAGCTTTACTTACAATATGAAAACATTTGGGTGGAGAAAAACTGTCCAATCTTAGATGAGTGATTACATCATGATGATGTTCTCAAAAAACAAAATATTTCTTACTTATTTTCTATGTGTTTCAAAGCCTGCAAGAAATGCAGGATCTAATAAGCATTTTGGAGGCAGGAAAAATCCAAATTGTTTATTCTTTGAGTTACAGCTACCTTCTGATGTGGAAAAATTGCCATTTGGAAAATCTGACATTCAATTCTCCCTGATGTGGTTGAAAACTGAATAAAAGGTATTAATAGAATCTTTTTCTTTTGATATGTGATCAGAAAATAATTCTAAAACCTACTGTTTTTACCACTAAAATTTAAATTGTGAGACAGATTTTAAATGACTAGAATGCAATTTGGCTTTTCTTGAACTGTTAGATTCTTTTGAGGTAAAGTTTTTTCATGTTTCATTTGTATTTGTAATAAAAAAAAAGAAAAAAAATCCCCAAAATCCGAATAGCAACCAGAGCAAAAACTGTTGTGCCTTCTATTTATCTTTGATTCCAATCTTGGCAGTTGCTTAAAGAAAAATAATATAAAAAAAATTTAGATTTGTTTTATTATGTTCAGAGTATGTGGGGAATTGTACAGTTCCTCTTTTTATCACCTTGTATGTCTTTTGTTAATATTTGTTATGTATTATTCTAAAAATGAGTCTCAAACTGGAATGCCTTGGAGGACAGATACTTCTACAGAGGTCCTTTGACCTAAATAGTTAAGCATTTGTATTAAGTTTTATTTTGGTATCTAATCAGATTCTTAATCACAGTCCATAAGAAGGAATGCAACTTTAATACTGAACTTTGCTGATGTGCTTTAGTGTCTGCATTTTTTTTCTTTAAATCATAGCCATATGGTAAATTTTCTATTTTGTTATGGTTCTCTTTTATTGATGGGCATGCAGTGGATGTTTCTTGGAAATGGCCAATTTTTATTAAAATATTTCTGGAAGAACAAATAAATAAATACATTATTAAAAACAAGCTTTCAGTGGCAAAGGAAGATGTTCATGATGTGACATTAAGAAAAAAGGAAGCTACATTATAAAAACAGTATAATCTCAACGAAGGGGTGTATATATCTATCAAAAAAAAAGTGAAAGAAATTAAAACCATGTCATAAGCACTGTTGGCCTTTGACTTTTTCTTTTCTATGGATTTATATTTGTGAATACTTTTTAAAAGGAATGTATTTGATTTTCAATGAGAAAAAATCTGTAAAATCCTTAACTTTAAATCAAGATATAAAGCTTCAAGAAAAATACCCATTTCTCTTAGGCTATATGCCCATAACAGTCCTAAATCATCTCTATTTATAAAGGTGTGGTTTACAGGAACACCTGTCTCTCTCCATCTGTACTGCATGGTAGCCTCTGCTGTGACTGGAAATATAGTGTGGATCACACAGTGATGTCTAGAAGGGACATGTCTGAAGATATACAAATACATAATGCAAAGTATGTGTTTTGAAGGGCTCAGGATCTGATACTTTTGATATTCTTTAAAAAAAAAAAAGGTTTTTTGCTATCTATTTATTTATTTAGAGAAAATAGAAAGAATCTTGCTATATTGCCCAGGCTGATCTTGAACTCTTGGGCTCAAGCAATCCTCTTATCTCAGCCTTCTAATTAGCTGGGACTACTAGCATGCACCACCAGATCCAGCTTGTTCACTCACCTCACTATATGCAAGGACTAAGGAGTCTATATAAATTAATACTAGGATATAAGACTCATAAACCCTTCCAAATTACATAGAGTACAAAGTTCCCCATGAACTCATCTGCATAAACTAAAGCTAAATTATATCTACTAAAGATGTTATCATACCAGTTTTCTATGATCAACATTCCAAAGGGACATATACCATATTACCTGATCAACTTTCATTATTTTCTTAGCCTTCATATTTATATAATAATCTCCCCACAAGGTTTTCAAAAGAACTTCCTTTTTGATGCCAATTTTTTTACTATAGATTTTGGCAAAGTGCTCAATTCTGAAAGAAAATCAAGAATTATGTTATTAATACAAAATAACAAGCATTAATATAGTTAACATAAGTGTTTCTGTGTCAGGTACTGTTTAAAGTTCTTTACATGAATTATTAAATCATTTCAACCATCCTACAAATTGCCCTCATTTTACAGAAAAGGATAATGATGCACAAAGATATCACACAGGTAATGAGTGAATTTGGGATTCAAACCCAAGCAGTCTGACTCCAAAGCCCATATTCTATCCAACACTCTCTACATCAATATGAATTAAAATGCATGATATAGCACCCTTTCTTAATTTTTCACTGGTGAAAAATGAAAAAAAGGAACAAAGGCCAAGGAAATATAGACTCCAACTGTTCATCACAACTATGCTAACAATAAAACTGTATTTCTGGTCTCCATAGCTATAAATGATGGCTGCTCACAAAGGAAGCAAATTCTAGAGATGGAATCTGCCAAAATAAGTTTGTTGGCACCCTGGATTAAATGATAAACATATGTACACTTACTTCCCTCTTATCATCCCTTAGAGAAACCACCTAGCCCACAGACTCCATCGTTGGGACAGCAGTCAATCAACAAATAAGAGTGATCTTGTATAGTACCGCACTGTTTGGATAAAAGACCTAGGAAATATCTATTTAATTTTTTTTTTTTAGTTATAGATGGACACATCTTTATTTTGTTTATTTATTTTATGTGGTGCTAAGAATAGAACCCAGTGCCTCATATGTGCAAGGCAAGTGCTCTGCCACTGAGCCACAACCCTAGACCTGGATATACCTATTTTTCAAAAAACAGTATATTTAATCTAAGGTTTGAGTCTAGAACTCTCAAAGTACTAGCATCTTAAAAGATGCCTGCTCAGGAACAAGGCAAGAATACCTTCCCTCATCACTCCTTTTCACACTATTCTGAAAGCCCAAGCTAATGCAATAAGAAAAGGAAATAAAATACTAATTATGAAAGAGGGAATAAAACTATCTTTATTTGCAGATGACATGATCATCTATGCAGAAAACTCAAAAGAATCAACAAAACTACTATTCTAACTAATAAGCAATTATAGTAAGGTACAAGATCTATATGAGGAAAATCACAAAACTCTAATGAAAGAAATAAAAGAATTCAGTAAGTGGAGAAATTCCATGTTTGTGGTTAGAAAAGCTTCAATATTGTCAAATGCCAGTTCTTCCCAAATCAGTCTTCAGATCCAATGCAATCCAATTCAAAATCTCAACAAGTTATTGTATAAATAACAAACTGATTTTAAAGTATTTAGAGAAGCAAAAGACTATGACTGACCAACATGATGCTGAAGGAGAAGAGTAAAATTGGAGAGACTAACAATACCAAATTTCAGAATGTACTATAAAGCTAAAGTAATCAAGACAGTGTGGTATTGGTGAAAGAGAAGAGACAAATATATCGATGAAACAAAATTGCTCAAAAATAGACCCACATAAATAGAGCCAACTAATCTTTGCAATGGGGCAAAGATAATGGAATGAAGAAAATACAGTCTTCAACAAATGATGCTGGAACTAGACAAAAAAATGTCAAAAAAAGGGGAGGGAGTTTAGGCCATACACTCTTCACAAAATTAACTCAAGACTGCTCATAGACTTAGGAGCAAAAAACATAGAACTATAAAACTCCTGGAAGAAGACAGAGAAAAATTTAGATGACTTTGTGTACGGTGATAACTTTAGACAGAACACTACAGGCATAATCCATGAAAGGAAGAACTGATAATATATACTTCATTAAAATTTAATACTTCTTTTCTATGAAAGACACTGTTAAGAGATGAGAAGACAAGTCACAGAGTAAATGAAAATATTTGCAGAACACAGGCCTATTAAAGGACTATTATTCAAAACAAGTAAAAAGTCTTAACACTTAACAATAAGAAAACAAAAAACTCAACTAAAAAATAGGCCAAAGGTTTTAACAGACACCTAATCAAAGAAGACACATAGGTGGCGAATAAGCACACACCATCAGGGAAATGACAAATAAAACAATAATGAGCTATATATACTACACACCCATGAGAATAGCCGGGCACCAGAACAATGATTATACCAAATGCTGGCAAAGATGTGGAACAAGAATAATTCCATTTATTGCTGGCAGGGATGCAAAAGGTATAGCCATTTTGGAAAACAGTTTGGCACTTTCTAACCAAAAAAATTTTAAAATCTTCTTTAGCATATGATGCAGTAACCATGATCCATGTTAGTTACTTAGTGACATAGCTGACAACTTATATCCACATAAAACTTGCATGTGTATATCTATAGCAGTTCAATTCCTATCTGTCAAAACTTGAGAGAAACCAAGGCATCCTTTAGGTAAGTAAATGGATAAACTAATACAAGCAGACAATGGGGTTTTCTTCAGCACTAAGAAGAAATGAGCCATGAAATGACATGGAGGCAATTTAAATGCATATAACTACATGAAAGAAGCCAATTTGAAAGGCTACATACTGTTGATTCCAAATATGTGGTATTTCGGGAAAGTTAAAACTGTAGAAAGAGTAAAAAGATCAGTGGATGCCAGGAGCTGGTGGGAGGGAGGGACAAATAGGTGGGACATGGAAGATTTTTAGACAAGTGAAGCTATTTTGTATGATACTGTAGTGGTGGATACAAATCATTATACACTTGTTCAAACCCACAAAATGCACACCACTAAGACTGAACAAAGCTTAATGAGGTCTCTGTGTGAAAATGATGCATTAATGTAGATTAAACTTTTGTAACAAACATAGTACACTGGTGAAGGATAATGATAATAGTGAACTTATATATATATATATATGGGGGACAAGAGTGGGAAATCTCTGATCTTCCTCTCACTTTATATTGTGAACCTAAAACTACTATTAAACACATTTTAAAAGAAAAGGAAAAAAAGGACACCTGCCATGTTCTTCACTGCAGAAGGAATCCAATGTTAGCACATTGTAGACAATTCTTTACAGTTCAGCCAGGAAGTGTGGATTGCTGAAACCCAAGAGTATAGGACAACTGAGTTAAACCCCATTAGGGATATTCTTAAGGCTGTAGAAAGTAGAAGCCAATAATTATAATAGGAATAATAACAGGTAGAGATTAGAGGCAAAAGCAGATCCCACAGAAACTACTGAAAATAAATATCCATTGACTCTTCTCATTGGGCTAAGGAAGAGAAAAACATCCAATCAGAAATCAAATCCAAATTATACAGTTACAGGCTGCTGACATTCTGAAGCTGGTCTCAAGGGTCCGTTACTTTCTAAGTAATTTACTATCATAAACTTCATGTCCTATTTGATCCAACACTTATTTATTTGGCAAAGGTACTTTTGTGTTTGTGTTTTAATTCTTCAAAATTTTAGTTCATAAAGTTTGTGTTTTAATTCTCCAAAATTTTAGTTCATAAAATCTGTTATTAATTTAATATGCTTTTGCCTTTTTGAGATAGGAAATCTGTCTTCTCTCCATAAATCCTCATCTCACTCCAAATACTTGGGAGATTTCTGCAATAAGGGACTTCCCCATCAAGGAATGCTGAAGGGAGCATTCCTGGTTTCCTCAGTTGCTCCTCCCCAAGTAAAGGTGAAAGGTTGACATCCACAGGGTAGAGTTTCTATGCTCCAAAAAGGAAACCGGCTCTGTCTTAGCGCCTTATCTATGAATCAGGAAGAAGTCAGGTCTTCTCCCTGGTTCCCTATAGTTCTGCACACCTGGAGCAGGCCACAGACCCCTTGCTTCCTGATGCAGTTCAGGAGAACTCATCTCTAGTTTTTCATTTGTCAATGCCAAATTTTGATAGGCAATCTGCAATTCTTCGTGGAGATCTGCAGTTCCAATCCAGCTTCTGAAACTGCAGATCTTCATGGGAAGAGTCAACAATAGGCTGTCACTGTGGTCTGAGTTCCCAAATACACTCTCCAATCTAAAATTTTTAGAGAGCCCTGTTCTTTTTCTTTTATTTTGTTTTATTTTTTTCCCTAATGACAAATTCTTTTTTTTTAATTTATTTATTTTATTTAAATGCATTTCAAGTCATAGTACATAACCACAGCTCAGTTTTTCCATTTCTCTGATTGCAAACCAGATAAAGTCACACCATTAGAGTCTTCATAGATGTGCCAGGGGTAGTAAAGACCATCTCAAACAACCATCATTACTATGCCCATTCCTCTTTCCTTCCTCCCACCTCCCCCAGCCACGTCTAGAGTTCCTGCATTTCTCCTATGTTTCCCGTTCCCACCCCCCTTATGTATTCTTATCCACTAATCAGAGAGAACATTCGGCATTTGGTTTTTTGGGATTGGCTTACTTCACTAAG
>CM053401.1:132688763-132729133 GCA_028644305.1 Xerus rutilus | reverse complement strand
TTTTTTTTGCCTGATATGACAAATTTTGTGTATCCATCATTGATACTTAAAACAAATTTTAACTTTAATTATACTATCCATATGGCTTATTTCCATGACCTTAATCTGTTAACAGTTTGCTGGTAATGTAGAACTTTGGGGGAATAAAATCTCCCCCAAAGCACATGCTTGTACAGTTCTACTCATAACTCTATTTTTGTCTTATGAATTTTATGAGTCAACACAGAATTAATCTCTTCACTACTGAAATGTGTCAATTCTCCAAATGAAAATTATCCTTATGCAATAATTCACTTGTCACAAACTCTATTATTAATACTGCCAAATCTACTTTCTTTTTGTTCACATTTGATTGACTAATCAGGGTCAAAACTTTGGCGTTTACACTCTGTCTATTATGCTTTTTTTCTTGTATATAGCAAACTTTCTGAATTAGAAAAAAAAATCTTTGTTTTAAAATACTTTATCTCTGCTGGGTGCGGATGGGCATGCCTGTAATCCCAGTGGCTGAGGCAAGAGGATAGCAAGTTCAAAGCCAGCCTCAGCAAAAGTGAGGTACTAAGCAACTCAGTGAGACTCTGTCTCTAAATAAAACACAAACTAGGCTGAGGATGTGGCTCAGTGGTTACGTGGCCTGAGTTCAATCCCTGGTACCAAAAATAAATAAAATAAAATAAATACTTTATTTACTCAATGAATGATTTCATACATTTATTGGTACAACTGTTAGGATCCCCTGGACTTCTGGTGTGGTTTCTTTTCATTTTTCCAGGATTTTAAAAAATATTGATTTGTGTTACTCAAACTCTGTCATTATTTTCTTTTATATTTTACAATAACACACCACATAAATATCCTGCTTTTAATTCTAAAAGTGGTAAATTTTCATAAATTTACCACTAAAATGTGGTAAATTTACCACTAAAATTTACCTCTAAAATCTCTATCAAAACCATAAACTATAGTAACATATTTGCCTATCTACTCAGGTTGCTATCATTTTAACTTTTTCTAGTCTACCATCCATTTACTTATGTATACATATACAGGCATTTAAGTCTCTCAAAATCTTATTTTTAATCCTCTTCATTCTTTTTTCTCATTGTGTTATGGTTTAGATGTGAGATATTCCCCAAAAGCTCACATGTGAGACAATGCAAGAAGGTTCAGAGGAGAAATGATTGGGTTCTAAGAGTCTTAACCCAATCAGCGAATTAATCCCCTGAGAGGGATTAACTGATTGGTAACTGATGTGGTAGGGTGTGGCTGGAGGAGGTGGGAATTGGTGATGTGGCTTTGGGGTATATATTTGTATCTGCCAAGTAGAGACCTCTCTGCTTGCTGATCAGCGTGTGAGCTGCTTCCCTCCGCCATACTGTTCTACCACGATTTTCAGCCCCACCTTGAGCCCATGGACTAAGAACTCTGAAACTGTGAGCCCCTAAATAAACATTTCCTCCTCTACAATTGTTCTGATCACCTCTTTTAGTCACAGAGTGAAAAAGCTGACTAAAACACACGGTTACCACAAAATCTGTTTATTGAGATCAGACATTATCATTTACAGCTTTTATGTTATCTGTCGTTAGTTATAATTTTAAAACACTGACCATACATTTCTCTGTTTTTATTTCTACTTTATATCATTTTCTCTAACCAAATAACTTCAAATTACACTCTCATAACATATGAGAGACCTACACAACATATTTGTATTCCAAGACTTCACAGATCTATCTATCTTCCTAAATCATAACTCGGCCAAGTGTGAAATCACCAAGCCACACACCTTTATGCCTTCCAGAGTACTGAGTGGATTCCTGTTAATTGCAGAATTCTAAAACACTGGTGCATAAAGACAAAACTATTAGGAAGGGCTTTTTATTGTCTCTTCTCTGTCCCTGTTCTATAGGGCGGAGGCCTCAGTTCTATTTATCTAAAATAGGAATTTAGATTACTAAGTAGAATGCAAGGTTATGCAGCCTAACCAGTGTAGCATTTCCTTATCCTCCTTTTTTACAGGTGCTATTCACCCCTCAAGTCAATGTGTTCCTGCTTTTCAGACCATATTCTCCTGAATTATCATCTATTAGAAGAGTAAATTTAGGATGTAGCCCCAGGTGCAATGTCTATTCACACTTCCTAGTCTTGTCCCACTGTCTGAGAGTAACAGAATCATCATCTAAATTCTAAAAATGTGCTCATTTTCTACCTATTTGTAATTTGAAGCCAGCTGCCAACTTTGCCTACCCATCGAAAATTTAGAGGAAAATCCGAAGGAAAAGGTCTCTGGTGCATTCATTTCTACCACCACCTTCTAATAAATTAATGTGTCAACTTGTTGAGAACAGGAACTAGCCTATCTCTAAACTTGACCTCATCTAACACAGAGGAATATCGGCTTACTTACTGATGGTATCTAAGAATGTCAAAAGATGAAAGGGATATAGAAGTTATCGTCCTTATTCAATCTATTTAAGACTCTCTCCAATTCCTCCTCGTTCCACAGTAAACTCCTCTAATTTCTAAGATAGACTAAAATTAATATAAAACTTTAATTATGAAAATTATTATAACAAAGGGACAAGCTCTCCACCTTGTGGCTCATGAGCAGAATGCTCACAAGTTAGAAAATCAACAAGTATGATCCTATTAAATGACTGAATGAATAACTGTACTTTTTAATTGAAAGAGAATCCTAGAAATCATTTTAGCCCAAAATTCGTAATTTGGATGAAGAAGCTGAAGCCCAGAAAGGTGATAAGTCAAGCTATCAACCAGGTCTCAGAAGTGTAAACCCTCATCAAGTCTATAATATCTATTTTACTACATATTCTCTCTACCTAAATTTGTTTGGTATAACCTTGTAAGCATGAAGTAAATCATCTATAATTTATTACAAATATGAGAATTTATGATAATATATTATACTGCTTCAGTCAAAATCTGCTTAGTCAAAAGGAAATTAAAGAATAAGTTCCTGTAAAAAAGAAGGACATGGAAACGCCATGCTGGTTAGGCTACTCTCAAGATTTGCATTCTAGTCAATTTATGACTCATTCTTCTTTTCTATTTCCAGATCCTACTGGCAGATATTTCATGAACAGACTTTATTTTATCCTGTTTGCATTATTTCTGATTCTATGATTCCTGTAAATTATATGAAAGATTAAGCTCACAACTAAAGTAAATCTCATTGCAATCCCATAATTATGTATCCAAGCAAAAGGCATTTTGATGGAAATGTAATCTTTTAACTACATTTGGATTTTTTAAAAAAATTTTCACAATGCAGTAATGGCCATAGTTAAGAAATATAATCAATTCTCTATCATGTTCTAAAAAGCAGATCAGTGTTACATGGACCCAGCATGTACATATTCACAAGGGGCAACACAGAAATAAGGGTCCCTGTATTCCACAGGGAAGATCCCAGAGAAGTACTGTGGTAAGAAAACACAAACTTCAAGCTAGATGCAGTGGTGCACACCTGTAATCTCAGCAGCTTGGGAGGCTTAGGCAGGAGGATCACGAGTTCAAAGCTAGCCTCAGCAAAAGTGAGATGCTAAGCAACTCAGTGAGACTTTGTCTCTAAATAAAATACAAAATAGGGCTGGTAATGTGGCTCAGTGGTCAAGTGCCCAAGTTCAATCCTGAGTACCAAAAAAAAGAAAGAAAGAAAGCACAAACTTTAGAGTCAGGCTGACTGTAATCTTAATATCAGCTCTGCCACTTAGTAGCTGAAGGATGTTGAATGAATCACTTGCTAATTGTTTGAGCTTTAGATAATAAATATTAACATGTATTTCAAAAGATGATTGTAAAAATTCAATGAAATAATTTAAAGTAACTAACTTAATGCCTGGTATATGTACATTCTCAATAAAGCTAACTTCTTTCTACATTAACTTCTGAACTGTTGTTATAAAAATTGAAATAAATGTATTTGATCATATAAACATAAATAACCTCCAAAGGATACAAAAGAAACTACTAGAAAATGAAGCGAACTAAGGGATAAGGTGGGAGACATTTTATAACACAGATTTTTGTGCATTTAGAATTCACTCAAAGAATAAGGCTTTTTAAAAATCAATGATATAAACAGGGCCTGGTGGTATACACCTCTAATGCCAGCAGCTTGGGAGGCTGAGGCCAGGAGCATTTCAAGTACAAGGCCAGCCTCAGCAACTCAGTGAAACCCTAAGCAACTTAGCAAGACCCTCTCTCAAAATAAAAAATAAAAAGGGCTGGGGATGTGGCTCAGTGGTTAAGTGCCCCTGGGTTCAATACCTGGGACACCCACCAAAAAAACAGCAATTATATATAAAATCTATTAAGAGAAGCAAGTCTGGGTTCAATATTCCATAATTAATCAATGCAATCTGCTGTATTAACAAGCTAAAGATTAAAAACCATATGACTACATTAATCAATGCAGAAAAGGCATGACAAATTTTGACATTCATTTATAATGACTCTCAGAAAAATAGTTAACACTGGTTGGAAAACTTCCTCAACTTAACAAAGAACATTTAAACACAGCCCACAGCTAACTTTCCTAATGGCGAAAGACAGTATGCTTTCATCTACGACTGGAAAGAAGGCAAGAGAGGCCCACCCTTACCACCACCAGTGCAATAAGATAAGAACATACAGATAGAAAAGAATGAAGTAAAACAGTTCCTATTTGCAGATGAAATGACTGCCTTGTAGCAAATTCTAAGGAGTACACAAAAAATTCCAGAATAAGTGAGTTCAGCAAGTTCACAGCATATTGTGATACCAGAACAACACACAAAAATCAATGCTATTTCTACACATTAGGAACAAACATGTGGACATCAAAATTAAAAATAAAGACCATTGATAACTGCTCAAAAATTCAAAAATCTGATGTAAATCTAACACAACATGTACAGGATTTATATGTTAAAATCCATAAAATGTTGATGAATGGTATCAAGGAAAATTTAAATAAATGGAGATACACAGTGTTCATGGATTAGAAGACCCAACAGAGCAAAGAGGCCAAGTCTTCCCAAATTAATATATAGTTTACCATGCAAACTATTAAAATCCTCAGAATATATTTGCAATTATTATAAAGACTATTATAAACTTTGTATGGTAAGGCACAGACCAGTGAACAGCTAAAGAATAATGTGTGCAAAATAATCTACCCAATTTCAAGACTTACTACACAATTTCTATGTAAGACTATGTAATAGTGTTGGAAATACAGACACATAAATCAATAGAACTGTACAAAACACACAGAAATAAATCCACACAAATATGCCCAACTGGCTCTGACGAAGGTACAAAAGCAATTCAATGGAGTAGAGATAGCTTTTCTACAAATGGTGGTAGACGAATTGGCCATTCACAGGCAAATAAAAGAAAAGAAAAGAACCTCAACCCAAGTATCACACTTCATATAAACCTAACTCAAAATGGATCACAGACTTAAATATAAACAGTAAAACTATAAAACATTTTTTAAAATGAGAGAAAACCTTCAAGATCTAGAGCTAGACAAGCTTGACTATAAAATCAAGACCCATAAAAAGAAAAATTGACAAACTAGACTTCACCCAAATTAAAAAACTTTACACTGTGAAAGACACTGTTAAGAGGATATAAAACCAAACTGCATACTGGGAGAAAATATTTAAAAAGCATTATCTCTCAGACAAAGGACTAGTATCTAGAACATATAAAGAATTCGTAAAACTCAAAAGTTACAAAACCAGATCAACACAATTAGAAAATGTGCAGAAGGTATAAATATTCATTTCACTCAAAAGGAAATACAAGATAACAAATTAGCACTGGAAAAGATTTCAACATTACCAGCCATTAGGAAAATGCAAATTAAAACCACAATAACTTTTCAGTACATAACTGTCAGAATGGCTAAAATAAAGCAAGTGGAAATACCCAATGATGGTGAAAATATAGAGAAATTAGATCATCCATAAATTGCTGACAGGAATATAAAATGGTGTGGCCCTCCTGGAAAAGTTTGGCAGTTTCTTTAAAACATAAATATACAACTACCATATAACCCAGCAATTGCACTTACCCCAGAGAAATGAAAATTTATGTTCACGCAAAACTCTGTGTGTGAATGTTAACAATGGCTTTATTTGTAATAGCCAAAAACTGGGGAAAAAAAAAAACCAGATCTCCTTTAAAAGATAAATAATTACAAACTGTAGTAAATCCACAACATGAAATATTACTAGCAATAAAAAGGAACCGCCATACTCCAAAATTCAAAACTTTCTGAGTGCTAACACAACACCATGAATGAAAAATTCCACACCTGATCTCATGTGATAGGTCACAGTGAAAACAGGGACACTAAAATTACTGTATACAACTGTCTTCAGGCTGTGTACAAGGTAAGGTATATATAAAACAAATGAATTTCATGCTTGGATTTGTGTCCTGTCTCCAAGATATCTCATTATATATATGCAAATATTCCAAAACCAACCAAACAAACAAAACCTAAATCTGAAACACTTCTGGATCCAAGCATTTTGGATAAGGGAAACATGCAACAACTTGAATAAGTCTCTAGAGAATTACGCTGAGAGAAAGAGCCAATACAGAAAAGTTTACATAGTTTGGTTCTATTTCTATAATATATTGTTTTGATTTCATTTCTGTAACTTATTTTTTGAGATGACAAATTATAGAAACAGAGAACAGGTGAACACCCCTACGGAGCAGGTGTAGCTCTACAAGGGTAATACTTGGAACCCTTGTAATGATGAAAATCTTCTCTATTTTGACTGTGTCAATGTCAGTGTCCTGGTTGTGACCCTGCCATATAGTTTTGCAAGATGTTACCATGAGGTATATACTAAATAAAGGGTACAAGAAAACTCTCCCGCTTGGCAGTGGTGCATGCCTGCAATCCTAGCAGCTGGGGAGGCTGAGGCAGGAGGATTAAGAGTTCCAAGCCAGTCTCAGCAACTTAACGAGGCCTTAAGCAACTCAGTGAGACCTTGTCTCTAAATAAAATACAAGAAAGGGCTGGAGATATGGCTCAGTGGTTAAGTGCCCCTGAGTTCATTCCCTGATACCAAAAAAAAAAACAAAAAAAAGACAACTCTCCATATTATTTCCAATGACTCTATGAAGCTATCATCATCATAAAATAAAAATTTAAACTAAAAGATCAATTCTATGTAAAACCACAAAGAAATGTAATTGGATTTAAAAAGACTTACCCAAAGCCCCACCCATCTATTGCACTGGTAAACACCACATTTCCCTGTTCTGGAGAGAAGTAAAGGTGAGAATCATCCGTGTCCTCCAAGCCAGTGCTCCAGTCATACACTTGCTCTCCTTGTTCACAATTTGGATTCACTTGGGATTCAGTCTCTCTCTCTGCTCTTTCTTCTAGGACTTTAGAAGTAAAAAGAGTTCCTGTGAGTGCATTAATCTAGGAGAGATGGTGAAATGGCAGAGTGTCATTCAGATGCTTAGCATGACCTTGGTAGGACATTGTCTAACCTGTTAGGGCTGAAATCATCATCACAGTTGGGACTCACTGGAAGTGACATTTACAATCAATGAATGACTTACATGTATTAACCCATTCTATCAAAATCCAGCAAAACTAAATTATAAGGCTTCTGAAAGGTCTTTTTTGATTACTATTATTATTTTAATGTAAAGGCTAATTTGTCATATCTTTATTTAAGTGCTGGGGCCTGGTATCACTAGGAACTCATAGTTTCCAAACCCTAGAATCCTAGTTTGGTAACCTCAGTCACTTTCCTCCTCATCCATTTCTCGCATCAGCTGCTTGAAATTTTTACCACTCCTCAGGCCCTCTTCCCAACCTCTTAATCCCCAACTGTTTTCACTTCCAAATAAGTAATCTTATTTGCTACCTCAGAGAGAAAATCGATCCTATTACTTAACAGTTTGTACATGTTCCCCATATTCCAACCTATAAGCCTGCTTTCATCTGAAAATATTGCTGGCTCTTCTGCCACTCACTGCAGGGTAGGAATATTTCTACAGAGTATTTCTGATGGACAGAACCATTTCTACACTTCCGTCTATTTTAATCAGGGAACTAGGTCCATCAATCATTTCTTTTCACTGCTATACCCTTGTAATTCCCACACTTTTGCAAACAAATACACTCAAGTTGACCTCATTAATGGCTTTCTATTATCTTGAAGAATTTCAAATTCTACTCATGGCATACAAGGCTCACCAAAACCCAAGTCTCACACTCCTTTCTCTCATCTCTTAGGAGATGAAGAAAGATATAGAAACCATGTTCAGTAATGGTTTAACATGATCTAATTTTTCAACTCTAATTATTTCCTTGAAGGAAACACCATACCACACTTTTACTTGCCTTTATGACTTTGCACATCTTATTCCTTCTCTTCTGAAATGTCCTTCTCTAATACTCTATCACTCACTCACCTTTCTTCTATCTCAAGGTTTCCATTGTGAGATTTCTTCTGCCTCTTCTCACACTGGGTTAGGTGGACCTCATATGTGCTCTCAAATCACACTCAGAGCATATCCCATAGTTCCCCAAATAGCTCTTTAACTGTTTATCTTCCCTACTGAACTGTTAGCTCTGTGAACATAGGGGCTTTGACTTCCATCTTTACATTCACAAATCTTAGCACACAACAGACATTTAGCAATTCATTTGATTGACACATTTATGTATATGTTTGCTGAATAAACAAATGAATAAATGCTTGGATAAAATTCCATCTAAAAACAGGCAATACAATATGATAGAGCCTCCTAATACTGCTTCACTTAAAAATCAAACCAGAAAGTTTTAACCAAGAAAGCCCATTGTTCAAGCCTTATACTGAAGATGCTTTCAGGAGATCAAAGGAACTCCTAAGATCATGCTAGTTCTGCTGCTTCTGTCATGGTGTGATTAACAGGCAGGAACCCTAGGCAGAGAACTTCTAAATATGTGAATTTTCTGTAGCAATTCCTCATACTCAACTCAGTAACTTCCTAATAACTCTTCAAGCTCCAGTTTTTAAAATACTGAAGAACACAATACCTGTTCTAAAATATTCTTGAGGTGAGAATAGGCCTCCTGTGGGGTAAATTTTAGCTCCACTATCAAGCGATCTATCTTATTAATCACCAAAACTGGACGGATATTTTCAAGCCAGGATTGTCGCAGAACTGCCTGTGTCTGATAAAAACACAGAAAAATGTAAAACTTATGATTTGCAATAATTTAAGCACAGAAGAAAATCTTGATTAATAACCAACACATTCCAAGAGTCCTTTATCACAACTCAGACTATGCCAGTCAGACAAAGGTATTCACTAGGTTTTCATAAAATATATATTTAGCATAGAAACAAATAACTGTAGACAAGAGTTATCCTTACTTTACAGTTTATTTAAGGGGGAAAAATAAAATTGTGTAAAGATGGCAAAAAGTTTCGTAGACATATGTGTTTTCACCGACAGAGACACTTTTTCATGGTTAAATGAATAATTATCAAACACCAATGATACTAGCACATAGGTCAAAAAAGTAAAACATTTGCCCAAGAGCTACATGTTCAACTCCTTCATCATGATCTCACCTCTTAGAGGCAATCACCATTCTGCTGTTCTAAAGCCAGCTGTGTCCATGTCACTTACCCTGTGAGGATACCTAAGACACTACATAGACTAAGCCCTCTAAAGTTGGGAGACCTGTGCTCATAGGGGAAATCCGAGGGGAGGCCAGAGGATAATCATAGTACATCTTCTTGTAATATCAAATTTCCTACATTCAGGGGCTGGGGTTGTAGCTCAGTAGTAGAGAACTTGCCTAGCACATGTGAGGCACTGGGCTCAATCCTCAGCACCACATAAAAATAAATAAATAAATAAATAAATATCCTACATTTGAGGAAATTAAACCTTTTACTATTCTTTTTTAGGAACATTAAAGCAAATGTGCATATTAGGGAGTAGAATTTTTTTAAGAGAAAATATAAGCCTTCAAAAATTATTAAAAGAAATTAACTTAGAGGGCCACTCTGAGCTCCATGCCTACCACAGCTGCATGTTCACTCTGGCCTTACGGGTAAACTTTTCCAGATTTGGTGGGAACTGATAAATATAAACACTGGATTAGGGACATGGAAGAGTAAGAGAGGGAAACAGGAAGGAAATGTGTATGGGTATATGTGTGTGGATGTGGATGTAGGCAGAAAAGTAGGCAGAGAAGTCAACAGAATTTCTCTCCTACCTAGGGAAAACTAGTTCAGTATTGTGCTAGCAACAACCTCTCATGATTCAGCAAACCTCCTTCATTGGAGTAAAACATCTAGATTATTCCCAAATTCAACATTTCTTCATTTTTGTAAGTAGTTCCCTAAGAGGGTATCACAAACACTTCTATCCAAAGTCCTGCCACCATTTCTAAGATCGTTTCAACTCTGATGATTTAACTCCATCACAGACTGGAACATTACCAAGTGAAATATAAAGCCAGCTTTCTCATTGTTGGTGAAATGCCTAAAGTGACACATAGTAATCAATCAAGTTTCTCCTCTTCCCCATCTTCTTCAACCAGTTACTTTCGTATCACACCATTACCTGTGGACAGACCCCTTCCACAGCATCTACCACAATGATGCATCCATCACAAATACGAACAGCTGTTGACACTTCTGAGGAGAAATCCACATGTCCTGGAGAGTCTATGAGATTAATCAGGTATTCCTCACTACCTGAAATAAAATTTGAAAACAAATAAAATTTTCAGCTGTGAAGGTATATACTGCTCTTCCTAGGGCATTCCAGAATAAGGAAGTGTTTTAACAAAAGACTGAACAAAGCTAAAGAAGCCAAAAGCTCAGCCAACAACTATCATCCTAACTTTTCCCACTGATCAGACTACTAATTCCAAATGTCAACTATATGAAATGTTTAACTTTATTTTTCTCATAGTTACCATGTATGTACTAAGAATGTGGTGTGAGCCTGGCATAGTGCCACGTTTAATTTGCTAATCACACCTTACTGAATCCTCACAATAACCCTATGAGATAAATATTACTATTCTCATTTTACAGACTAGAAAGCTCAGACCAAAAGAAACTAATGCCTAAGGTCCAAGAGTAAAAGTTGTTCAAAGGAACCCAAGATGCCAACTTAAGAAGACACAAAGCAATTGGCCAAATTCTATAACTTCTCAAACATCAGTGTGAATCTGTTCAATTAAAACTTAACTAAAATCTAAATATTCTACAAAAATTCTATGAAAATTTAAGGAGCAGTTGCCACGCGCCAAGAGGTATGCTATGTGCTCTCTCACATGTTATCTCCTTTAATATTCACAATAAACCATTGTTTCCATTCCATTCCAATTTTAGCACTGGAATTCATACATCCCATCAAAGCCAAACCAAAATTCCAGGCAAACTAAAATGACTAGGCACCCTAGCTTATAGAGATTTAACATTAGAACATAATTTAATAAACCATGCAAAAAGTTATGCTACAAAATCCTATACTTCATCCCGTTACTGTTAAATTTGATATAATTATTTTTTAAAGGCAAAATAATTACTTGAATGTTTAAATACATATACTGTGTACCTCCCCTTCACTCAGTATTTATTAACTTTAATGTGCTCAAGAATTATTATAGGGCTGAATATTATAATTTATGGACCATTTAAAGGATTTTTCTCCATTGTAATTTTAATGACTTGACTCATGCCATAAATGATAAGTAACCACAGCCAGAGGACACATTTGTGGATTGCTCCTTTGTGCCTGGCATTGTTCTAAGTATGTGATATTTGCTTTGTAAAAACACTTGTAGTAGTTACCACTATCAACCTCATTTTACCAATCTGATTACTGGGCACATAAAAGTTTAGAAGCTTTCTCAAAGATATTCAGCTAGAGCCCAATCTGAGCTTAACTGCCTAAGATATTCAACATGACAGACAAGTTCAAATCCACCTATTTCAAAGACCAGGCCTTTAAATATTATACTCAGGATGACAGTAAATTTCACCCCACACACCAAGATTCCACTGGTAGTTTGAATTTCTCAAACACTAGGTGAAGAATTCCAAAGTATACTGGGGCTCAGTGAGAAAGACTGCCACTAATTAACAACAACCGGCTTCCTCAGCAACACTGATCCCCTCCGCCTCATGGTCTTTTTAGGAAACTGCTTAATAAAGAATCCAGGATGTGCTGTCACCCACTAGGAAAGGTGCCAACCAGAGAAGACCCTGGACATCTCCCAAGAAAATCAAAGAAGTCAAATAACCATGGCCCTGGAGCAATAGCCCACTGTGCCTTAATGGAGCCTTTTACTATCAGTTCTTACAGCCACCCTCTTGGATAAGCCGCATTGTCACAACTAAATAAGCCAGAGAGCAATGACCAAGTCTATCACGATCCAGGGTCCTATCACATAAAGCAAAAGCTGTGAGATTCTTGGAATCAGCCTACACCTTCATTTCAAAAACATTTGAAAGCCCCTCAAAGGTGAGCAGTTTATCCAAGGTCACAAAAGAAGTAAGCCAGAAATACAGTCATGTCTGTCTAATGGTGTTAGTCACTTCTTAGGTTTTAAGATTCCTTTATGCTCTGCACCTGGAGAAACTACATTTGTTTATTCATTTGGCTCAATTCTGGACTTTAGGGTGGGAGACTGCAAACCCTTCCCCAATTTTTGCCCATGATGCTACCTGGACCTCATTCAGAAGTTTCAGAGACAGATCTCCTGCCGGGTTCTTTAAAGATTCCAATAATACACTAATACAAAACTGCAGGCTTCCTATGCTCATATCTCTTATTGGAATTACAGATCTTTTGGAGAATACTCAGAAAGATGAATTATCTATCAATGTCTCCCTAATTATGCACCCAATTTCAGACCCTTTACAATTCATTCAGGGATGGCAAGTTCAGATCTAGAAGGGAAAACTAGTGACACACTTTGTGTTTCCATCTGAAAATTTACATCCTATAAAATAAGAGTGTAAAATAAGTAAATTTGAGACACAGCTAGCCTTGGAGCTCACAACACATGTACATCTTAAACGTTAAAAGAAGCCCTATCCATCTCTGTTATACCTAGAATTGGGCAAATATAATTAATGGTGAGAAAGAAGGGGTGCTGTGCTCAGTCACACAGCTGACAAAGTCAGACCTCAGCTCAGAGCCATGCCTCCCAATTCTTCTTTCAACACCTTCACATCTTAACCTTTTTCAAATAACTTCAAATAAAAAATTCAAACTTAGGAGAAAAAAATCCCACACCCATTACAGCATGGGGGGGCGGAGGGAGTCCATAAGCAAAGCTGTTCTGTGACTTAATTCACATTTTACCTCTTTAAAATTTTTCTTGAATGCCATCTACTTCTTTGTGTGAATAACCAATGAAAATAATAAATCAGTTATGGGTTTACCATGTTAGATATTCTTTTTATTGCTAATGGAAACTACCAATTAAAATTCTTTTAAGTATGCTAAATGATCTTTCCAATTCATAACATAAATCCTGGAGCTGTGGATTGAGCTAACCCCTGCTATAGCATTTAGGAACAGAAACTTCTGCTGCCTTATTTCCCAGGCATTCCAAAATAAATCTCTTCATTTCAGGGGACAAACAACAATAATTCAATTTTTTATGTTCTAGGTGCAACTCAAAAAAAAAAAAGTTGAAAAACCTGAAGTTAATTTTAGGAAACACCTTTTAGACAATTTCTGGTAAGAGTAGGAAGTTGTAGGCAAAGAATCTCTACCTTGTCTGTGGTATTGTTTTGATTTGCTTTTGGTACTGAGGATTGAGCCCAGGGGCACTTAACCACTGAGCCCCATCTCCAGCTCTTTATATATTTTTTTATTTTGAGACAGGGTCTTGTTATGCTGCTTAGGGCCTTGCTAAATTGCTGAGGCTGCCTTTGAACTTGAGATCCTCCTGCCTCATGCCTCAGCCTCCAGAGCTGCTGAGATCACAGGTATATGCCACTGCACCCAGCTTTGCCTGTGGTTTTAAAATGCCACAGATAATTATTTCAGAGAAGGTGCACATCTTAGCATCTGCTAAGCTGCTAAGCAGCTTTCCTCTATGAACAGTAAAACTTCATACAAAGAAGTCAGTGATATATTTCCAAAAACTGGAAATGACCACTAACATAGATATACAAAGCTGATAAGAAAAAAATTTGTTAAGTGAAAGCAGTGTAGAAAACTTAAGTGATGGATGAAAATCTGAACTTTGTACAAATGTCATTTTTATGTTTTAATTATTAGAACAAGACTATATCCAACAAATAGGAATATAGGCAGAACCTGAATTATCTGAGGATATGTTCCTAATTAAATTTCTTGAAAATATAACAATTATGTGCATGAATTATAGCCTAACTATGAAGTAATCAAAGTGTCCCTCCACAGGAAATATTACTACTCTCCATTTATATTTTAAATCAATAAATAAAATTATAAATTATAAATCAACTAATATAGTTTATGCTATAGTTTGGCTCTGTTACATCCCCCATAGGTTAAGACTTAGTCGTCAGCATGGTGCTGATGGAAGGTGGTATAATCTTTAACAGGTAGAGCTTGCTGGGAGGTCTTACGTCACTCGTGGTGTACCTTATGAGGATCATGGGACTCTGGCCTCTTTCTCTTTCAGGTCCCAACTGTCATGAGGTGAGCAGCTTTCTCTACCATGTGCTCCCACCATGATGTGCTGCCTCTCCACAGTCTCAAAAGTAATGGGGCTGCTGGGCACAGTGGTGCATGCCTGTAATCCCAGTGGCTTGGGAAGCTGAGGCAGGAGGATCGCAAGTTCAAAGCCAGCCTCAGCAAAAGTGAGGTGTCAAGCAACTCAATGAGACCCTGGCTCTAAATAAAATACAAAATAGGGCTAGGGATTTGGCTTAGTGGTCAATTGAGCCTGAGTTCAATCCTCAGTACCAAAAAAATTTAAAAAGTAATGTGGCCAACAGACTATGGACTAAAACCTCCACAACTGTAAGCCAAAATAAATCCTTCCTCTTTGATTATCTCAGATTTTTTGTTATGACAACAGAAAGTTAACAGTTTATTATTTGAAAGACTTGTGAAGTACAATATGATGCATTTTAGCATCTATCTGCCAACACAGGCAGTGATTGTGGCAGGATAATGAAACTCCATCTTCATAAAAAGGATGCCACAAAAAAAATGTTGTAACTAGGCACAGTTGTGCACACCTGTAATCCCAGTGACTCAGGAGGCTGAGAAGGGAGGATCACAAGCTCAAGGCCAGCCTGGGCAACATGGTGAAACTGTCTCAAAATACAGAGTAAAAAGGGTAGGGAATGTAGCTCAATGGTAGAGGAGCCCCAGGTCCAATTTCCATTACTGCTCCCACAAAAAAGATAAACAAAAACAAAAAAGAGAGGTTGTTGTTGACTCTGGAGAGAAGGGAAAAACAAGAATCTAGAAAAAATCATAAACAACAAACAGATTAAGTTCTCCCATTTAGCTGTATAAGCTATCCCAAAGGTCTCTTAGGACCTTTCTTCAACCTGAAACAAACTATACTAAGTATGGAACACTTCTGATTTTGGTTTACCTTACTCACTTTGTTTTTTGGTTTGATTGTTTTGTTTAGTTTTCCTGTATAATGCTAGTCCACATTGGTCACTCATTACTGGGTTCACATCACTGAGAACTTGTACACCTTTTAAAGCTGCTGCATAGGTTATGAATCTAGTAGCTGCATGTCCACAGTGTCTTAATTCCATTGCTTTTGCCAGTTTTTTGCTTTAAAGGAAATAAAAATACAAACAAGAAACCCTGTAGTAAAAGAAGATTGATGTTCACTTCTTAGAATCACTCTACCTCATCCTGGAGAGAGTCACAGAGTAAGGTCCAGCTGTCTTTCACACCATTTCACATTGCTAATGTGTGTCAATACTATTAAGGTGCAGCTTCTATCATCAGAGCTAAATGAGAAAGTAACAAGTAACTGAGAGTACAACTTTGACAAGGAAGGAAGGAAGAGGGACCAGGCAGGAGACATGGAGTTGAAAAAAAATTTCAAGAAAAGGGAGGCTTAAGCATGCTCAAAATCTGATATTCAGGAGCCCATACAGAGAGAGAGAGATGGAAGATACAGGAGAAAAGGTCATACATGGGAAATAGATTCAGAGCACAGCCTCTTTTTCAACTACAGGAGGCAAGCAAAGACATCAATACTATTATATTTTGAGTATGGTGGCAAATAGTTGAGAGTTCTTCTTTTCTGTGAAATTGTAGGTAAGGAGATTATGGGGAGGGAATGAGAGGAATGCTAAGAGATCAGAAGTTTAAAATATTTGTTAGGAAGAATAAGCAAGATGTAACAGGACATCAGGCCCTGCAGTCCCAAGGGCCAGTTGACAACCTAGCCCAGGTATAATGAGAAAAAAGTATAAAGAATTAGCTTAGTGTATTTAAAAGAAGGATGACAGACAGTCAAGGAAGCAGAGAGACTGAGGATGTTGGCAAGACTGTCAGTCAAATGACAGGTTTGGACTATATAAGGCAAAGTGAACAGAGGAGGCTGATGGGGTCTAAAAAACTGGAACCTCATCAAGTCAAAGAATGGGTACCTCACTACCCAGGTAAAAGCTGGGAGAATCAAAGATAATGGAGAAGGCAAACAATTCTCCCACTTCAGTCTCCCAAGTAGATGGGACTACAAGAGTGTACCACTATGCCCAGATGGAAGAATTTAAATTTGAAATGTCATAGATAGATACTAAAGGTAATGCTAAAATCCACAAAGTAGCCATGACAGTGGTGGGGGCAGGGGGGGGGTGGAGAATTAGTACAGCTGTAGAGAGAGCAAGCTATTGAAGAAGTCATTCTCAGACAGGCCAAAAGCCACCTTGAAGGATTCACATGAAAAGGAAAATTATGAGCAAGGTGCAAAAGCCTGCCTAAACAAAGACCTTAACCAGAAGTTGACAGTGCTAAGAAACGGGAATAACTGGTTGGCATGAGTCTGAAAATAAGGAGTAAGGAATGGAAGAATTAAGCTTTGGAACCAGTATCAGGACAAGAATAGCAATCCCATCTTCTAACTCAGAGATACAAGGAATATGAAAGAATGAGCAGCATTCACATAAAAGAAGCACAAAGAAAGCAGTGTTATCAGAAGATACCCAGGCAGGAGGAGGAGGAACATCAAAAAAAGATGTTGAGATACGGGGATGTTTTTTACCTTAGAATATTTTCAGAGTCATTTTTAGTAAGGAAGGGAATAGTGGGAGAGTGAGGGAGGATATCAGAATTAAAAAGAAACAGGGAAGAGAGTATAAGAGAGGTCAGATCACATGGCTTATAATTTGGGCAGTGACCAAGGACAACAGGGATGTGGGTAATGCTGGCCATAATAAGATGTCTGTAAATTATCTCAGAAATCTGTCCTGGAAAGGAGAGATGCTTCAAGAGGAATTAGTCATGGCTTGGACCGACTAACTTCCAAAAAACTTCTGATCCAAGTGAATATGCTGGAAATGTAATTACTTGGTTCCTAGGACTACTACCACGTGCTGGAAACTACTCTGTCCTTGGGAAACTTTCTTAACTTCTCTGAATACCATATTTTTAAAAATATTTTTGAATTGTCAAAGGACATTTATTTTTACTTATTTATTTGTTTATATGCAGTGCTGAGAATTGAACCCAGTGCCTCACACATACTAGGCAAGTGAAGTGTGCTACAACCCCAGCCCCAAACTCTATTTTTCAAATAAATAAAACCAGGATAATCTGATCTCACAAACTTATTATAAGAATTAAACAAAGCCATGCATATGAGACACCCACCTCAGAATTAAACTGTCATGCATCCACTTTCTTTGGCCTGGCACCAACTGAATACTTCACGAAATAAAGTATTCATTGCCTTAAGAGAAAAAAATCTGACCTATTTGTCAAATAAGGGACAATGGAATACTTCCCTCCTAGCCTCCATCCTAAAGTAATAAGACAGGACAACAGAGTAATGTTCACACAGCCAGAGAGAAGGGAAGGAAAGATCTGAATAAGATAACTTTCTGGTACCTGCTGGCTTGTGTGAGCCAGGATGGCATAAGTCAGTTTCCCACAGTCTAGTCTCTAGAGAATAAGACCCAAGAGTAAGATCCATAGAGCTAACACCACACAGGCATAAATTCTCCACCTGCTCACTACCACTGACCCAAATACAAGTGTTCACAAAACAACGAACTTGCATTTGGTCCTTGGTGGACCAGGGAGCTTGATTGGACTAGGAGCTGATGTGTCTTTGATCTCCATTTTTTTTTTTTTGGTACTGGAGATTGAACTCAGGGTCACTCAACCACTGAGCCACATCCCCAGCCCTATTTTGTGTTTTATGTAGAGACAGAATCTCACTGAGTTGCTTAATGCCTCGCCACTGCTGAGGCTGGCCTTGAACTTGTGATTCTCCTATCTCAGCCTCTTTAATTGCTGGGATTACAGGATTGCACCACTGCGCCTGGCAGAGTACATCTTGGCTAAATGTGACAGACAATTGAGTAAATTCCAAGTGCCCTGTTGGACAAAGTTGTTAGCTACCTCAAGTACCTAAGGTATACTAAATGCAAATTTATAAACTAAAGCCCATTGAAGAGTATTCCACACGATATTTTATAATTTTTAAATAAGTTGCCAAGTTTTTTTTTAAATTACCAAAAATTTTGAAAATGCTAGAACTGAATGGTACTGGCCCCCATTCTAGGGTGAGAAAGGTGTATCATGGGTGAACAAAATTCACTCACCAGTCTTTTTTTTCCTTTTTTATTTCTTGTGGTGCTGAGGATTGAACCTAGGGTCTCAAGTGTGCCAGGCCAGCACTCCACCACTGAGCCACACCAGCAGTCATATTCTAGACTTTAACAATCCCACCCAGACTACCTCACCTACACAGAGATGCTAACTAACATCAACAATACATCAAGAACTGACCACATAGTACTTAATCACATTTGACTGATATTGGAATAAGTAGGATTCTTTGGAAGGGAAATTAAGTTAGATAGTCATAGTGTGTGCACCTGTGCACACATAAAATTCTGGTTGTTTTAAATATAAAAATTACAGAAAATAACTGGGGATAAAACTGAAAGTGATTTCTATTTCATTCTAATATTTTATTGTATATTCTATACTACACTGAATTTTCTATAATATAAACTTGTTAATTTATTTAAAATTTTCAAAAGATGAATTAAAATAAACATTTCAATTCAAAAGTTCTGCAATAACAATATTTGCCCACAGATATAAGAATGACTACAGAATAGAAATGATAGCAATATGGCTTTTAAGACTATTCAAAGGATCCATGAATTTCAATTTATTCAATCCTTTTGAATCTATTTGTCTTCTATTTCTGGATTCTAAACTAAAAGATTCAAAGACGCTATGTTCCCCCCTTTTATAGAATGTATTGTTGGGAGTTATTTTCCTAACTCTTGAAATGACATGCTAAATGAATGGTGTTCTTGCAGGAGGGGCACAAGGAGAGGTGGGTATAAAACAAAAGTAACAAAGTCTAACAATATGATCCCAATATTTGTAGTAAATTTAGGTCACAACTGTAAAAATGAGGCTCCATTTTATTAAGGAAGAACTGAGTCCCTGGAAAAGAGTAGAGCATCACCTTGATAGTTTTCAAGAACATTTCTATAATATGCATGATTATTTTAAGTTTATCTGTTTAAACTAGACTAATACTTTATATTTCAATCCAAATAAAGGATTGGAAAAAATTTTTGAAGCTGGTTTAATTAAGAGACAGAAGCAGAAAAAGGATGAAATGTTAACATTTAGTAGGCTGGGGTTATAGATCAGTAGTATAGCACTCGCCTACCATATGCAAGGCTCCAGGTTTGATGCCAGCACTAAAAAAATACAAAAACAAAATACCACTTAACAGTACACAGATTAGTGTTCAGAAGTGGGTGGGAAGGAGGGGAAAGCATGGTCTACAAGTCACCTGAGTTTCATCAACCCTTAGGATCTCTGCTCCTTCCCACCCAGATTCTTCTTCAGATTGTCCTATCTTCATAGTAGAAAATGCCCCATTCTGGAGAAATCAATACTAAGGTACAGATGCAAACCCATCTCATCTCTTAGGTGTCTGAGAGCATATGTCTCAGTCAATATTCCCAACTTATATGCTCATTTTGTAGATCTGGAAAACAAGGCTCTGCACTGTTAACAATGGTGACAGCCTACCCAAGTCCCTTATAGGGAGTCAGGCTATGCTCATATAGAAACATGTTTGTTTGATACTTTATGACTCTACTCCAATATTAACTGATTGGACTAAGAGGTTATTATACAACCCAAGGGCAATCAATCCATTGGTACAATCTTTGCAATGAATTGGCACAAAAGCAAAAGCTTGGCACATGGCCTACTCCTGAAACTATGTGCTCAGAAACATAAGAGAATAAAGCAGTATGCAACATAAAAAGTGAAGGGAGGGAGGAGTAGGAATGAGGAGGGCAAGGTGAGTGTACAAAGAGGGAGATCTGACAAGTAGGCAAATGCTTAGACAGGATAATAATAAGAGATATAAACAGACAACCAGACCAAAGGACAACAGTGGAGTTCTAGAGGGAAGATCCATAAACTTTCACTGAATGTGGTCTCTAGGGCCATGTTGGATCCAGAAATAAAATCTGGCACCAATTTCTGCAAGATGTCACTCCAATAAAACTAATGTTTTAAGATTTTACACATGTTCTTTCAATAAGCTATCCCACTCCATGCTAGTATGTCTCTGTTCTGTGCAATCTAGGAAACATCTAAAACAATATGAGAATGAGCTGCCCAAAGCTACAAAACTTGGCAAAAAAGGTTAGACCATTCAATTCTCAGGATCCTATGGCCACTCTCCTACAATACTACACCAGAAAGACAAATCAATCAGAAAGGGTCAATTTTATATTATATAAATTAAACTTGAAAAAAGGGAAATAAGGATAACTAGAGATAAAGTCCAGAACACAGCAACAAATTGACACTAGAGGAATTTTCAAGTAAAAACAGAATAATAATATGAATGCAGAAGATAAAAGGCTACATTTTGACATGTATAAAATAATGAGATAAGAAGTAATAGATTTTGGGACTGCAGTGGAAGCTCAGTGGCAGAGCACTATGCTAACATGTGTGAGGCACTGGGTTTGATCCTCAGCACTACGTCAAAAAATAAATAAAATAAAGATACTGTGTCCATCTACAACTAAAAATTTAAAAAAGAAAAGAAGTAGTAATAGATCTTAGTTGGGTGCAGTGGCGCCACTGGCATATAATCCTAGCAATTCGGGACACTGAAGATCTTTGTTCCCATTCTCTGGTTCTCTGAGTAAGGATATACCCCTTAAAATGCAAGAGGTAGTTTTTCTAAGAATTACTTCAAATACTAAACCATAGGAAATCATGTACCTAATAATTTCAAAGTTGGTTTGGTACAAAAATATTAAGACTGATGTCAAAGAGAACAGCATACCTCACAGCATATGGCTTGGTGTCAATGTCAGAGGTTTGACACCAGGAACGATGAACCACAGGCCACTCCATTAGGGATACTAAATATATCTTTATTATTTTCTCCAAATTATAAAATTATACATTTTGTATAAGGTTTTATAACAGTGCAAATATAAATATTTTGAGAAAGTACAAATTTTGCCATAATCCAGCCCCTGGAGATAACTAATGTGAAGAGCTGGTATGTATCCTTCCAGATACCTTTATCTACATACATAATTTTATTACCCAAATGCATTCATATCTTACAAAAACTACTCTGCAACTTGCTTTTTCTTGTCTATAACATCAATTTTTCTATGTAATTACATACAGATCATGCATTTGTTTTAACACATATTTCACAGCATGAATATACCAGTTTATTTAACCATTTTCCTACTGTCACTTAGGTTGCTGGCATTTCTCTAGTTAATATAAAATTTTTGGTATCTGTGAGCAATATATCTCATGTACTTGTAAAAATCCAGGTAAATTCCTAGAAATGTTACTATTACAATGACATCCTCATTTGGGAATAGCAAGCTAGTACTGATCATGGCAACCCATAGTTAAGAGTCTAAATTTAATATACAGGCTCATGGGGCAGAACCAGAATCCAGCCAGGAAATGGAACACTAAGGCTGCGTCAACAAGGCCTAGGGCTCCAGATTTTCCTTATAAAGAAATCCATACTATTACATGGTGGAGAGGGGCAAATGAGAACTGTCAGTTTTTCTGCCCTCAAGACAATCAGAAGTCCCTATCTGCATCCAAGCCTGGATAGCTTGACTCTAATAACAGGGAGACTAGCATTAAATATATAGAATATAAAGGAAAGAAACTGAGTCATGCAACTAATTCAAAAAGGGAAAGGAGGATAAGAAAGATTCATTACTATTTTTCTTTAAAACACTGGTTAATTTACCTTTTGCATAATGTAGTGAAATGGCACTGGATTTCATAGTGATCCCTCGGATCTGTTCATCTTCTCTGCTGTCCATGTATCTTAGCTGGGAAAAAAAACCCACAAAATACGCATCTTATTTCCCAACAAAATTAAAATATATTTGTTTTTCTGTATGGATTTTTAAATCAGCATATCAAGTTCAAAGTTTTAAAAAAGAAACTACTGGAATTTTACTGGAATTGCTGAATCTATATAAATAAACTGTTGTTTTAAAAAATGATGAGTCTGCCAATACATGGACATGACATGTCATTGCATTTAAATGTTCTCCAATATCTTGCAGGGTCATTTTGTGTGAGTGTGCGTGTGTGCTATTTAAATGGTATTTTTTAAAATAATATTTTCTGCTTATTACTCTTATATATTTATTTCAATGATTTTACATCTTAAAACCTGTTAAATTTTTATTCAAATCCTAGCAATGTATCTATGTACTTTTTGAGTTTTCAACAGTCATATCATTAATTAATATAGCTATTTATTCTCTTTCAAAATTCACACTTTTTTTTGCCTTCTTCTTGTAGTTAAAACTTCAAGTACACGATGTAAAATAAAAGTTATAATACAGTGAGCAGGAGAGTGAAATAGCCAATCTTGTTTATTGCTGACTATAAAAAGGAAAGTTTTAACACTTCAACATTAAACTCAAATCTTCAAATCATTTATATAATATAAAATTGACCCTTTCTGATTCATTTGTCTTTCTGGTGTAGTATTGTAGGACAGTGGCCACAGGATCTTGAGAGTTGAATGGTCAAATCTTCAAATAGGGAGGGAGGGAAGGAGAGGGGAGAGGGAGAAAGGAAGGAAGGAAGGAACGAGCGAACGAACAAAGGGGAAAGAAGGAAAGGAAAGGAAAAAGAAAATAAACTGAATCTTCATTGTAGGTTTTTTTGTTTTTGTTTTTTACAAATCACATTATGGACATTGCTTTCTAAATCTGTTCTGTTAACAAGTTCTATTAGAATAGATGAATTCTATTGAATGTCTTCTGTATCTGAATTGCTCAGGATTTTTTCCCTTTAATCCATTTAAACGGTAAAATTACATATTAAGTCAATCTTGAATTCCTTGAGCTAAATCTACTGGGCTATAAGAAGTAACTTTTTATACAATGCTGTATTGTTTGGTAATAATTTTTAAATCCACAACCATAAGGTTGGCATGAAATTTTCCTGTCTGGAACTATCTTCAACAGACTTGGTCTATTATGCCATTATTCTATTCATATGACTTGGAGGGTATTCCCTGTTGTTGAGTTTTTCTTCCTCGTATTTTTGAATGACTCAAGTAGGACTGAAATTACTTGTTCCTTGAATATATGAGAGAAATGGACAGTTAAATCATCTTGGCTTTTTCTTTTTATAAAGATTTTTGCCAAACAATTTGATTTCTTAAAATACTACAGAAGTATTCAAGTTTTCTATTTCTTAAGTCTAATTTAGTAAGTTTCCATTTTACCATTTTAACACATTTAAGATTATTACCATAAAGTTATTATATCCTACTATTATTTTTGCATGAGTATGTGTATATATACATTCTATGTTGGTACATTACGATTATACATAATAATGAGATTATGTCATATTCACATATGCACATAATTGGATCAATCTCATGAACTTTTTAAATCTGCAGCATTTCTCTTTCCTTATAAATGTATTTCTCTCTCTTTTCTGTTCTTGATCAACCTTGCTGATATTTGTCAATCGTATGAAATTTTTAAGTAATTCATTCAAATATCTTTTATACACTATACTTCATATACTTCCCAAGTACAGTGAGCCACAGTAAGGACATTTGCTGATCAAAAGTACCATCGCCTCACCAATGATAATTAAAAACAGAACAAATTTTCTAGTTGCAATAATCATGAATTATCTATACTGTTAGTAATTTTAATTAGCAGACTTTATATTTTTAGAGCAATTTTAAGTTTACAGAAAGACTAGAAAGCATAGAGTCTCACAAACCATCCTCACAACATTGTTTCACTCATTATTTATATCTTGTGTTATTGTATGGTGTGGTGTACTTGTTACAACCGATTAGTCAATATTGATATGTAATTAAAGACCATAGTGAACATTAGGGTTCACTCTAAATGTATGACACGTCCATCATTTTTATATTTGTTAGTTATGAGTCTGGCTAACATGATTCTCTCTATAAAATGTCTACTTTCTTTCTCACTAACTTTATTATTTTCTTCTATCTTCTTACTTTAGAGTAACTGTACTTCTACCTTCTCAAGTGGGAAAAGCACAAGCACTCTATTCTTGCACTCCACCTTGGTCCAGCTCCCCATAAGACGCTTTCAAGTGCCCAATTCCACCTTTCTGTCTCCTGGTCTACTCTACTGACTCACTTTTGCTTCTCCACCTCACCTCTCTATTCACTGTCACCTGATAAATCCTGATAGCTATATCCTAGATTCATTAAAGGGAGGAACATCTCTTTTTCTACTGCAAAGTAAATTATTCCAAGCTAGAAACTCACAGCCAGAGACAAAGATGTTTTTCAATTCATTTCTTAAAACACTATTTTCATTATGATCCTCAGGCTGAAGAAGCCTTCCGGTGGCCCTCAGGATACCTGGGTTAACCTTCAAGGTCTTCTGCAATCTGACACATTGCATCAGCGTATTTTCTCCTCCACTAGTCTTTAGGCAAATGGTCTACTCAAATCAAGCACAACACATAAGCCTTATCCACATTATTTCCCACCACTTAATGGTTTCTGTGCCTTCACAAACCACTTAATTCATCGACCTGTGAAGAACTTCTTTGTGAAATCTCTCACAACTGTGTATTATTTAACTTAATACAAAAACTCATTTATCAAATGCTGTACTTATATAAAATACTACAAAGCAATATAAAAGTAATTTTTTCTCAATATCCATTCATTTTGCTTAATAGATTCAGAGATGCAGGAAGTATGTTTTATACTCTTTTAGAACACTGGAGAACATTGCAAACAGTTCATAATATTGTACACTCATTGATATATGACAAGTATTTAGTAAACATAACAACATACCTTGCCTGCCAGACGGCTGGAGATGATTCCATTACTAGATATAAGACAATCAGCAAGAGTAGTTTTTCCTGTTAAAATAACATTAATTAAAATCTACGTAGTGTTTAAAAGGGATTGAGGGGATGGATTGTACCCACAGATTTAATGTCCGATCATAAGAATTAGTTTAGCAAAGATCTTTTATTTACCTATGCCAGGTGGCATAGACAAAAGAGATAATTTTAAGAATTTTATAGACTTCTGAACAGAATATCATCTGGAAAGACATAGATGCTAGCACTCTGTAGTGGTATAACTTTACCTTCCTGTGGATTTCATCAACCTCACCTGAAAAGTTGTTGGAAACTCTTTTAAGCACAGAGACATTCTTAAAATTTAGGCAGACTTTACGTAGAATAAAATGCAGACTTTTAATTGATGAGGCAAATCACCATGCCAATCCAAAAGAGAACATCTCAGACAAATATTACAGCTACTACAATATGTCCTATATGAATCTGATCTGGTTTATCACAATTATTAAATCAGCCATCCCATATCCACAATAGCTAATCATGCTTACTGAAGTCCCTAAGAGTGCAGAATATCAATGAACAGCAATCATTTTTGTCTCTGAAAGGTACATTAGGTAAAATATCATCAAGAAACAACAGAACACAGTCTTCTGCCATGTTTCCCCAAGAAAACCCTTAGCTGGCATTTGTCAGTTGTTAACACTTATTTACCAAGGAAATTTACCCACATCTACTACTATTTGCAATACAAGCTGTGGAAAACATCAACTACACTGTAACAACCAATGGGACAGTATCCAAATCTAAACCTAGAATCTACTTTAAAATAAAATTCTTTGTATACTTAAGTATACAATTATATTTACCTTTAAAAATAGACTACCACTAAAGTTTACAAAATTTCAAAGGATATAAATAAGTAACTTTGTTTAAAGAATTCCAGAAGTATATATAATTACTACAGCTGGGCTGACCTAACAAAAGGATAGTTTTTTTTTTTTTTCAAGATAAGTCCTTATTACACCCCATGAACTTCAACCAAACTATGGATTCCATATAATAATTTAAACTAGAGACCAATCAGTAGGAACACTGAAGATTTTTAATAATGTGTTATCTGTTTGCCATGTGAAGATTATGTGTTAGCATATAATCCTAGAGCATCACTTTTTTGCTACCCAATAAAGTAGAATTCATTGTAGGCATGACAATCATTCCTGCTCTTCCTAAGTACCAAGAAAGCAGGGACTTTGATTTATTCATGACTGTAACCCTAGGACCAGAGCAATGGTTGGCATATAAAAAAATTCAATTCAAGGGCTGAGGTTGTGGCTCAGTGGTGGAGCGTTTGCCTGGCATGTGTGAGGCACTCGGTTCAATCCTCAGCACCACATAAAAATAAATAAATAAAATAAAGGTACTGTGTCCATCTACAACTAAAACAATGCTTTGTTTTTTTTTTAAGAAGACATTCAATAAATAGTTGAATAAATATGAATTACAGGTTTTTAAAGATAGAACTCATTTAATATAATCTTAAAGAGGAAATTTAAAGGAAATTGCTATGCAAACATTCACACCACTGACATTCCACATGATTTAATTCACAAAGATAAACAACTTATCAGATCTTGTGGCCTCAAAATGTGTGCAGTATAATTACAAAAGCTCATGGGGACAGCAGGGAGAGTCATTGGATTTGTATATAAAACTATTCTCAGTTGGCTTCACCTATTCGGTGATCCACTGTCTTTCAGTTCCCACACTCCCTTCACTTCAGCTGTTATATCAATGACAATAACCACCTATCCTCTTTTTTGCCTTTTAATCAATCCTAAGCACTTCTACCAATCTAATCTAATCTGCTACTTGACTACATTAACTTTGTTTTGTTTTGGTTTTTTTTGGTCCTAATGGCTCCCATGTCTTCATAAAAATGTTAATGATCATTTTCATAATGAAGTATTTAACTTCATGCCAAGGGAATATCATTATCATCACATTTAATCCTTATATCCTATAAGACAGTTATGATTTTCATCTAGTTTACATATGCTGCATACTGAAACTCAGGAAGGCAAAGAAATTTGAAAACGGAGTTGAAAATAAATTCAGGATGTCTAACTCCAGAGCTCAAGCACTTAACTCCTAACCTATATATACCCTAGTAGCTATGAAGAGCTCTGACATAGGACCTAGCCTGCTCCTTCACCTCTATATACTATTCCCTCACCTAAAGGATGGTAAATAAGTTTTATTTCACATGCCCATTCCAAATACTTTGCTGTAGCAACCAGAACTCAGAAAAGGGGGGCGGGGTCTGAAACCAACAGCAGGATTAGCATGAAGCAACACTATGGTGTTATAGCAATATTTACCCAAATCACATGTATCATGCTTAGCTATCCTTATTGTGCCCTGGGCTTCAGGCACATGTATTTCCTTCTTCCTAGGCTGACACACAGCCACTTGTAATGTTTGTCTCCATTTGACATCTTCAGCCCACCTTCGAAGGTCATCTCTGATATTAATTATGTTGTAAGACCTTTTCTTAACTCACTATGTTCCAGTGTCCCATATATAGGACACCTATAAAAATTTTGTTCTAAGCCGGGCGCGGTGGCTCACGCTTGTAATCCCAGCACTTAGGGAGGCTGAGCCAGGAGAATCGCGAGTTCAAAGCCAGCCTCAGCAAGGGCGAGGCGTTAAGCAACTCAGTGAGACCCTGTCTCTACATAAAACACAAAATAGGGCTGGGGATGTGGCTCAGTGGTCGAGTGCCCCTGAGTTCAATCCCTAGTACCAAAAAAAAAAAAAAAAAAAAAAATTTTGTTCTATATGTGAGATTCTGGCACATAGTGGGTTAACCCACCTCTAGCTTCCCAATCTAGTTTTCTCAGTATTCACAGTCTACTTTTTTCTCATATGTCTCATTTTGCCTGCTTCATTTTTAATGCTCCTCAATAGGACATGGGGCAGGTGTCCCACTCATAAATGTCTACCTCCTGATACACCTACCAAAATACCTTGAACTTAGCAGATGTTCAAAAAATATCTGATGAATTAAATAGGATCACATAACAAAGATTCTGAGGACACAATATCAAGATTACAGCTGTTTTACATACAAAATCATTTCAAAAGTTTTTCATATTTTAACAAAAACTCAAGTTCTGGTTTAAGAACAATGTGACATACTATATAGAAAAATGCTAATCACTAGCTAACCGTGTACATTTCATATGCTTTACAGCATGCCTCCCGGACATCACAAAAAAACTTTTAAAAGGAGTAAGACCACTTCTTAGAAACCATCACTCTCCACTGCCCGCAGGTTCATTTCACTGAAACATGTAGAGACATGCCTCTCCATTAATGAAAACTAGCTTTGTAAAATAGGTTCTTACCATGGTCAACATGAGCCAAAACACATATATTCCTGATGTTGGCAGTGTTTTTCTGGAGTTGAACCATCTTATCCAAACTACTGAGCACCATGGTTGCTTACTTCCTGTGATTAAAAATAAAACATGTATTACAAATGGCAGGAGGGCTAAAGGTCGGAGCAAAGGAAAAAGCAATTTAAGTGCTGGGAGCTGACAAGGTTTCTCAGATCCCTTAAACCAAGACCTTGATGAGCGTTTATTGATGGGACATACCCATCCAGGCCCAAGACCAGGTTGAAAGTCAAACTGTACTAATGAAGTGTACTCATCCTTCCGGATGGGAAGGCTATGACTAATCAAGGAGCTCCTGGGTGCTGGGTGCACTGACACCAGTAGCCCCGCCCTCGGATTTGTACTCTGACCAACTCTTCCAGGCCGACAACCACCACAGGAAGGGTCAGATGCAGCAGGAAGAAAAGATGCTGACTTCTCTCCCTTCTCCTAAGTCCCTCGTTCTATTACTCTAGCTCTCTTTTATCCGCGGTGAAATACTCGGCTTTCTACTGCCTACAAAGCCTGAAAAAGTTTTAGGTCACGTGTTTATAAACCAAACAGGTGCACTGCCGATCTTTCCTTGCTTTCCATATGAAGTCTCATCTCCATTTGCCATTCATCTCCGCGGGGCCCTAAATTCGTGGGGTTTGCTGTTGTATTTTTTGAGGACCCCAAGTTCACACCGAGAAGCCGCCGGGTCCCGGCTGGGAGCTACAGCTTGGCACACAGCGCGTCGGCGCAGGACGGGTCTCCGCCTGCCGCCCCCAACCCCTCGCCCCTCCCAACCCCTCGCCCCTCGTCCCTCACTACCGCCTGCAGTCTGGGGGCCGCACTCACCAGCTCCGACTCTGCGCCCCACGCCGCACGATTCAGCTAGGGCTCCGCAGGCCTGAACTCCTGCGTTCTGGGGGCGGGGTCGGCTGACGCGCGACCTCTGACCCCATTGCGTCTGGGCGCCGCCGGAAGCCAGCGCCGCGTCAGTTGCCGGGATCCCGCGGTCGCCTTGACGACGGTGGGCGCGGTAGATCGTAGTGGAGAATCTGCGGGTGCTGAGCGCTGTAGAGGAAGCCGCGAGCCAAAGCATGACGAGCAGGTGTCTGTGTCAGATCTGTACCTGCGGGTAAGAATCCCCGGCATAGAGGCGGGCTGGGTTCGGAAGCTGTGTCGAGACCCTAGGGGACCGAGTGGCCCTTCGGGCAGCCTCAGCTTGACCCCAGTACCCCTGGAGCGGGAGCGCAGCAACGCTCCCACTGATGCGGTCGCCAGTGCGCTCTCTGCTTTCGCTGGACTAGGGTAAAACGTTTCTTCTTTGTAGGCCTGAGGACCCCTCCACTCCCGCCCCCCTATTAGGGATGCAAATTAAAATAGCATACGGGCCAGGTAAACAATGAGCGAAGCCACGCGGCGGGTTGCAAGGCTGGTAAGTGGTGGATCCGACTGGAGAGTGCATGCCCACTCCCCACACACAAAAATAACAATTAATTAATTAATTTAAAGAACAGTGGCCAAGATTATTAGTTTGCAAACAATGTCACACATTCTTCCATCTCCAGCTTCCCATCCTCCAAACTAAACCACATTCCCATATTCCTATTCCATCCAGGCAGCTCTCATTTGGGATCTTCCTGACAGAAAGGCTGTAGTCCCCACCCTGAAACCCAGAACTCCTCTGTGAGTCCTGCCTAACAACCTTCCACAACCTATAAACAGACTCTTTTCCTTCCCCAGCTTCACTATTGACCCAGGGATTAGATCATTATTTGCTAGATAAATATAAGTCAATGCCTTGGTAATTGTTTCCCTTAAAAGGGAAAACACCCACATGTTGATTGACAGCAGTTTCTCTACCATTTTCATAATAAACACTTTGTAATTACATGTAGATTAAAAGATATATTATTAACTTTTGATGTATGAATCTCCAAACTCTGGAGTGGAAGAAAAATTTTTACTTCTAATCAACCTAAGTTCCTTCCCATCCAGCTGTCAGAAAATTCAGTCTTCATTATGTTGGGGGCTCCCTTTTCTTTAAGCAATATAATGATCCAAGGAACTGAAACATTGCCAATAAAAGAAGAGTTCCTTCTGGCCTTTGAACATTGATATGATTTCCCACTGAAAAGTCCCTTACTGAAGCTCACAGATTTCCTTCAAGAGCAGCATCTCTGCTACTTTCATTCTTGTACTCTCATGTGTAAGAATCCTTGACAAAGCTAGAAGCTATAGTTACAAGGCTCCACTCAACCAACTCTTTTGAAATCTGGCCACTTCTGGGACACTGACACTGGCAAAGATTCATCACCATTTCAGAGCCCATTCTCCTTTGCCTTTTAACTCCTCTCTCAGTGGGGCAGCAGAAGGGAGATCTTTACCTCTTCTTTTATTTTTGTTGTTTCAAAACTTTTTCCTCCTGTGACCTAAAAGACAACTATCTTTCATCTCCCATTAGAAATACATGATTTCATCTCTTTCATGAACTGGTTTTTGCAAAAAGCAGGAAAATTTGTTGACTGGAGGCAACTTCTCTTTCCTGCTGAAATCCCTACAACAAGGGTATATACAAGGGTCCTGAATACCTGCTTGAAATAAAAGAGGCAAAAGAACAAGAGAACAAGCTTGTTAATATTTCAGTAAATTTCCTTTCTCTAGGAAGATCCAAGATTGTCAGGAGACCTCTTCAGGGAAGTTTTCACCTATTTCTGCTACCATGTCCATTTGCTGGTTGAAACTTTATTTTTTTCCCTCATACTATGAAAATTAATAGTTTCACACATCTATTTCATTCACTAAAAGGTCAAAGCAACCATCTATCTCTAGTGTATTTCTTTCTACAATGTGTACATGATGTTTTTATGCATGTTAAACTGTGATGGGGTTCTTTTATATTAGAAATCAGAAATGGGGGATGCTAGGAAAAAAGTGAGCCTCATTCAGATCTTTGCTCAAATATGATGAAAGATTCTGTCATTGAGACCTTTGTTCAAATGTCATATTTTGCCCCACCCCCATACTCTATCCCACTTCCCTGCGTTTCTTTTCCCATTGTACTCAGGATATGCTATGTATTTTTTCCTCTCTACCCTCCACTAAGGGTGTAAATTCAAGGAAGACACAGAATTTTTGATCTTTTCTTAATTGGTTCAATACTGAATTTTTACTCATTATATATTTGCTTAAAGAATGAATGACCATGCCATAGTAGAAGGTGAATGAGAATGGTATAAATTAAATTTTTTCCTTTAATCTTGTTAAAATTTTAAAAGTTAGTTATTTATGCTGATATATCAAAGTTCAAAAAAGGTACAGATATAGCCTCCTATAAAACTTTAAAAAGCAGAAATAAGAAAAATTTGGAAATATTGGGATAGAAGGGATTTGCTTTCCTTTATAACTCTTCAACACTGTTTTTTAAAATATGAATGTATTTCTTTCATGGAAAATAAAACTAAAAACATGACAAATTCCAAAGATTGAACTTGGTTCTTGTAACCCGTTGAGCTATATCAGCACCTCTATGCTTGCATGACCTGTGTACCCTGCTCCTAATTCTTCCACGAGTCTTGACTATGTGTGGCACTAAATCACTTCAGCACTTTTCCACAACCACCATGTCAGCTGCTATTCTTAAATCTCTTGATCCTTCTGACTTCAGAGTTTCTTGGACATCCTGTGAAACCACCTATTTACTCTTCCTTGCACTATAATTCTTCATGATTCATCTGCAGGGCATATACATTTTCTTTAGGTTCAGCTTTACCTGAGCTGAACCTGTTATCAACCTTCACCCATGGTCTGGAGTCCCCAAATTATACCAGACCTAAGAAACTGACCTTGTATTTCAGAATGTTGTGGTTTTACTTTTTTGTTTGAGTTTTTATTTTGTTTTTTAAAGTTTTATCTCTTTTTCTAATTATGCATTGAAAAACTATATTATAGCGAAAACCTCTTATATATTTTTTACCACAGATAACCTTTAAGACTTGTTTTTCATACATAATTTTTATTTTTTTAAAATGAGAGCATTCAGTACATACTATTCTGCAACCCTCCCTTTTAACTATTTACAATCTTGCCATGTTCCAACAGCCATGCACAAAGGTCAACCTCATGTTTTCAACAACTGTATCTTATTAGCTTATATGATATCTGTTCATATGTCACCTAAGGATGAGGATACAGTCTGAGAAATGCATCATTGGGATATTTGTTGTGTGAACATCATAGAATATACTTACACAAACTATGATGGCTATGAAGTCACCAGACAACATAATCTTATGATACTATCACTGTATATGTGATTTGTGGTTGACCAAAATGTCATTTTGTAATGCATTATGATGTTATTTAGGGTTCTCAGTTATAGAGAATATAATCTACTCTGATTAGTGTAGGCAAAAACTAACTGCATATAGGAGTATATATAACTCACTTGGAAAAACTGAAAATAAACCATTTTCAAACTAAGATCCAGGAAAGAAAAATACCTGAAAATCTCACAATAGACCTGCACCATGAAGGTTGCTGCTAACTCTGCCACAGTCAGAAAACTGTAATAGAGCTGTAGCCTCCAAAACTACTCACTTCTACCAAAGTCAGAAAGCTGCTAAGTCAGGGAATCACCTTGAAAATCAAGAGACTGACTAACTGGCTCCAAATTCTCTTTACCTCTACCACAATCCATACAAACAAAATGGATGTGGTGCCCTGCTTTTCTCCTTATGTAGCTCTGTTCTGGATCTGAGTCTTGTGTGAGTACTTGTAATTTAGGTAATACCTAAATTACATATGCAACTGGTCTGCAGGGGGTCTAGGAAATTCACTTGTTGACTTCTCAGTTTCTATAGCTTAGCAAGGCACATGTTTCCACCATGCAAGGATACTTATTTTTTTAAACATCATTGCAGAGGGAACAGGTTTTCTAGGAAAGCTGCTCTAAAGTTTATGTATTCTGAGTCATTGGTGGTCTCCAATTAATAACCACACAAAATGTTTTTTTTTTTAATATTTATTTATTTTTTTAGTTGCAGGTGGACAGAATATCTTTATTTTATTTTTATGTGGTGCTGAGGATCGAACCCAGTGCCTCACGCATGCTAGGCGAGCACGCTACCACTGCGCCACAATCCCAGCCCCACAAAATGTTTTTTAAAGCAAAATAATCTTTCATTTTGTTTGCACAGGCGACATCATTGTCCACATGGAAGCACAAGGATTTATGAAAATTCTGGCTTGCCTTGCCCCAAAACTGAATACTTGGAAAAATATCCCATGTATGGCAATGTTCTTCCACCTCAGAGTCTTAAACCCAAGCAAGAATTTCGAGCATGCCGTGGTAAAATGGAAGGAATAACTACATTTAAGTAAATATTGCACAATTATTTGCTTTACTTATATTTCTCTCAACTCTTCAGATATTAGTAAGATTTTCTAACTATTAAATATATGTAGTTGATTTAGGTTTAACAAATCCAAGAAGCAAGGACTAGTCAGTCACAAGAAACATAGAAAGATGGACTTTAAGTTAGGTTGACAAAATTGAGAAGAAAAGAGTGAAATAAAAAGTTCTATTGATTTGTTTTTACCCCCTAAAATACCTCATGTTTTCTTTTACTTTTCACTCTCTCTGCCACCCAGAGGATTGTAGTAGCTTCCCAGTGGTTAGGCCTGTGTCTTCTCTAGTTTTTGCATTTCTGATCTCCTTTCAATACTTCAGTCTGCCAAGATGATCTTTTAAAAGTACAAATCCAGTCCTATTAAGTCCTTGCTGAAAATGCTTTTAAACTTTCCAATCATGTTTAACATAGACCAAATTCTCTACCACAATTCCTATATGGTTTACTTCCTACTTGCTTCTCTAGTTTATTTTTCCATCCTATAGACCATTTTTTGTTTCCTATAAAATGCTAGGTTTCAAAGCCAGCTTCAGCAACGGTGAGGCACTACGCAACTCAGTGAGACCCTGTCTCTACATAATAACACAAAATAGGCCTGTGGATGTGGCTCAGTGGTTGAGTACCCCTGAGTTCAAGCCCTGGTACCAAAATAAATAAATAGATAGATAGATAAATAAATAAAATGCTAGGTTTCCTGTGCCTCAGATCCTTCCAAGATACTCATTTTTCCTACCTGGAATTTTCCCCCTTTCCTCCCTTAGTTTAATACCCATTCAGTCTGCAGATCTCAACTCACTTATCTCTTGGAAAAGTCTTCTCAACACGTCACCTAGTTTTCAGGCTACATAAAATTCTTTGCTGTAAGTTTTCAAGGTACCTTCATTAGATTAGTTTCATTATTTCATGACAGTAGGAATTATGTCCATTGTTTTCTCATCGTCCTATTTCCAGAATTCTAGCACAACGCCTACTGGCACATGGTAGGTTCAGTGAGTGATGAAAAAAACTCCTGTTCATCTAAACTTTTCATTTTTATTTATTTGTATCTTTGTATCTATTTGTATTATTGTCAGTTTGGTGGGTTAGTTCTTTGCTTTCATTATTTTATGTAAACTGTTAATGTGTACACTATTTTCAAAGCACCATGTTAGGAATCAAGAATAAAAATATCAGTAACTTCAAGTTCCTGCTTTTAAGGAACTCATGTCAGATTTTTTTTATAACTTAGGGTTTTAAAACTACAATAATAAATTTAATTTTTATTGTTAGCCATTTCTATTCCATTTCAGATAGAGTTCATTCTACTTAAATAGCAGAGGTGAAGATTGTCAGCTTTGGGTCTAATTCTTCTACTTTTAACTCTTCAGGCAACTCTTGCAGTAATAGTGTTTTGGTGATTCTAGTTACTTCCGTAAGTATGTTGCTCTTTCACAGATTTGAAGATTTTCCCTGGTCCTGAGTCTTTGGTATGCTTTCATACACCTGTAAGTGTTAACATTGCAAATTCCAGAACTCTACCTAAAAGAATAGATAATGGAATGAGTCCTATGAATCTACATTTGAATGTTTGTTTGTTTGTTTGTTTATTCTTTTTTCTTGGAATCCACATTTTTAACAAGCATTGTTGGTGATTCTGTTGCCAGGGACTCACTGCAGTAAGTCAGGTACTATACTGTTCACTGGGGATGACATGGAATATAATACAGAGAAGAGCTTTGCCCTACTAATGTTTATAATCTTGTGTAACAGGTAACCTAGAAACAAAAAATGTATGAATAAACAAGATAATTATAGGGTATAGTAAATGAGATGAAAATGAACAACTGGTCAAGATAGTTGACCAGCAAATGAAAATGGATGCTCCTTTTTAATTTTTCCACTTCTTTCTTCCTTGATGCCTTAATGGCTCATAGTAGGGATTTGAATAAATATCACAGTATTCACATTTACTGAATAAGGGCTTTGCCTTCAACTAGTTCCAAATGTTAAAATTGAGAAATGTTTCACCTGCCACATTTTTCTTTTAAAAGGCAGTTGCTTTTCACTTCATAGTTTTCCCAGTTGACTTGTTTAAGTTACCCTTAATAATAAGAGAGGGAAGAAAGAAAACTTTAAAAGAGTAAATAAGAAACATTCCAAATCCCCAAACTCAAAAGTCCAAATATGCCAATACAACTAAAAATTAATTTAAGTAATCATCTCTCTACTTTGTAATACAAGAACCATAACATATGGCTTGGAATTCTTGTTTGACTCCTCAAGATGACCATGTTGAGGGGCTGGGGTTGTGGCTCAGTGGTAGAGCGCTTGCTTGGCATGTGAGAGTTACTTCAGAACCACATAAAAATAATAAATAAAATAAAGAGATTATGTCTGTCTCCAACTAAAAAACATCTTTTAAAAAAGATGACCATGTTGACTAGGAAGTAGAAAACTGATTTATTTGTAGTAAAAAGAATAAGAAGCCATTGTGTACTTATCTATAATGCAGAAAGAGACTAAAGAGCAGATGTCTGAACTTATAGAAGACTTTTGATCCTTTATGGCATTATAATTGTAGCATAGTTAGATGACTGCAAGAGCTGACAGGAAAGTCTGCCCTGTAGAAGTAGTATTCTAGACATATCATATGTTTTAGGATAGATCAGATGAACAAGACTGCATTTGCTATTTACTGCTTCTCTACAGAAAATTGCTTTGGGTGTGAAGGTATATTTTTTAACACTAACTAAACAATGTAATCAAAGAAACTTCTGAGACTTATAAACTAAGCTTTCTCTTTACTCTTCTCTCCCTGATTTTCCCTCTCACTGACTTCCTGATTGCATTTTAGCCTATTCCCCAATAGCTGGTATTTGGGCAGAGAAAAGAACAATTCAGATATCTTGAGAAGAGGTATGTGATTTCCAATACTATTCATCCATTAAATAAATATATAGTAAGCATTTGTTAAGCTTCAAGCACTGTGTTAGGCATCTGGGATACAGTATGAACAAAAACAGTTAGGATTTCAGTTCCACAGATGTTCCATTCTAGTGGAGAAGCCAAATAAAAAATATCACTTGAAATAAGTATCAAAGCACAACAATGATAAAATCTATGGAGGATAACAGCTAGAATAAGAGGTTTGAATTTATCAGGAAGATAAGAAAAATGAGCTAAAAGCTGAAGAATGTTAAACAGTGAACTGTATTGAGAGAAGAAAGAAGTGCTTTCCAAGCAATGCTTGGATTGTTGGAAGAGGAAAGTAGGAAATTTCAAAGAAAGGCAGCTAGAGCAGAGAAAGCAAGAAGGGGTTCAATGTGAGTTGAGACTAGCGAGGAAGGCCAGGCAGGACCTTTTGGCCTTGTTCTATTTTATCTATATTCTTAGAGCAATAAGTATCAGTGAAGATTTCCTTTCTTGTTTTCTTGTTGGAGGTGGTGGGGAGAAGTACAGTAGTGAGTAGAGTAGATAGATAAGAGAGATAAGAAGGCGGCTAGGGACATGAGGGCAAGCATGTCCTGATCTGATTCACATGTGAAAGAGTACTTGGGGTGCAATGTGGAGACAAGATTGGAGATAGGCCTAAAGTGAATGCAGGTCAATGAGTTCAGGAAACTATTGGAATTATTTGACTGGGCTATTATGGAAGCTTTGACTATTATGGTTTGGTGATATACATGGAGAAGAATGGTTAGATTTGAAGATATTTAGGAAGCAAAATTGATAAAAATTGAAGAAAGTGTGTATAAAGTGTGAGTCCTAGGTTTCTGATTGTGAGCTGAAGACATATTGATGCTACTCACCAACATAAGGAAAAATTACAAAGACTAAATTTCTTGGAGAGAGATAATTTGATCTGGGGCATATTGAGTTTTCATGTGCCATTGAGCATCCAAGAGGCTATGTATGCACTGGTATGGAGCTCAGAGAAGAGTTCTAAGCTGAGGTGCAAAGTTGAAAGTAAGTCATTTCTATAGAGGTAGTAATCAAAGCTGTGGGAGTAGAGGAGTTGTCCTCCAGAGTGAATGTTGGATGAGGAGCGTGTATAGGCCAAGCCTTCAGGAACTCCAGCATTTATTCAGTGGTTGAGTAGAGGTGGAAGAAGCTACATAGGAGATAGAGAAGAAATAAATTAGGAAGGCAGGAAGGGAGAACTTCCTGGAAATAGAGTATGTGGACAATAATGTCAGTTACTGCTACAGGGGTCAAGTAAGATGAGTTCTAAAAATGGATTTAATCACATAGAAGTCATTCTGAACCTTAGAACTGTATTAGGTCAGTGACAGTGCTAGACTGAAGTGGATTGAAGAGCTAGGCTGAAGTGTTTGAGAAAATGGAGTCAAACAGTCTGAAGAAGTTATATTGAAGATAGGAGAAAGGCTTTGGTGAGTTTTTTAATTGTTTTTTATTTTTTGAGCATGCATGTATCCATGACCTGTGGATACATGCAACAAATATTGATCAATACAAGATAGTTTAATCATAAAATGAGTGGCATGGTCAACAAAATCCAGAAGAAAAAGCAATCTGTGAAGGCTTGCAGTAATAGCTGACAGTAGCTAGCATTGCCCTTACTACATACCATATCAAATACTCTTCTAAGTATGTGTGTGTCCTTAAAACTACACTACAAGATAGAGAATATTATTGTCCCATTTTATATATGAGAAAATGAGGAAAACAGGTTAACTGTGTTATTTAGGGTTGTACAGCTAGTTAGTGAATGACTGACAGAGCCAAGATTTAGACCGAGGCAGTCTGAATCTATGGTATTCTCCATTTCATCAGACTACCTCAGTAGTCTTCTATCATATAATGTTATGTAATACCTAATGGGACTGGATTACCATCTGGCTCCCATCCATAGAAAAGGGTTCTGAGAGATCCAAATATGAGTAGAACTCATACTGACACTGTGGATGTGACTTATGTTTAAAAGCAAGAGTTACTTATTATCTAAGACTGAACAGGACAACAACATGACTTCAATAAGAAGAAAGTATACCCAAATAGTTTACTGGAATCTTTATGGAGGATCAATAAGGATTTGATAGTGGATACAGGGAGATATATGTTTTTTTAATTTTGCAAGTTAATTAAACCTTTCACTTTCAATTGCTTGAGGATTTAATTTATTTAAGATTGAATTAATTGAGCATTTCTTGTTTTTGATATTTTAAAAACTAGGATTTTCAACATACTGCTTTTAAGATATTTAGTCCCCTAATAAGACCTTATAAAGGAATTCAATTCATTCATTCAAATTGGTTCTCAACTATTATCATTTTAATATTTTAGACTTTTCAGGCAAGAAACAACTGAAAATTTCAATACTGAGATCATTGAAATAAAAGATCTTGTGAGGCTATGTTTCAAATTTATATATTTCAGATCAGATTATCGTCCTTATGAAATAGTCAAACAGCCTCGCCACATGCCAGAAGAATATAAACCAAAACAAGGGAAGATTGATCTTGGTACTACCTACAAACGAGATTTTAATTCTTATAAAGTGCAGCCTGTGGTAATAGTCCGGCCTTTGGAAAGACAACAAGTTAAAAAAGGAAAGTTGGACACTATCCCAACCTATAAAGGTAACTTGCCATTTCAAAAATGAAAGTGCCAAACAACTAAAACTTCCAGCTTTGACATCTAATATCAAACTAATTTTGGTGTGTTGTCAAATATATCCACCCATGGTTTAGGAAAGAACTTTTTTCTCTGTTTGATGAAAATAGCATATAGCCAAAAAGCAAGCAAACAAACAAAAACCCCAAACACTGTTTTCCTTATGGAGAGTTAAGAGACGGGTTCTTCTCCAGATTCAGCCCCTGAATTAGTTTTACCTATTTTAAAACAGAAAAAAGGATACCATTTAGCAAGGATTATGTCATATTTGTCATTTGTATCACCCTTAGTTAGCATTGTCCCTTTC
>CM053401.1:132658195-132688263 GCA_028644305.1 Xerus rutilus | reverse complement strand
AAACAAGCAACCCTCATAATGGTAAGCAGAACAACACTTATATTCTGGACATGAGTTTTGTAAAACAAAATATATCTGCCCCACTAGCAGCCTCAGCTTAGAAATTTATTCATATAAAATGTACATGAAACTATGCCACTATTTAATTTGATAAATAGTCTTAAGGATTACCCTGCTCTGTAGCCATTGTAGGAAATACAAAGATCTGAATTGCAGAATGGGTGTAGACTTTAAGAAATTTTATAATTGATAACCAAGGAGATAAAAGATCTGTATACTGCAAACTATAAAACATTGATGGAAGAAATTAAAGAAGATATAAATAAATAGGACCTATTCATAGATTGGAAAAATTAATATTGTTAAAATGTCAGTACTATCCAAAGCAATCTATAGATTTCATGCAATCCCTATCAAAATCCCAATGACATTTTCACAGAAATAGGAAAAAACATTCTAAAATTCATGTGAAAAACACAAAAGACTCTGATTAGCCAAAGTAATCTTTCTAAAGAACAGAATTGGACACATTACACTTCCTGACTTCAAATTATATTATAAGCCTATAGTAATCAAAATAGTATGGTACTGGCAAAAGAACAGACTCATAGACCAATGGAACAGCATCAAGAGTCCAGAAATATACCTAAGCATTAACAGCCAACTAACTTTCAATAAGAGTACCACAGATACATAATGGAAAAAAGAATATTCTCTTCAACAAATGATGTTGGGGAAAAAATGGATATCCACATATAAAAGAATGAAATTGTACCTTCTTTATCTTACACCATACACAAAAATAAACAAAGTGGATTGAAGACTTAAACGCAAGACCTGAAAGTGTAAAACTCCAAAAGGAAAACAGAGTTCCTTGACATTAACCTTGGAAATAATCTTTTAGATATGACACCCAAAGCACAAGCAACAAAAGCAAAAGTATACAAAGGAGATTACATCAAACTAAAAAGCTTTGCACAACAACACTGAGAGGAAATACGATACAAAATGTATAAGGAAATCACATAATTAAAAGCAAAAAATAACCTGATTTTTAAAAATGGCCAAAGAATCTGAATAGACATTTTTCCAAAGAATACATACAGGTACATGAAGAGCTACTCAACTAAGATCAGGAAATATAAATCAGAAACAAACTGAGACATCACTTCATATCTGTTAGGATGGGTTTTATAAAAAAGATAGCAAATGTTAGCAAGGATGTAGATGACAACACTTGTGTTTGTTATGGTAGGAATGTAAATTAGTATATCCATTGTGGAAAATGGTTTGATATTCCTCAAAAAAATTAGAAAAATAGAACCCTGTATGTTCCAGAAATCCCTGCTCTGCATGTATACCTGAAAACAAGTGAAATCAATGTCTTGAAGAAATATCTGCACTCCCATATTCATTGCAGCATTATTCACTATCACCAACACGGAAGCAAACTGAAATATTCATACAAGGACGAATGCATAAAGAAATTGTGGGTGAGAGTGTACATATATGTGTGCGGGATAAAGAGATTCCTTATCTGTTGGTTGGGGCCAGAAATATTTCAATTTTTAAAAAATGAGATATCTTAGAAAGGGGACCCAAATCTAAACATAAAATTCATTTATGTTCCATATATACTTCATGCGTATAGTCCAAACATAGTCTTATACAATATTTTTAGTGTGCCAGTGTTTTGACTGACTTGTTACATGAGGTCAGATGGGGAATTTTCCATTTGTGGCCTCATGTTGGCATTCAAAAAGGCTTGAGTTGAGTTGTGGAACATTTCAGATTTTTGGATTAAGGATGTTCAACTTGCGTGTGTGTGTGTATAAAAATGGAATATTATTCAACTTTAACAAAGGAGATCTGGGCGTTTGTGACAATATGAATGAGAACATTTTTCTAGGTGAAATGTCCAGAGTAGAAAGAAAAGTACTGCATCGCATGACATATATAATCTAAAAATGTTGAACACATAGAAGCAGAGAATAGAACTATGGTTATCAAGGGCAGGGAGGTAGGGAAAAATGGGGAAGTGTTGGTCAAAGGGTATAAAGTTGTATTTAGCAGGACCCTATAGCAAAGTAAAAAAGTTGTAGGTATATAGTATGAGTTAAGTCTAGAGATCTAATGTAAGTATAATGATTATAGTTAAAAATTCTGTATTGTATACTGGAAACTAAGCCAGACTAAAAATAAATAATATATACTACAAGGGTGGTATATAATTCATTAACTCAGGAATAATCAATACTTCAAATATGTATACTTTGTAATATATCACTTCAGGCTAGCCTGTAAATGCATTGGAAACTAGTGATTATGAATAAATAGAAAGAGAAAGAATATCCCAAAATGTGGTATGAAATGAGCATGTAATCATAGAGCCAGAAAAATTAAAGGATTCATTATTGGACATGGTGAGAGCTAGAGGGACTCAGGACTGAGAAATTGGAATATAATTCTATAAATGTAGGTCGGAAAGAGCAAGCTGATTGCCAGGCTGCAAGGCTTGACATTTTTCTTATAGCCATTACAAATTTTTGTAAGTTCTGCTGCCAGGTAGGATACAGTAGATGGTAGAAAGTCATTACTCCCACTGGAATAACTTTTTTTTAAAAAGTTTATATTTTAAAAATGATACTTCTGGGGCTGGGATTGTAGCTCAGTGGTAGAGCGCTTGCCTCGCATGCGTGAGGCCCTGGGTTCGATCCTCAGCACCACATACAAACCAATAAAAAATAAAGACATTGTGTCCATCTACAGCTAAAAAAATATATATATATATAAAAAATGATACTTCTGTGGCATCATTTGTCAAGTCTAGTCCTAGGCTAAGGATTGATCTTGGCATAAGCAGAGTCACTCTACTGTGGGAAAGAGAAACCAGTGGAATACTTGAATGTGGGCTGGTTTGACAAATAGGACTCTAGAAGAACCCCAGGTGCATGGAAGTTTTCCTTGTGGGACACTAACTGAATGTTTAAGGATCATGATGGGCTAAGAAACTGGGCCAAAAACTCCCACAGAAATATCCCAGTCTTACATGGGAATAGATGCTTAGGAGATAAAGTCCCACTAGAACGAAGGCCCTAACACAAACTCACCTCAAGTCTTGTCCTTGAGGCATTTGAAACTGGAGGAAGACTATATCTAACTAAATATATCATTGAGAGCTGAGCTAGCTCAATTCCTAACTGGAGTAAAGCAATCTACCCCACGTTCACTCTGCCTACTAGAGGAAAGAAGAAACTGTCTCCTGTTGAAAATAACATTGATTTTAGTTCCTATGATTATATACACCATGCAGCATATAGTAAAATATCATGAGACCTATGAAAAAGCCAGGAAATAATTGAAGAGGTAATGGTCAAGAGATTTCTAAAATCAGCACTGTTATTAAACTTCTTATGAAAAAATAAAGATGAATTCTTAAATATGAAAGAAAGCTGGGCACAGTGGCACACACCTATAATCCCACTGACTCTGGAGACTGTAAGAGGAGTATTTCAAGTTTAAGTCCAGCTTCAACTTAGTGAGACCCTGTCTCAAAAAATACAAGAAAGAGTGGAGGGTGTATCTCAGTAGTAAAGTACCCCCGCATTCACTGCCCAGTACAGAAACAAAAACAACCCAAAACTAATATTTGACTTTTTAACAAATACATAATACTTTTACAGAAACTATGGAAGGCAGAAGACAATGGGATGACATCTTTAAAATGTCAAAAGGGTGAGGGGAGAGAACCCTACAATTTTAAACCCAATGAATCGTAGAATTTGTAAACAGTGAAAGCATTCTTCAAAAAAAAATAAGACAAAGTAAAAATGTTTTCAGACAAAACAAAAACAATTCATTAGCAGCAGGTCCTTACTAAAAGTTCTTTAGGTTGGAGGGAAATGATTCCAGATAGAAGTATGAAGTGAATGAAGGAATGAAGCATATATAAATGGAAACTATTTGGATAAATATAAATTAATATTGACTTCTTGAAGTCATAATAACTATATTTTCACACAAATATAGAAATAAAATAGAACAATGGCATAAAAGGAAAGAAGGTATAATTGAAATTAAACAAGAAATCATACCATTTTTCTAGAAATATTAAGAATATCAATTTAAGTTTGACTTCCAGAAAGATTTCATAGTAAGCCAAAATATGCATTTTTATTTTGCAAATACAGAAAGTTATAATTAAGATTCTAATAAAGAAAAATGGAATAACAAAAATATCCTTTATTAATCTAAAAAATTAGGAAATAAAGGGCATGGGGAAAATCAAAAGCAAATAATGATGGTCAACTTAAGTTCAGCTAGGTCATTTGCTATATGAAATGTAAATGAAATAAACATTGAATTGAACTCAAGGATTGATTTTTCATACATTAAAAAGGGATTATTAAAAATTGATTAAATACATGAAAGGGACAAATTCTTTGAAAAGTATAATTTACCCGAACTAACTCAAGAAGAAAGTCATAATAGCTTTATATCTGTTAAAGAAATTGAGGAGTGAAGATGTAATTTAAAACCTTATCATAAAGGAAAATTCAGAATTTCCAGCTTCCAAAAAAAGATACAGAACACTGGAAATAGTGTGTTCTCAACCTAACAAAATAATTTACAAAATGATAAATGTCTGAATCCTTCAGAAAGCTGAGATCATGAGTCAACTTACTAACCTGAAAGAGAAAGAAAAAGAGCTGCCTCAAAGTTGAGACAGGATGCAAATACCATTTCCCTTGGTGCATTGCATAGAATGCAGGCTGGCTGGCATGCAGAGATTTAAATTTTTCATTGTTTTAAACAAATTGTTAGGGACAGAGTGTAGGCTGGTGTGAAAGTATAGGTGCCCAGAGAGTTTCAGACACTTCTCTGGACGCTCACTGTGTGTTTGTTAGAAAGATCGAAGGGAAGACTAGAGATCAGAGAAAGTAGGCATGGAAAGAGATATAGCCATCATTGTGGTAAAGGCAGAAAACTCCATTTGAATGCCCCTGACCTATAGAAAAAAGCATTAGTCTATTGCAGGAAAAGTATCACTGTTATCCCCAAAGAAAAAGTGAATGTCTGTTGCAACTTGAGGAAATGAAAAGGAAAAATAAGAAGCAGCAGCAAGGCAAGACTTCTAGCATGAAAGAACAGGAGATTGTCCTGGAACCAACCCACTATAGTCCTGCTACATCAAGGGATAGGAAAGGAGCATTGAGAGGGCTCTACTTACGAGACCCAGAGGCATAGGACCTGCCTAAGACTGAAGTTGGACAAAGAACAGAGAAACAAATCACCATACACACACTCCAACATCATATCACTAAGCACTGATAACAACAGCAGTTTACCATTGTTAAAAGATAGAATATAGAGAAAGACATTTTCTCTGAGGTGTAGGTGTAAAGAGAAAGCCTAAAGCTGAGAAAGGAGCAGACAATGAACAAACCCTCCAGTAAATCAGACTCTAACCTGAGCACAAGATGATGCCAAAGAAATTTGAAGCTGGAGATGCACTGAAGGTAAGCATAACAAAACCCAAACCCAGCTCAACTATGAACTGGACTGACTTAACTGCACTCGCTGAAGATCTGGCAGATGAAGGTATGTATCCATCTCTAGATCTAAATATTATTATTTGTGCTACATACAGTATCTGGCTTTCAAATGCAAATGATAAATTATATAAAGAAAATGAAAAAGTAAGAAGGAAGGAAGGGAAGGGATTGTCAAGAGACCAAATTCAAACCAGGTTCAGAAATTAACCAGACATTGGAACTATCCAGAAAACTTATTTAAAAAAAAAATGACTAGTGCTAAAAGCTGTAGTTATAAAAGGTGGAAAACATACATGAACAGTTGAATTTTAGGAAAAAAATGAATAAACATAAAGTAAAATGGAAATAACTAGAAATTTAAAATAACAGCAATTACCAAGATAAAGAATGCCTTTCATAGGCATATCAATAGACATAACACAGTCAAGGGGAAAATTTCAGTAAACCTGAGGTAAGTCAATATAAATTATCTAAACCAAAACATAAAAAGAAAGAAAAATGAAAAAAATAAAACATTCAGGTCATCCAAAGCTGTGGAACACTTTTTAACAGGCCTAACATTATGTACTTGGAATCTCAGAAAAAGAAAAAGAATTATTGGAAGATATAATAGAAAAGAATTTTCCAAAGACAATGAATAAGCCAAGTGCAGTGGCACATGCCTGTAATCCCAGCACTTTGGGAGGCTGAGACAGGAAAATCACAAGTTCAAAGCCAGCCTCAGCAATGGCGAGGCACTAAGCAACTCGTTGAGACCCTGTCTCTACATAAAACACAAAATAGGGCTGGGAATGTGGCTCAGTGGTCAAGTACACCTGAGCTCAATCCCCGGTACCAAAAAAAAAAAAAAAAAAAGAAAACGAATAACATCAAAGTTTAGATGCAAGAAGCTCAAAGAACCCCAGGCAAAATAACTTTATAAAAAGAAGAAAACAAATCACCTAGAAACATTCTGACTTGAAAATGAAAAATGAGAAAATCCTTAAAGCAGCTGGGTGGGGAGGAGACATATTACACATAGACAAAGAATGAACACAGATTTTATGTCAGAAACAAGCAAACCAGAAGATAATGGAGTTAACATCTTTAAAATGCTGAAGGTTGGATAGTAGGGGTAACCTGTCAACCACATTCAATCCCCAGTGAAATTATCTTTCATAAATAAAGTCATTTCAAACAGCTGAAAACTGAATTATCAATAAAGCTTCACTGTAAGAAATTTTAAAGAATATCCTTTAGGTACAGGAATATGATACCAGGCAAAAACTTGTTCTACATAAAGAAATGAAGATCCCCAGAAAATATTAAAATGGAAATTAATATAAAATAATTTTTGGAGCATAAATGAAAACAATTTTGTTATTTTGTATGATGCATAAAATTAAAAGAATAGTAACAGTAGAAAATGGAGGTAGGAGTTTTAAGTTTACTGTTGAAAGGTTCTTAGATTAGAGTCAGGCACTCCACGATTCAGTCTATGATGGATTGCACATACTGTGGTAGACCTGTAAGGCTATACCACCTAGTGATGTCATAGCCATCTTAGTCTAACGCTTAGTCTAAACACTCTGATGTTTGCAGGGTGACAGAATTGCCTAATAATGCATTCCTCAGAATGTATTCCTGTCTTTATTTGGTTCATGACTGTGTGTGTAAATCATGATACTATTACTTGCAGGTAGATTGTGATTAATTAAAAATATGTACTATAAACTTATAAGGAGCAAGGCAAGGAGCACCAGACTGTAGCCTGTGGACCAGATCAGCCCATCTCTGTATGATTTTGTGGAACTATACAATTTTACTGAAATCTCTGGTTTCCCTTTAGTTACTACAATATAGTGTTTTACTTTTATACTTTAGCTCATAAAGACCACAGATTCCTTCATAGTACCTAAAGATTACAAAAAAGAGAGAGAAACTTTGTGGTAAAGTTTCATGTGAACTGGAAATGGAATGCAGCTGAGTAGAAGGAGCTTGAGTCAGGAGCTTCTTCCCCATCTCTAATGAGCATCTTGATCTCTCTCACAGAATCTTGACTTCCTTTTACACCTCTGCTCTGATTAACATGCTACTACCTGGGCTCTTCTGCTTATTTATCATTTCTGTTTTCTTATAAGTCTGTCTTGAAATAACTTCAGTTGTGCCATAGCTTTCCAGCTCTACCTCATGGCATGCTTTATAGATTCTTCTCCTATCTGGCTCTAAATTTCAACTTTAGGTTCACAAAACAAGACGACTTGATCTAGCTTATCTTTTCTTGACAGTTTGTTTCATAGGTATCTGATAACCTAAAGATTTTTTTGCTCTTGGGTCAGATGCCCACTCTTACCCAAACATCCATTACTTAATTCTTTAGCCCAATTCTTAACTATTTTGGCAGAAATTTCTATGGATGAAGAATTTTTCCTTTCAAAAAAGGAAAAATTTAAAAAATGGAAATTAAAATAAAATAATTTTTGGAGCATAAATGAAAACAATTTTGCTCCACATAATAAGTATTCAAGGTCTGGCTGTTTCAGTGGACATTGCATAGATTTTAGTCCATATTCTAATACATTACATTGTTTAAAAAACCTTGTCTTTTATAAATTAATTTGTGGTATTTAGAGAAACACATTTTTGGGTGAAGTCAATTTTATAGTATTCCTCAAATTACTACCTTTCTCATCTAGAAATAGATAATCTAAATAATCCTCAGTTGAAATATAAACACATGAGTTTTCTATCCATGGTCCAGGTAAGCTGCAGGAAGCAGATTTAAGGTATTGAATTTCTAAATCTCAGAAGTTAGCTCCTATGTTCATTTCTAAGTTCTACATATAATTTTTTACATTTAGAAATTTTATTTTTTATTAGTGCATTATAGTTATACCTAATAGTGACATTCATAAATACATACAACAATTTGCTCTTAAACACTTGGCGGTACTGAGTTCAGGACCTTGGCCTCTAGGTGGTGATTTACCTTTTGGGAATGCCTGAAAGTCCATTTCATGAAGAAGAATTGAAGCCAATGATATCTCTGGGATAATACTAGTTACCCTGTGTCTTTGCTCAAGGAGTCCGATAGGCTTCCTAGAGTACAACTGAGTTGACATTTCCTCTTCTTAGAGGAGCCCCTCTAAAGCAAGGAGTAGACACATATCCCTAGCCTTAGCATTCTGCAAATTACAGTGAAAATCCTAGCCAGTTCCCAGGATTGAAACCATACCCTTCTAACCTCTGTGCTCACAACACAGTCCTTTTGGCTTTCAATAATAATCCACAAATGGGCTCAGATGTGCCATTCCCTTGTATGTAATTAGGTGAATCTGGAAATGAAAAGTTAGGTGTGATAAAGTGGGGAGATGGGTAAAAGAAGGTAGAAATGAAGAAAAAATAGCAAATCTGAGGCCATCAGAGTAATTTCATACCTGATGCTAGTGTTTGGATTTCTAAAAGAAAGGATGTTTGGCAATGACAGCAATCTGATGATTTTTAGAAGGGAGTTGTTTCCTTCAACATTTAAAAATATTTTGTTTTAATTTTTAAGATGATTATAGATCTTGGGACATTCAGAAAAGTGAACTTTATAAACCAGAACAAACTTACCATCCCCCAGTTGTGAAATTTGGAAATTCAACTACCTTTCAGGATGACTATGTTCCTCAGGAGATAAAGCCTAGGCAAAGCTTTAAGCCCTTTTCTGTGGTCAAGCGATCTACAGCCCCTTTTAATGGTGATACAAGTCATCACACTGATTATGTACCTCATCAGCTAGAAATCAAGTTTGAAAAGCCAAAGGAAGTTTACAAGCCAACTGACCAACCTTTTGAAGATCTTACAACTCACCGGAATGACTTTCAGGGTCTCGTTGGTGAAACTGCAAAAATCTGCAGACCTGCCCACACCAGAGTGACCCAGAGTGCTCAATTTGAAGGAAGCACTGAATTCCGGGAAAGTTTCCAACCATGGGAAATCCCACCACCAGAAGTCAAGAAAGTACCAGAGTATGTGCCCCCTACAGGCAGCATGCAGTTAAACAGCACAAGCCACCTCGACTATGTTCCCTATCAGGCCAACCGTGTTGTTCCCATCAGGCCAGTTTCTCGCAGAAGAAAAAACAATTTTCCTTTCCAAGGAAAAAGCACCATGAAGGAAGATTTTCCAGTATGGGAAATTTGTCGTCAAGGACTCATTAAGCAGCAGCCGCAGATTCCCAACCCTTCTGGAAAATTTGATGGTTTGAGCACTTTCAGATCTCACTATGTGCCACATGAATTGATTCCAACAGAGAGTTGCAAACCTTTAAATGTTGCTCTTAAGAGTTCTGTTCCATTTGATGATATCACTATGTACTCTATAGAGTACACACCGAAGAAACAGGAAATCTGCCCAGCTAGCTATCCCACTCCTCCAGGATACATATTTGAAAATACAAATTCCCAAGGCCATAAATTCTTCCGCAAGATCAATCCTATAGTGAAAGCCTTCTAATCATCAGTTATACTTAAAAGGAAACTAACTACAAATTGTTGGTTTTTCAAGGGAAAACCTAATTTTTATAGTGAAAAAAATGAAAGATAAACAAATGATGTTTTAGATTTTTAAACAAAATTGGAAAATGTAGGGGCTGGGATTGTGGCTCAGCGGTAGAGTGCTTGTCTCGCATGCGTAAGGCCCTGGGTTCGATCCTCAGCACCACATACAGAGCAATAAAATAAAGACATTGTGTCCATCTACAAAAAAAAAAAAAAATTAAAAAAAAAAAAAAAAAAATTGGAAAATGTAGGAGATCAGAATCTCAAAATCCATTTTATACAGATATTTTAACCAAGATTGTTCTTTAATTTGCATTTATGAATGTCGAATAATGTACATTCCCATCTGAACTACTTTAATGCTTAGCATACTATTTGATATTTTATCCTCAATCTATTGTCATTTGTATTTCTGTTATAATTGTGGCAATTATGTGGTTATTCACATACCAGTTACCACTTATCAAGTACATTGGGCCCATCTAGAGCAACACTGAAAACAACATATGGATTTCTCTTCCAAAACAGCAGGATTCAGTTTCCTCAGACTTCAAGGCACCCATATAAGTGTACGCCAAGTCAAGTTTTGGGTGGTAGTGCTGGAGACCACTCTTCACCACATTGAAGTTAGTAAGAAGCATTGTAACATGACAGCTTTTGGGGGCTGTAAATCAGAGAATGTGAACTCGAATCCTAATGCCATCAATTTCTATTTGTGCCACCGCAAGCAGGTGACTCTTGTCTCTGAGCTTCTTTGTCTTCATTTGTAAAAGGATATCTCTTCTGCCTACCACACAGTTTGATTTGAGCCTCAGATCATATGATGTATCTTAATCTGTAAATTAAAAGTACAAATGTAAGGGAGGAATTGTTAATAATTGCTTTTTGTATGTTTTCACATTTCCAAATAAGGATAATTACCTACTTAGTAATCATTTCCTGGCATGTAGTAAGGATTATAAAATAACCTACTTCACTTTGAGTTTATGAATAGAATGTACCTCTGAGAGGAGTCTTGCCCTCTGTAGCTTCACAAGGATCTGAGTAGTTGTTACAGTGGGACCTTGGATTGGGGTGAATACCTTGGCTTGAATCACACATTTGCTACAATGATATTAGGAAGAATGATAGCTCTGAAGAAATCTTCAGGGTAAACTTAAGTAGTTATGTACCTAATTGCTATGCCCAGACTTGTTGTTCAGAAAGAAGTAGAACCAGGCCCCAAATGGGGCATAATCACTTCGCTGGCCATTTCCAGTGTGAAGATAAGGGAAGGGAGGGAGGAAAAGAATGATGTCAGCAAGCAAAGTAGAAATAACATATTCACAAATGTTGAAAATTCCCTAATGAATTAAACTGGGTGGCTGTTGTTAAATAAATGATTGCATTATGGAAGAATATGATTTATTTTAGCATAAAGTCTTTTATGGCTTCAAAATTGTTTACAAAATATACTTTATAGAAAACAAATTGATAAGTATTTTCTTTTAAATATTTCTAATTATTTGGCAATAATTTGTTCTTACAGTTGCGCTTACTAGTGAAAATATGGTATGTGAAATTTATATTTCTATTCAATATTAATAAAACAAGAGAAATGGATTTTCATGAAGTCATTTCTGTACCCAGTTTTGCTTGAAAATGACAGCTTTTTAATTACAGTCTTAGGTTGACCTATATGTGAGTAGACATTCTTAAATAGAAAACCTTGTTATATAATCAGAATTAAAAATCAGGTATACCACAGCACTCTGTCATCCTGGCCCATATTACAATGATGAATATTCAGATCCCTCCATACTTTGATGGGGTTGACCTCCTCCCTGGACAGAAGACACCCTTAATAAGACATCTACTGGGGGTTCCCGAGGCAATTTGCCATGGGCTGAGGATACAATGATTAATAATGATGACTCCCAATAATGGTGTCTCTCCTACTATTCCAATAGAAATTGGAATAGTCTATGGGACAAAACATTTAGCCAGGGAGTTTAGCAAAGTATTTCTGAAGGAGATGACTAATCAGGCAAATCTTGAAAGATAAGTACAGCCTTATCAAGATAGGTGGGAAGAAAGAGCATAAACACAGGTACAAAGGGATCAGCATCTCTGTGTGTGCTGGAGACTGGTAAGATATAGAGGTGGAAAGCTTGCAATCCCCAGTTCATCACCTTCTTAGGTTTCCTTTAAATACTATGCAGGAACACACGTTCATACATTTGAACAGCACTGGGAACCAGTAATATTATTTAATAACATGCCAGATTCTAGAAGGAATTTCTACTAAGGCAAATGTAGATGAATCTGATGAAGAAAAGAGACAAATTCAAAGAGAAAAGTTGGCAGGAAATTTCCATTTCCACCCTGTCCCATTTCTGCCTTGTCTTCCTGCATATCCTTGTTGAGGAAAATAAGACCACAGATTCAGACATCAGAAACAGAGGCATTATGATTTATTCTTTTAAAAAATCTGCACAGGCAATGCAAAGACTGAACCCTAACATCAACTATGAACTTTAGGCGATGATGTGTTGATGCAAGTTCCTTAATTGTAACAAATGTACCACTCTGATGGAGGCTGTTGACAGTCCAGGGGGCTGTACATATGTGGGTTCATGGGACATACGGGAAATCTCTGTACTTTCCACTCAGTTTTGCTATGAACCTAAAACTCTAAAAAATAAATTCTAGTTTAAAATAAAACACTTTCATGTCAGGAGGAACAGAAGGGAGTATTCACCAGTTACACCCCATCTTCTTAATATGTCAATCCTTAGGCTTTCTTTTATGGAAGACAAAGGTGCTCTCAGAATTACTCAGAATGCTCACCAAGGGAAGAGGAAACCTTTTAAAATCCAGCAAAGAAGGGGAAAATGAACCTCGAAATAACAAGTTAGCAAACTTCAAAAAGGCTGTTTAAAAAGTGTGCTGAGAACACACTTTTGAAGGATCCTAGTGTCCAATGACACATCAAGATTCTTCCCTTTTGTTAAAGCTGTAGTTTTTATTCCTTTGTACACACAATTCTTTTTTACATGGAAGGCAGATTTTCACTCTTGTGACATACATAGTACATTTATCAATGTCACCTTTCCCAACCTATGAACATAGCATAGTTTGATAGCTGCTCTCTAGGGTGGCTCGGGTATTTCACCATTTCATCCAGTATCCCCATTAAGACTTTATTTGTGGCCCTTATGGGGCTATAATGGCTAACAAGGAAATGTGGCTAGGAGGTGCTTAAGATAGTAAGCAAGCAATAGGAAAAACAAAACAAAAAATGAAAAAAGATTAAAATTGTAAATAGACACATAACTAAACACAGCGTATTAAACTGCTAGAGATACTGTATCAAACTGAGTGGCTTAAATAATAGAAAGTTGTCTTTTAGTTCCAGAGGCTAGAAGTCCCTAGATAAAAAATTGCTTCTTTCTGAAGGTTGTGAGGAAAATTTGTCCCATTCCTTTCCACTAGCTCCTAATACATTTTCTGGCAATCTTTGGTGTTCCTTGGGGTTAAGAGCTCTGCCTTAAGGACACATGGCATTGTCCCTGCATGCATGCAAATTTCTCCCTTTGTAAGGATACCAGCCATATTAGATTTAACCAGTAAAAGGATAAACATCTATTCATATAAAGACAATTCAAGGAACAAACTATTGGTTCACCTAACAGTATGCATGAAAGGTAAACACCTTTTGATCAGTGAAAGAAGCTAAGCTCCAAATGTTATCTGTTGTATGATCCTATTTATATGAATTCCTGGAAAAGGCCAAACTACAGGGACAGAAAATAGATGAATATTGCCTAAGGGTGGCAGCAAACAGGGGAGAAATTACAACCAAGTGGCAGGACAAGGGATTATTATGGGTAATGAGACTGTTATGTGTGATACTGGTTGTAAATAGACAACTCTGAATTTTCCAAAACCATTAGAACACCATAAAGTGAATTATATTATATGTGGACTATAAAAGCCATCACCTACAATAAGGGAAACTGAAAAGGGGGTGCAGATGGTGACAAATGTATATAGTGGCACTACAAATTAATCACACAACCACACTGATGGATGAGGAAGCAAAGAGATGACTCAAGGAACTTGGAAAACAGTGTTCAGACTGGTCACTATAAAGCTAAAGATAAAAATAATTGTATACAAATATCATACTCCAGTTCATAATATTTTCCCTCCTTACAAGGGTAAGTGCTAGTGATTCTAAACCACTTTAAGGGAATACTGAGGTTGAATCGAGAAAATACATTGTAGATAATGACAGCCTGGCTTCTCATTCTCAGAGAAAAAATCTATAGACAAGAAAAATATGTAGACTGTAATAAAGCACACAGTGCTGAATTAGTGTGCAAGGTTTAAGCATGAATTCATAGAAATAAAAATAGATGTAGATCTGCATTCACAGTTTGGTGCATATGCACTCAACCTAGAAATGTTTCCAGTGATTAAGCTGGAACAATTTGTGTGATGATATAAATAAGGATAGTTTTGGATTATTTTTCCAGTTTCTTTTTACTGTGGTAAAATGCAGCGTATAACAACACTTTTACATATATTTTAAGTGTATAATTCAGTGGTATTAAATGCATTAATAACATGTAACCATGATGACTATCCATCTCCATAACTCTTTTCATCCTATAAAACTGAGTCTCTGCTCATTAAACAATAAGTCCCCTTTTCTCTTTCTGCCAGCTGCTGGAAGCCATTATTCTACTTTCTGCCTCTGATTTGACTACTCTAAGGATGTCAGAGAAGTGGAATCATTCATGACCTTGACACTCTTGAAGAGTACTAGCCAGGAATTTTGTAGGATGTCCCTCAATTTGGGGTTATCTGATGTTTTCTCATGATTATACCAAGATGATAGAGAAAAGTGTCACTCTACCCATAGATGGTTTCTAGCTGTAGACATCTACAATGCATCTCTAAATTCCTCATAATGGCCCCAAAGAGAAAGGTATCATGCAGTTTCTGGTTCTGGGGTTCCAGAACTTGGAGACCATCATGTTTCATGCCATCTAACAAATAGCAAGCTGGATAGATTGAAAGATCAAGTTTTCTTGGATCAGGAAAAGAGAAGAGGACACAGAACAAACCCTAGCTCCAACAGTCATGGCTTGTCACAGCAGAGATAGGGGCAACTTCCAAAGGAGTTAGGTGCTGGGTAGGAAAATCTGAGGTGTAATTAATGAATTGCTGGAAGCTCAGAGTGAATAAGGTCAAGAATTTGAAAGTCTCAAGGGACCCAATTTTGGGACAGAGCAAACAGTACTGGAAGATTTACCTCTAGGAACTTGACCAGTTTCTCAAAGTAAATGTCAGAGAAAAATCTCCTGGTATTTCCAACTGAGGAGGAAGGAGCCATTGTGAAATGGCTCCTGAGCATTCTAAGCATTCTCTTCTTCTTAACAATGCCTGCCCTCAGTAGTAGTCAACCAGAGCTTAACCAGCTGAGATATTATCAGAATCTAACTTACCTGGCTGACCAACTCCAGTCTACTAACTTTCTATGTGAGAGAAGGGAAATAGTTAACTCCAGCTCACCCTACCCAGCCTGATCCACCCTAAGGGAAGAAAAACTCTCAGAAACATATAAAAATTGATTAATTAAGAGACCCAGGCTTATAAAAAGACTGAAACCTACTCATAAGACAACAGAATGCTTCTCCTTTCCCCACAACTTAGCATCATACTACTAAAGGCTTGCTTACAGAGGGTACTTTTATCTGGAACATCATATCTGACTACCAAGAAAAATTATAAGACATACTAAAAGGCAAAAAAAAAAAAAAAAAAACCCACAATTTGAAAACATGGAATAAGCAACAAAACTAGACATGATTACTATGCTCAGGGCTGAAATGGATACAGTAGCATGCAAGAACAGATGGGCAGTTTAATCAGAGAGAAAGAACTAAGAAAGAACCAAAAAGAAATGCTAGAGATGAAAAATTAACACTAACAAAAAAATGAATGATTTTGACAGGCTTATTAGTAAACTGAACTCAGCTGAGGAAAGAATCTCTGAACCTGAAAATATCTCATGAAAATCACCAAAACTGAAAAATAAAGGAAAAAGGCCGAAAAGAAACAATTTACAAGACCTGAGACAATTACAAAAGATGTAACATATACATAATGGGGACAGCAGAAAGAAAACAGAGAAGAAGAGGAAGAGGAATATTTGAAAAAATAGTGTCTGAGAAGTTCCTAAAATTAATGTAAGATAAATCACAGATCCTGGAAGATCAAAGAACACCAAGCAGGATAAATGCAAAAACAAAAACTTAAAAAAAAAACCCCAAAACTATACCTACATGCATCATTTTCAAGCTATACCTATACAGAGGCAAAGATAAAAATGGCATCCAGCTTCTCCTCAGGAACCAAAAGGAATCCAGAAGAAATCTGAGAACTAACACAGGAAGAAACAATCTAATTGGCCTATATTTAATCAATGACTGAAAATCTTCAAAACCAGAAACCACCAGGCACAGATATGTACACTGGTTAATTATGAAAAACATTTAAGGAAGAAATTATACCAATTTTCTACAATGACTTTCAGAGCCTAGAGTACTTCCAGCTACTTCAGTAATACTTCCAGAGTCATTCTATGAAGCCAGCATCATCCTAATACCAAAGCCAGATGAAGATACTACAAGAAAAGAAAATTACAGACAAAACCTCTCATGAGCTTAGATACAAAAATTCTCAACAAAACACTAGCAAGTTGAATTCAACAACTTACAAAAAGAATTTACACCATGACTAAAAGGGATTTATTCCAGCTATGCAAAGCTGGTTCAACATTCAAAAATCAATTAATATAATCCATTGCATCAACAAGGTAAAAAAGAAAAATCACTGCTCATATCAATAGATGCAAATTATTGGAATGAATGAATTAAAGTGAATTTCTGTGTGGTGTGATCTGAATTGTATAACTCACACTTCAAGGGCACACCAGGGCTCTGAACTCATGAAGGCTGCTACTAGAATAACAAGGCGGCAGCTCAGGTGACAATACTGAAAGCTACTCAAAACAACACAAATAACAACACATGAATAAGGATGCCACTGAATAATCAAAGTAAATTTATTTCTGAATCGCTTAAGGATCATAAAAGAGAAACATTAACTCTCATAAAAACAGTAGTAAAATACAGTACACAGGAATGTCATTTGAATGATAAAAGTACAATAACAAACAGTATCTTTTAACTTTAAATACAAAGGTGAAGCAATTTAATAAGAAACTTTGTTAGTAAGAAAAATATATGTCCCATGTCTTTATTACATACTGTACAAAATAAAATATTGCACCTTTAAGTCATATAATAAATATATACAAAGAGTATCTTACAGGTGATCTTTCTTTTAATTTAATAACCTTCAACAATCAAATGTGACTGATGATTGACAACTCATGGGCTGGTGTATCCTCTTCATTTTCCTCTGTCCATTCCCAGCCACTAAACCCTCCACGTACAGTAGTGCTCATCCCAGTGTCAGTGAGGCTGAAGTTAGAACAAAAGAGATCTGGTGCTTAGAATATGGTAGAAAGATTCAGCAAGCTCATCCACAGACAAATCCAAAGCCAAAATGCACGGTTCAATTATTGATCAGAAACTAGATCTAGCAAAACCTGCCTTGGGAAACTTTGTTGCCAACAGGCTATAGGCAGCATGTGACAGGCAGCTGGGACACTGCATTAGGAAGTCTACCATTTATTTGGGGTTGTATACCACCTGAAACCATAACTGGAGAAATACCAGGAAAAGATTGCTACAACCGAATTAGCTTTAGAGTTTACAATTTAACACTAGCCTGAACCTGCTTCGGCAGCAACACTTACTCCAAACTTCCACTTTGACACTATCACTAACACCAGCATGGGCCCAATCTAAACCCAACCCAACCCAGCCCCAACCTGGCCCTAAGCCCAACTCCTAAAGCCAAACCCAGCCTTAGCCCTACTATAACTTTCTTTTTCACCTAACTCAATCCTAGCTGCAAATTAACCCTAACCTTTCTTCCCCAAAGCCAAACCAAATCCAAATTCCAATTTCTAATCCTAAAAGTGTAATTTCCAGCCTAACTCTAATTCACGTTGGATTTACTGAAAAATCAGCTCAAACAGTTATTTTCTATAAACAATTCAATTATCACATTTCCTATTTAGATTACTTTCTTATAAACTTTCCAAAATAAAAATCCTCAGGAATATGATTTTATGCATAAATTGGGTCTAAAAGGCTTTGATTTTCTGTTTATGTGCAAGAGAATAGTGCTTAGAAAAAGTTCCATTCACAGTTCTTAAAGCATTGCATATACTTCAAAATCAATAGAAAAGATTAACTTTTCTTTTTCTTTGATTTCCAAGATGCCTCATTTGGTCACAGATGGATTTCTGTAGTTGTGAAAATGGCAGCAATGTTTCCTCTGTTTTCGTCCATGGGTGCTCTCAGAGCAAGGATGGGATGCCATCTCTTCATGAATCCTTAGGTCAGTTGGTGTCATAAGCCTATCCAGGAGAAAACCTCTTTTTCACAGACTGAACTTTAGCATCTTTGCAAATGCCATTAGCGACAACATCTGAACAACTACTGGCCAGTTGTAGATACCTCATAAACCTGTTGAAACTCTACAACTTGAGAGAAGAGGAAGTTATCAGTTGCTGTGCTTTCTAAGTCTTCAGGATGTACCACTCTGTGCTAGTTTACAAATCACAGCATGTGAGGATTTGCTCATGATCTTGGTGACTTCCTGATTAGACAGACAGGACGAAGTCCCAAGAGCTTTGGCAATGTGCTATGTTAATCCTGGAATACATCATTTACAGGAAGTAGAATTAAAAACCAACCATGGAGAAATTTCACTTTACAAAATTTTAACAGTGATGTTTTTGCATCAACTTCTGTTTGATCAAGGAATCCAAAGTCTTTCAGAAATACATGTTTTTGAAACAGAGACATGGGGAAAAGAGTTTTGATATATATATATATATATATATATATTTTTTTTTTTTTTTTTGGAGTCAGCAGCATCACAACCCCTCCACAGGTTTACCCTTCTTGGCATGACTGGCAGCACCTTCGTTTGTGGAGGTCCAGAGAACACAAATTAAGGTGCCTTATGAACATACAGTAGTGAGTTGTGTCTGTACAGTTGCCTGCAAAAAAGAAAAAGAATCAGTAACACATGGCTCATTAAAGGCTGACTGAAAATCACTGGATTTTGTGAAAAGCCATAAATTAAGATTACAGAGTGAGGAGAAGAAACTAGCCTTGGGCTTGGATCGCTGCTTTGTGCTGGAGTCAGAAGTGCAGCAGACTCACTTCTCAGCTTAGCCAAGGGGCCTCTCTCTGTGCCCTCAGGACCTCACAGTCCCTCCAGTCTATGCTGCTCCTCTCAGGGCTCGGAGAAGCACTTAGTTTTGGCAGAGTTATGGACCCCTGCTCTCTAGAAAAATAACATACAACTAAATTTGACATGTAATTTCAGGACATTTGTATGTCCAAGTCCATCCATGTCCTCTGTTTCCAAAGGGGAGACTTCCTAGTAGAAGGAAGCATGTGGAGAGGTTGCCAGTGCTTGCTGGAAAGGCAGTAACCAACGCTGCTGGCATGCTATAATCTGACTGTTTCTTCTCTAGAGAACCCTGAGCTGTGTGCACATCAAAAAGCCCATCTATTGTCCCAAGCCACCACATCTGTTCTGAGTGGCCTCTCAGAGGTGATTCTGATGATGCAGATACCATCAAGGTCAGGTTTGGACAAGATCTCTGGGGCTGTGGTGACACGTGGGAGGGGTACATACTATTGCAGGAAGGCCCAAGACAGTGCCTCCAGGAAGCTGGTTTCTTATTCTGCACGCAGTGTCTCTCAGCCACAGGTTTGCAGCTCCTTGTGTGGACACAGTCAACTTTCCGAGACTGGAAACCTCTGCCACAGGCTGCTGTACAGGGCTTCCACGGGCCTGTGCGCCAACACACATGGCAGGCCCCTGATGTGCAATTCCTCCTAAAGGTGGTCCTGATATAGGAAAAGAATGTGAAATAAGACAGGCTGGATGTCACTTTCTTGATGGGATCAAGTCTTTTATCCTACTATGTATTCTATGTACTAAGGCTTTGACAATTAGGACCCAACTCACCAGGAAACCAATTCTCACTGTCCATGGCTGACTAAGCAAAGCAGTGGTAAAATTGTGACCATAGTAAAGATAATTAGACTACTTCAGAATATGGACAGTTTTCAAGCCATTGAGAATGACCCTACAGTCCATGTAAGTTAGCCCAAAGTATATTAGGAAGATTCTGAAAATCAACACATATACAATAGAAGGAAAAGGAAAAGAACTATTTTAGAAAAATTCAATAAACATTTCAGATTTTCTGTGTGTCAAGCACATGAGCATGAGGAAGTAGAAATTGGTGACATAATCCCAGTGCCAAAATGATGTTCAAAAATATGTGGTAGAACCAACAAGCGAGCACATTTTCACGGTATGAGGCAGGATGAAATCAGTGCCACTAAAATCCAAAGTTGAGAGCTCACACTCAAGTTTATACAGAAGAGATCACTGAGAGGGCATGGGATTACTGCAAGGCATCACCGCCACTGGGAAAGGTTTCTCTCCCCATTGTTGGCAGGTGGAATTTCTGTGGGTGTCCTCTGTCTAAAACTGAGATATCCCCCTGCTTCTATGCCATGAAATCTAGAATGACAGTGACAACCCCTACTCCCTGGGGTGTGAGAGTTCCTGCTTAGATGTGCTCTCACAAAGAAGAGCAAACTGTGCATTTGCACTGATTTCCAACACCACAGCACACACATCAGAAGAGAGACTGTTGCTGATAAGCTGGAGCAGTTCAATTTAGGCAAGAAAGAGAATTACTTCCTGTAATAACCACAGTAAACCACTTCAGACTTGTTAACAAGCCTTGAGTTTTCTGTTTATAAGCCCTTGAAGCGTATTCCAGTATGAGTCTGAATTTATATGTGAGCAACCCTGTCTTCTAAAAGAAGTGCTCTTATATTTATATTTAGGCTACACCAAGCAATCTAATCAGAAACTACCAAAGACCATTTATTTGGGAAGAGGAATCTATTTCTGATTCCCCTGCCTTTGGGAACAGAAGTGAAACTCAATACTTTCTAATTTTTGAGAAGATGTTTATCCTGGAGGAGAGAGCCACCTTGATCCACTGTAGAGAGCCGTCCGTGGGCTGTGTGTGGACTGTCGTGCACTGTAGCCTATTGAAAAGGAGAATCTGGTGTCTGGGAATGACCAGTGGACATTTCCTCTGGTTGACTGCCATGACTCATTCTGAGCCCTATTCAAGCTCTGCCAAAGGTCCCACACAGCACCGGAGATGGGGTGACCTCCTGTAGCCGCACGGGCCCTCTGAGACTCTGAGATGGGTGTGACCTGCCAAGATGCCAATCAACCTGCTGACTGCAAGACATCACAAAGCAAGACTGCACCTTTGAAAACTTATCCCTGCCTTTGATGTACCCCCTTAAATAAACCACAGGAGCCATTTTCTTATTGTCTAGTTCCAGCTCTCATGTGGACTAGACATATCAGGGGCTTCAACTTTTGAAACTATTTTTTCTGGCGTTGTCTTTTGCTCTTTACTAATTATTCTAGACTTTAATTTCTCAGGAGGCTTATCCCTCCAAGCAGGAAAGAATTCCCTTTTGAGGTGATGGTCACCCCATGAGAATCCACTTTGGGTTATGTATCCTAGTTCCCTAGGGCGGGGCTTCTGGAAGATAAATGTGTACTGTATGAGAATGTATCTCTACCACAAAGATGATAGGAAGGGAGGCCTCACTTGAAATGGTCAATAATTGTCTTTCTCTTAGGAATTTGGAGGTTGCTGGACAAGACATATAAACTTGAAGCCTGGAGTAGTGATTTCCATATTCTGCCACATGGGCAAGAAAGATAGGAAAGAAGTTTCAAGAAACAGCAAAGAATAAAGCAGATACACACAGAGCAGTAGAGATAAGAAGAGAAAAAAAAATGGCTTTCCATTTCTTGGTTATGGTCCTTCCTGAAGACTGACTGCATCTCCCTTTGGATTATTTGAGAATTTTATGTACTGGGAATTGAACTCAAGGATTTTCACATGCTAGTAAAGCACTTAGCTGCATCCTGAATCCTTTTTGTATTTTATTTGGGGACAGGGTCTCACTATGGTGCTGAGGCTGGCCTCAAACTTGGTATCTTCCTGCCTCAGCCTCCCAAGTTGCTAGGATTACAGGTGTGCACCACCACAGCCAGGTTTGAGAAATTTTGTATCCATATTCAAGGTTCCTTATTAGGACATAAAACTCTATAAGGAGTGTTGAAACATCACTAGAAATGTAATAAAACAGAGAACAGTGATAACCTGAATTTCTCTAAAGGAGAGCTTAACACATAGGGGAAGCAATACTTTAATTTGCCAGTAGGGGGAGACGCCATCAAAGGGTTTACTAAAGAAACTGTACTGTCCCAACTGTTCATAAGGTTTAGGGAGGGAGGGAGGGGAGGTTATCCACTCTGTTAATTGCTTGTTTTCCCTGAGTATGACTTTTAGGGGACCAAAGTTGAGTCACTTTGAATAACAAGACAGAGACTGAACACTCTTCAGCCATCTCCCTATGCAGCGGTCAGCTTTTCTACTGAAAAAGGTTCAACAAATATTCAAAAAAATACATTCAAGAACATACATGTGGGCTGAAGTTGTGGCTCAGTGGCACAGCGCTTGCCTTGCATGTGTGAAGCACTGGGTTCAACCCTCAGCACCACATAAAAATAAACAAAATAAAGACACTTTGTCCATGTATAACTAAAAAATATTTTTAAAAAAAGAACATACACATTAGGTGGTCTTGTCTTATTAAAAAATCTCTTGCCCTCAGTGCTTGGGCTGTAGCTCAGTGGTAGAGCCCTTGCCTAGCATGCGTGAGGCACTGGGTTCGATCCTCAACACCACATATAAATAATAAATGAATAAAATAAAGATCCATCAACAACTAAAAAAAAATTTTTTTAAATCTCTTGCTCTCTTTGCATAAATCATTCTAAGTTGACTTTTGTCCTTTGCAGCCCCAAAGACCCTAAATGATACAACCATTACTTCTGCTTTGATAGGAGGAAAGGGCATCCTGAATATAAAGGATAAGAGGCATAGGGAGCTATAGAGAAACCCAGAAGTAGAAGCCCAGGGTAGCTCAGATACTGGTCATGGAGCTCATAGTAAAACAAATGGCAGTCTGGGCCAGCATAGGGGTCACTTTCTCCTGACCAGGAACAGGATGACCAGGGATGGAAATACCTGAACAGCTGGACATAGGTTGAGTACCAGCACTGTGCACAAAGTGGGGCTCATGTGTTTTTCTACATAAAACATGAATGTAGAAATGGCAGCAAAAATCATAAAGTAACCCTAGCTTTTCTCACTTTCTCATTTCTGTTCAGTCCTGTTCCACTCCCTACTTCAAATAATTGCCTGCATCACCAGCCAGATGGAGCTGGTGATTCTGAGTGCGGCAAACCCCAAGCCTGGCTGGTTGTGAGAAGTAGGCAGAAATGGGCAGCTTTGAAAAGACATATATCGTCACAGTCTCCTGAATGTTCTGATTCATTAAGCCTGAGGTAAGAAACAAGAATATTTTACAGAAACTGCCCAGATTGATTCTAACTCTTGGCTGAGGTGGGTAACCACCACTTTGGGCAACTTTCTATGTCCTCAGTGTTTCTTTAGGTCCCCATGTTGTCTTCTCAATACAAGTCTGGATTAACTTTACCCTGACAATTCCCACACCTTCTACAACCCTTCTGAATGGAGATCATACACCCCAATTCCTTCCCAGAGCCTATGGAAGTCTCTAGCAGACAGCCTGCTCACACTGAGCCTCCATTCACAGTGACTAATGCCACTCTCTGCAAGACATCCTATAACACTGTGGCCACTGGGGAATGTCTCTCCAGCCTGCCCATTGCTCCCTACCAGGCACTTAAAAAAAGAAATCTAACTAACACCACACATACCGTTGGCAAGCCCACAGTCAACATGCCAATTTAGCGAAGGTCTGTGGGGAAAATGAGACCATTACCAACTTAATCCTTCATCCATAACCCATCAGATATTCAAGGGATAATAACAGTATGAAAGAAAAGCTCTAGGTTATAAAAGCAAAACAGCCAGTCCTGGAGGAAACAGACGAAAGAAAATGAAAGGTAACATGACCTCCAACCATCAGTTCTAAGAATATTTCTTCTGTTATTTAGAAAAACATCCACTCTTTCATTTCACTTCCATATCTTTTGTCTAAAGCCGTATCTAATCAGATTTTGAACCACTTTTTTACTTTTAGTTGTAGATGGACACAATACCTTTATTTTATTTATTTATTTTTATGTGGCACTGAGGATGGAACCCAGTATCTCACACATGTGAGGCAAGCGCTTCACCACTGAGCGACAACCCAGCCCAAGATTTTGAACCTCTTGATAGATCATTCTAGGCCCTTTTCTTTTCATATTCTCTGCTTCTTGTTTTTGCTGTCTTTGATTAGAAATATCCAAGAACATCCAGGGAAAAAGAAGGATAGTATGGTTGGAACACAAAAAGCAAGACAGAGAAGAGTGAGGTTTGGATATGGGTATGAAGGGGCTGTAGGACTTGAGCGTGTGGTATTTTATAGGCCACATTAAGGAATTGGGTTAGTTTTCTTCTTCAGAGCAGAAAAAGCTCTAACATGATTTTAAGCTAACAGCGAGCTGGGTGGAGGTGGTGGTGGTATGATCAGATCTCCATCTTGGAAAACTCACTCAGGCTGTAGTAGGGAGACTGGTTTGGGAAGAAGCATGGTTAGATGGAGGGAGACCAGCTGGATGGCTGTGGCAGTGGACCAGGTGAGATGATGGTAGCTTGCCCAATGGTAATGGTGAGAGAAATGGAACAAAAAGAACATGGGTTCAAGAAAACCTATAAGAAGCTAAAATGCATGCGAAAAGTAATCATAAAAGAATAAGACATAGTTTTTTATCTATCGGAATGGCAAATTTTTTTGAAAGACTGAAAATGTATCCAATGTGGATGAAAAGGGGGGTCTCAGATATTGTTGGTCTGAGTATTTTGATGATTATTTGGTAATATCCAAATAAGCAGACCTACTAATTCAATTCCAAATCTAAAAAGTTACTATATGAAATATTAACCATTTTGTACAAAGATATATGTTCCAGCATCTATTTGTAGAAGTGGAAAACGAAAACAATAAAATATCTATCAGTATTGGAATAATGGAATATCAAATGCAACAATGAAAAAGGATAAATTCAATCTTTATGAACCAAGATGGGGGAAAAGTCTATAATATGTTCTGAAATAGAGACACAAATTTCAGAAAAATGATAAAAGTTTCACCCCATGTATGGAGTACTTATTTGTATGGCAAATATATCTTTCTGAATGCAAAGTGAAACATCTGGGACAACACATATCAATCTGTGTGTGGTCTCTATCTTTTCAGCAAACTAGGAAACTAGGTTGTCTGTTAAGAATGAGGGCAGCTGTTCCAAACATTTTCCATTTGAGAAGTTCTGGCTTGAAATTGTGTTGTGAGGAATGGGAAATACAGCTGACTCTACATTGCCAAACCTGACTGACAGCTCAAAATGGTAACCAAGCCAGTTGTCAAGGTCAGCTTGTTTTCTCCAGCAAGACTCAAAATGTGAAGAAGGGAGAAAGAGTTAGATATGATTATCTTCTATGACCCAGGCTGCCTAGGTGCTGGCACCAGGGTAACTGATTAAAACTTTCCAACCATAAGTTCCCCACCTGGTAGATAAAGGAAGTTAAGGAGTCCAAGGTCATACAGGAAGAGAGTGATAGGATGCCAAGCCCCTGATTAGTGTGCCTTCTAGGCTGCTGGCTGGGATACTCTACTCTGGGATGATGGAGCTGGCAGATGGAAGGAGCCTGGGTGAACAAAGCTCTTCAACTGCTACACCACTACCAGCTCTGAATTTTACACGAGGGCAAAACAAACTCCTCTCTTCTTTAAGCTCTTCCACAAGATAAAATTTATTTTATTCTCTGCTGAATATTTATTCACTGGACCAATGTCCTAATCAAAACAGTTTCTAAACAGAGGAACAAAGTAGTTCATTGAAAATATCAGGATTTAATCTGTAAACCTAAATGAAATATTATTAGGCTTAACCAACTTTGTATATAAAGAGAAAAATATCTGTCTATTCTCAATGCTACCCTTTCTTCCCTTTAAGGTGCTTCTCTATGTTCAACATTCAAACAACTTGTAATTATAAATAGTACATATTAACTAATATTTTAGTGTAATATATTCTACTCAAGATGGAAAGAAATCATAATTTAACAGTTGTCAACTAGGACAGGAGGTAAAACTAGAAGCAATCTCATTTTCAGGCAGTTTTAGTCACTGAGTGAGGCAGAGAAGACTGTGCACTGCCCTGGGGTGGGACCCATACCTCCTGTCATCGCAGTCGGAGTCAGAGCTGTTGTGGTGCTCGCAAGCTTTGTGATGTTGCAGCATCCTCACGGCACGACCCATGCAACGTCCAGGACACTGGAACAAAAGCACAACACAGTGTGAACTCTGTGAGCTCACATGGGCCGTGTGTACCAAGATGATGTACTGAGGCAGGATGGCCACAGACCAATTACAAGGTGAGTTGGAGATCAGAGCACAGCTCTGCAGAACAGACTCCTCTCTCAGAGCCAGGAAGACAACTGAGTTTTGCCCTCCCTTCCTTTCCCCACTGAAACTTAGACCACCTCTGGGGAGAAGGGAAAAGGACAGGAAAACTTAAATTGATCAGGTTTAAGTCCGGAAATGACTACACTTAAGGCGTGAGAGACTGCCAAGTTTGGGTTTTTCCTCCTCTGAAAATGAAGATTTCTGCTAAGGTGATTTCAATATAAGAAAAAAATACTAAAATGGATGTGTAGTTCTTAAATTTTTATGTTATCATAATGCCTGTTAATTTTTCCTTATAATTTGTTTTATGCTTGAAATGATATTACCCATCCTAATAGTCCTATTTACATCTGATTAATTTTACATTTAGCTCCTTGGTCAATTCAAAGTTTATTTTTCTATATGTTCTGAGTTTAGTCTCTAATTCTACTTATTTTTCTTACATCAACTAACCAATTTCTCTCATACCATTCATTGAGGTTTAATTCATAGGCCACACAGTTCACCATTTAATTTGCACAATTTAATGGTTTTTAGAGTGGTCTTACCACAGTTGATTTTAGAACACGATCATCATCCCTCAGAGAAACCTAACAGTCTTTTAGCACTCAGCCACAAATCCTCTTCCTCCAGGCCTAGGAAACCATGAATCTACATTTTGTCTCTATAGATTCTATAGATTCACCTATTCGGGACATTTCAAATATAGGGAACTGTACAACAAGTGGTCCTTATGTCTGTCTTCCTTCACTTTTGTTTTCAAGGTTCATCCATTTTGTAGCACGTATCAGTACATATATCAGTACTATTTATTCCTTTTAATGGCCAAGTAATATTCCATGGTACAAACAAACCATGGTTTATCTAATTCATCAGTTGTTTCTGCTTTTTGATAATTACAGGTTATTTTTTGGGTAGTTTCTACTTTTGGGTTATTATGAATAATTCTACTATGAACATTCATGTGCACATTTTTTGTGTGAACATACATTTTCACTTCTCTTGGCTATGTATCCAGGGGTGGAATTGTTGGGTCATATGGGAGTTATATATTTAACCTTTTGAGGAACTGCTAGACTGCTTTGCAAAGTGCCTATACCATTTTACATTCCCACCAGCAGTGTTTGAAGGTTCTAGTTTCCCCACATTCTCACTACATTTCTTGCTAATGCCATCCTAGTGAGCATGAAGCCCTATCTCATCGTGGTTTTGATTTGCATTTCCCTAGTTATCAGTGGCAAGTATCCTTTTATGCACTTATTGGCCATTTGTATATCTTTAACTAAGAAATGTCTTCTGGCCCTTTATTCACATTTTAAGAAGGTTATTTATGTTTTTATCACTGAGTTGTGATTTTTAAAATAGATTTTAGATACAGGTGCCTATTCAGATCTATGCTATTTACATATCTTCTGCCATTCTGTGGGTTGCCTGCTTACTTCTGTGATAGTGTCCTTTTGCAGCAAAGTCTTATTTTTGATGTAGTTCAACTTATCTACTTCTATTATTGTTGCTTATGTTTTTGGTGTTATATCTAAGAAATCATATCCTAATCTAAGTTGTGAAGATTTATGCCTGTGACTTCTTCCAAGGATTTTGTTGTTTAACTCTTAAATTTAGTTCTTTGATCCATTTAAGTTAATTTTTTGTATGTGGTGTAAAGTAGGAGGTCCACCTTCATTCTTTTGTATTTGGATATCTAGGTGTTTCACACCATTTGTTCAAAAGTATTGTTTCCCCACTGAATAGTCTGGTTAATCTTGTAGGAACTCAATTGACATAAATACATTGGTTTATTCTTTACTTAATTCTAATATATATATACACACATATATATACACACACACACAATATACATATATCTATATGTATCTAGAACTACACTGTCTTGAATATTGCAGTTTGGTTATAAGCTTCAAAATTAGGATTTTGAATACTCAAACTATTCCATAGCCCTCTCTTCTCTCTCCATATGCATTTTAAGATCACCTTGTCAATTTCTGATATACTGTTGCTTTGTAGATAAATTTGGGAAGTATTGTATTCTTAGTAATATTGAGTCTTCTGATACACGACTATAGGATATCATTTTCTTTTTCGATTTTCTTTAATTTCTTCAAAAAATGTAATCTTAAACTGTCAATTTTCTAAAACCATTTCTTCCTCTATGATAAACTGCCTTTAAACTTTTAAGTCACCTCACATGGGTCTGCTATGCTGTGGTTATACTGTATGCCCTGTGTCTGTTCCTGCCCCAAATGATGGCCAATTCTACTCTCAACAGATTTCCATCTTGCCTGGACACAGCATGAAAAGAAAGCTCTCTATACCTCCAGTAATTTGTTTTTCTTAAAAATTTCTTGTCCTTATTTATTCTCTTACATAAATTCTGGAATTATTCCTCAAAAAGGTTCTGTTATTTTAATTAGAATTGTATTACATGCACAAATTCATTTAAGAAAATGGATGTCTTTACAGTACTGACATTTTCCATTCAGGAATATAATAACCTTTTTAGTTGTTCAACTTTTCCTTTATGTTTTAGTAATGTGTTCTTCATGAGTTCCTGTACATTAAAAACAATTTTCCTAAGTATTTTATTATAATTTTATTAACAGTGACACTTGGAATCTGAGTTCTTAGATTTCATGCAGATAGCACTCATGTTCCTCTCCTTCCTTCCTTGAAGGCTGCTCTTATTCCTACTGCCCTAAACTGATCTATTTTGGAGGTTTTGTTATTGCACTACTGCATGAAAGTTCACTTTTGTACTGGAAGACAGAGACACTGATTTCCCAATGTAGACATTCCAAATGTAGACAATGAGATCAGAGAAATACTTTCATTTTAGACACCATATTCTACCCCCCTTCCCAAATTATTAGAAACCAGGAGGAGATTATAGATAGTACTATCAACACACTAGACTACCTGGCTCCCTGGTTCGATGACCCTTTGAACACATGGATGCCCACGACACGGTTTTCTTTCCAGAGGCCGGTCTTTAGGGGCGCATGCCCTAGGAGACACTGTCTGCACGGTTCCATTGGCTTTCGTCCTTTTACATGTCACTTGACGACTATGGAATCCTTCACCACAAGATGCAGAGCACTCTGACCACACACTTGTGAACCACCTAGGAACAAAAACTACAGGACCTTAGTAAGGACTGGAATGCCAGACCGTACAGGTTGTCTTACCAAAAAAAAAAAAAAAAAAAAAAA
>CM053401.1:132619176-132657695 GCA_028644305.1 Xerus rutilus | reverse complement strand
AGTGGTACAGCACCCTGGGTTCAATCCCCAGTACCACCAAAAAAAGAAAAAAAAGAAAGAAAGAAAAATGAGGTTGATAACTGTGTCTGCCATGGACTTGTACTCAATAAATAGCTCTTCGTTTGCTAATTTACTTTTTACTGTTGATCTTGATGCCATTTGTCAATTATCTGCTATGGTCTATGCTATTTAATCATTCATTAATTCATTTTGCATATGATGGGACAGACATTGTGCTAAGTGTTAAGAATAAATTATTGAGAAAAACAATACTGAGTTTACTCATAAAATTTACAGTCTAGTGCAGAGCAAGACATTGTGGTAAGAGCTATGAAAAATGATAAAGAAATATAAAAAACATTCTGACTTACTTTGGAGAGCTAATGTCAGGGAAGGTTTCCCTGAAAATGTATATATTATAAATTATATATAATATAGAATTATTTTATTATATATTATATATAATTATAATATAATATACGTATTAAGGAATAATTAAGTGAAGAGAGACAGAACAGTATGTGCAAAGGCTCTGAATCAGGAAAGAGAACAGTACAACCAAGGGTCAAAAAACAAGTCAGTATGGAGGGAGCTCAGATAACCAGGGTGAGAGAGTTAAGCAATGAGATAAAATAGTAACCTAAACCCAGACATGAAGGAAATTCAATTCTTCACTCACTAATTCAGTCAGTCAGCAAATACTAAGCCATGTCCTGCATGCTAGGTGCTATTTTACATACTGGGGATAAAAGGTCATATAAGGTAGGCATGGACGCAGTGCTAGGAATTCTGGTCTTTTTCCTAAAAAAAATGAGCACTATCATAATTTGTTGTTGTGGTAGTGGTGGTCATGGGGATTGAACTCAGGGGTGCTCTACCACTGAGCTACATCCCCAGCCCTTTTAATTTTTTATTTTGAGACAAGGTCTCACTAAGTTGTTCATGGCCTTGCTAAGTTCCTGAGGCTGGCCTTGAAGTTGGGATCCTCCTGCTTCAGCCTCCTCAGTTGCTGGGATTCACAGATGTGTGCCATTGCATCCAGTTAAAAAATATTCCTATACAGTGAAGAAAGTACACTAGAGAGGGAGATGAAAATCAAAGGACTCCTGGAGTAGTCCCTGTGAGAAATGAGAATGGCTTTGACTCTAGTGTTAACCATGGAAATTGATAAGAATAGATAAAGGTGAGAGAGATGGGGGAGTGTAGGAGGTAGCTACTGAGATCTGGAAGACCAAGACAGATCAGGTTAGTGTAGATTATTAGTTTGATTTGGGGATTTTTCTAATAATGACTTGTATCATTTATCACTTAGAAATATTTTCATGGTTTTAGCTCTGGGGTCAAGCCTAGGGAACTGTGTTTTTAACTAGTTCTCAGGTGACTGGTCCACTGCCTTATCTGCTAGGTAAGGCCATGAAATCAGCCTCACTGCAGCCCGAAGATGTAGAAAGCACTGGGAGTGCAGGAAGCAGATTTGTGTCGTGGTTAAGAGTGAAGGCTCTGAGGTGAGGCATGGTGGTGCACACTGTAATTCCAGGGATGAAAGGCTGAGGCAGGAGGACTGCAAGTTTGAGGGCGGTCTGGGCAACTTAGAAAGATTCTGTCTCAAATTTTTTAATGTAGTTCAGGGCTAAAGTGCCCTTTGGTTATATCCCTAATACTGGGGGGGGGGGGGGAGGATAAAGGCTCTGAAATCAGACCATCAGACCATTTCAGTTTAAATTCCGGTCCTTAAAACTATAAGGCCTAGGGCCTAGGGTGTTTTCCCATCTGTTAAATAGGAACCTAAAATCTACCTCACAGGCTACTGTGAAGCAATCCACATCAAGCACTTAGCAGAATGTTTGGTACAGAGTAAGTGCTAAATACATCCTAGCTATTGAGCTATTTTGTCCAAATTGCTGTGTCTTTTAAAACAAGAAAAGTGTGAGTACAGAGGAGATAAGAGAGTTTTTCACATACCTTGCAGGGCAGTCCTGGATGTTACAGGGCTGAAACCCTGTCAGTGGTTTCTGCAGGTGAGCACAAAGGGCTTCACTCATTTTCTGCCCATTGGCCATCACACATTGGGGTCTCTGAATACGGAATCCCAAGTGGCCGCAGGAGGCAGAACAATGTGTCCAGTTACCAGGCTCCCAAAAAGGCTCTGCAGAAAGGAAATGAAATGTCATGACAGCCCCAAATAAGAAATGATGATGGCCTGGAGAGGGCACAGCCAAAGACCATCATGAGCTGATATCCCATTAGCTGCCAATCTGGTTTTTCACACAGAGAACGTCATCTCATCATGCAAGGGCATCCTTTGAATCTTATTTTCCCTCAACTAACTTAATGCAACAACTGATGGGCATAGAGACTCGGATGGGGTCCTTGGACCACAGGCTGTTAAAGGACTATTGGAGGCTAGGTAGATCTGCCAGAAAACCCCAGGGAGAGGGAGGAGCTACCCTGAGCAGTGTGCTACCTCCTGGCATTTGCCAAGCCCAGCCAACAGAACCAGAGTAGGGCAACTCCAGGGGGCGCTCTACCGAACTTATTTTCCAAAAGTGGTTCAGGCGGAGAAATGAAGGATGGATAACTTAGCACAAGGAACAGGGACTAAGGATTAAACAGTAAAGTTAAAGATGCATTTGAATTCCAGTCTTCTTTTTCCATTAATTCTTTTTTTTTTTTTTTAATTTTTTTGTAGATGGACACAATGTCTTTATTTTATTGCTCTGTATGTGGTGCTGAGGATCGAACCCAGGGCCTTACGCATGCGAAACAAGCACTCTACCGCTGAGCCACAATCCCAGCCCCTCCATTAATTCTTAATCAAAAACTTCATATTAGTCCTGAAGCTGCATAAATAATTTGTTGTGGAGACATCTGGAAAGGTAAAAAAAAAATGGGTGTTTCCTTTACAAAGTAGAAGCTAAACACCTCAAGTAATCACAGTATTTTTGTTTTAGATCCCATTCCAAATGCTCTTTCTCTTCCCTGCTGACACTTGGTAAAAGATGAGGTAGGACATGAAGATGACAGATTTGTGTATGATCACAGAAATTGCCAGATTTTCCTGTAATAATCACAAGTAATTGATAGCTACCAGCTGTGTCCACAGGCTCTCTGACACACCAGAGTGATTTCTTTAACTTATTGTTTTCCAGTTTTTCCTTCTGAGTTTTGAATTTTTCTCTTGAATTTCACATGGCATCATTCACAAAGCAAAACCATAAAGTATATTTTGAGTTGGATGCTCAGGATTACAGTTTACTTAAAAAGATTTAAAAAAACAACAACAGATGTTTGTTGAGAAACTCCCAGGTGACAGGCACTGGAATAAGCACTTTATATAAAATCACTATTTGTGGTAATCTTAGATATTTTTATTTGCAGAGGTGGAACCTGAAGGAAGCCAAGTAACCTGCCCAAGGTCTGTCACTGGAACCCACATGTGTCTGACTCTGGATCTTTTTCTATTGTAGCATATTTCACAAAGAAATCTTGACAGTTCAAGGCAGGTCATGTGTGTTTCTTTAAAATCGTGTGTGCTTTTTACTGAAGTGTAATTCATGTACAATGAAATGCTTAGGTCTCAGATGTGCAGCTTTATGAGTTTTCACGATTGTGTGAACTCACATAACTATGACCTGAAGGAAGGTATATAATATTTTTATCACCCCAAAAGCTCTCTCTTGCCTCTTTCCAATCAACTCCCTCCCCTCCCAGGTAATCACTTACTCATTTCTAATCAGTGCGCATTGGCTTTACCTATTCCTGGACTTCATGCAATATTTACTCTTTTGTATTTGGCTTCTTTCACTCAGTGTAATGTTTTCTGAAATTCACTCTATCATTGTGCACATCAGCAGTCCATTCTCTTTTACTACTGAATAATTATGTTTATAAATATATCATAGTTTTTAAAAAAATTCATTGTCCTGTGTAGGGCTATTGTAAATAAGGCTGAACATTATTGTATAAATCTCTTTGTGATTATGTCATCATTTTTCTTGGGTAAACACTTGGGAGTGGAATTTCTGGATCCAGGGTAGGTGTATGCTTAACTTTATTACAAACTACTAAAGTTTTCCAAAGTGGTCTTGTTATTTTACACACTAAGTAAGTGAGAGTTTCAGTTGCTTTTAAATTCTTACCAAAATTTTCTATTGTCAGTCTTTTTGTTTTTAGCTACTCTAGTGGGTGTAAAGTTTTACCTTATGATGATTTTGATTTTCATTCCCCTGACGCCATGCATATCCCTTCTTTTATGATACATCTGTTCAAGTCTTTTGCCCACTGTTTTAGTTGTGAATGAAGGTGTTCACTGTTAACTTATAGGAGTTCCCTATATATTCTAGATATAAGTTCTTCATCAGAAATATGTTCTGCCAATATTTCTCCCAGATTTTGGTTTATCTATTAATATTTTTTTTTAAGTGCAGGGGATTGAACATAGCGGTGCTCTACCATTGTGCTATATTTCCAGCCCTTTTTATATTTTTGTTTGAGACAGGATCTCACTAAGTTGCTCATGCTGGCCTCAACTTTTCAATTCTTCTGCTTAGTCTCCTCAATATTTGGAAATACAAACATGCACCACTACACCTGGCTTCTATTCATATGCTTAATAGTGTCTTTGATGAGATCTTTAAAATTTTGATGAAGTCCAATTTTGATAATTTTTTTGTCTTATGGTTAATGACTTTTGACACAAACACATTTGAAAAGCAGATCACATCATACATTCCCATATAAGAGTCTTCATTAGCCTCCTGCATTTTTGGAACAATTCTTGAGTCTTTGGCCTTGACTCTCAAATTCATGATTGACATGGTCCTCAGCAAACCTCCAACTTCATCTCATATCCTTCTTTTCCCTGAAAGTGCCCTAGTAACTTGAATCTTATTTCTGTTCCTTGACAGAACAGTAGCATATCAGGCTTATTCCCATTTTACAGTCTGGGCACTCACTATACCCTCTTCCAGAAACACTCCTTCCTCACCTGTGTAGATGGCTCCATCTCACATTTGGTCTGAGCTCACGTACTACCTACTCAGAAGGCCTGACATAACTATTTTTACTAAAATGACTACCACAAGCACTATGCATCTCATCACTTAATGCTTTTTCCTTTTTTTTTTTTTTCGTTTACCACGAGAAATGTCTTACATATGTTTATCTGTACACTTGTTTCTTGTCCATCTCTCCTACTGGAATGGCAAGTCCATAAACACTGTCCTGTTCAATACTAGGACATAACTTGTTAGATATTAGTCATTTTATGTTAAGCTCATAAAATTGGTCTCTTTGAAGTGTTAAGGATCCATTGAAGAGCTGGCATATTCTACAATGTATACATGTGTGTGCACACATGTGTGTGTGGTGGGGAGGTGGTATATTGGTGCAGTAGTCCCAGTAAACCAAATTTGACTATTGCAAAGTTTTGGCCTTCATCAGTAGCTTCAGCCTCATGAATATTTTATTTTTTCCATCTTGACTTGATTTAAGAGAGTTCTTCTTTTATCTTCATATTCCACAACATATGCATCTTCTTCTTTGCATCTAGCCTTTGCACATCCATGCTTCTCTGACTAAAATGCCCTCTCTTGTCCCAGAACAAACATCATGACCTACATGAAGACTTAGTTGACTTCTTCAGAAAGAGATAGGAATCCTCCTTCAGTGCACTGCTCTTTGATCATCCTTCTATTATGGCATTTTTAAATACTATTTCAAAACATGTTTATATGATTTCCTCCCTGTTAGACTGGGGGCTTCTCAAGAACTATATCCTCAGCCCTGGGAAAAATAAGCACTCAGAAAATATTACTGAATATCAAATGAATAACCATGTATGTAATAATGGTAGTATTGAATCTGAAGGAAGAGACCTATGTCATACCAATACCTCTAAACAATGATGTCCTAAGTAACATGTGAGGGGTTGTTGATGGGTAGCTTAACATTGTTTTCCTCTTTCACCTTCTCCCTTGCATTTCAGGACATGAAAGCCTAGAAATTACTTGTCCCAGAATCCCTCCCTGAAGAGTTATATTCTGTATGGTATAGTTTGCAAATCAGAGGTATTAGTCAAAATTTAAAACATGGAAATCAAAATGGAGCAAATTATATGCATGTATGAAAATAGCAAAATGAACTCCACTATTATTTGCAACTATAATATACGAACAAAATACATTATGTAATATGGAAATGAAGAGCTGCTATTGTTCATGTATGATCGATAGAGTAAAACATGAGCTTTAAAGTAGCTTCTGTGTGTTCCTCTGTGATTTACCAACTTTTGAGCTACAAAAAGCTGAAATCATCAGTAATGGTGTAACATGGTTCTAGCATCTGATTTTCTTAATTCTACTTTATGCTCTTGGCCCTCTGAAGAACCTGCAAACTTATAATACTTAGATTAACTTCTTCTGATCAAACACTGATTTGCAACAAAATTAATGTATATGGGGAAAAACTTCTGTGAAAAGAGGAGAATGAAAGAATTGATTCCAGAAATCTTAACAAACCCTCTATTAATATTTACTGAGTTGGCTAGATTTTTGCAACTGGAAAATCAATATCTACATTATCATGAATAATGATGCACATTAGGGATATGAACTCTGTAGGGCTTCCTCAGAAGTAGATTTTTCTAAAAAATATTTCAATATGGTAGCAATTAGCTGAACCACCAAAAACTAAGGGGCAAGAATAAATCTGGCCAAATGCCTAGGAATTTTACATATTGCAAAGTGAAAAACATGGAAAGTCTTTTAGCTAAATCCTTTTCCTACATAAGCCTAACAAACAGGAAATCTTGAAAAAGTCACAATCTCAGACCTGGGGGCAGGGAGTCTCCTGTTGAGCTACTGCTGTTGGTTCTGGTGTTAGATGCCTGGAGAACATGCTTATTTTGTTCCTTGGGAAATACAATTTTACTTCTGGGCCATCTTCTTTCTAAGAAAACAAAAAGTAACACTTTTTACCATTGAGAAATTATCCCAGAATCATTCCATTTGGGGTGTTCTTAAAGACAGCTACGACATAAAAGCCCTTCCTGATGGAATGCTGTGTTCCTGGATGCTTAGCCTCACCTGGGCCTGGAGGTATGCATGATGTGGGTTTGGACAGTGCTATGGAGGTTTAGTTAGAGATATCCACTATGCTAACATGTGGCATCTCCAAGGTCTTCCAGGACTTCTAGCCTAACTTACAAGATGGAAAAAATGTGTTCATGAGAATTCCAAAAGGGACTGGAGGAAGCAAATTGGTCAGATAGAGCTCCTCTCCTCAAGAGGAGTCTTGGGAGCAGGAGAACAGGCAATGTTCCATAGGGGGCTATGCGTGGAGAGGAGTGCAGGCTTTCAGTAAGGTTATGAAGCATAAGCATTAGAGCAGAAGGATGGTGAAGGAGGGTTGTGACCTGACCCCTAAGAAAAGTGGCCAAAGTCATGAGCTGCTTAGCTTGAGGAGATTTCTAAAAGAAGAGGAATGCAGAGCAGAACTGAATTCAGGAGTGGGGATGGGCAGAAATAAGGGATCAGGCTGGGACTTCACAGGGAGCATGGAGAAGTTACTTAAGAAACAGACAGCTGTGGCCTAGCCAACCTGTCAACACTCTTCTGTTCTAAGAGTTTAGCAGGTCACAGAGGCTCTTGGAGAAAAGCCACGTGGAGGTACACTACTGCTTTTCTGATCAATGCTCAGAAGCCATGAGAGATAGAATGAAGAACACCAAAAAGGAGACTACATATTTGGGCTCTAGTCTGATCTCTCTATGAGCCTCAAACCTGCAACCAGATTAAAAATTACTGTCCTCTACCCTGTACTATTATACGTTCCCAAAGAATTAATGAACATCAAAGCATTCTGTGCATGACAGCTGTTCTAACTACTGGCAAAGGTACCTCCCTTATCTTCACATCTCTGGGCCCCTCTAACTGTCACAAAGAAAAACATAAAGAAAGAACTTTCACACGAATTCTAAAATCTCATAGTAGTGTTTCCATGATTCAACTTCATTCATTCATGAAACACATATTTAATGGTTAAACCTGTGTTAGGTGCTAAGGTATGTATGGAAGGGAATAATAAATGATCTCTGATTAACTTCTGTGATTAACTGATTCCAAACTGGAAGAAAAGAGGGGAGTGTTAGTTATTGGACCCTAAAACTCTAGCAATTTAAACCTCGTTTTGTTGATAAAAGCTGGATGAGCTCCAGATAGCACCCCCAAGAGAAAGGAGGAATCCACTTAATACCCTATGCCAGAGACACATTGCAATGGCCTTCTCCAAGTTACACACTGACCCAACTGTGTGGTATTTTAAGACTCAACAAAATGGCATGCTTCAGACTTTTTTATTTCCTCATGATTGCAGCAGAAATATCAGATATGGTCTCTACCTTTGAGGGATCTACAATTTAGTTGAGGAAACAGAGATAAAGGAAGGAACAACTGGAGATCAATGTGTACCACTACTTGATCAGATACCGAGTAGTGGGGCCAGAGAAAGGAGAGGGCAAACAAAATCAGAGGACACAAAGGAGGTAGCAATTCATTTGATCTACAGGATAAGGAAGATTGGAAAACGTGAGAATGGCAGTGAGGAGTATTTTCTATTGGTAGAGCAGTATACCTGGTACCCTAAAGAGGTGTGTGTGTGTGCACATGTGTGTGTGTATGTAGTGTGCGTATGTCTGTGCACTTGTGTGTTGCATCACAGGACTGAAAATCATCTTGACTGGAGCAGAGCTCAGTGTTAGCTTAGAACAGGGATCAGAGCTGGGCTCTTTGGCACACACCTATAATCCCAGCTACTGGGGAGGCCAAAGCTGGAGGACTGCAAGTTCAAGGCCAGCCTCAGCAATTTAGTGAGGCACTGTCTCAAAATAGCTCAGGTGATGTAGTGGTAGAGTGCCCCTGGGTTTAATCTCCAGTACTGCAAAAACAAACAAGCAAGAACGGGAATCAGAAGTTAAACGGATGTAGAGGCAAGAAATGACAATCCCTTGTTCTGAGCAGAAGAGTTCATATCCTCATATAAAAGAAGAGGAACTAGGGAGTGAGACAGATCAAATTATGGTATATGCATATATGAATATGGTAAAATGAATCCCACTACTACGTATAATAATAATGCACCAAAAATAATGTCACAACCTTCTGAAAGAAGTACTCTGACAAGTGTTAGAATTTAGCTCTTGTTCTAAAGTAGACAGTGGTAGCAATGATTAAAATCATCTAGTACCATCTCCTTCACTCAGCTCCAGCATCAACAAAACCAGGCCCTAGTTTGTACAGGAAGCACTTAAGGAACAATTTGACACTTACCCAGCAAGTGGAGAACAGATGTTGCCACTGCCTTTCCAAGAGCATTGGTGGCTGTGCAAACATAGGTTCCTTCATTTTCAAGGGAAACATTCTGCAACAACAGGGATCCATTGAAAAGCAAGGAAATATTGTCACTCAGAGATCCTCCTCTCTTCAACCAAGTTACATTAGGCTGAGGGACACCTTTGGAACAAAAACAAATATGACAAAGGCAATTCTTTAAGAACAGGGCCACAGAACCACATGACAAATACCATTTAGTGTTTTGTCTATAAGTCAGCAAATGGGTTCAAAATATATAAAAGGAAAAATGGCTATTTCTACTTTTGCAGCCTTTCTATGGCAAGTCTATGGGAATCCTGTTAAAGCAAAATGCTGGGTTTCCTGAGCACCCGAATGGTTTATGTATATGGTAAGGAACAGGAGCCAGAGTGAGAGGTATTGCTCTGTATGGGGGGTTTTGAAGTTGGCTGGGACAGTGGAAGAGTGATTGCAAAGGAGCCAGTGAAGCTGGGGGAATATGGAGGAAGAGCCAAAGAGAGAAATTCCTAGTCGTGAGCTGTCACAAAGAAGCATTTGGGAAACAAATGCAGATAGAGCTTAAGTCCTTTGCTGTACAGATGCAATGAAACATCCCTCTTTGAGGAAGAATATAAAATCTCGAGAGAAACAGATTTGTTCATTCATGCGTTTGTAAAAGGGTAATCTCAGGGAACAAAAGAAATGTTAAGCTTCAATTCAGGGTCAGTGTAATGAGGTGCAGAGGCTGTGCAAACAACACTGTAGCACCTGGACTGGACAGAGAGGGAAACATGAGGAATTAAAAGAATTTTCCCTTTTATCTTGATGAGTCTTAGCATTTTCCCAGGCTGTGGTTTTTGAGACTCAAAGGAGTTTCTGTTAGGGTTTTGTTTGTTTTTCTCTGGAACTGGGGATTGAACCCAAGGCCTCACACATTCTAGACAAGTGGTAGACTGAGCTACATCCCCAGCCCTCTGTTGTTTCTTAAGAGGTGGAGCAACCTCAGATGATGCCTGGAACCACAGTAGGCAACAGGTTTGTCTCTCTACCTGTAGAGCTCTGACTAGAGAAATATATTTACAAAATATTGACAAAAAGAAAAAGATGTCACCACTACGATAGTGACACATAAAAGGCACTTACAGTAGCTAAAATGCATGCCACAAGAATACAATGACACTTTGGTTCTCACAGTTTCTCCTCTTCCTGGGAGATGATAGTTGTCAGCTTCATGTCACAGCCAAGGAGGCCAGTAAGACTTTGACTTCAGGTCCATGTCTTCTGTCTACTATGTAAAGCTGTTTATGGGAGTGTTATTGTGTTGCTTTACAGGAAACCTATCCACTTAGAAATGCTTATGTGTACTTGTAGAAACCAAAGACTGATACTGGCACTGACGGACTGCTTCAAAACTCAAGGTAAGAGAAAGAACTAGTTCCCACTCAAAGAAGAGGAGGAAATGTATAGTGGAGAAGGCACTTCCTTGGGTGGGAGCAGGAGGAGGCTCTGTCCTCATATTCCTTGGCAGCCTTGGGCAGCATTTTGGGTTTCAACTGTCTTAACTGTGAAGGGAATCTGAAATAAGAATGGAAACTTCATCATGTTCAGATGCAATATCTTAAGTTTTTAAATATCTGAGTCTGAAATAGTTGCCCTTGGGGTTATTTTGTCTTCAATCCCATGGCTTTGTGTGATGTGAGTGTGACAGGCAGAAGTCTAAAGACATTACGCCAAGATTCTCATGCCCTGGTTACTTAATCAAATAGTAAACTAAGTACCAGGGCAAAGAGGTTTTGCAGATACAATTAAATTTACCAATCAGTGGATCTTAAAATGGGGAGGTTATCTGGGAAGACCCAACATAATTCTAAGAGTCCTTAAATCAGAAGAGTACAGAAGAAGTAGTCAGGGAGATGTGAAGAGAGAGAAAATAGGAGACACAAAACAGGAGCAGAGTTCAGAGAGATTCAACATATGTGAAGGACATGATCCATCACTGCTGATTTTGAAGGTCAAGGGGGCCATAAGCCAAGGAATGCAGATGGCCTCTGAGAGATGATGACAAGGAACTGAATTCAGCTGGAAGGAACCTGGAAGCAGATGTATCCTCAGGGTCTCCAGAAAGGAATGAACCTCACCAACACCTTCAACTGAGCTTCTGGTACTCCAGGTAATATAGTCAGGTCAGCCACACTGTATTGACTGGGATAATATTATCCCACTGTATCTGTGGGGTAATAAATTAGTGTTGTTTTAAGGCTCCAAGTTGTGGTAATTTGTTACAGCAGCAATAGAAAAGTAATAGTATTAACTCAATATTTGTGTCTTCCCCAAATCCATGTTTAAACCTAATCAGTCCTCAGAGATTAGGACAGATTATGAACCCTTTAATGAATAAGAAAGAACCTTTTCTCAGCAGGTTGGGTGGGGCACACCTATAATCCCAGCAACCCGGGGAGACTGAGGCAGAAGGATTACTGAGACCAGCCTCAGCAACTTAGTGAGACCATCAGGAACTTAGGAAGACCTTGTGTCAAAACAGTAGCAGAAGTTTTGACTTCTGCTTAGAGATGTAGCTCAGGGGTAAAGTACTCCTGGGTTCAATTCCTAGTACCAAAAAAAAAGTTTTAAAAAAAGCACATTTTCTCAAATGCAACATACTGGATAGATAATAGAACACTATTTGGAGATGGGACCTTTGGGAAGTGATTAGGTCATGAGGATGGAGGCCTCAGGAATGATTAGTACCCTTACTAAGAGGCTCCTGAAAATTAATAAGAAAACGTGAAATGTCTCTAATTCTTGTACATGGGTCATATCATGAAAACATTAATTCTCAGGGATAGATTTTTAAAACAAGAATTAAAAATAGAGAGTTGAGGATAAAAGAGAGGTTGCTGCTGATTTAAAGAAAGTCTGAATGATTAGACACTTGAAGATAGAAATGGGCCGGCACTTGGCTGTCCTTGCACTCTTTGACAGGTATCAACACAGGATGAATGATGCTGATTCAACAGTGTTATTGTAAATAACAACTCATGTGAGGTTTCACTTGCCTATTCCTTAATTGCTCTTTTACATCCTTCCCCAGAAGATATACCATCTACATGGAAGCAAAGAACCACACAACTCTATCACAATTCCTTCTCCTGGGCCTCTCAGAGGATCCAGACTTGCAGCCCATTCTATTTGGCCTGTTCCTGTCCATGCACCTGATCATGGTGCTTGGGAACCTGCTCCTCATCATGGCCACCAGCTCTGACCCCCACCTCCATACCCCTATGTACTTCTTCCTCTCCAACCTGTCCTTTGTTGACATCTGCTTCATCTCTACCACAGTCCCAAAGATGCTGGTGAACATCCATTCACAAAGCAAAGACATCTCCTACCTACAGTGCCTTACACAAGCATTTTGTTGTTGTTGTTATTTATGGTGGAGTGGATCATTTTCTACTGACTATAAAGGCCTTTGGCCTCTTTGTGGCCATCTGCCATTCCCTGCATTACAGTCATCGTGAACTCCTGGCTCTGTGTCCTCCTGGTTCTGATGTCTTGGCTCATGTTTTGGGTCTCTCTGATCATATTCTACTGTTGAATTGATTGACTTTCTCCATAGGCACTGAAATCCCACATTTCTTCTGTGAATTGGCTCAGCTTCTCAGGATGGCCACCTCTGATACCCTTATCAATAACATCTTTATGTATATGTTTGCCCTGCTGGGTATTTTTCCTGTCACTGGAATCCTCTTCTACTCTCAGACTGTCTCCTCCTTAATGAGGATGCCCTCATTAAGGAGGAGACAAATAAAGCATTTTCCACCTGTGATCTCACCTCTATGTGGTCTCCTTATTCTATGGAATAGCTTTTGGGGTTTATCTCAGTTCTGCTGTGGCCCATTCTTTCCCAAGAACCATGATTGCCTCAAGGATGTACAGTATGGTCACCCCCATTCTGAACCCCTTCATCTACAGCCTGAGGAACAAGGATGTCAAGGGAACCCTGGGGAGACTCCTCAGCAAAGCAGCCTTTGGTCCTTCTTGTATCACTAGCCTCAGAACTAAGTGAACACTTCAGATTCTTAAGCTATTGCTGTGAATTTACATATCCTGATTGCATTTCCTCCTTAAAGGATGTGGTTATTTTCCTTTATTCCCAAAGAACCTGTAACTTGGTACTTTATTTATCTCCCTTGTACACTGTTCACAAAGTTCCAAGTTTGTTAAACTTTTTTTTTTTTTTTTTGGTACTGGGGATTGAACTCAGAGGCACTCAACCACTGAGCCACATCCCCTGCCCTATTTTGTGTTTTATGTAGAGACAGGGTCTCACTGAGTTGCTTAGCCCCTCGCCATTGCTGAGGCTGGCTTTGAACTCACGATTCTCCTGTCTCAGCCTCCCTAAGTGCTGGGATTACAGGCTTGAGCCACCACGCCCGGCTAAAGTTCCAAGTCTGTTAAACTTTTAAAGGCATTTCTCAGACTTCCAATTTGACTTCAAGAATTTATATTACACACTAACATGGTTCCCTGAAAAATTATTGCTTGAATGCTAATGTTTTCCACCTTAATTGTATTATTATTATTATTTGCCTTTTCTAGGTGAAACAAAATTAAAGTCATCACAGCTAAAAATAAAAGACTCCTGAACACTTTCTTGTCTCTTCCATCATATGACAGCGCAGCAAGAAGATAGCCATCATTTACAAACCAGGAAGAAGGCTCTCACCAGATTCTATCTGAATCTGCTAGTGACTCAGTCTTGAAACTCCCCAGCCTCCAGAACTGAGAGAAATTTTTGTTTCCAAGTCATCATTCAGTCTGTAAGCATTTTTGTTACAGCGATCCCAGTGGCATAAGAGTGGGCATTATTGAGGGCTGTAGTTCAGTGGTAGAGTGCTTGCCTAGCATGCGTGAGGCACTGGGTTCAATTCTCAGCACCACATATAAATAATAAATGAATAAAATAAAGATCTATCGACAACTAAAAAAAATTTTTTAAAAAGAGTGGGCATTATTTATCTTGTTTCCAACTTAAATGGGAGTATTCATGATTCTTCCTTAAGCATGATGTTTTGGTTTCTGACAGTTATCATGTCAAGAAATTTCCTTTTATTTCTCATTTATAAGAAAATTTCTAAGTCTTTAAATTGAATGTTTAATTTATTTATTTTGTTTAATTTCCTTCAGAGTATAGCTACGGCTGCATATTTTGAAATATAATACAATTATTGCCATTATTTCATTCATTCAAAAAATGTTGTGGAGTGTCTGCTATGTGAGAGACTCTGCTAAAGTTGAAGATGTAATAGTAAACTAAGTTCCTCAAGGAACCTAATCTACAAGAGGGCTGTAGAGAAAAACATTCAGTTGCAACACAAGGAGATAAGGTCTCACAAAAAAAAAGCAGACATTTGATACTGTGAAGCATAGAAGCTGTACCTCATGTGGACTGGAGAAACAGGGAAGATAACTACAAAGTGGTACATGTAGTGCAGATGTGGGAGCAGTGGGAATGGGAGTAGGAGCAAGACTTCATGATATGGTACCTTGATTTTTGATTGAATGTATTACCTGTATTACTTCTCCCTAAGTTTAAAAATGTTGATGACAAAACTTCCATTGATTTGATTACCAATGTTATGCTTAAAAGTATATCCTCTTCTTCCCCCAACATCTGTTTCCCATTTAGATTATTTTTCTGATATAATGTGTAATTCAAAATTTGGATCATTTTACATTATTATTTGTCATTATATATCCTTTCAGATTGTCTTTGAGATTTGCAATCTGGTTTTAGGACATTAAAAAACTGAGACTAAGTTCTATCTTTAGATCATTGTAATGTTTCTCATCATTTCTTTCATATTACAAGGTTTCCAGGATTGATTCCCTAATTGTGATTCATTTCTTGGTTGATATTGAGGAACTTTGGGGCATTTTTCCTAGAAAGGTAGTTCAGTGAGTAGGATAGCTTATGAGTCCTTGAATGTACAAGAACTCCTCTCATCACCAAGTTATACAGCCTCACTGGACACAGAAGAGTGTTGTCACTTTTTCTTAAATAATTCGCTCATTTTGATCATTATTCTGTGGAACTTAAGGTTCTGAAGAACTTTGAGGCAAGCCTATTTTTATTTCCCTTTAATATTTATTACTATTTTGTTTACTTACTTTTTTTCCTTTCTAGATACCTGTGGAATTCTTTTTTTTTTAATATTTATTTATTTTTTTTAGTTGTAGGTGGACAGAATATATTTATTTTATTTTTATGTGGTGCTGAGGATCGAACCCAGTGCCTCACGCGTGCTAGGCGAGCACGCTACCACTGCGCCACAATCCCAGCCCCACCTGTGGAATTCTTTATGTAACCTGAAATCTTCAAAACTTTTTCCACAACCTGATCAGGAAGTAGTATTAAATTCTCCCTAATTTTGCCTGAAATATTCGGGGGGTAATCTACAAATGATACTTTTTTTTCCCCTGCTCAGTACATTTAGTTTTTCTTTCCTTTTATACTTCTCTTCCTCCTCCTCCTTTTATATCTATAAGTTCTGTATCTGGTTCTTCTGCTTTGTTCTCTTGCTCAGGAACACCAACTACATGATTGTCAATCTCTTCCTATCCACCACCCTATGTCTCATTGTTTTTAGCCCTCTGTTCTTTGACTCTGCATTTTGCAAATAATTCTTAAGCTTGTCTCCATTTCACTCATTTAATTTTAGGCCAAATGTTTGCCTTGTTTTCTGCTTCTAATATTATTTTATTCCTCTGATTATATATATATATATATATTTATATATATATTTATATTTATATATTTATTAATTTTGGTACCAGGGATTGAACCCAGGGGCACTCAAACACTGAGCCATATCCTCAGTCCTTTTAAAAAATACTTTATTCAGAGTCAAGGTCTCACTGAGTTGCTTAGCGCCTCACTAAGTTGCTGAGGCTGGCTTTGATCTCACGATCCTTCTGCCTCATCCTCCTAAGCCACTGGGATTACAGGTATGCACCACCATGCCCAGCTTATAATTTTTATTCTTGGCAGTTCTATTTTTATTTGTCTTTCTCTTATCCAGTTTATTTTAAAATTTCCCATTTTTAAAATCTTACTTTTCTGTACTTGCCTAAGTAGGTGTCTCAATATCCTAGAGACCTGAATGCAAGGCTGATGCTACCTAAAATTTCCTTTCTTTATGCAGTGAATGCTCCTCAGGTACCACCTGAGTGTTAGTTCAATATCATTTTTTTCCATCTAACTTCAGTGTTCTGACTCACTGAAGTTCTAAGAAGCAGAAATCTCTTCTGGCCTCACAGGTCACATCATCATTCCTACTTCAAATGTTATTGATACTTGGTATCAATTTATATATTTTATTATTATTTCAGATGGTTACATTAAGAAGGGGAAATCAGGCATCCACATTCCACATTTCAAGCTAAAGACCACAGAAGTAAATTTGTGTTTCCTAAAGGTGTCAGAAATTCCTATTGCTCAGAAATTAGAAGAATGAAGCAAGGGACTTCATGTTTAATTACCTCTTGGGACCTCTTTCAGTTCTAAAATATATGTGAGAGGAATTCATCAACCCACCCAGCCAGCCATCCTTTTATGTATTCACTCAAGTCATTTTTATCGTGTGCCCTCTATGACCAGAACTCTTCCATAGTATTAGTATTGTATCCATCTCGGGACTTCCCAATAGATCATAAGTATAGTGGCCAGCAAAGACTAAACTTGTTAATATTTGCTGAATGAATGAAGAATGAACTAGGGAATGCACTTACCACAAGAAAACCATATTCATTCCCAAAGAAGATACATCCACATATTTTTTGGTCACTAAGGCCAATGTTCTTTTCCAGATAGTGAAGAGAGTAAAGTGCTGACTCTCTGGTAATATCTTAGATTTAGAAAAGAAATATATGGTAATTTAGCATACTAGCTAGAAAGAAAAAATCTCCTTAAATATTTGAGGGGAAAAGTGCAAATCATATCAGAAATCCTTTCAAATGTTTTGTGGCGCTCTACCAGGTATGCACAATTGATGTGAGATTTTTAAGTTGTTTCTTATTAATTACAAAAGATTGCTTAAGACCCGAAGTAAATTCTCACTTAAGTTATTGACTATTTTTCAAAAACCAAATTCATAGGCTTGAAAATATTTCATAAGTCAAGGATCTTCACTAATTCATATTTACCTCCTTCAATCAGCCCAAATTAGTAAGATTTTTCTCAAATTATAAAGCCTTTTAGATAACATTGGCTTATCCTTTGCTCCTCCACATTAACAAGCATGCAAGCTATAGCACTGTCAATTTCAAATTGAAACATAGTTTACTAAATAAAGGCCTTTAGCCAGGTTAAAAGAACTCCGTGAAAATGGCAAAAGAGAACACTTTGGGTAGAGGGAACAACACAAGCATTGGTTCTGAAGCAGGTTGTTAACCCGGGGAACCATAAACCTTAGGTGGATCTGCAGGTGAAATTTAGGGCTCTGTGACCTTTTCACTAATTCCAGCTGAAATTTAAGATTTCCATCAATTATGAATGTAAGCAACAAAGCAAAGTAGCAGTACCTTTGATTTGGTCACCAAAAGAAATAACATAACATTTATATATCCTATAATTGTTAGCAGATGCTTAAAATGTTAAATGTCACCATTACTTCAAAATTATGGTAATTACTGAACCCAGTGCTAGATTTTGAATTGGATGCATTAGAAATGAAGTACATATGTTAACAGGCCATGCATTTGGGTCATCATATTTTGATATCTGTATTTTGATTATAACTGTTTTTTTTGTATAACACAATGTACTTCATGTTTTTGGTCTTTGAAAATATCATTCTGAGAAGTGGTCCTACTGATTTCATTGAACAAGGGTCCAGGGAGCACTCTTCCTATTTTGGAGGGATATGAAAGAGCAAGAGACCACATGGACAGAGCAAAGGAGACTGCAGGAGAAGAGAGGTAGGTAAGAAGTGGGCTCAGGTCACCTTACAATGTCCTGAAAGACTATGGTTTTTATTCTGCAGATTTTGAGAACTAACATGATCTTTCATGTTTTTAAAGGTCATACTGACTGCTATGTTGAGAACACAAGTTAGAGGGTGGTGGTTAGGGAGCCTCCTGAGGTGGCAGTCATAATAATCCCACCTAGATATGGTGGTGGCTTAGATCACTGCAGTAGCAATGAAGCTGGTGAGAAACGATCCTATTCTGGGACAATCCAGATGTGTCCAATGTAGCTGTCACCCAGGTCAATTTCATGAGTCAGTACTCTTTCCATGTTTTTAAGGCCAGTTCAAGATGATTCTCTGTCCCTGGTAATCATGGGCGTCTGGACTAAAAATTTAGGTATGAAAACAACCCCGATGGCCAATGGCCACATCAGCAGAAACGAAATGACATAATCATATTCCAAAAGAAAATGTCAGAAACAGGAAGTTTGAAATGAAGACAGTGGGACTACACTGAGTACCAAGTCTAAGTCCTTTCTTATTCTACAAGCTGTTCCAGGGCGATTTCAGCTACTTTTGGGGATACAGTGGTAATTCTTATGCTGAAAACTCCCATGTCTACCTGTCTGATATTAACTTCTCCCTGGTGGTCAAGCCTCCTGGATAGGAACATTCCCTGATGGGTCTCAAACTCTGTAAAGTCCATAGTCAATCCCATCTGGTCTCCTCTAACCCCATGTTTGGTCCCTTTTATCATCACAGCACCCCATCTACTCCAGTCATTCTGCCTCACACTCATTCTTGACCCTCACATTCTTTTCATCCTCCATGTATAATTTTTCATAAAGTTAAAAAAGAAATAATTTCTGGGAGCGCTCTTGGGCTTCTCTCTCTTCTCCATTTTCAAGTCATTACTGTAGCACTGGGCATAGGTCTCATCTTACCGAAACAACTTCTTACTGACCACCCTATGTCCAAACTACGCTCACACAAGGCCAGAAAGAATAAGGTGCTCAGGAACCCCTGCTGGCCCTGCTGCCCATAGATGCATGGAGCCCGATATTCCCTGTTCTGCACCCCTTATCTCCAACTCCAACCGAATGCCATATCTTTCCTGTCACAGAACTCACAGGACAATCAAGTCACTGTTATCAACAAGCAGCCCAGCCAGCCATCTGTCTTTGACTCTGCTTTCTCAGTTTGTGATTCTCCTGTTTGTGGCTATATTTATACCATGTAGGAAGTTCTCTAAGACACTGAGTTGGTTAAATACCCCTTGTAATTCTTTTCACACTTTGCTCACACTGACACAAGTGCATCTATATCATTATGTCATGACCAACATAGGATCCCACTGGAAGTTGCTTGTTGTCAGGGCTGGGCATATTCATTAAAAGTTTGTTGAACTACAAGTGCTCTCATCTCTAGAGGAGGATCTACCTGTCCTGGGGTTCACATGCCCTTCAGGCCTCAGGAAATGCTCTGCTACATTTACACCCTGGCTGGTTAAAGTGCTGTGAGAAATCAAAACAAGAATCCCAAGTGAAGGATGTCATCATAAAGTCTCCATTCCTGCAGCTTTGCTCTGCTCTGGCAACTGCAGCCAATAGTGGCCTGGCTCTGCTGACTTCCCCAGGCTTACAAAGAACCTCCAGTTCCTTTCTGGAGCTCATCTCACCAGATTCCTGAGCCCCATGTAACTCCATAAGTGGGACTGGCTCCCATGTCAGGGTGTTCTCTTCAGGAACCCTCATATCAACAGTTTTGAAATGCAGAGCTGGGCTGGTAAAGATTGTCATGTAAACACTGTACTCTAGGAGCCTGGCTTTCATTTCAGTAAATCTATTGCTCAGCAGAATTGAAAACAAAAACCAAAAACTACTCAAAGTGATTTATAATGGGTCTATTTTGTTCCTGAGTTATTCTGAAGCTCTTTTACTTTCTAGTTGCTTTATATCTCCCATGTCTTTCCTTACATCACTAAGCAATGGAGACAACATAAAGGCTGCTCAGACCACCCACCCACTCCTAAACCCCCCGACATTTCTAAGTAATCAAGTATTCATCCATCCAGCAAATATTTTGTGGTCACTGAGTGTCAGCACTGTTTTAGGTGCTTGGATCATAGCTTTTCCGGAATGCTAAACATCAGCTTTTCCCGCTGCTTGGCTTTCAGTAGAATAAGAGAATGAGATTCCGCTCAGGAATCTGGTTCCTTCTCCTGCAATCTAATAAGACAACCTAAGAACCTCTGACTTGGTACAAAGCCTCAGGCAAAAATCAGCCAGATTCACCTCTGAAGTCCCAGAGCAATGTTGTGCACACAGGAGGCTTGTTAAAGTAAATTGAGTAGAACAAACCAAAGGTCAGGGAAGTTGTTTTGAGCTGTATAACTCCAGCTGTTTTCTAAAGAGGGTGAAACTTTTCCCTTCAGAACATCTTAGAAGATTTGGAAGCATGCCTTTGTAGGCAAGAGCTGCATAACAGGGAGAGAAGAATGCGGAGTTCCTATAGCCATCTGAGAGATCAGAGGTATGGAGCAAAGGCAAGGAGTACAGGGAGCAGGAAAAGCCTGGGTGATAGGATGCCTTTGCCATGATCCCTGAATTTTCACACTTGCTTGCTTCCAAATGCTTCCTTGTTATTAATGATCTTTTGCTATGAGTGGAAACCAGTCAAGGAGCTGAGTTCTGCTTCCTGATCGATGGAGGGCAAAAGAGCTAGGACAGCTTAATTCAAGAGCCAAAGGCAAGAGGGCTCAGGCCAGGGTAAGCCCCAGAGAACTGTCAGAAGTCAGCTCCAGAAGGCTCTGGAATGTTGCAAAATCTGGAACTGACAGGGGTCAGAAGCAATCACACTTTAAGTCTCAGCGTGGGAAGGAGATGAGACTGAGTTTGCAGGGTTAGTGATATTTTGCCTGTACCTGGAATTTCAGAAAGAAAAACAGAACATGGCAAGGTTTTATATGCAAAAGGAGACAAAAGTACCTGTGCTAAGGGGAGAAGCAGACCCTGGAACCCAACACAGTGAAGCATCATTACATGTGTGATCACTGTAAAAGAACTGACGAGGCCAAAGGAAACTCAGACAAGATTCTTCATACTACTGCTCTTTACCATCTTTCAAAACTACAAGTGTTTGCTCTGTTGAAACAGCTACAAAATGTCAGAAATAGTTCAAACTTATTTATCTAACCTCAAAACAGGCTATTTCCCGCAAGACTTACAGCTCTGAAATATTCAACGTTCTATTTTCACAATGCTGAAATCGTTTTTGGAAAGCAAATGTTATGGAAAAAAAAAAATCAGATCTGGAGGGGCCGTGAAACATTTGCTGCAAAACGTCTGCACCTCTGGGGTGTCTTTAAAATAGTCAGTGTTTAAAAACAAATTTCCTTCATCCTTGAAAGCCCATGAAATATTCCACACCATAAAATCCTTGGCCTATTCAGACTGCTTTAAAATGCTGGATCTTTATGTAAATATATATTATCCCTGTATGTTCTTGTTCATTTGTTTGTTTCCTCCAGCTACTCAACACTCAGACAATATTCTGCATTTCCTCCCACATACAAAAAGACTGAAGTTGCCATTAATTACCTCCAGGGAATCACGAAGAAATGATGTGGCTAATTTATAAGACAAGGGGCAAATTGAACACAGTGTAGGCAAACCACAAAGGGAACTGTCCCTAATAGATGAGATAAACAAACAAGAGTTCAAGGTTTCAGTGTCAGAGCAAATATCTTAAAGCTACTAGGATAAAGAACGTACTCTTCTCAGGCACAGTGGTGCACGCCTGTAATCCCAGCGACTCAGGATGTTGAGGCAGGAGGACTCCAAATTCAAGGCCATCCTGGGCAACTTAGTGGGTCATTAAACAACTTAGTGAGACTCTGTTTCAAAATAAAAAATAAAAATGGCTAGGAATGTGGCTCAGTGGTAGAATGCCCCTAGGTTCAATCCCCAGGAACATAAAGAAGAATAAAAGAAGAATGTACTCTTCAACTGTGGGGTCCATCTGCACTACATAGTCAGTTTCATAAGAAAGTTTACTCTTTTGAGTTAGCTGCATAACTTTTTGTTCTTTTTTTGCAATATATTGTCTATGTTTTTTTGATATGGAGAACGATTCACCAGTCATGCCACATCCAGAAGAATCTCCAAATACAAGGCTATGGCTTGTGCCTTCTACAGAATTCTACCAAATAGTTGTTGAAATACTTTCTCTTCTCTAGTAAAACAATGTTAACAGATAGGTATAATCAGTTCCCCAAGCATTTTGATTTGGGGATTTAGAAATCTTCGGGATCACAGCATCCATTCCAACTTCAGAATTAAAAGAGCTGTGGGCTCCTGGTGTCCTGAGGTGACAGCTCAAGGCTATGCTACTCCCCAGGGCTCCTTTCCTCAAGGCGCTGATCCTTCTCTTTTATTTTTCTCTGCTGTCCCACTTGCTCCATTTCTGGGGCCTTTTCCCTCAGGCATGGTGGGGAGTAAAAGTCAGTTTTCCTAGCCTTCTAGCTTTTACTGTTCTTGGAAGAGAAAAGCACAAAAGCCTTTTTAACCCATGGCACTACTGCTAACAGCAATTTTGTCCTCCAGCCCCAGGAGATGCACTGTCCTAGCACAGTGGGTACAACATTAAGGTTGTCTATGTGCTGTTCTCTTCACCAGTGACTGTTTGCCACCTGGAAAATAACTACTTATTCTCAAAATTCATATCAAAATTACTTCTGCGGCCTCAGGCATTGATAGCTGATTCCTCCTGAGGTATCAGTTGTTGATATGCTTGATTCTACCTTCAGAATAAGCCAGAGCATGGGCCTGGGCTCTGCCACTTGATCCCAGCCTTCTAGTTCATTACTGGTTAGCCACTCACTCCTGAGGAAGGGTCTTTCATTTTGAGGTAACATTTGAGATAATTCCTGGGGACCTCTGGTCCCATTTCCTGGAAAAAACAGTAGTTCTTAATCTTGGCTGCACTTTAGAATCTTCCAGGGAGCCTTAAAATAACCCTGAGTTTCAGGACACAATGCAGATGAATTAAATCAGAATCTCCTGGGATGGGGTAGGGCATGGGGTATATTGGTATCCAGGTCTGAACTGATGCATTCCATAATTACAAATGACCTTGGTGTATTATATATCAGTCATAAAAATGAATAAATTGGTGTTGAATTATCAAATATTTAGAGGGAATTAATGAATGAAAAATAAAAACAAAAAGCACCAAGTTGGGTTATTACTAGTGATGCTGAAATTCTCTGTGGGTCTTATGGTGCTCCTTCCACTTCTACCAATGAACACTTTTTTAGACTGTACTTAGAAGCCTGCATGCTTTCTTATTTCTGATGACTGCATTCCAACTAAACTTCCTCTCTTGAGTCCCCATCCTGTATGGGATCTGTGGGTCCCTCTTGCTATGAAGGCACAGTTAGGGCAGAGCAGCTGGAGTGAACAGTTGGTTCATTCCAGGACTTCTGATGGTTTCCTGTGTTTTACACAATAGATATTGCTCTACTATAGTAATACATGCATACCCATGTTTAAAACAGCACAATTCACAATAGCCTAACTATGGAACCAGCCTACATGTCTATCAAAGAATGAATGATAAAGAAAATGCAGTATATATACACAATGGAGTTCCACTCAGCCATAAAGAAGAATTAAATTATGTTATTTGCAGGAAAATGAATAGAACTTGAGAACATTGTTATGTCACTAGTAATAGGCCAAACTTAGTGCCCCTCTGATTTTTGTTTTCATTCATTTATTCCCTCTAGCTAAAAATAAGTCAAACTCAGAAAATCAGTGTCATATGTTTTCTCTCCTATATGTGGAAGCTAGACAGGAAAATGGAAAAGAGAGGGGGAGAAATCCTATGAAAATCGTCAGGAAATCAGTAGAGGAAAGAAACCAGGGGGAGGGAGGAAGAAGGGAAAGGGGAAATACTGAGGAATGATATTAGCCAAATCATATTGTTATATCTTGTGCATGAATGAATATGTAACAATGAATCCCACCATGATGTATAATTATAGAGTACAATAAAAATATGAAAAAATAAAAAATAAAAATAATAATTAAAAAATACACAGCTGCTCTATGCTTTCTGCCTCACATCAGACAAAGTACAGTCTTGGAAGGAAGAGAACAAGCATGGACTTCTATTGTATAGGTAGAGTTGATTGGCTCTAAGTGTTTGCAACCCTTTGCTTTTACTGCTTGGTAGAAAAAGCCTCCCAACTGCAGATGAGTAAATCTTATGCAGGTCTAGAAAACTCTGGACCAGCTACTCTGGCTCCTGCTTAGACAACAGAGGAGCTTAGAGAACACAGGCCAACCAGGAGGCGTCACTCAAAGACTCCTGTATTTGAAGCACCTCATTTTCAGAAGACTGGATTTCAGAAGATCACCAGAAAGATCTTTGGTCCAAGAGTAGAGAATGCCAGTTTCTGTTTTCTGACCATACAGATGTGTAGAGGACCACATAGCAGGCTCAGAGGGTCTGAGTCAGAGCCATTTTATTCACACTAAAATTTTGAGCTAAATAAGGCCCTCATTCCACCCTAGGCAGTGCGGGGCATTAAACCCAGGGCTTCATACATGCTAGGCAAATGTTCTACCACTGAGCTACACTCCCAGACCCACTTTAATGAGTCTTAATATCAGATATGTGGTTAATAAAAGACCCTAGGGGGTGAAAGCTACTTGAAATCTGAAATAAGATATCATTACAGAGAATTTATACATTATTTTGGTGGCAGGAATCTGCCATGGTCAGTGGCCTACTTCAGTGTTCCAATCAGTGGCTTTCAAACAATCTTAGCAGCAAAAGATAATGCTTTTTAAAAATGAGTTTTGGTTTTGTTTGTTTAAAGAAGTTCAAGGCAAAATATAGAGGTCTCTTAGTTGAAATATATGTTGATAAAGAAGGATTAGGTAGAATTGAAGGAGATGATTAGGGTCCTTGATAAGGCTCTGTGCAATCTATAGTTCGAAAATTATTGTTTTAATCATTGGTTTAATAATGGTATATCAAGAAAAAGTGCAGGGCTATTTGGAGGATAAAAATGAATAAAGGGCTGGGGTTGTAGCTCAGTGGTGGTAGAATGCTTGCCTAGCACACGTGAGGCACTGGGTTCGATCCTTAGCACCACATAAATATAAATAAATAAGCCTGGCACCATGGTGCATGCAATCTCAGCAGCTCAGGAGGCGGAGACAGGAGATCACGAGTTCAAAGCCAACCTCAGCAAAAAATGAGGTGCTAAGCAACTCAGTGAGACCCTGTCTCTAAATAAAATACAAAATAGGGCTGGGGATAGGGCTCAGTGGTCAAGTGCCCCTGAGTTCAATCCCCAGTACCATAAATACATAAATACATAAATAAATAAATAAATAAATAAATAAATAAATAAATAAATAAATGCATACATACACACATTCATCTACAACTTAAAAAAATACTTTAAAAAAATGAATAAGCGGGGCTGGGGTCATGGCTTAAGTAGTAGCGTGTTCGCCTAGCATGCCTGAGGCACTGGGTTCGATCCTCAGCACCACATAAAAATAAAATAAAGATATTTTGTCCACCTACAACTAAAAAATAAATAGATATTAAAAAAGGAATAAGCACAAATTGTGGAATTACATGGTAAAAATAGAGGATTTTATTAAGGTCAGTCTGCATCCACCATGTGAATGAATGAATGTTAATGGGTAGCTGGGCATCTGCTAAGTTTTCAGTACAGAGAAATGTATTAGTGGGACTGAAGACAGGGATGGGGTGTAGATACAAGGGGATAAAAGTGGTACCATTAACAATAGGACTGGATCACATGAGCTGTGGTCTGAATGCTTCAAGATAATGTTAAGACTCAGTATATGCAAACATACAAGGTTTTTTGGCAATAAGTCTGAAATTTGGTGGGTTTTGTCTGAATAACCCCTCCTGGTTTTTATTTTGCATATCCAGCTATCTTATTCTAGATTTTCTTTTTATTTATTTATTTATTTGGTACCAGGAATTGAACCAAAAGGTGCTTAACTACTGAGCCACATCCGCAGCCCTATTTTGTGTTTTAGAGACAGGGTCTCACTGAGTTGCTTAGTGCCTCATCATTGCTGAGGCTGGCTTTGAACTTGGCGATTCTCCTGTCTCAGCCTCCCAAATTGCTGGGATTACAGGAGTGCGCCACTGCACCCGGCTTCTTTTTACTTTTTGATTGCATAGAGACCCATGTTTTCTCCAAATGAGAAACTGAGATTGGATAAAAATAAAATTCATCTCAACGAGCATTCAGAATAAAGCTTAAATTGATCTTCAAAGAATAAACTACTGTTTTAGAAATGTCTTTTTAATCTGCTAAATCAATAATCTAAATATGAGTACAAGGAGGTTTGGAGCAAGCACACGAAGAGTTGGGTAAGGGGTGGATAGTCATTACCAAATAGTGCAGCTGGCTAGGCTCCTTGCTCACTTCTGCCGTGGTAGTGGAAGCATGTGACTAGTGGCACCTCTGTCAGGACAGGCCTGACTTGGCACTGCAGATAGCATCTTGGCCTAACACTAGCTGGTACCTCTCCATGTACTCAACTTGGATCCTAGATCTCACACATGGGACAGTGTTCCCCCTAAGGTGAGGACCTGGGTTGTTACCCATTCCTGAGCTTCTGGCATCCTGTTCACAAGCTGTAGCATTTCCTAGGTTCTGCTTCAAACCTCTGCTTTGACACCCTCCCTCTGGATAGACTGCCTGCATGTTTCCAATTCCACTATCTCTAACCCCTTGTTTCCTTCTATACAGACTTGGGTTTAAATCGTAACTTACACAGTGATTAGGTATAGAAATAAGGACAAGTAACTACATATACTTGAGTCTGTTTCTGCCTAAGTAAAATAATAATAGTAAATAATAATAATAATTAATAATACCCATTTCTTAGGCTGTTCAAGCTGATATATGTTAGCTGTTTAAGTTATTGTTATTTGTGATGAATTTTGATAGTTTTTCAGTATGTTCTTTATTGAGATGCTGCCTTTTAGCACATACTGCTCAGTCTTTACCATATAGCTGCTCTTAGCCTTCATACACCAATACCTCAGTCCTAGGCTGGGGACATTTGTATCATAGCTCCTCAATGATACATCCATTGCTAGATGTCAGACAGGTCGGTTCTTTCCTGAACAAATCAGAGGCATGGGATCTTAATCCAGTATCTTGAGTGACTGGCAAATTTTAGGCCCAACAATCCAATCAATGACCAGTAATAAAATTTGGTTGAGTTCAATTTATGGGCTTTCTGCAGTTTCTCCTCTAATTCTTCATCCATATTGAAGACAGAATGCTCTTTCTATAACACAGATAGGCTCACATCATTGTTCTGATTAGAACTGTTCTTATCTCCTCATTGCCAATAAAGTGCAGCCCAAGTGTTTTAGTATGATATTAACAAACTTTCACAATCTGGTTCTAACTTACACTTCCAAATGCACCTCTTACCACTCCCCCTCATATCCTCTGTTTCACATCGTGGATCTACTTGTGGTTTTGAAAATAAGCCAGGCCCTCTCCAATTTCTGTGCTTTTGCATATATACTGTTTTGATTAAATTGTGCTTCCTTTTTGTTATAAATGTCCTAGTTGCAATTCATCTCTTCTGTGAACCTTCACTAACTATTTAGAAGCCATAACTTATTTCTCTTTTTTGTGGCTGGCACACTTTATAAACACTTCTATGTTTGCTTTTGTGACATCATATCATAATTCCTTGATCTACATAGCTGCAGAAACAAGATCTTATTCATCTCTGCTCATTAAGGAACTAGACTGGGCTTAGTAAATGCTTAGTGGATGCTTGCTGAATGGATAGAAAGATGGATGGAATCTTCAACTATCCATGATTGACTTTTGACTGCACACAAGTTTAAGAGTGAAAGAGGGTGGGGAGATTTCTGTAGTATACACAGAAGTAGGAAAAACAAGAGGGGGGCCTTTTTGAGTGGAGAAAGATGTTTTAAATAGACCTTTCCCTCCAGTACAATTTTAGCTATTTCAAAGATTGTAAATAGTCTAAAAAGGAAATAACCACAGTATAGGAGAGAGCATATATTTCAAAAACCACAGATCAAGAAAAATAAATTAGCTGTAATTTAGGATATGGTCTAAAGCACCAAAATGTTCAGTTCATCAAATAGGAATAAGCAGATAATCCTCAAATTTCCTTTTTAAATCTTCTGAAAATTATATGTAGAATTTTGTAGATAAATGTATTTTGGAGGAGAGGTGGCTCTTTATGTTTCTCCTTTTTTCTTTCTTTCTTCTCAAAGGGACTCGCAACTTAAAGATGTTTAAGAATCACTACCATTAAATTCCATCCTATATAATATAAACCCAAGGGTAATGGGGTAAAATAATTAGTCAGAGTGATGAGATTGTGTTTAGGAATTTAACCACATAATCCTGCTGAACCACAAGTATTTTCCCAAGATCCTTTCCTGAAAGGGACATTATTAAACTCTGTAAAGAACTGAGCTAATAATAATTTGCCTAGACATCAACAGAATTCTTATGTATGTTCCACAGCCCTTAAACACTGAAAAAAATTCCTTGATTAAGAAAATCATTTTAAATTTTACGTTTCTCTGGAAACTGATCACCATCCCATAGATACAAAATGTTTTCCCTTCCTTCACTTATCTCCTGGAGCATGAAGAGCTTTAGTCCAGGGACAGCTACATTTTCCAGCATCTGCTCATACATACAATATGGACAGTCAAGTAGGTAACTTCTACCTACTATTTCCTCCATCCTCTCATCAAGGGGGAGAAAAAAAGAAAAAAAAGGCACAGGAGTGTAGGGCTTAAACCTACACCACAAGTTAAGTTGAGACTTTCTAGAAATCAATGTGGTAATAATGTATATAGCATTATGGACATTTTCATGCTCTATGAAGTTACAAAATATTGGATGTCCTGTGATCTAGTAAATCTAATTCTATTTATCTGTTTTTTTTAAAAAAGTAATTCAAATGACACAAAAGTTATATGCACAAAAATGTTTCTTATATTGCCATTGTAATTATAAAGAAGTATAAATAGCTTAAGTGTGCAAAATTAAGGGAATGGTTTAGTTAGACTACATTAATACAATGATATATTGGAACAGCCATTAAGTAATATTTATGATTTTTAATAACATGAGAAAATTCCATGACTACACAGAGAAAGGGTTACAGGAATATAACACAACGGAAATAATAGTTGTCTTTGGGATAGGATTATGGGATTTTTTTCCCCTCATAATTGCTTTTTCCAAATATTTTAATAATGAGATGTGTTACTTTTTGTAATGAGACAAGAAAACACAAAAATGAGAGGAATTCAGAATAGAAAAAGTACTAGGTTCAGAAGCAATGACCCAGTTCTGATATTGCCCTGCCACTGTCCAGGTTTACTCCTTTGGTCAAATCTTTCCCCTCTGAGCCTTGTTTGCAAAACTTGCAAGCTGGACTCACAGATTTATTTTTCTTTTCTTTTTTTAAAATTTTATGTATTGGTTATTTTTAGTTATACATGACAGCAGACTCCATTTTGATGTATAAGCATGGAATATATCTTATTCTAGTTAGGATCCCATTCTTATGGATATACATGATGGTGGAATTCACTGTGTTGTTTTCATTATATGTACATGGGGAAATTATGTCAGATTCATTTCTGAGGTCTCTCCATATTTAATTTTAGTTTTTTGCTTCAACCAGTTCTTGCCTAGTTACCTCAGGGGAAATGTCTTTTTTTCCTAGTTTTTCTTCATTCTTTTCTGGAGAAAAGATGGCACTGGATCTAGATTGTTCAACATAGGGCCATGGCTGACATAAGATATCTAGAAAAAGCTATGCATGCTGAAGTCATGAGGACATAGCTAAGACCTAAATAGTTTTCACCTAACACTGTTCAATTCTCCTCAAACCACCCTCTCATACTTACTTTCCCTTAGTTATTTTTGCCTTAAACAGTTTTAAATAAATGAAAGACTCTTCCAAATGTACCACATTTTGGTTTCATCAAATTACAGAAACTTTCATTATTTAGTTCTTTTCTTTTTATTACAACTACAGTTTTCAAGTCATAATACAGGCAGTTGGGATTTTCATGGGCTGGTATTCAGTTCCAAACAATTCCTTTGTAAAGGAGTTATCTATTTTGAGAGTTTACTTTTCCCCTAGATGCCCTCTTCAGTCTTAATATTAGATGAAAATTCTTGATACTCAGTTCTAAATTGTGATTGCCCAGGTTTCTTTTCATTTTTCTTTAGGTGCTAGGGATTGAAACCAAGGCCACGCACATGCTAGTCAAGTGTTCTACCATTGAGCTATGTCCCTAGACCCAGTTGTCTTCTTTCAAGCATTTTCCTGCCTTTATATTCATCTTATCCCTGTCCTAGATTTCTGTCAAGGACCCAGGCTGCAGAGCAAAATTCCAGGAAGAGAAGTCATCTTCCTGGTCACCCTCCTAACCCTTCATTTTTAACAGAAGAACAGACCTCAGAGAGTGTTACAGCAAGGCAGAGGCAGCACCAAAAGGGAGAACCAAAAGGACATTATGACTAAAAATCACATGTCATGACCCCAAATTGATGAACATTGATATTTGTCTTTATTTGACTTTTTTAAAGTACTAAAGCATTATGGCTAGAGCTAAAGTTCTATCCCCATACCTTCCTTCTTTCCTTCTCCCGGAGTACCATCAATTCTAACATTGATATATATTTTTCCCTCTCTGCTATTACAAATAATGCTGCAATGTACATTCTTAATAGTGCCTCTTTGCGTAAAGAGAGATACATCCACAAGTGGAATTTCTGGTTTTGAGATTCTTCAACTTGATCAGATTTTATAAAATTATTCTCTAAATTGGTTCTTCCAATTTGCACTTTGGCCAGCAGTGCATCAGATCTTACTCTCCATGTTCTTGATAATCCTGAGTGGTATCAAACTTTTTAAGCTTTGCCAGTCTAATAGCTCTAATAGGTCTCAAGTGGAATGTCATGTCTATTTTTAGTTTCTTTACCAGTGAGAACGGGAACATTTTCATATCTTATTAGTCACTAGAGTTTCACTTTCTAAGAACTGTTTCTTCATATCTTTTGTTCATTTTTCTGTTGGGTAGTTTGCTATTTGTATTGATTCCTAAAGGTTTGGGCTATTCTTAGCTGCTTGTCCTTTCATATTAATTACAGGTTCAGATTGTTAAATTCTAGTAATACTGTATGGCTTTTTTTTTTTTTTAACTGAATTATCCCGCATTTACAGATCCAAAATCTTTCCACATTTTCTTGGATTTTCAATGTAATTATATTACCTATAAATGAGAAGAAAATTTTATTATTAAACTTTCATTTTCTCTTAAAAAGTCTCTTGCCAGGCATAGTGGTACAATCCTATAATCCTAGCAGCTTGGGAAGTTAAGGCAGGAAGATTGCAAATTCAAAGCCAGCCTCAGCAACTTGACATGGCCCTGAGCAACTCAGCAAGACCTTGTCTCAAAATAAAATATAAAAAAGGGCTGGGGATGTGGCTTAGTAGTTAAATGCCCTGGGTTCAATCCCTGGCATCAAAATAAACAAACAAACAAACAAATAAAAATACTCTTATTGCATTGGCTAGTTCATTTAAAGCAGTATTGAACAGCTGCAGTGATAAAGGGCATTTTACATTTTCATCCTGATTCTAATGGAAATTTTTTAAAGTTTCACCATTAGAGTGAGTATGGCCTTTAAAATAGGTACTTTTTTTTTTTTTTAAATCAGAGTAAGGATGATCCCTTCTATTATTGGTTTGCCAAGAGCTTTTTTTGTTTTTGGTACTGGGGATTGAACTCAGGGACACTAAACCACTGAGCCACATCTCCAGCCCTATTTTTGTGTTTGTGTTTTATTTAAAGACAGGGTCTCACTGAGTTGCTTAGTGCCTCGCCATTGCTGAGACTGGCTTTGAACTCGCGATTCTCCTGACTCAACCCCCTGAAGTGCTAGGATTATAGGTGTACGCCACTGTGCCCAGCTGCCAAGACCTTTTAACATCATTTTGTGTTGAAACTGATCAAATGCTTTTTCTTATCTGTTAATGGGACCAAAAATGTTATCTCTCCAAGTTTCTATGGTAAACATGAAGATGCTCTATCTAAATTTTCCTTCAGAGAACTTGGTGACTCAGCTTCTGGCAGTTTCCAGTTATTAGGACCGCCACATTTGTCTCACTTCACCCTAGAGCATGCCCCTCCCACACCCAGTGATTGATGGAGGAAGACATGTGAAGTGCCTGGTCATTGTGGGTCACAATGGAGCAATCTGTTGAGTGAAATATGCATCAAAGCTTCGCTGGGCTTGGCGAGGCTTTGTGAGCCAACACCACAGTTCTAATTTGCCCTGTGTCCACTCCTGCTGGATTGTTTCCTTCCATATATGTTAGCAAGCAATAAACATACTGCACACTGAACTCTACCTCAGCATCTGCTTTCAGAGGATTCAAGTTGTGGCAATCTGTTTAGATATTTTTAAGTGCTAAAAATAAAATATTTGCTTTCCCAGGGAAAATTCCCCTTAGTCTTATATATGACTGTACTCAGTTTCATGTGACTTCAGCTTTTATTCATTCATCTGCCTCTGTATCTGCTATTATTGTATATACCCTACACATATCAGCTGCCTGGGGTGCTATCAGGTGCCATCTATGGTTGTAGGACTATTCTTTCTGAAAAAGTAAATACTATGTTTTATAACCAGCACTATGTTTTTATTCTTTAGCTTAGCTTGAATTTCAAAGCATCCCAACCCTTCCAGACAATTTCACTTTTCTCTAAGGAGCAGTTGTCCAGTGGAGTTTGTGTTTAAGAGATTTTCTTCTTTGAGACTGGGCCACTGATAGCTTTGACAGTGCCATTCATTTGGGAATCACCATCTTCCTCACTCAAACCTACTCCAATCTATGGGCCAAGAGAGCGTCTCAGAGTCTAAGATGGAACCCAAAATGTGACAGAACCCTTCAGAACAGGAACTTACCTCAAGTACATCTCTGATGGGCTTAAGGACCATAAAAAACAACAGAATAAAAAAGGAACAGAAATTATAGAAAAAAAAACACATGAACTTACATGATTAAAAAATTAAGGATGCAGCTATTTATAGTTACTGTTAATTTTGCTCAGAGGAGCTTTCTCTTCTTACCAGAAGGTGACAGAGAGGGTACAGTTAGTTTATTGGCCTCCCACTCCCATTTTTAGAAAAATACAAAAACAAACTTCTTTTTTAAAAGAGAAAGATAAATAACTTTTACAATTCAGGACTTTTAAACTTTAGTAATACACTGATTTTCAGGTTCTACCATTTAATGGAATTATTAGAAATATCTTTGAGAGTTGCTAGAGATAATCATTGTTGATCTCTGTACCACATGGATTGAATAAAATATATTTGACTTTAAGAAAGGATTATGAATTCCTCTAGCAGTTATGAATATGTGGTACAGAATCTACAAAATGAGGTCATTATAATTAATGGAAAATCTGGTAAGAACAACTGAAAAGTAAAAATCTTTATACATCACTGATTTATAGGAATTCTGATTTGAAATATGAAAATGTAATTTTGTAAGTCAGTATTTGATTTTGTAAATTGTGTTATAATGTACTCATGTGTAAGAAGAAGGACTAGATTAGATGATAACCAGAGTCTCTTCTACTATTATATGTATTTCCTGTTTTAGAGATGAGGGCAAGAAAGATACGTGACTCACCTACATTATATGCTAGCTAGTGACAATACTGTCTGTAAAACCCAAATTTTCTGACCCTTCATTATCTTCACTATCTGGCTTTAAAAAGATGACTCTCCATAAAAAGCTAGCTTGACCATGGCTTCTGCCCATACAAAAAGACTAAGTTCATTACAGGTTTGTTTAAAATACCACATAACTCAAAATAGCTGTGGTATCTTCAGAGACAGGTTTATTTCAAAAAGAAAAGAACCCCTGATGAGTTGCTGGGATCTGAGTCTCTAGAAGACGGCTACCAGGTAAGAAGACCAAATGGGACAATTCCTAGGAAGAGCAGAAGGATGGGGGCGGGAACGGGGAGATGAGTGCTTCCAACACTGAACCTTATGGAGGAGGAGGCAAGCTGTGCTCTCTACCCACAGCACAAACAGGGCAGGAGGGGCCACTGTAGTGGTAAGGGGTCAGAGACAACCCTCCTTTAGACAGGGCCTGGATAAGAGAATAAACCTGAGACAAATTTAATGGTCTTTGCTGGAGGTTGACTCACAAAAAACAGTTTGCCCTGAATCTAGTCACTGGCTTAGGATAGCAAATAACCAACCCTTTTTTTCAATGGCTTATCTCCCTTGAAAGCCTGATTTTAAATGATTGGGGAAGTGAAAAATTTAAAAGTAATGCTACAAGTTGAGGTTTCACTTAATAGAAGTCAGATCTATTTTTCAGAGTCCTCTGCAGGTGGAGGGCTACAGAAACTTTAGACATTTGTGGCTTGGCATCTGCAAGGCTCCGTTCTGCTTTTCTCCTTGCTGTGGCCAGAGAATGCCGGCCATTCTGTAATGGTAGGTCTACTTTGCCAGAAAACTCACATATTTGTGGGTGGAGTCAGTTGGGAGGCTGGAGAGAATTTTCAAAAGTCTGCATTGGCCAAACACTGCAGGGACTTCCAGAGGGTGAAAAATAATACCTTGGGGGTTAGCAAATTTCCACTGTTTGTGGAGCCAAAGTTGCAGCTCTGGAAACATGGCAAGTAACGGATCACTACAGGGGAGGGAGAGCTGAAAGCTGGATAAGTGACATGTGCCTTTACTGTGTCACTGAGAGCACTAGTAAAGGCTCCTAGAGCCACCCTGGGCTATCTGGGTTATGGCCCCGGCAAAATTCATCTTCAGGGCTGCAACTACAGATTTCTCCTTAAAGCTTGGAAATTAGGGCACCGCCGCTATCCAGAGAGTTAAGTCAACATACAGTAAATTAAGGGCATATACAAAGTTACCTTAAAAGAGCAGATCTTGCTGGGCATGGGGGCACACCCTCATAATCCCACAATCCTGCTGAAGCAGGAGGATTGCAAGCTTAAAGCCAGCCTCAGCAATTTCGTGAGGCCCTAAGCAATTTGGCAAGACTCTGTCTCAAAATAAAAAAATAAAAGTGGCTGGGGATGTAGCTCAGTGGTTAAGCACCCCTGGGTTCAATCCCCAACACCAAAAATTTTTTAAAAATATAAAAAAGAAAGAAAGAAAACAAGCAGATCTCAATTTTGAGTTCATAAATCTCTGTAAGGAACTGATCAAAAGCTGTTCATGCTACCTTTTCACTCAGTCAGATATAATGTCCAGCTACGGCTTTGGAATGAATGGGCTCAGGTTAAGACTTAAGAATCTGTGCCTTAAAGAGACAGAACAGCCCTATGTTACGGAAACATCAGACTGAGAGTGTTATTTCTACTGAAGAATATGTCTTTTAGAAAGGAGGGTTGTCCACAGTTATAAACAAAGCAGGAACAGCCACTGAGACACAGGCTGATGGTGTACTCCCAAGGACAGTCCAGGACAGAGCCTAAGCAAAGGACATTGATATTCATTCCTCTTCCCAAACCTGACTTTGCTGAGCATAGCCTTTGTCTAGTTAGAATACACATCTAACAATTTCCAAAAAAATCCCTTTTGGTCTTAATTTTCATTGAGCAACCATTTGACAAAAAGCCACCTTGTTCTATAGATCTGCCCACAGGGACAGAGTGTTCTAGTTTTGCCAATATGAACATTCCAGTATGCATGGCAGTGACAGTTCATTTTAGAGACAAGTAAACTGGCATTCTGTTTTATACATTTGTCTTCTAAGCTTGTATAAATTCACTCTTCAGAGTCAGATCCACTATCAGTGTGCTGAAAATCAGATTTTTAAGCCTATCATATTGAAGTCTAGAATATTAAAATACCAGCTGCTATCTCTGGCAATTGGCTAGTCATACACTCCCACCAACAACAACCATACTTACCTTTTACAGGACATCGGATTGTCACATTTGCTTGAAGGGCTGCCTCCACGATGCCTCCCACCACAATGGACAGATGGTTGTGCTCTGGTTTGGTGATATTTCTTTCAACAGACAAGATGACAGGTGCCTCTAATTCAAAGGGAGCAGGAAACCATGTTAGGTTGAGGCTTTAGTTGTTTGATAAACTATTCTGCCTTTTGTAAATTTGTTGAGCTCTTTGAGAGCAGGGTAGAGTACTGGTCCTCTCTACCCACCATGGTACACCATGGAGACTGGCACATACATAACTAGAGATGCTCAGTAAACAGATGAACAAAAAGATGGGTGGAGAGACAGATGGATGGACAGTTGGCTGGATGCTTTCAAAGGTACCTTGCAACAACTATATGTAGACTGTGAGGATATTTTGCTTTTATAATCATAATTAAGAATAATTCCTCTTTGATAATTTGAAGAAGAAGGAATTCAGAAGTTCAGAAGAAGCAAGGAAGACATGGAAGGGCAGGAATGATGTCAGTGCCATGCGGCCTGGGATGAGTTGAAGCAGGGCCAAAACACACCAGGGCTTGTGACCACTTGACATTTTATGGAAGGGGGTATGGGCTGAAGGAGACAGAACCAAATGTCCTGATCCATTTTTTTGTCCCTTGGTAGGAGTTATCCTGGATGGAGAAACTTCTAGGAGCCCTCTCATCTTGAGCTAAGAATAAGACAAGGTTCTATTCAGTTAAAACATTTCCCAAATGCCCATTCTGGGGTAACAAGATTAGAGGTACTCCTCCTCTATAATCACAAAGACTACCTACCAGTGCAGGGGATGCAAGTGAGTATTTTCAATGTAAGCACAGGATCTAAAATGTCCCTTACAAAGTTTTCCTGTATATGGTGCCAGAGTCAGGCTGGTGTGTCCTCTCCAGAATAAAACTAGGGTTCCTGAGCTCTTTCAAAGCTGTATTAGAGAAAATCATGTAGGAAGGAGACCACAATTCTTATTGAACTTCTTCTAACAATGCCTTTGCGTGCTCATGCAAAAATCTTCCTTCTCTGGGCTTTTGCTCAAATCCCAGTGAAAGAACTTAAGTAGAAGACTTCTCTTTTTTTAAAATTTTTTTTAATTGTAGATGGACACAATACATTTATTTATTTATTTATTTATGTGGTGCTGAGATTGGAACCCAGTGCCTCATGCTTGCTAGGCAAGCGCTCTACCACTGAGTCATAACCCCAGCCCCAGATAGAAGATTTATTAAGAACCTTCCAGCTACACTTCTCTCACTCAAAGTATGGTTCAGAGAGGCTCCAAACTCATCTCAATTTAAAATAAAATGCTATTATTATTTAAAGAAAATATATTAACTGCAAGGAGGGCCTACTTAAAATATCATTCACACCTTTCTATACTTCAGAAAATCTCAACAGAGAAAACATCAGAAGTACCCAATTTATGGAACTACCTGAGGTTATTACAAGTAGATTAGAAGAGTCTGCAAGAGAAGTTCAAATTTCTCATTTTAATTAATGTGAAACAAATACTTGCATAAAACTTACAGGAAAAAAACCAACAACCCCAAAATGATTCAAGAATGCAAAGACTTTCACATCCTTGAATTTTGATACCTAGTTAACAGATTAATTTATTAACTCATTCAGGAAACATACTTCCTGTCTGACATGAACAACAGGAATACAGAGTTGGAAAACATACACTCTTGCCCCTGAGATGCTCAAGGAGTGGTGGGAGACATCATTACTGCTCAGGATTATGGGCATTGATATGGAGAAAGAGGCTGGTTGCCCAGGGGTTACACAGTGTTATGTAGGGTCAGAGAAGGCAACATCCCAGAAAGGATATCGACAGCATTCCTCTACCACAGCACTATTGCAGTGGTGGGGTTCCCTACTCTGGCATTAATATGTGAGCTCCTGGGCAGTGAACCATGCTTCTTTTTTTTTTTTTTTTGGTACTGGGGATTGAACTCAGGGGCACTCGACCACTGAGCCACACCCCCAGCCCCATTTTGTGTTTTATGTAGAGACAGGGTCTCACTGAGTTGCTTACCACCTCGCCATTGCTGAGGCTGGCTTTGAACTCGCGATTCTCCTGTCTCAGCCTCCCTAAGTGCTGGGATTACAGGCTTGAGCC
>CM053401.1:132588311-132618676 GCA_028644305.1 Xerus rutilus | reverse complement strand
TTGGTACTGGGGATTGAACTCAGGGGCACTCGACCACTGAGCCACACCCCCAGCCCCATTTTGTGTTTTATGTAGAGACAGGGTCTCACTGAGTTGCTTACCACCTCGCCATTGCTGAGGCTGGCTTTGAACTCGCGATTCTCCTGTCTCAGCCTCCCTAAGTGCTGGGATTACAGGCTTGAGCCACCGCGCCCGGCTCGGACCATGCTTCTTTAACCTGTTTTATGTTATATGCATGGTTAATGCATAAGAGAATAATGACACTTCAACAAGCTATTTTGGTAACCATGGTGTTCTGGAGAAGAGAATCAAGGAAAGATCATGTGTGGGGGACCAAGCATTGCATTCTCCTAGTGAGCATGGGGCAGTGGAAAGTACCTTGAGAAGTGAAAGGACAGGAACCTTTTGACTGATGGAGGGCTTTGGTTGTCACAGCTCATCCTCTGGCTCTCAAGGACCTTATACTGGCTCTACTAGGAATTTAGATTATTCTGGAATGGGCTTAAGGGGAAACTTGAGAGCTGCAGTGTGCATGTGCTTGTGTGTGGGTGTGCGCATGTGAATGTGCATGTGTGTGTGTGTGTGGGGGGGTTCTATTCCCTGAGGAATTCCAAAACATTAGAACTGACTCTGGAAAGGAGATAATGTTCACAGGTCAGAATAATCCTGGAAAAAACAAAGGTGGCCTTGAGAAGGCAACCAGAGAAGGGGCTCAGAATCTTTAAGCTATGCATATTCAAGGGCCTTTTAAAATCAACTGGTCCAGTTTCTCCTCAATTAGAAAATGTGAAGCACCTACCACAAAGCTCAACTCTTAGTTGACCAAATGCCAGACTCTAAACCCTGATATTGTTTCTCTTCTCATCTAAGTCTATTTGAGCCACAGACACCAGAAAACCCAGAGCAGGGAGGTCGGGAATGGCTCTTGTTTTATTTTTACAGAACATAAGCCTGCCACAAGAAGCACTGCCACCTAAAATGTTCCTTTATAATAAAAGCACATTTTAATATCAAAATGACATTGTCCAGCTCCTGTGAAGACACACATTAATGTAAAGTTGCAACCTCCAGGAGGTGTTTCTAAGGATTGGCAGGTATGCTATCAGGAGGGCTATGTCAGTCTTGACAGTATAATTACTCTTTCCTTTAAAGAAAAAGAAAACAAAACCTTTAAACCTTAAAGAACATTTTTAAAAGCTTAAAACTTTAAAAAAATTGGAGGACTTTAAAGGAAAGCAAAGTCCATAATATTAATACCACCAATTAAATCTGCCTCCTTAATCCCCAATTCTTCAAGAGTGAGCTCTAGAATAGCCACTTCCAGAGGATGGGCCTCAGTCCATCAGCACTCACATAACCTAGGAACATATTAAAAACACCAGTTCTCAGACTTATCCATACCTACTAAGGCAGAACCACAAGGGTAGGGGCCAGCAATCTATGTTTTAACAAGCCTCCAGGTAACTGTGATGCAGCTCAAGGTTGAAGACTGCTGCCGTGGAGTTTAATGTTAAAAACAGAACAGAAACAGACATTCTAGGTTTCAACCATGGGGATTACCTGCATATAGCACAGAAGAACTTTCCACATCAGAACCAAGATGATTAGCTACAGAACATTCATAAATTCCTTGTTCTTTTCTTGTAGGTTTCTTTATCTGTATTCTCCCAGTTCCATCCAAAATTATCCTGTAGAAGAGTTATAAAAAGGGTGCATTCAAGTAACACATTTAACTTCCCTAGGGCCACAGCAAGTTGCAGAGAAAGAAGGAAAACAAAATTACAGGCCTTGCATGATGATCTTGTCAAGCATCCTACCTATAAGGCATGCAGATCAGGAGGGCCGGAGAGTCTCTTCTCTTGGCTTAGGTTCACTGCACCATTAGAACTGGACAGTGCTTGGACAGCCAGCATCCCATCTCCCTTTATATGAGAATAGACTTTTCTGGATGAAATTTATGCTTAGTCTACCCCATTTTTAAACAAACCTATTAGTTTTCTGGGTATTAAATCCTCATTTCCTGCCCAAATCCTTCCTAAGAAGCTTCAAGTATGAGTTTTCACACTGAGATCAAGCGGGCTTTGGTTAAGGCCACTCTGCTCTAGATCACTGTCTCACCATCACTGTGTGAAAAAATCAGTTGAGGTAACAAGCTAAGGTTGCAGTTTATACTGAATTTAGACCATGCCATTAAGAATCAGGGATAGTGGGGCATGATGGCACATGCTTCTAATCTCAATGGCTCAGGAAGCTGAGACACAAGGATCTCAAGTTCAAACCCAGTCTCAGTAACTTAGTGAGGTCCTGAGCAACTTAGTGAAATCCTGTCTCAAAATAAAAATTAAAAAAAGCTGGGAATGTGGCTCAGTGGTTGAGAGCCCCTAGGTTCAATCCCTGTACAAAAAAAAAAAAATCAGGGATAAACTGCATGAGTCCCTTATAGTTTTCCAATTACTGATATTCCTAAAAGCCTACATGAAAATACCACTTTGACAATCAGGTGTATACTAATTAGGTAATTATTCAGAAAAATGAGAAAGAATATTCTGTTTTTAATTTTATTTTTCCTAATGATTTGGATCTATTTCTAACCTGGACCAATGGCCCATATATTATTTATTTTCCCATCGCACTTTATAGATCTTAGCAACATGGATCAGTCTGACTTCTAAACATAGCACTTCTTCATGCATTTCTTCAAGAATTGAGATGAGCCATTTCTTTACTTCCTGTCACTTCATGTCGCTCACCCTATGCTCCAGCCATAACAAACTTGTTTCCAGAAAATTCCATGATCTTTCATCACCCTGAGCTTATGCATATGTTGTTCACTTTATCTGAAATGGCCTTTTTTCTTTCTGCAAAATTTCGTCCTAACTCACTGGGTACTGGACACATGTAATTTCTCCTGTAAAGTTTTCCCTGATACTCCTACATTTATCTTCTATCCCCCCTGGGCTCCTTATTCTCTGGTTCAAGTATTTATTTGCTGAAATATCTATTTCTTCCCACTAGAGTGTGATCTTTTCAAGGTCAGGGGCCAAATCTTATTCACAGCTGTGAATTCTCACTGCTTAGCACAGTGAGTTTTATATACCAGTTCTCAAAAACCTTTGATAACTAGATGTATGAATGATCAGAACAGAACACAGTAATGGCACAGAGGAAAGGTACAAGAAGGATGTGAGGCCCCCCTGCAACACACGTATGAAATACACAGAGTAGAAGTCAAGACAGACGAAGTGCTCCACAGCAACAGCACTGTGGCAGACTTGCCTGTCTGCAAGGATAGATTTTCACTGTCAAATTACCACTGAGGAGGAGCAGTTGAAAACAAAAGTATGACTCCTAACTATACAGACATGAAAAATAAATATAGCAACTTATTTTCTTAATTTTTTCAAACATGTTTGTATGATTGATCAATTCTCAATTTGTTTGGTAGTCCTCAATGAAGAAATCAATGATATTTGAGATCGCTGAGCACTTGTGAGACTTACATTCCAAGGGGGTACCACCCAGGAACCTAAGCCAGATTAGCCCCTGAGCTGGAGAACCAGCAGACAGAGCTCCTAACAGATCTGACCATGGCCTCTGCTGCACAATCTTACTGTCAACTTGAGGTAATGACAAGGTTGACCCTTCTATAGACACCATCCTTAATTGACTCACCCATAGCCTTCCCTTCTTGGCTAAGATTTCTTACTCAACTGACATCCAAACAATATTCCACACTTACATGGTTTCCTCTTACAGGACAGAGGTTCTTAGAAACATAATTCTATTTCTGAGTTACTTCAGTTGAAAAGATTTGTGAGACTCAGAAAAATATATTTGAGAACCTTTGTTATGTACAGGAAATTAAATATAAATTGAACAAATGAATTGGGTAGGTTTCAGAAAAAAAATGAAAAGTGGATCTTATTCTCTTAAAAAATGAAAAACAAAAACTTTTATTAGACATATGGAATTGCTTCAGTTTTGAATGGGTGATCCTTAAGCATGCAGAAACACATCTGAGTCAGATTTACCATGTCAAAACCTTTTCTTTACATGAGCTCTATGAATCTCAACCTCAGAAACTTGATTCCATTTCATCAAGTTAAATTTATTTATTTGTTTGTTTTGGTACCAGGGATTGAACCCAGAGGCATCTAACCACTGAGCAACATCCCCAGACCTTTTTTAAAAAACATATTTTTAGAGACAAGGTCTCACTAAATTGCTTAGGGCTTCACTAAGTTACTGAGACTGGCTCTGAACTTTTGATCCTCCTGCCTCAGCCTCCCAAGCTGCTGGGATTACAGGTGTGTGCCACCATGCCTGGCCTCATCAAGTCAACTACTGACAACTCACTTTGACACATATTTATTCGAAATGCTCATGTTTCTCTACATCACTGTAGTACTTGTGTGACCATAGGTCAACTCATCAGCTTTCTCAGGCTACTTCCTTACAATGCATATAATGGAATTGCTGAGCCAGACAGCAGTCTACAGAGGGTGGTCCATGGACCTCATGTGTCAATGAGAGGAAACTATGTTCCTCGTAATACTGAAACATTATTTGCCTTTTGCACTGTTGTGTTGACCTTTGTACTGATTATTCAAAGACAGCGATGTTCAAACTGCTGGCATGAAGCAGGCAATGTCATCCACGTAGTCACTGTGGTCTGGACTACCACACACTTGCAATAAAAACAAAAATGCTAGTATCACTTCAAGATGTTCCAAATGAAGTAGTAAAACTTGCTAATTTAACTAAACTTCAACCCAGTACAGAAGTAGGTAATGTTCTGTAGACCAAACAGGAAGTGTGCACACAGCGGAAGTGCTGTGAAGTATGCTGGGGTGATTGAACTGTCAGCTTGTGTTTTCATGGAGTATGATTTTTGTTTGAAAGAATGACTGGCAGACAAGCTATGACAAAAAAAGTCCACACTGTGTTTTAAACTTGGATATTTAGCAGGTACATGTATAATTTCAAATGAACAAAGTAAACTGGTTAATTCAAGGAAAACAACTGACAGTATTTGTTGCCAATGATAAAATCTGAGCTTTCAAGCAAAAATTAGAATTTTGGAAAACTAGCATCCACCTGGCAGATTTCCAAAACAAGGATTTTCCTAATGGTGATATTAAAGTATATGTGAATTTTTATATTGAATAAAGAAATGCACCAACGTTTTAGAAGATCTCGTATAACTCAGTGAGCCAATATTTTACCAAAGATCAATGAAGGATATTATAAACTCTTGCATGGGTGAAAAAAATCTATTCAAAGTACAAGGTAAAAATCAGTAGATTTCATTGAACAGAATGCCGACGTTTCACACATACGATTTCTATTCCACATTCCACCTAATCTTTGAGAAACTACCATTTGTCCAGATTTAGTGTTTTTTTTTTTTTTTTTTGCACCAGGGATTGAACTTAGGGGTACTCGACCACTAAGCCACGTCCCCAGCCATATGTTGTGTTTTTAGAGTCAGAGTCTCACTGAGTTGCTTAGCGCCTCGCCATTGCTGAGGCTGGCTTTGAACTCATGATTGTCCAGTCTCAGGCTCCCAAAGTAGATTTAGTGTAGTATTAAAGGGGAATATCCACAATTATCTGAAAAATGCATTAAGATATTCCCTGTTCTAACACATTCGTATGAGGTAGTTTATTCACCATGTTTCAACTAGATCAATATACCTCAATAGGTGCAAAAGCACATATAAGAATCCCTGTATGCATGTATAAGAATTTTGTGTATGTGTGTGTGGTAGCAGAGATTGAACCCAGGGCTGTGCACATGTTAGAGAAGCTCTCTAGCATTAAGTTACATCCTCAATCTTTTTTATTTTTTATTTTTTAATTTTTTTTAGTGTTTTTTTTTAAATTTAATTATTTTATTTAAATGTGTTTCAAGTCATAGTACATAAACAGAGCTCAGTTTTTCCATTTCTCTGGTTGCCAATCAGATAGAGTCACATAATTTGTGTCTTCATACATGCACCAGGGGCAGTAACGACCCTCTCAATTTTTTAATTTTGAGATAGCATCTTGCTAAGTTGCTGAGGCTGGCCTGGAACCTGTGATCCTACTGTCTCAGCCTCCAGAGTAGCAGGAATTACAGGTATGTGCCATTGTGTCCAGCTAAGAATGTCTTTTATTAAGCCAGATCCTAAAGAGATTTGCAAAGATATAAAGCAATTCCACCATTATCAGTAATTTGGGGTGGTGGGTATTGCTTTTCAAAAAATATTTATATAAACATGCAATGGGCTTATTATCATTTTTTTTAATAAATGAATCAATAGAGATGTTCAAATTGTTTCTTGGTTTTAATATCTAACAAGCTAAACATCAATAAGTATAACTCAAATTAACAAAAACTCTTGAGTTCCTCAATCATTTTTAAATTTAAAGGGGCCCTCAGACTAAACAATTTTAGAACCACTAAGATTTATGGTTTATTCCACTTTTACAATCTCATTGCAGAATTGTGTTCAGAGTCCTAGAATAAAAATACAAAAATTAGACTTTTTTTCTGCCGTTTTGTTTAAGACTTAGCCTAATAATTTATTATTTTTAAAAAAGCTGAATTTTACCTGGGTTTCTTCTGATGTTTCTTGTATTGGGCTTAAGGCACAAAGGACAAGATGAAAATTAAACTTGCTTTTTCAAAGTACTTTATGGTGTGCAAACCAATTTCACACCTGCTGTTTTGATTTTGTCTTTTAACAATCCCTAGAGACAAATAAGGTGCAAGTTGCATTCTTAAATGCAAATTGAAAGAAAGCACAGTGTCTGTGTATAAACAGCACCATTGGGAGATAGTAAAGAATGCAAAAGTGAGTTAATATTGGTTATCCCTTATTATATATAAAATAAATGAAATGGGACATTTTTGCCCCACAGAGAGATCACAATAAATCATGACTTAACATTGTACTTTAAGTATCTCAAAAAACTTTGATTCTTATGATCGTATGTTTTGATTGTATGGCATAAGACGATGCATGAAAATAGGAAATTATTTTGGATACCCAATCTTTCTGCTAAGGTTACTGTTTGATATTCAGACATCATGGGTGATGTTTAGGAGACATGGTCCCTGGTTCAGACTAGCTTTGAAGTGGTCATGGGACTCTGTTTTTCTATGACCTCATCAGAAAATTGTTCGCCCTTGCCCTGCCAACCTAGCATGAGTTCACATGGGATACCATATGTCCTAGATATGGAAGAGCCCTGTGAATTCTGGTTTGCATTTGCAACATAACATAGGATTACTACCTCTATGCCTGCTTTTTTTAGAGGCCTTACAGTACTTTCATTTTTGTGCTATACAAAGAGAGTCTATATGTGCTTAAGCTCATTCTTACTGTATTTAGTCTTATATCAATATTATGATAATTGAGAAAAATGACAGTTTAATTTTAAAAACTTCCCTTGTGTATGCGTAAAGAACATCCTAACATTCTTTAGTTTTGTTTTAGTTGAAAACGTATTCTTAAGAGAAAGAATTTGAAATGTTTTCAAGAAATCTAGAATGGCCATTAAAAAGGTACTACAAAAATGAACATTGTATTCTTATTTTACTTACTTTACGGAGGGTTGTAACAATGCGCCATCCTTGGTCCATGTATATGTGGCCTCCCTGGGGGTAAGAAGGTCACAGAGTATATTGATGACCTCTGTCCTTTTTGTGATATACACCGTATTTCCAATCCTTGCATTTATTGTTTTGTTAAATGAAACTGAAGGGGGTTGGCTCTGCCTCCTGAGAACAGGTCCTTTTGGTTTAAAGGTCAGCCTGCCTGAGTTTTTCACTTTTGAGCTCTGGGGTACACTTCCTGTTGTGCCCCTGAGCTGAGCAGCAGGAGGCACCTCTTCCTGGATGCCCCTCCATTGAATGTGTGCTGGCTGTGCCTTGGCTAACTCGGCCACCAGCTGATAAATCACCTGGGAGGCAAGGTCATCGCTGACCTCTCTGGTTTCCAGAAGCTGACTCATGTTTCTTATCAGCTCATCAAATTGGGCTGTATCCATGCTATATGCTCCCTGTTTGACGGCTGCTTCAAACTGCTTATTCTTAAACTCCCAGGAATCGGTGCTGCCTGCGGAATTGCTGCAGTGGCCTAACAAAGCTCTCAAGAAAGGCTGGTTATTAATGTGGTCATCATGTAGGTAAAGCTCATTTTTATTACTCCACATTTGTCGCATTTTATGCCATGCAGTTCCCAAACTATTGGCTTCATCGTGATCCATCCCAGAATATTCCCTCATGTGCTCTCTGAGGGCGGGGTGTGCAATAAGCCGGTTGTCCATCCCAATGAGCTTGAGCACAACTGTTTCCTGGGCTGAGCCTGCGACACATCGGTACACACCGATGTCAGGGGCTGCGACACTGTGAATCTTCAGTGAGCCTGACTTGGTGATGCCAAGTCGTTTGGAGTTCTGCAGACAACGGCCGTCCTTCTCCCACTGGATCATAGACTTCTGGAATCGTCGCACGGGGCATTTAATAATCACAGACGTGTTGGGCAGCAAATAGGCTCTGCTGCCGATAGTCAGATTAATACGCTTCTCCTCCCTTGTCTGAATATACACTCTCTGGACACTGAGAATCTGAGGACCCTGCTCACCAATTTTTATTTTTGTCTTTGGTTTTACTTCTGCAGGAAAAAAGAAAATGAAAACAAAAATTCAAAAATACTAACTTTTTGAGTCATCTCCCAAGCCTACATATATTTTACTCTTTTAAAATATTTGAGAGTTAAAACATGAATAACATTTTACATCTATACACAAATAAATTTCACAACTATCTAGTACTTCAGCAAAGAATGCAAGGTTGAATGAGTTGCATGAAAACACGCAAGTTATTTTACAAAGCCCTGGTTTGGGGAGGCAAGAGGTTAAATGGTTCAATGAAATTTAGGGAATGGTTATCCTACATTTGAGAAATATTCATTCTAATGCATGATCATATGATGGCTTCATAATTACCCAGCTTCTGGGTATAGGTTTCATCAGTAAGAGGTTGATCTGATATGTTGGGCTTCTACCATCTGGCAGGGTTACCCTCAGGAAGCTAGTCTGGCTTGGAGTCATGGCTACACCAAATCTGAAGGAGGAAGACAGTGGAAATGTGAATAAATTCATTTGAAGGGTCCAAAAAGGAGAATGAAGTTAGCCATTTGCAGAATCTAACCCAAATATGCCAGTTAAACTAGTATGGGTGGGTCTGAGGAAGCAATGGGAAGCCATGATCAAAAAAGAAAAGACAGAGCAGGTACTTTGAAGCCACACAAATCTGGGACTTGAGCCTTAGCTCTGCCACATAAATAAGTCATTTCATTTTTCTGACATTCGTTTATTTTTCCGAATCTTAGTTTTCTTATCTGTAAACTGGATAACTTAATTAGTACTTTCTTCAGAGGAATGTGAAAATGAAGTGAGATTGTTTGTGTCAAGGGCACAGCACAATGTTGGCACATAATGGGCTCTCCTATAAAATTACTGTGTCCACTGGCCAGGCGACAAAGGCAGGCCCAGGGAGAAGCTGCAGAGTAGACTGAGGGGGAGTCAGAGATGGGCTGGCTTTTTGCTGGATATGGACTCCAGTGAACTGGCTTGGGCCAAGGACGACACACCCCAGATCCTGTCCCCAGAGAAGTACCTCTCTCCCTGTTTCACCTGAGAGGAGGTTATCTGTGTTTTGCATGATTTTGAGGAGGAGGGGGTTATAATGTGCAGGAAGTCTGGTTCCTGCTTGATGATATATTTTGGTCTCTGGGCAGATCTGGGGTATGAGCTGGAGGGCTTGGAGACACCAGTGAGGGGTAGGAGAGGGACTGGACTTGCGTCAGGTATAGCTAGGTTCAGGAGGTCATGAAGCTGGGCCCTCATTACTTTGGTCCTCCCAAGATTAGTAGTGGCACTGACATGCTGCGAGAAAAACCAGATCAATATTCCTCTTAGCTGGCTTTCTCAGGCCTTGGCAGTAGTTATAGGGTATGTACTGATACCCTGGTTTACAAGAATAATTTCTAGAGTTCTTTGGCTGATTCATAAGCCTTTTAGGGTCTGGCTGCCTCCTGGGGTCTGGTGGTGTCATTAGGTTCAGAAAAACAACAGAGAGATTCATAATTTCTGCAATACAGGTTCTCAGTAAAGAACATGTATAATTAATTTGTATATACATTTCATGGAAATGCAATTGGTAGTTCAGGCCTATTGATCTCATAATGGGTCCAAGGGTCCTACCCCTGGGATATTCCCTCAGCTCATTTCTAAGTGGTATCAGATGACCTGCCACTTACACAGTTTCCTCTTTGGCATTACAGAGTATCCACAGAGAATGTTGACCTGGTCCTAGCCAGTTAAAGCATATAGATTTTTTTTTTTGGTACCGAGGATTGAACTCAGGGGTACTCTAACACTGAGCCACACCCTCAGCCCTATTTTGTGTTTTATGTAGAGACAGGATCTCACTGAGTTGCTTAGCACCTTGCCATCACTGAGGCTGGCTTTGAATTCGTGATTCTCCAGTCTCAGCCTTCCAAAGTACTGGGATTACAGGCATGCACCACCATTCCAGGCTTAGATTTTCTTTTAATGAGCAACATAAAATTTTGAATTTACTTTGAACCATGACCAAAGACAGAACATGTTATAAAGGTATTATGTTTTGGACATGAAATGTCCCCTAAAGACCATGTGCTTAAAAGGCTTGTTTGCCAGTGTGCTATCAGGAGATGGGGCAAAGTTAGAGGAAGCAGGTCTTGGGAGGCAAGTAGGCCTTAGAAGAATGTATTTTATATTTGGCCTCTTTCTCTCTCTCTTTGCTTCCCATCACCATGAGGTGAGCAATTTTATTCCAACTCACCCTTCCACCACAGACCCAGAAACTATGGATCCTTCTGACTATGGACTAAAACCTCTGAAATCATGAACCAAAATAAATGTTTCCTCCTATCAATCAATTTCTCTCAGGTATTTTGTCACGTGAAGGAAAATCAACACAAGGGGATTCCCTGGTTAATTCGTAGTTCATCTATTACTGTAGAGATGATGATGTTCAAAATGCTTAATCTTCACAGAAAGTGCTCAGACAGTCAAAACAGCTAGCAATTTATTAATCTCAACACTCTGAGTTCCATCCACAGAAATTCTAATTTAGGATGTAGCATGGACATTAGAGTTTTTAAAACTCCCCAGGGGACTGAATGTGCAGCAAAATCTGAGGACCATCACCCTAGAGTATACCACTATTAAACCAAAGTAGTAGAGAAAGGTATTCTTGCCCCAATTTCTTTTATTGAAAGACAATTTTATGGGATGCTGCTGGTAAAGAGGAAAGGAAAAATAAGAAGCAATATCCATGTTGTCTATGAGAATCCTGCGCAACATGCAGCATCTTCTGTAAGAAGATAATGGGAAGAGTTCTTTCTGGTCTCCGTTTCAGGAATCACACTTTGAGTAATCACAGATGGTCCCCGACTCAGGATGGTTCTACTTAATGCTCCTTTGACTTTCTGATGGTACAAAAGCTATCTGCATTCAGGGGAAACCATATGTTTAATTTTTATCTTTTCCCAGCCTGGCAATATAAGGTACAATACTCTCTAGTGATGCTGGGCGGCAGCAGCAAGTCGCAGCTCCCAGTCAGCCATGTGACCTCAAGAGTAAACAACTCATACTCTACTGTATACTGTGTTACCAAATTATGATGTTTGACAGATTAGTGTATTAATGCATTTTCCACTGATTATAAAAATACACACACACACACACACACACACACACACACACACATCCCACAGGCGACTGAACACAGGATTGCTCTACCATTGAGATATACCCCCCATCCCTTTTTATTTTTTATTTTGAGACATTGTCTTGCTAAATTGCTGAGGCTGGCCTTGAATTTGTGATCCTCCTGCCTCAAACTCCAGAATCACTAGGATTACAGGCAATGCGCCACCACATCTAGCTCATTTATGGTATTTTCAGCTCTCAAAGGGTTTATCAAGATCAAATGCATTGAGAGTTAAAAAGAATCTGTAGTTCATTTCCTAAAGAATGAACTCTGTAACTGGACAAGGTTGCTCTTTTTAAGATGGCTACTATGGTAGAAAGTTTAGAACCAAATTTGGATCCATATTTAATAGGAATATACAATTCAAGACATAATCACATATTAGCTTTGCTTATTTGGTTTCCTTTTTTATTACTTACTTGCTTCTAATTTTACTAACCTGGTTGCACTCTGTGGATACTGTAAGTGGCCTTTTTTTGTGACAAAGTAGGGTATTTATATATGTATACAGATGCATAAACAAATTTATGTGTGTATATCCATCTATATATCCATTATCATTATTTAGAAATATACAGTTGAACACATTGTCTGGTTCTTAGTTTCTCAAGGATGGACAATAGAAAATATGAATGTCCCATGGATGGCTTTGAAACTCAGAAACAATACCAAGTCAGACATTTGATTCATGTGTCTGGGGAATATGTGGAGACAGCTTATTTCACAGTAGTGGTGGCTGCTACAGATGGAATCAAAGCGTCAATGTTTCAAGCTCTCACTAGAGTGGTACAGAAACCCAAGTGGGGAATCATTTAGCTGAATGGCCCAGGCTGGGGGTGATACAAGACTAGTGTGAGGCCCACAAAGCATCCTGATGCCCTGGAATCAACAGGGAGGTGGGTCCTAATTACCTTCAGTTTCAATGGTAACAAGACAGCCCTTGTTGAGTTTGGAGCTTAAAGTTCATGGGATCCGAACTCCTTCCAAGCAGGTCATAGCATATAAGCAGGTGGCAGAAGGTGTTCAGTGTTGGTGAAGAGCCTGTCATAGTGGCTAGGTGAGCCACAGGAAAAGCCCACCTGCTCCTTGGGCCACATGATCCTTCACTGGAAGGCAGGCCCTATGGCCACAAATGGCTCCCTTCTACCCCCTGATTTGGCAATTGCTTGCACTGGAGAACAGTGCAGTTCAGTTAGAAAATATGCTGAGGAGTGAATTAGGATTCCAGCCAGAGACACACTCATGAGCTCTGCCAGGTTCCATAACACAGGACAATTCCTCCCTTGGGACTCCTGTTAAGTTCCTTCGGAGCAATGTCTGGAGTGTGGTGACACTGGGCTCAGTTCTTAGACAAAAAAACTGGTCCAGTTCTGGGTGACTGCATCCTCCCACATCTGGAAACGCCCCAGTGCAGCAACACTGGCCAAGGCTGATTAGGCAAGGGCATTGCCCACTCTGCAGGTAGGTACCTCAGTTACCTTCTGGAAGGGGTTCTGGCCTATACAAACAGACTAACTCATCCCCCAATTGTGCTGAATTTGAGAAACGCTGCATTTTTTGTGTTTTCTAGAAAATGAAAAGCTCTTTCTTCTCCACATCCTCCTTTTGAGTCTTTGTGCCACCATGCCACATAAGCCAGTTCTAGGTTCCTGGGGCTCTTCACAGGAGTTGCCTATGGCTCTTTCCTTGCCTTTCCTGCTTCACTCCAATGGCATCTTTGCCATGAATCTGAGGTTTGGTGCCAAGCCAGGCTTCTGCCCCAAGCCATCTGCGCTGAATATTTACACTTGGTCTCGCCAGCATTTGACTCCTGCCACTCCCTAATGGGCTTTGGCTATGTCCCAGACTCGAAGCAAGCCTTCCTATCCCTGCTGGAACTCCATCCCCTTAGAATCCAGGCCTCAGTCTGGCTGCTGGGCTGGTGCTAGTTCCCTTCCCTTGCACTGGGAGTGAAGATCCATCAAGCTCATTTGAAGCTGTATAAAACACCTGGGCAGTTTTTCTGGCTTCTTTTTAGGCTTCTCAGAGTATAGGAAAACAGGTAGCTGAGTGGAGGCTGCAAGGGATGCTGTGGGTGGGACTTGCTAAAAGAGTTATGAAGGCCCAAGGCCCCATGGCTATAGTAAATCCCAGATCATCCTGAAAGAATGGCTTTCACTTACTTGTTTCTATTGCCCTTTTCAACTAAATGCTGTCTGGCTTCTGCTCCCAGAACTGCACTATAAGTCTCTGGGAAATACCACCCATGGCCTCTCAGTGATAAATCCAATGCCCTCCCCTCTATGTTCTTATTTGTCCATTATAGAGCATATGGCAACACAATAACTTCCTTCCTGAAGAAGTCTCTCCTTCCTAAGATTTTAAACCTTTTTTCCTGGTTCCTTCTGATCCTGTTATTGCCAGTATCCTACTGGATGTTTCTACCCCTTGGGTGCAAGTGCTTGGCCACTTTTTCCTCTTGCACTATAGTTTTCCTTGGATGTTCTTGTAGCTTTAACTAATTCCTTTAGGTTAACGCCTCCCAAGTTAATCTGTCCATCCTAGACCACTCTCTGGAGCTTCAGGCCTTTTTGTCCACTGCCTACTAGAAATCTCTTCCTGATAAAAGTTTCAAATATTATAATCTGGGCTGGGGATATAGCTCAGCATACTTGCCTAGTGTGGTGAGGTCCTGGGTTTGAGCCCCACCACCACAAAAATAAATAAACATATTAAATAACTAATTAAATGTTCTAATCTAAACATTATCTCCCCCCATGCCAATGATCTTCTACTTTCTACATTCTCAAAGTTAATAGCATCAGCTTCTGCCAATTTCCTCCAGCCAGAAATTGGGAACCATCCGAATTCACTCACAAATCTATGAGATTGTGAGCAGCTATTCCCCACTCTGTATTCAATAAGGTCACACTGTTGGATGGCAACTGGCAATGGTGACAGTATTTGTACAAAGGACTTTGGCAAACCAATGATAGCTCCATCTCCCCAATCACCATCCAACTCCAGAGATGGTTGTAAACATTTACAAGCACACTACTTTCCCCATCCTTTAGCCCCTAACTCTAGTCAAGCATCAAGAACTGGGATTACACATCTGAGCCATTGTTAGATTTCATCCTCTTTGCCTCCTCTCTCACGATCTCTTACCTAGATATTGCCATATTCCCTGACCTAGATGCCTTGCCTGCAGTTTCATATTTATTCAGTGTCTCTATAGCTGCCAGAGTAGATGAAATGACCATTAAAATCTAAACTTCTCAGCATGGAGCTCAAGGTCTCTTTTGTTATCAGTCACCTAAGTTCCAGTCCCATAGGATTGCTTGAGTTCTCCTACAGTTACCACTTCATTTGACACCTTCTACCTTTATCCATGTTGATCTCTTTTCCAAAATCCTCCTGTACCTTCCCTCATGTAGGCCTGATGAATGGATACTTAGGTTTCAGAAGTCCCCTCAGTTTCCTCCTTTATGAAACTGTTTCACGCCAGTGCATTCTGTTTGTTGAATGAATAAATGAAACATTGAATATGTAAAAGAAAAAGTAACACATATGCCTTTGGATTCTATAGGAGGTGACACAAGCTCAAAATGGGTGCTGGGGAGGGGATCCTGGAGCTGGCTTGGTTTTTAAGGGCTGCAGGATGTCAAGCAGGGATTGGCCTTACTGGAAACACCAGAACTGACTAGTACAGGAGGAGGAGCAGCAGGGGAAGCCAATATTACACTGTAAGCTTCAGTGTATTGGCATGAGGCTGGGAGAGCTCAAGAGGCAGACTATGGGCTGACATAAGGAGAGAGATAGAGGGTTGGAGACAAGAGGCTGGGTTTGAGATAACCCTGGGAAGAGGCGAAGGCATACATTCTTGATATTTTAAACACATAATGCATGCTTGGATATCTTTCCTCCCTCAATCGTCCTGATCTCAGTACTTTGGGGAAAAAATAAGAATTCTTCTTCACCAAAACTCAAGGACACTACAAAACAGGAGCTACAATTTTGAAATTTCAAAATTTGAAAATTGAAAACCACCTTTCTATTATTCTTTCAAGTGTCTGACCGGAAACGAAGATAGCAATGGGGTTCATAGAGCAGATGAGGCTGTAAAATGGGGATAGCGGGTGTTAGAAAGGTCATCAGCATGGAGACATGGGTGTTGGTTGTTCTGTATGTGGGCAAATGTTGGAGCGGAAGGTAGTACCTGGCAGTGTGTCCTAGAGCAAGGTAGGGAGTAACTTGCAGGACTACAACGCTGCCTTAGAAGGTCTACGAGGGCAATCCAGGTATTAAGTGCACAAGGACAATGAAGAAATGCTGCAGAGACAGCAGGGGCAGGGAGGTTAGGAGAATGGCAAGCTCGTCACTTGGTCTTGTGATACAAATGTAGGGAGAAGACGACATTCTTCCAGAGCATAGAGGGAGAATCGACCAAAGCAAGGGCCGTGGGGGGAAGGTGATGGACTGAGGCCAGGCTGTAGCTGATCTGTAGGCCCAGCTCAGGGTGACCTGGCTGTTGCCAGGAGCTTGCATTCCTGCCTCATATCTGCTTCCATGCACTCCCGGTCTGGTAGGCTAGGGAATAGGGTGGGGTCAAGAAACAATGTAACTGTCCTTTTTCTTTTCCTCCCTAAAATTTGTCATTTTACTCTTCACTCCTTTGTGCACCATAGTAATTTATAATTTCATTCTGTACCACATTGCGTGGCCTCATAGCCACAATGTATTCACATATTATTCTGTTATTATTTTAGAGGAAACTGCCAGTATGACTTTCATTTCCCTCTCTTCTAAGACAGTTTAGAATTTAATCACAAAGCAAAAGTCAGATAGATAAGCCGCTGAAACAAAGCATGAGAGGGTGCCATTTGCCGCAGACATTCCTGAATTCCACAAGACTTTAAACTTGGAATTTCAAGATTTTGAAAATCTGTTCTCAAAGGATTCCCAGTGGGGGAAAATGTTAATGCTGTCCATGAATCAGCAGAGAAAGGAAGTGAAGAGCGTAGGCTCAGGACTCCGACAGACTTGTGGTCAAATAGGCCAAAGGGTCCAACCACCAGGCACCAGGCCTTGGGCAAATCTCACACCTTCCCTAAGTCTTGGATTCCTTGTCTCTAAATGGGGTAACATCTGTCTCACACATTGCTGGGGGAACAAAATGAGATCATGTATCCAAGGAATTCCCCACACTAAGTGCTTAATAAATGTGATTATTTTTAATTAATGTTTTTAGTATTTTATTTTGTGCATTTCTCCAGAAAAGTTGACACACACAAACATACACACACACATGTACATACATACACACACACAACTCACTCACAAGGAGCATTGAAATAAGAATAGTTCACTCCAGATTTTTTTTTCCTGAGGTAATGAATATTATTTTGTGGGGGAATAATTAAAGATAATGAAAAAGCAAAGTAGGAAATGGATCCAGAAACTGTTATTCATAATGTCCCTATTCCCTACCACCCCTCTGCTGCCTAATTTTCAGTTGCTGTGGTGGAAGCTCTGAATTCATCTGCTGTGACCCTCTTACAGGAAACATATATGTGTGTGTATACACATGTATCCTCTCATGCAGGCTGAAAATACATACAGCTCTGAACAGAATGAGGACATCATATTAACTATTCATAGTAAGCTTATTATTTATAATAAATTGAAAGGGTAGCCAAACTGCCATTTTTTTTTAAACCAAAAGCACTTCATGTATTGGGAGCCTGAGACAGGAGGATCGCGAGCTCAAAGCCAGCCTCAGCAACAGCAAGGTACTAAGCAACTCAGTGAGACCCTGTCTCTACATAAAACACAAAATAGGGCTGGGGATGTGGCTCAGCAGTCGAGTGCCTCTGAGTTCAATCCTCAGTACCAAAAAAAAAGTACTTCATGTTTTCATTCTTGCTTGTTTCAAATTATACAGAAGAAAAATACTTTAATATTAAAAAAATATTCAGCTCTTTTCCTTTTAAGAGGATGGATACAAATATCCATCCTATTATTGGATACTGGCCAAGTCAGGTAGGAAGCTTATCAGTTTAACTTCTACACAGTCCTGAATTCTAAGTGGAAGAAATCACAGTGGCATGGAGAATATAAATCCAAGTGAGAGGCTTCAAAGATGCATTTGCTAAGTGGGTGCACATTTCTTAACACCACCTTTCCTTAGCATTGTATCTTAATCTTCCACATTCTACCATTTGCTGCTGAAAGTAAGTTTAAGTTCATCTTAATTTGCTTTACCCACGGATTAGAAATATGCTGATTTGTAGAAAACAGAGGCTTCAGGACAGAATGAGCAGAATCAACATACCCTGGTGAAGCGTGTCCTTTACATACTTACTGCGGCATGCAGGCATCTGGCAGGATCTTACAAGGGGAAGCCCTGGTAGGTCCCTGCACAGTGTCTCACTGAGAGGAACACGCCGGCCTCTGGCAGTCAGCCTCTGACACACCTGCTTTCTTCTCTGGAGTCCAACACCACAAGTGACAGAGCACTGCAAGGAGAGTCAAGCAACAGTCACTTGGAGCGTGAGCAGGCAAGCCCAACCACCACAGTAAGGGCTCTGATGGGGAAAGGAGAGGAAATTTGAAGTGCGGATTGCCAATAAGCAAGCCATTTCCAAGCCTGAACATGGCTATCATATGGGGTTTCTCCTCTCGACTTCTTCCCACACTTCCTCTTCTTTCTTTTTCTTTTTCCTTCCTTCCCTCCCTTCATCCCTTTCTTTCTTCACTCCCTTCTTTTGGAGATTAGTAATTAATTTGCAGTAGTTAATTTTTTTGGAATTTGGTTTTTGGCATTGTAATTGACAGCTAATTTAATTTTTAGCTATTTGTTTATATAGTAAAATTACTTTAATTGATTTACTTTTATTGGTGTATTATAATTATATAAATAGTTGGATTCATTATGCCATATTCACACAGATACATAATATGATTCACTCAATCTCATCTCCCAGTACCTTCCCTTTCTCTTCTCTTCCCTCCCCTCATCTGCTTTTACTCTAGTTCCTTCTATTATGAGTAATATTTTAATTTGTGCATTATAGTTATATATATAAAATCAGGATTCATTGTGGTATATTCATACATGGATATAGCATAATTTAGTAGATTATGTTTTTTTAAAGATAGAAACAGGAACATAAAAAATAGAAATGTAAACATGTCAAAGAAAAGGCAACAAGAAGAGAGCTATACTGGTAAGTTCTGCCAAACATTTTTAGAAAAGAACTAATACTAAGCATTCTTATATTATCCCAAAAACCTGAAGGAGGTAATTTTTCCAAACACATTCTATGAGGCTAGCATTAACATGATACCAAAACCAGGCAAAAACAACAAAGAAAACTAGAGGCCAATATTTTCAATAAACATATTTTCAAAAACTCTCATCAAAATACTAGCAAACCAAATTCAACAGCACATTAAAAAGATTATTCACCATGACTGAGTGGGATTCATCCCAGGGTTGTAAGGATGATTCAATGTATGTGAATCAATGAACAAGATATAGAATGAAGGACAAAAACCATGTGATCATCTCAATAGATGGAGAAAGGCAACTGATATAATTCAACATTCCTTCATGATAAAAACATGAAAGAAATTATAGAGAACAAGTATCTCAAAATAATAAAGCCACATATAATAAGCCAACAAATAATGTTAAACTGAATGGGGGAAAGCTGAAAGCCTTTTCTCTAAGATCTGGAAAACACAAGGATGCTCACTTTTAACACTTTTACTTAACACAGTACTGAAAGGCCTAGCCAGAGCAATCAAGCAAGAGAAAGAAATAAAGGGCATCTGAACTGGAAAAGAAGTCAGATTGTGACTGTTTGCAGATGAGATAACTTTACATATAGAAAAATTCCAAAAACTCCACCAAAAACTATCAGAACTAATAAATAAATTGAACACATTTGTGGGGTACAAAATCCACATCCAAAAATCAATATTATTGCCATATAATATAATATATATACCATAGCAAATTGCCTGAAATGAAAATCAAGACAGAAACTCCATTTGTAATGCTACAAAAACATATCTAGGAATAAATTTAACCGAAGTGGTAAAAGATCTCTACAATGAAAACTATAAAACATTGATGAAATGAATTGAAGTAGACACAAGAAAATGGAAAAGCATCCCACATTCATGGATTAGACAAATTGATATTGTTAAAATGTCCATTCTACCCAAAGAGAGCTACAGATTCAATGCTGTCCCTATCAAAATAGCAACAACATTCTTCACAGAACTAGAAAAAAATTCCTAAAGTTTGTATGGTGCCACTAAAATCCCTTTTGTTCTTTTTGATAATAGCTAGTAGTTAATTGCCAAAGCAATCTTGAGCTACAAAAAAGAAAAAAAAAAAGAATGCAGGAGGTATACTACTACTTGACTTCAAAATATTTAAAAAGGGGCAATAAACTAAATAGTATTTCTCAAAAGAAGACATACAAATGATCAATGGATATATGAAAAAACAGCTCAACATCACAAATCTTCAGGGAAATGTAAATAAAAACCACAAACAAAAAACCCATCTCACTCAATTACAAATAGCCATTATCAAAAAAGACAAAGATAACCAGTCCAAGCAAGGATGTGGAGAAAACGGAACTCTTCCACACTGTTGGTAGTAATATAAATTAATACAGCCATTGTAGAAAACAGTATGGAGGTTTCTCAAAAAATTAAAAGAACCACATGATCCTGCAAGCCCATTACTGGGTATTTATCCAAAGAAAATTAAATCCATATGTCAAAGTGACATCTGTACTCCCAATGTTTACTGCAGCACTATTCACAGTAGCCAAGAGAAGGAAACAACCGAAGGGTCTACCAGCTGATGAATGGATAAAGAGAATGTTGTACCTGCAATGGAATTTTTATTCAGTCTAAAAAAGAATGAAATCCTGTCATCTGTGACAACATTGATGGACATGAAGATCATCAGGTTAACTGAAATGAGAAAGACAAGTACCAATCTTTCATATGTGGAAGATTAAAAAGTTGATCCCATAGAAGTTGAGAATAGAATGGTGGTTACAGCAGCCTGGGGAGTGCTGGGGACGGGGCAGGAGGGATGGGGAAAGATTAATCAATGGGTACACATTTCAGGAAGAAGACGTTCTAAGTGTGCTATTTGCACAGTAAGCTAAGTATAGATAACAATAAAGTAGTTCATATTTCAAAAAGCTAGAGAAAACATATATTAATATTTTCACCACAAAAAAATGATAAATGGCCAGGCACAGTGGCATATGCCTATAATCCCAGTGACTTGGGAGGCTGAGGCAGGAAGATCATGAGTTCAAAGCTAGCCTAAGCAACTTAGGTTCTCAGCAATTTTGGGAAGCCCTGTCTCAAAATAAAAAATAAAAAAGACTGAGGAAGTAGCTCAGTGGTAGAGCACCCTGGGGTTCAATTCCCAGTACCACAAACACACACACAAAAGAAGAAGAGATAAATATTTGAGGGTATATATATGTTTAACTTGACTTAAACATTACATAATACATACATGTATGGAAACATCACCTGGAACCCCATTAATAGTTACAATTTTTATGTTTTTATTTATCAGATTAAAAATTGAATAAATAAATTTTAAAAATGTATAGAAAGGAAAGTACTATGGTTTGGCTATAATTTGAGTGCCTCCTCAAGGTTCATATGTAAAGGCATAGTCCCCAGGGTGGTGCTGTTTGAAGGTGCTATGTATCTTTAAGAAGGGGGGACTAGTGGGAGATCCTTATCACTGGGAATGTGCCTTTGACAGGGATTATGGGACACCATACATCCCCACATCCCTCTTTTGACTTCAGAAGTGTGACACTTGGTCCCACCATTGTTATTTACCAGTCTCACCAGAACTGAGCTGATGTAGGTTGCCATATCTTTGAACCTTCAAAAACCTAGCTAAAGAAATTTTTCTCTTATAAATTCATTGCCTCAAGCATTTAGTTATAGTTGCAAAGCTAACAGTTTAAAGAATCACCCAAATGCTATATATAAAATAGCATTAATACTTGATAATCATTGTGTATACATGTAATTTTAATTTGAAATTTTAATGTTATTTTATTAAGTATATTAAGAAAAAAACTAAAATTAAAAGATTTGCTGAATGTCTGACTTTTTATACTATAATTAATTCCCCAAAGAACATTCACAGTTAAGAAAGAATTTTAATAAAACCAACAGAAGATTTGGGTAGCTATTTTTAATGACATATGTTGACTTCAGAGAGTATCTTAGGGACCTTCTATTATGAAGAATGAGGAATTAAGCACCTCTCCTCTCCAAATTCCCAAGTAGCTCACATTATATCATTTACATAATGTCAAGATTTCTGCAATTAACATTCTGTTCTGAACTATGATTGCTAATTGATTAGTTTTAATTCACACATAAATGAATTCATCACTCATCTTCCATCATTTTTTTTACCAGGGTCAAAACATTCCTGAGTTCTCTATTTTGAATCATCTATGTGTCTCTTCATGGCCCTCTAGGGTTTTCAAGAGCAGCTCATCAGCCTGGCGTTCCCTGACTGCCTTTCTGGTACCTTTCTACATAAAGAGCAACCTGGATGAAGAGAACCTCTGGGTCATGCTTTCTTTCCCTTCAGTCCTGTTTTGTGGTTGATTTGTTTGCCCTTTCTTGCTTGGAGGTCTGTGGATACATTCTTTATCCACAAAGTCCAGCACCTTATGCAGCCTGTCTCAGAGGGTTGTATTTTTTTGGCACATGATGTGCCTTTATGACTTGCTGGCAAAAGTCTTTGCTAAAGGAAATCAGTTCCCCTTACATTATCTTTTGAATATTTTTCTGTTCCATTTGTTTTGTTGTTCTCAACAAATACCAGTCATGCTTATGTTTGATCTCCTTTGTCTGCTTTCCATACCCATCATTGTCTCTAACAACCAATATTACATCTTCGCTCTTCTCCATATCATCTTATATGATGTACTCCAGCCTGTACACCACTCTGTTTAAAATTGTTTTATTTTTTGTTATTGTTGCTTATAATGTAACTTTTATGTCTGCTAGTTTTGATTTTGTCTTTTGTTTTTTCCTGACTGTTGTAGTTGTCTTTTTATCTCCTGTTATCTTATAATCTTAAAAACAAACAACTAACGGGAAAAAATAACCCTCAATCCTCACCTTTAAGACACTTTCCTGCTATATACGATGACTACCGACCGCTTCTTTGGAAGTAGGGAATCCATCTTTTGGAACTTTTCTCTGGGAAACACCTTTGTTATGTTGCCTATGTGACTCTTGTTATAGGTTCCTTTTCCCAAACCCTGACTTCTTCCTTCTACTTCCATATTTCCCCCTCGTTTCAATGTGCATGCCAGGGCTCTGGATGCAACTGGCTATTTGTGAGCCATATGTGTGAGCTGGGGTAGTTTGCTGTCTTCAATACTCTGTCCCTAAATCTCTTATTTCCTTTGCCCACAACTTTCTTCAGACTTTGGTATTTGAATGGTTGGTATGACTAAGGAAAGAGCTTTTTAAATAAGTGCTTCACTGTGTAATCATTTGGTAAGGCTGTCTCCCCTGCCTTCACGCCACTTCATCTCTGGCATCCTTCCCCAGTGAAGAGGTATAAAAATGTGGTTTCTCCTGTAGCTCTGTCTGTCTCCCACCACAGTTCCACAGGGACATGTGTTTTCAGGGGCAGCTCATGGTCCTTGTTCTAGGAGTCCTTGTAATCAGAGAACTACTGAACAGACCTTTCAAGACGGCCATACTTACTCTTCGGGAAATTATACCCTGCTCAGTGCCCAAGAAAATATTTGTCAGCTCTCAAACTTCCCTCTCATTTTGGTCCAGATTTTATGGTCTTTGGCAGGTGTGTTTCATGATTTATGCTTTGGGATTGTGGCCATTTCATTGTTCACTGAAGACAGAGTGTTTCCTCTTTTTCATTCACTTTGTGGGTTTTTTGTAGGGCTTCAAAGGAGGCAAAAGGAATTTTTAAAAATGCCTTATTGTCATGTTTAACAGAAAGCCCTGATTATTATTATTTTTCAGTACAGAGAAAAGCTTTTCATGAGCTTTTTGAACAGGTATTTTAAATTATGATTTACCAACTTACTTATTTTTCCCAAGTCAAATGATCAGCTAAGAGTTTGCCATACAATAAAACTTTTTATTAAAAACTTATTAAACTACTACAGAGCCATTTTTGTTTAAACATTAATCATAAGACATTTCCAATGATACATGTTTGACTTTTCTTCCCCATCATAAAGTAATGTCATTTGTAGTAGGATCATTTGTAAATCCCTTTTCTGGGTAGTGGTCTAATGTGACTCTGTATTTGCTGAGTACAAATTAATACTGCCATTAGAGAATGTTCACAAATTACCTATGTGTGTATATGTGTGTATGTATGTGTATGTGAGAGAGAGACAGAGACAGAGAGACAGAGAGAGACAGAGAAAGAGAGAAAGAGAATGAATTAGTAGTGCCTTAATTATCATTTACAAAGCAGCAATATTGCGCCAAATCTCCTCCTATGGGTTCACTAGAGAGATCCAGTAGATTCTTCAGGAGGAGCGTATAGGAACAACATACCCTGAGTTCTCACATCTTCATAACTGTTTGTCTATAGCTTTTAAATTTGAAGATTATTTTGGCAGGATATAAAATCTGTGCCTCACATTTTCTTTCCATCAGTATATTAATTATGTTGCTCTATTGTATAGGGTAGTATTATCAAGAAATGTGATGCTAAGCTGGGTGTGGTGGCACATGCCTACAATCCCCACAGTTTGGAAGGTTGAGGCAGGAAGATTGCAAGTTCAAAGCCAGTGGGGCCCTAAGCAATTTAGTGAGACCCTGTCTCAAAATAAAAAAGAACAAGGGCTGGGGATGTGGCTTAGCAGTTAATTGGTCCCGAGTTCCATCTCTGTTACCCCTTCAAAAAAATGAAAGAAATCTGATGCCAATAAGATATATATATATATATATTTTTTTTTTTAACCTAATGAGAAACTTGGTTCTTTTTGCCCAGATGCACAAATACGTTTTTCTAAATAGTCAGTCAGTTTAGAAAAATGTGTCTTGAGGGCTGGGCCTATGGCTCAGTGGTAGAGAGCTTGCCTAGCATATCGGAGGCACTGGGTTTAATCCTCAGCACCACATAAAAATAAATAAATACCTTTTGTTTATCATGGAAGGTTTTTATTTCATCATCAAATCTGAAGCTTAATTTTGCTGGATGTAAGATTTTTGGTTGGCACCCATTTTCTTTCAGAGCGTGGTATATGTTGTTCCAGGGTCTCCTGGCTTTGAGGGTCTAGGTTGAGAAATCTGCTGAAATCCAAATTGGTTTTCCTCTGTATGTAATCTGAACCTTCTCTCTTGAAGCTTTTAAAATTCTATGCTTAATATGTATGTTAGGCATTTTCATTATAATGTGCCTTGGTGTAGTTATGTAGTAGTTTTGTACATTTGGTGTCCTGTAAGTCTCTTGTATTTGATTTTCCAATTCATGTTTGGGAAATTTTCTAATATTATTTCATTGAAGAAATTGTGCATTCCTTTGAGAATTTCCATGGATGGAGTTTCCATCCTCATATCAGATAAAGTAGACTTCAAACCAAAGTTAGTTAGAAGGGATAAAGAAGGTCATTTCATATTGCATACGGGAACCATACATCAACTTGATGTATAACAATCATAAATATCTATGCCTTGAACAATGGAGCATCCACATATATCAAATAAACTCTTCTCAATTTTGACAATCAAATAGATCACAACCCAATAATACTGGGTGACTTTAACACATCTCTTTCACCACTGGACAGATCTTCCAAACAAAAACTAAACAAAGAAACCATAGAACTCAATAATACAATCAAAAATTTAGAATTAACAGACATATACAGAATATTTCATCCATCAACAAGTGAATACACTTTCTTCTCAGCAGCACATGGGTCCTTCTCTAAACAGACCATATCTTGTGCCACAAAGTAAGCCTTACCAAATACAAAAACCAGAGATACTACCCTGCATTCTATGAGACCATAATGGAATTAAATTAGAAATCAATAATAAAATAAAAAATAGAAGCTACTCCATCACCTGGAGACTAAATAATATGCTATTGAATGATGCACAGACAACAGAAGACATCAGGGAGGAGATAAAAAAACTCTTGGAGGTAAATGAGAAATCTGATACAACATATCAAAATCTCTAGGACACTACAAAGGCTATGTTAAGAGGAAAGTTCATGTAAGTCAACAAGTAAACAACGTGACATTACATCTCAAAGCACTAGAAAAAGAAGAACAAATTACCTCCAAAAGAAGTAGAAGATAGGAAATGATTAAAGTCAGGGCTGAAATCAATGAAATTGAAACAAAGGAAATGATTCAAAAATTGGACAAAACAAATAGCTGGTTCTTTGAAAAAATAAATAAAATTGACAAACCCTTAGCCAGCCTAACAAAAAGAAGGAGAGAGAAAGCTCAAATTACTAAAATTTGAGGTGAAAAAGGAAATGTCATAACAGACACTACTGAAATACAGAAGATAATTAGAAACTATTTTGAAAATCTATACTTCAGGGACTGAGGTTGTGGCTCAGTGGTAGAGCACTCACCTAGTGCAAGTGAGGCACTGGGTTCAATCCTCAGCACCATATACAAATTAATAAATAAAAATAAAGTTATGATAAAAAAGTCAACCTGTAAAAGAAAAAGAAAATCTATACTTCAGTAAAATAGGAAGTCCCAAAGACAATAAATAAATACATAGATAAACAAATAAATTAATTAAAGGTATTGTGTCCATCTACAACTAAAAATATATATATATTTTAAAAATGCATCTTGACATTAATGACTCTGAGTCAAATTTCCTAGGTATACAGGGTGCCCTTTCAAAATGACAATTCGTCTTTTCTTTATAGTTTTGTTCTGTTATACTGTTTTGTGGCTTTATTTTCCTGGGACTTTGTATTTACTGGAATTTCTGTCCCTATGTTCTGTATCTGTCATTTTCATTTGAATCCTTTTCATTTCTTTTTGATTCTTTTCACTGCCCTCCTTTTTCTGGTTGCCCTCATTATGACTCTCTGTATCTAGTTTTTCTTGAGCTCCTTCTAGTTTAGTCTACATCCTGAAAATTTCCCCCTAGATTTCTAATTCTTTCCCGAACCCTGTCAACTATCTTTTCACATTTTCTTGTTATTTATTCATCTCATTTCTTTGGTTTTATGTTTTTTATTTGTTTCTGAAGTTTTCTTAGTTTCTTTGAGCTCATTTTCTAATATTGTTATATTTTTATCTGTTTCAAGGTGGTGTGTTACTGATACTTTCCCTTATGGTACTTTTTTGGGCAGGGGCGGGTAATGGGTTTTGTTGGAGGTATTATAGAAATTAAATAGATTGCTTTCTGTGCTTTTAGGAAAGGAGAGTGTCTGTGGAAGAGTGTTTCAGGGTAATTATCTTCAATGTTCAGGGCTCCTTCCTCAGATCTCTGATGTTAAAAGTAATTTCGCCACAGTTCTGAAGTTTGTACTCTCTGGACTCGTGCACTCCCAAGGAACTAAATATCCTCTTTCCTTTTCCCCACATGTCTCTTCACAACTCAGATAATAATTCTGACAACTTTTGTTGAGCATTCTGAAGACCTTATGGATGAGAGATATTCCAGAACTCTCAGTCTTCCTAAGAAGACACCCCTAAGTGGGTCTGCATGATCATCCTTGCCCTTAGTTACAATCTGGAACCTGGAGTCTTCTCTCAGTTGAATTGACTGGTCTGAGGTCTGCCTTGGTAATTATCATTGGCTCCTGTGTTCCAAGTTGTTTTTTTTTAAAATTTCTTCCTAACTGCTAAATTTGCAGTTTCTTTACTGTCTACTACTGTGTGTGGTTTGGTCTTACCTACTTCTGTCATTTTCATTGAAGTTATCTATGTTATTTTCCCTTTCCATATGAAATTCTAACTGTTGTTATTTTTTTAATTTTTATTTTATTTTAAAACATTGTGATTAGTTATACATGACAGCAGAATACATTTTGTTTCATTGTACACAAATGGAGCACAGCTTTTCAATTATCTGCTTGTACACAATGCAGAGTCTCACCATTTGCACCAGTCTCATGTGCAATCATGCATGTACCTAGGGTAATGGTGTCCATCTCATTATAACATCTTACCTACCCTCATATCTCAACTCCTCCCCTTTCTCCCCTCTGACCAATCCAAAGTTCCTTCATTCTTTCCATGCCTCCTTCTCCCATTATGGATCAGCATCTACTTATCAGAGAGAACATTTGGCCTTTGGTTTTTTGGGGATTGGCTTACTTTGCTTAGCATGATATTCTCCAACTCCATCCATTTACCTGCAAATGCCATAATTTTATTCACTTTTAATGCTGAGTAATATTCCATTATGTATATATACCATATTTTCTTTATCCATTCATCTACTGAAGGGCATCTAGGTTGGTTCCACAGTTTAGATATTGTGAATTGAGTCGCTATAAACATTGATGTGGCTGTGTCACTTAGTATGCTGATTTTAAGTCCTTTGGGTCAAATAGTGGTTCCATTCCAAGTTTTCTAAGGAATCTCCATACTGCTTGCTTTCCAGAGTGGTTGCACCAATTTACATTCCACCAACAATGCATAACTGAACCTTTCCCCCTACATCCTCACCAACACTTACTGTTGCTTGTATTCTAGATAACTGCCATTCTGACTGGAGTAAGATGTAATCTCAGAGTAGTTTTGATTTGCATTTCTTTAATTACTAGAGATGTTGAACATTTTTTCATATACTTCTTGATCGTATATTTTCTTCTGAGAAGTGTCTATTCAGTTTCTTAGCCTTTTTATTGATTGGGTCATTTGGTTTTTTGGTGTTAAGTTTTTTGAGTTCTTTATACATCTGGGAAATTAGTGCTGTATCTGATGTGCGTGTAGTGAAGATTTTCTCCCACTCTGTAGTCTCTCTCTTCACATTATTATTTCCTTTACTGAGAAGAAGCTTTTTAGTTTGAATACATCTCACTTATTGATTCTTGGTTTTATTTCTTGCACTTCAGGAATCTGGTTAAGGAAGTCAAGATCTAACCCAACATGATGAAGATTTGGGCCTACTTTTTCTTTTATTAGGCCCAGCATTTATGGTCTAATTCCTCGGTCATTAATCCACTTTGAGTTGAGCTTTATGCATAGTGAGAAATAGTGATTTGATTTCATTTTGTTGGATATAGACTTCCAGTTTTCCCAGCACCATTTGGTGAACAGGCTATCTTTTCTCCAGTGAATGTTTTTGGCACCTTTGTCTAGCATGAAATAAGTGTGTTTATGTGGGTTTATCTCTGTGTCTTCTGTTCTGTGCCATTGGTCTACATGTCTATTTTGGTGCCAATACCATGCTGTTTTTGTTACTACAGCTCTGTAGTATAGTTTAAGGTCTGGTATTGGGATGCCTCCTGCTTCACTCTTCTTGCTAAGGATTGCTTTGGCTATTCTGGGTCTCTTATTTTTCCAAATGCATTTCTTGATTGCTTTTTCTATTTCTATGAGAAATGTTGGGATTTTAATTGGAATTGCATTAAATCTGTATAACATTTTTGGTAGTAGGGCCATTTTGACAATATTAATTCTTCCTATCCAAGACCATGGAAGGTATTTCCATATTCTAAAGTCTTCTTCAATTTTTTTTTAGTGTTCTGTAGTTTTAATTGTAGAGGTCTTTCACCTCCTTTGTTAGATTGATTCTCAAGTATTTTATTTATTTTTTTTTTGAGGCTATTGTGAATGGGGTAGTTCTCCTAATTTTTCTTTCAGAGGTTTCATCACTGATGTATAGAAATGCATTTGACTTATGAGTATTGATTTTATATCCTGCTACTGTGCTGAATTCATTTATTAATTCTAGAAGTTTTCTGGTGGATTTTTTTCGGATTCTCTAAGTATAGAATCATGTCATCAACAAATAGTGATAGTTTGAGTTCTTCTTTTCCTATTCATATCCCTTGAATTTTTTTCATCTGTCTGATTGCTCTGGCTAGAGTTTCAAGGATTACAGTGAGTAGAAATGGTGAAGGGGGCATCCCTGTCTTGTTCCCATTTTTAGAGGGAATGCTTCAAATTTTTCTCCATTTAGAATAATGTTAGCCTTGGGTTTAGCATATATATCTTTTACAATGTTGAGGTATGTTCCTACTATCCCTAGTTTTTCTAATGTTTTAAACATCAAATGGTGATGTATTTTGTCAAATGCTTTTTCTGCATCTATTGAGATGATCATATGATTCTTATCTTTAAGTGTATTGATGTGATGAATTATGTTTTTTTATTTCCATATATTGCACCAAACTTGCATCTCTGGGATGACCCCATTTGATCAATGGTGCACTATCTTTTTAATATGTTTTTGTATGTGATTTGTCAGAATTTTATTGAGAATTTTTGCATCTATATTCATCAGGGATATTGGTCTGAAGTTTTCTTTCCTTGGTGCATCTTTGTTTCATTTTGGTATCA
>CM053401.1:132566558-132587811 GCA_028644305.1 Xerus rutilus | reverse complement strand
ACAGCAGCGTGCAATAAATGTCTGTTGTTTAAATGACTGTGAGCCTGTAAGGCTGTGGAATAGGAATATTCAGTTTAGCTTTTATAAGTCTCTTTATCCCAGACAATGAGAGTTTGCCATACAACAAGTGGGACACAGATATATGGAGATGGCTCTTCCCCTCTGGCAGCCACAATTTAGTCAGGAAAATAAAGCATATTCAGATTTCTTGTGTGTGTGTATATGAAATTTAAAATAAGTGGAACAAATAGAAGGGCATATAATTGAATGCACCGCATGCAGTTTGAATGGGTCAAAATTTAAGAGTAAGTTATCATACTGAGTCTAAAAATACCATTTTCAAGTAGAATACTGGTTATCTACATAGTGATTAGTAATAAGAAACTCTTAATTAATTCCACATAGTAAGAAAGAGTAAAAAGATTTTAGAAAAACCTTGAAAACTGGAATGATTTTTATTCACAGAGGGATATCTAAAAAAGTAGCTAATGCTTTTAGATCAAAGACCTCAAACCAAGACCATATTAACTCTACAGGACTATGATTGATAGACTGGATCTACATCCAGATATCAGACATCTCCTGGCTCCATCAAACACTGAATATGCAGATAAAGATTTAAAAATGTATTAGGGAAGCCCAACCAAGTTCCTTAGACTTTAAAAAAAAAAAAAAGATTCCACAGATTGGAACTTCTTAAGGTCATTTCCATCCTAATTACTCTCAATAACCTGAAATTCTTTATCAATAACACCCTGTGTGTGTGTGTATATGCATGTATGTGTGTGTGTATATGTGTGCTATGCTTTAGATATGAGGTATCCCCCAAAAGATTGTGTGTGAGACAGTGTAAGAACACTCAGAGGCAAAAGGATTAGATTATGAGAATTGTATCCTAATCAGTGGATTAATCCACTGATGCAGATTAACTTGGTGGTAACCATAGGCAGGTAGAATGTGGCTAGAGGAAGTAGATCACTGGGCATGCTTTTTGTGTTTATATTTTGTCTCTGGTGAGTGGAGCTCTCTGTTTTGTGGATGACATGTCCTGAGCTGCTTTCCTCCACCATGTCCTTCTGCCATGATGTTCTGCCTTACCTCAGGCCCAGAGCTATGGAGTCAGCTAACCAGGGCCTAAAACTCTTAAACCATAAACCATAAGCCATAAACCATAAAGCCTTCCTCTAAATTGTTCTTGTCGGTTATTTTGATCATAGTAATGAAAAAGCTGGCCAAGAAAAATCAGTACCAAGAGTGGAATTGTTGCTAGGACTAACTTGACCATGTGGATCAGAAGCACTGTGAACTGGTTTGCAAGAGGAGTTCAGAAAAGTATAGAGATGTAGGCTGGAAAAGCTTTAGAATGTTGTAATCAGAGATTAATGGTGGGAGTTAGAAAACCAGAATACCAACAGAATTGTGGACAGTAAAGACTGGGCTCTGGAATGAGAGAGGAAGGAGGTCTCTACTGGAAATTGGACTAGAGGCCATTCATGTTATATTCTGGCAAAAACTTTTGCCCATGCCCTGAGATTTCTGTGAGGCTGAATTTAAAGGTGAAGAACTAATTAGAAGAGGAATCAGGAGGCTGAGACAGGAGAATTGTGAGTTCAAAGCCAGCCTCACCAATGGTGAGGTGCTAAGCAACTCAGTGAGACCCTGTCTCTACATAAAACACAAAATAGGGCTGGGGATGTGGCTCAGTGGTCGAGTACCCCTGAGTTCAATCCCTGGTACCAAAAAAAAAAGAGGAATCATCCAGGCAATACAGCACTCAGGCAGTGGAATGGATGTACAGACAGCTTTTAGCCAAATTTACTGTAATAATCAGAAGCAGAAAGCAGAGAAGAAAGATTTGAAAAGCTTGAAGTTTGGCCACAAGAGTGCAAACAAAACTGGGGTTCAGTAAGGTGCAGGTGCTTAAGGGATTACAACCACTAAAATGATAAGTACTTTACCCAGAGAAAACAGGAAAGCTGGCTTATGGGCATCCCAGGAATGGCAAGACCACACCTATCTCAGGCTCAAGGGTGTAAAAGTAAAAGTTCGTTTGAGAAGGGACCACAGGTACCCCCTAATTGCAGAGGGGATCTATGAAGTCATTTCACTGTACTCAGCCACCCAGGCACTCAGAAGCTACTGTAGTTGTGGTCCCAGGAAGCTTGGTTACTGCTTGAGATGGTGGCAGAATTGTCATCAACCATGTGGTGCTGGTTCTCTAGGAATGGGTGCTGGAGTTAAGGGGTCATGGAGGCGTCTACCAAGATTTCAAAAGAAGGCCTTGGAGGCAAGGCAAAGTGTAGCAGGGTCGGAGTTCTTTCAGACTGCTCCTGAGAGGGTAATGCATGAAGATGTGAGAAGAAAGCTGAAGCTGCAGTGAAGACTCCTGAGATTAAGCGATGCCAGGAATATGGGATATCTGTCAAGGAATCAGGCAGCAACAAGCCAAGAGGTCAGGTGGACTACAACTAGCAAAGCCATAGAAGTGGAACTTACACAAGCTCTTTGGAGAGAGCCTCACAATGCCTGCTCCAGATGCCAGATGTGGAGCTATAGAACTTGTTTGCCCAGCTGGATTTCAGTCCCATTTTGGTCCCATCACTTGCTTTTTTACCCTTTTATTTGGAATGTAAACTTTACTCTGTGCTATTATATATTGGATATATGAAACTTGCTTTTGATCTTTATAGTGGAAAACATCCATGAGTCTGTCTTGAGTTTCACAAGAGATTTGGGACTTGGACTTTTGAGTAATGCTGGAACTGTTAAGATTGTGGGGACTCTTGAAAATGGACTAAATGTATTCTGCATTGTGAGATGGGCATGAGCTTTTGGGCAATAGGTGGAATGTTATGGTTTAGATATGAGGTATTCCCCAAAAGATCTTGTGTGAGATAATGCAGGAATGCTCAGAGGCAAAATGATTATGAGAATTGTAACCTAACTGGTGGATTAATTCACTGGTACTGATTAACTGGGTGGGAAATATAGACAGATAGGATGTGGCTGGAGAAAGTAAGTCACTGAGGGCATGCGTTTGGGCTTTATATTTTATTTCTGGTAAGTGGGGCTCTCTCTCTTTCTGCTTTCTAGTTGCCATAAGCTGCTTTTCACCACCATATCCTTCTGCCATGATGTTCTGCCTCACCTCAGGCCCACAGCTATGAAGTAAGCTGACTGTGGACTGAAACTCTGAAACCATAAGCTAAAATAATCTTTTCTTCTTCTAAATTGTTCTTGTCAGGTCTTTTGGTCACAGCAATGAAACAGCTGACAAAAACTCTGTGTCCTTATGTGTATGTGTATATGACTCTTTAATGCATTCATTAATGTCAGTGCTTCACAAAAGATTCTTAGAGCAAGAGCCCTTGTTGTTTTGTCAATTTCTGTGGTGTAAATACTCCAATTATGGCTGATTTTAAGCTATCAACTCAATGTCATTAAGCACAAGTTGGCAAAGATTATGTAATTATATATAAGATATATTATATGGTTTTAACAAGCCTATACAAACTGGCCCCAAAACAAGGTGATCTTCATAAGTCCTAATTAACTGAAAGTTAATTGAAATAAGATAATCTTCATAAGTCCTATTGAAAACTGGATTTCTATATTTGGAACTTCATGTGTCTTGAACATGTTCTTTGTAAAATTTCTCATTTATAAAGATATTTCCTAGTCGGGCGCAGTGGCTAAAGCCTGTAATCCCAACACTTAGGGAGGCTGAGACAGGAGAATCACGAGTTCAAAGCCAGCCTCAGCAATGGCGAGACGCTAAGCAACTCAGTGAGACCCTGTCTCTACATAAAACACAAAATAGGGCTGGAGATGTGGCTCAGTGGTGGAGTGCCCCTGAGTTCAAATCCCTGGTACCAAAAAAAAAAAAAAAACCCAGATATTTCCTTTTTTACTTAAAATATGGATGCATTTCAAGAATTAAAGGGATTGCAGATAGGCAACTAAACAGGAAGTAGAAAAGTCAGGTATGATTGGAAGTATTGGAAAGATGATGATATACTGGCAGAGATAGGAAGTAAGGTGGGGAGTTGATTGGGATGGGATGAAGAGGTTGTCCCTTGGTTTTCCAATGATGGGGATATATTCAACATGGAGAGCTGGAGATTGGTACTGGATAGGTTAGAGATTGCTTCTAGAGATGAAGAGTTACCTATCAAAGTCATGAGAGAGGTAGGGTCATAGAATCAACTACAGAGTAAAAATGCAGTAATGAAAATTGAAGGATCAAATATTTTTTTGAAATTTGGAAGACCAATTAACAGAAAATATTCAAGCAAATATATAGGGGAAAAAACCACCTGGAAACACCATGAAAGAGAAAGACAAATGTGGACAAAATGGTCAAATGTTCCATAAAAGTACAGAGAATAAAAAATGAGAGAAGGCTACTGGATTTCAGTGAAGGTGTGAGGGCATCAAACAGGATAGAGGGGATATGCGGATCACAGAGACCCACCATTTACGAGGATTGCCATTTATTAGTCAATGCTTCTTTCTTACAACTTGAAAAGCTGCATAAGAACTGAACACTCCTTTTTGCCAATTGTCCAGTCCGATCTAAGGAACTAAGGCAAACTAATGAGCTGATGAATGGGAGCTCAAACACACCATGAATAGAGCTAGTGTGAGGAGAGAGGACTATTCCAGTTATAGGCCAGCAGGCCCAGCATGGTGAAGAATGGAAATTGCATGTGGCTTCTTAGTCTCTTCATGTCCAGGTTTAGTGGCCAGTTTCAATGTAGAAGGGCTTTATCCAGAACCACAGAACAGACGGCTGCCCCCAAGTGAGCCATCCTATGGCACAAGGATTAGTTTGGCAGGAAACTTTAGGGAAAGGTGGCAATTTGGTGCCAGAGTCTCTGCCAAAACAAAGCAACTCCAAAATGAGAGGAAATTTCAACTAATAGGGAAAAAGCTGAATGTAGTAGGAAACTCAGACTGCCATGCCACAGGCTGTGTGTCTGACTGTACCTTCATCTGAACTCTGTCTTTCAGTGTCCCAAAGCTGGCCCTACCTTCCTGTGAAGTGTGCACAATTCCTGTTCCTTCCAGATAGGGACTTCCTGGGCATGCCATCTTGGCTATGAGGGCAGGGTCTTAAATGCATGAACTGACCTTTTTGGCATATGAGAACTTGCCCTTTGTCTTGAGCAGCTGACTGCCTCAGGTTCAATGCACATCACGCAGGTAGCATCCTTTTTTGTTTCTTTCCCTGTTTTTCCCAGCAAAACCCTTGCAATGAATGATTTTCCTCTCCTGTGTTAGCAGACCCAAGTATTTCTAAAAATCACCACTTTAATACCATTTTGCATTTTCCCTGGTTTTTGCAAAGACACTTGAGGGAGATATTTTCTTGCTCAGAGCTCTGTAAGGCCCAAGGACCTGTCAGCAATCTCATGGCCACTGGCCTCAAGGACATTCTAGGCCAGATAGGAAGACCATATGGTTGCTCAGGAAGTAGTGACTCACTGAAATACAATAAAAAGTAGGGTCATTGTGAGTTTAAGGTGAGGAATGCTGCATGATTTTAGGGAGTGGAAGACTTCACAAAGGTTAGTTTAGAGCTTGAGCTGGGATTTGGGGAGCCCAATAAGAGGAAAGACACAGAAGATAAGCGTGAGTACAATAGTGTCAATTTAATGACATAAAACTGGCAAATGCAGGTCCAATTATTTGCTGAGAGAATGAACAGGAGAGGGAATCGATGATGTCACCACCAGTTTCCACTCTCAAAGGCCAGTGAGAACTGTTTGTTTCCTAAGACAGTGTACTGTAAAGACCTATTTGTTCTTGCAGAAAAGAAAGAAGCAGTGGGGTATATTAGCACACAGCACTAGTTCTAGGCTATGCCCATAAACAAGGTTCCTGGCTTCTCCCTAGCCCCCATGTTCTTCTGTTTTCTTGCCTCATTCCACTTGGGTTAGGAGAACTTGCTCCAAGAAGTCATTGCCTAGACATATATTAATAGCTGAGTAACTCAAACAAGCATGAAGAGTAAGCGGAAAATGCTTCCCAAACTATAATGTGCATTAAACACCTGGGGATCTTTCTGAAAAACAGACTCTCATTGCTGAGATCTGGGTGGGATTAGAGATTCCTCCCTTCTTGTAATCTCCCAGCTGATGTCCACTTGGTCCCTGTGCCACGCTCAGTGCAGCAAGGAGGTAAAGCATTCATAAGACCAAGAGTCTCCACAAAAGGATGGCCCTTTCCTTTCTGCAGTTCTTTATGCACACAGTAACCGGATCCTGCCCTACCTTTAACAGTGGGACATGGTAAAAGTTCACTCTTGGAGCTCAGCTGGGTAACTGGAATAAATACTACCTACCCGTTATCTAGGTAACTTTGCCTAGTACCCAGTCTCAAAGGGATACTCAAATGAATATTTCTACACTGTGGCCTCTATTTTTATGTGAGAAAGTTGGAAGAGGGCCAGGTGAGATGGCACACACCTGTGATCCCAGAGATTTGGGAGGCTGAGGTAGGAGGATCCCAGGGCAGTCGCAGCAACTTAGTGAGCCCCTGTCTCAATATAAAAAAGTAAAATAAAAAAGATGGGGGATATAGCTCAGTGGCAACATGCCCTTGAGTTTAATCTCCAGTGCCAGAGAGAGAGGCGGCAGTGGGGCAGGGGTGGTGAGCAGGACAGAAAGAAAGCAAATCAGCTTTTGCACACAGAACTCAAAAGGGCTATATTCCACCAATTCTTCCACAGCCTGTCTTAGGAAGGTTGTCTCACCTACAGCAGTCATACCTCTTGCATTAGGACGTAACTATTGGAGAAGACAGTTCTCCTATTTCTCATGTTGCTGACTTATTTTTTTTTTTATTTGCATAACATGTCTTTATTTTTTATGTAGTGCTAAGGATGAAACCCATTGCCTCATACGTGCTAAGCAAGAGCTCGGCCACTGAGCTACAGCCCCAGCCCCACATTACCTTCTTTTTTTTTTTTTTTTTTTTTTTGGCAGAGGGGACAGAGAACATTTTATTTTTACTACATGCACTGGAACTTCATTTCGTATCCCCCAAGCCGCCGCCGAATGCTCTCTCTGATTAGTGGATAAGAATACATAAGGGGGGGTGGGAACGGGAAACATTGGAGAAATGTTGCTGACTTATAGTGTGGCAGCTTGAGGTGAGAGCCTCGTCTCCTTTCCTGTGAGCTGGACAGAGGGAGTGGGGCATAATGGCTGGATCCAGTACAATTCCTCCTCTGCAGGCCCTAAAGAGAAAGGTTCAATTCTTTTCCTGGATACTTTCTGAATGTTTAGGGGAACATTTATGCAGACCTTCAGTGGCCTTCATGAGGAATAGGACTATGACCTGTTTTTTTTTTCTTAAGACAGTTTTAAAATATTGGCAATTAATTGAGCTAGCCAGTTAAAACATAAAATCTGGAGAACATGTACTATCAATCTAACCTACTGCCAGAATTGTGGACTTTCCCTTAAGGAAGAAGGGAAAGCCCTCTTCTGCTAGATGTTTCCATATCAAATATCTCCTATTATCCTCACTAACCAAAACTTTTAGATGAAGGAAAATTGGAGCTCAGAGAGGCTAAGTATATTGAACAAGGACACTTAGCTCACAGGCTTTAGAGTTGGGATTCCAGCATTGGTCTGTTTGGCTCAAAAGGCCTTGCTCTTGCATGATAGATCAAAGTATACACTCTTCCTACTAAATTTGAGTCACATAAACTTGGGTTTGAATTCTAGCTCTATCCTTAGGCAAGTTACTTAATTTTAATGAACTTGTGTTTTCTCACCTATGGCTTGGAGACAATATCTGCTACTAGATGAGGGTAGAAGGTGTGACTGCATCTGGCACTGAACTAGTACATGGTTCTATCTGTGAATGAACCCAGGGTGCTTTATCACTAAGATACATCTTCAGCCCTTTTAAAAATTTTATTTAAAGGGGCTGGGGTTGTGGCTCAGTGGTAGAGTGCTTGCCTAGCATGCATGAGGCACTGGGTTCGATCCTCAGCACCACATATAAATAATAAATGAATAAAATAAAGATCCACCAGCAACTAAAAAAAATTTTTAAAAAAATTTTATTTAAAGACAAGCTCTCACTAAGTTGCTTAGGGCCTTGCTAAGTTGCTGAAGCTGGCCTTGAACTTGTGATCCTCCTGCCTTAGCTTCCTAAATTGCTGACTTGCCTTATCTAATTTCTTGAAGTTATTTCTGATGTTGAGTTTGACTCTACCCTCAGAAGACAGTTCATGGTAGTGACTGGAGGTTCCCCAAGATACTGACAACACAACTTATAAGAATTATCTGCATCTGAATCTGTGCTAAGAACCTCAGCCTGTTGATCTGTAAATGTTAAAGATAAAGCAAGACTGGAGCAAAAATCTAGAATAAAGATAAATAGCTGGAATAAGAATAAAAGACTGCAATAAGAGACCAATAACAGACCAAGAAAGGCTGTAGGACCTACTCTGGGGAAATTTATTCTGCAAGCAATAAGACTCATGGAAGATTCTGCACAAACAGTTGATTTGAGGAAAACAGTGATGGAGATACTATGGTTTATCAGATAGCCTGGAGATTGGATAGTGATACGGAGGCAGGTAGATCAAGTGGACAGTTTCATAACAGAAAGAATCCTTGGAATAAAGTCAAGGAATGGATCCTGCTCCTACATTGCCATCCGTGGGGGCTTGGACATCTTATTTAAGGTGCTAGAGTTTAATCTCCCCATCTAAAAAATCAGGCATCATTACTAGACTGTGTTGATTCCTGTCCACACAAAACAATGTGCCAGAACTCTACTTACTACAATAATCCAAGCTTGCAATTATGAAGGGCAAAATTAACCATAATAGCAACAGATTGTAGAGGATATAAATGTATGGAAGATGTTTGGAAAGTTGAAATGACAGGGTTTAATGAATAATTCTAGGAGGGAACACAAGGGAGAAAGGAATCAAACTGATTTTGAGTTTATCCTAGGATACTACAATGCTAGTACCTCCAAAAGAAGGGATTGGTTTGGGAGAAAAATTATGAGAACAGTTTAAATAATATGGTGTAAAGACTGAAAATGATTAATTGAGATCAGGCCTGAATCCTTATCCAGTCCATGAAGAGTGAGAGAGCCTTTTTAAATCTGCGCCCTAGGCACCCTACTCGTCTTACACTAGTGCTGGTCTGATCTTGTGGAAGAAATATTTAGAGGCTGAAACAATGGCAGAACAGAAAAGAAGAAACTGTAAAATTGAGAATTCTCCTTACCTTTGACCAGTCTCCTGCAGCTAAATGTGGAGGGCAGTCTATTCTGGCACAGGACTTATGAGACGATGCCTTGGGTCCTTGGCACAACTCATCAGAAAGATTCAAAAAGCTGCCATCTGTCAACAGCTGCCGACAAGTGACTCTTCGGTTTTGAGTTCCTCCACCACATGTCCTGGAACACTAAGAAGACAAGAGAAGGTAAGGCAGTGGGCTCAGCTCGCTCTATAGTAGTAGAGCAATGCAGGGCTCCTCACTATCATGAGCATGGCAGGTCATGGGGTCGCCAGTCTGCCATACCTGCTGCCAATCTTCAATATGCCAGCCAGGAGGGCAATCAAATTGATTGCATGCTTGTAAGGCATGGGGCTTTTCATCCCTGCATTCCTCAGCAGGTGCAGGGGACTCTTCTGGGTGCAGGCAGTACACTTCCCGGGTCTGGATTCCAACACCACAGGTTGCTGAGCAGGGACCCCAGGAGCCCATGTGCCACCTATACAAAAAGCCAAGTGGGAAAAGTTGAATTGTCCAATGACACAAGACGCAACAGTCAACATGAATAATTTTAAGTTCTTCTCTGCACTTCTGGATTTTATACACTGTATAAAAATTCCACAGCAACAGCATCTCCATTGATGCATGCAATTAAAGTACAGAAATGTAGTACTGAAAGGCAGATATGTCAGGGAAGTGTTTTAAGATCTTACTCATTTGGAAAGGTCTAGTGAAAAGAAGCAGAGTGTTTCCCATCCTGCCTTGCCACCATCTATCAAAAATAAAATCTTGGTTTGGTTTTGAGTAGAGTCCCAAGACAATGATGATTTATATAGGTGTCAAAAGAAATTTTAAATGCTAAAAAACACACTTTGGGAAATCTTCAGGGCACCTGGATTCATTCTTTGGAATCTCTGTAAGAAAATTCTTTTATGTTAGGATTGGATTTACAACATACATATATATGTATAATGTGATTCCTTTCCAATGAGATCTTGGAAAAATCAGGTTTTCTCATGAAACATCTATAAAAATGAAAAACCAGGGCAGTTGCTTTTGATACATATTTCCAAGTTGCCTTCAAGAAAGATTCTCCCAATTTACACCCAGCAGAAGCATGTGAGAGCACCCTGTTTCCTACATCCAGAGCCAACCCAGAGAATACTATTTAAAACATCTCTGTCCATGTAATGAGTTTAAAAAATTACATGTTATGTTCATTTTAATTTGTGAATATTTAATTTTTAGTGAACATGAATTCTTTAACTAGTTACTGTAGAGATACATCATGAGTATTTTTGAATTGAGTATTATAAATTTTAAATTGCTTAAAATGTACATATGTTAGCTCCAGGGTAGTTTGTAGTAGCAAAGACAAAAAAAATCCAATTTCACAAAATGAAAGATTATCTAAATACTTACCAATTAATGGCAAAATAAATACTAGTCTATGCATAGAGTACAGTGGTAGAAGCCATTAAAATAATAAAGTGGATGCATAATTCTTGACATAGAAATTCATTCATGATATATTTTTATTAGAAAAAATCATAAAATAGCTTCTAAAAATAATCCTATATTTTATGCAGTTATAAATATATACACAAAAATTCTGCATAATTATACACCTAAATGTTAACAGTGATAAGTGATAATATTTTCATTCTTTTCATCCTTGTTGTAATTTTTCCTGAATTTTATTATAATGAGCATTCATTACTAAAAGAAAAATCAGTTTTTAAAACAAATTAGTGTTTATCTAAAAGTGATTTTAGTTTTAATCATTTCTAATTTTCTATAACAAACATGTTTTATTTGTAATATATAATGGGAAAATGCACTTATAATAGGACAGAAAGAAAAATTTTTATTTACACAGAGAAATTTTTTGTAATGAAGATACAATGATTATTAAAGTACAGAGATTAAATAAAAAGTCTAAATATATATGAAGCATGAGCTGTTTGATGTAAGAATAATGAACAGGAATATAATTGGAAAATTTGAAAGCTTTAAAATGGCTTTTGCCAAGCCTTTCCCATTTCAAGAAGACAAATATTAATAAGAACATAGATTTAACAATATATTTGAAAATACTGGTGAAATAGATTACTTTGTAGGAAACTATAGCAGTCCATCTCAAGAAGGGGTCTGTATCCTGCTCCTCTTGTGGTCAAATCTCTACAAAGTTTCAAGCAACAAGGGAATTCCCATAATACCTTAAATTTTCCAAAGTAGAAGATTAAAATATTTTAATGCATATTATAAAACTAGCCAAATCTGAGCACAAAATCTGATAAGTATATAGAAAAAAAATTTTACCTACGAATATATATCCTATATCCTAAATAAAATTATAAATTCTAAGCATAAAGAAACAAGTTAATCAAAACATTAAAATAATACAGTATATATGTTATAGACTAAATGTTTATGTCTCCCCATAAGTCACATGTTGAAGCTCTATCTCCCGATGGACTTCTTGGGGATGGGGCTTTTGGGAAATAATTAGGATTAGAGTTATGAGGGCAGGACCTTCATGTAGGGATAGTGCCTTTATAAAAAGACACACCAGAGAGTTTGCACTCTCTACCATACAGCAAGAAGTTGAGAAACTGGCTATCTGAAGGCCAGAAAGTCCTCACCAATAACCAGACTCTGCTGGACTTTGATCTTGGATTTTCCAGGCAAGCAAAAAATAAAATTCTGTTGTTTAAGCCACCCAGTCTATGGTATTTTGTTAAGGCAGCCTGAGCTAGCAAAAATAGCTGATCACAATGGAAGTGAATTAGACAATCCCCAAATATTTTAAATTATACAATAAACTTTTAATTTACTCTTCAAAGAAAGAATCACAATGGAAATCAGATAGTATTTTTAAAAGAATGTCAATAAAAAATATCAAATGTCAAAATTTGTAGAATTCAAGTAAGGCTACAAAGAAAAAAACAATAGCCTTAAATGCATATATAAAAAAAGAAAGATTGACTTTGATGATCCTAGTATATATTTCAGGAGGTTAACGTGAGAACAGCAATTAAACTCAAAAGACATAGAAGAAAGGAAATAGTAAAGATAAAAACAGAAATAAATAAATTAGAAAATAAAAAGCTGGTTATTCAAAAGACTAATAAAATTGTTAAGTCCTTGATGAAATATGAAGAAAGATGAGAAAAGTCACAAATTACCAATATTAGGAATTTAAGGGACAATGTCAAAGGCATTAAAAATGAGTGTAAGTTCATAATGAAAAACATGACCGATAAATTTGCAAAGGTACACATACTGGAAAAAATTCCTACAAAACCCAGTTTATCAAAACACACAAATAGAGAGAAATTAGGTCAGTTCTTAAAATTAAATTTATGATTTAAAATATTAAAAGAAACCTCCAGTATCCGATGACTTCCTCGGTGAGATACTACTAAGCATTTAAGGCATAAATAATTTCAAACTTACATAAACTCTCCAGAAAAAAAGGAGAGGGAAAACTTCCAATTCACTCAGGCCAATGTCTCTCATAAATGCATACATAAAAATTCTAAACCAAATTTTAGCATACAAACGCTAAAGTGACCAAGCTAGGTTTACTCTAGGAAGGCAAAATTGATTCAACCATGGGAAATCAGTGTGTAAAGCACTAACAAAGTACAGGGGAAAAAAATCATATGATACTTTCAGTGAAAGTAGAAAAACATTTCCTAAATTTTAACAGATATTCATAATAACCTTAATCTGAATAAATGTATCCAAAAATCAAGTGGAGGGAGGATGCAGCAGGAGAGGCTGGAAGAATACAGCAAGACAGATAATTGAGTTCCCCTCTGTTACGAAAAATAGCAAAAACAGTTAAAGAAAGACATAAGGTTAAAGATATTTTCCCATACATAACAAACATCTCAGTCAACCAGAACTCAAATGGAAACAGTGCTAAAGCAAAAGAAAATTAAAATATATGATGTGTGTGACTGTACTGAGGATATTTAAACTCTGGAAAAGATTTTGAAAAGTTAATGACAGGGTCATAAAAATTAAGCAAACAAGAAATCAAAGCAATTACCAACTCTAGAGAAAACAAAAACTTCAATGAAGAAGAAAATGAGATCATAGTACAATATTAAACAACTCACTTGCCCAATGCTCCTTAAAACTAATACCTTTATTAAAGTATAGTTTACACATCATAAAATTTACCCTTTTTTAAAAAACACTTTTGGTACCAATAAGTGAACCCCATATCAAAACCCCTATATCCCTACACCCCTGGTTCTTTTTTTTTTTTAATAGTTCTTACTTTCAGATAGGATCTCACTACATTGTTGATGTTGGCCTCAAACTTTTGATCCTCCTGCTTCAGGCTCCCTAGTTGCTGGCATTACAGGTGTGCACCACTATGCCCAGCTGAATTTACCCTTTTAAGGTAGAGCAATGCTCCTTTAAAAAAATAGCTCTCACCAAACTCTGGATCATTTTAGATACTAAATACCTAACAATAGTGGAACACTTGACCATGATTCATCAGATGACCATTTGACTTAAATCTGCTATCATGAAGTGTTCATTAGCTGATCCACAAAGCTGAAACAGTTACATGGGACTAGTAAACTATCACGGAGTGGAAGTGGTACATGGTGGTGAATGCATCTTCGAGAAATGTCTAGTGATGGGAATAGCCACAAGAGCCCAGAAAAACCTACCTGGACAGTACCTTAGTGTGACCTTAGATGTTTTCCTTCTGTCTAATCTCCCTTGATTCTTGTCTTTTGTGAGCTTAGTTCTCCAGTCTTTCTAGTATTCTTGTGGGCCACCTAATATCTTTCCAATAAATCTATATTTAGCTTAAGTTAGCCAAAGTTTATATGACTTCTATCAGGGGCCCTGATTAATATAAGGAAATACAAGTTTGTATTATTTTTTAATTCTAGAAATTTCACAAATTCGTCTCACATGCAAAAAGATAAAATGAATATATAACTTTAGATTTTATTCATTTAGCACTTAACCTTTAAATTTTCATATGCATAACTATTTCTTTTCTTTCTTTCTTTTTTCTTTTTCTTTTCTTGTTTTGGTACTGGGGATTAAACCCTGGGGTATTCTACCAATAAGCTACATTTTAACATTTTTTGAAAAATTTTGAGATAGGGTCTGGCTAAGTTGCTAAGAGGCTTGCTAAATTGCTGAGGCTGGCCTGGAATTGCAATCCTTCTGCCTCAGCTTGGCAAGTCACTGGGATTACAGGTATGAGCCACCATCCCAGCAACATACATTAACTCTAAGTTTTATAACAAAGTCTAGAATTACTCAGCATCTCCTTCCTTCTGTTGCTCAAGATGAAAGCCCATCTCATAAACAAGTGTGGTGGTGCATGCCTGTAATCCCAGCAAATTGGGAGGCTAATGAAGGATGACTTTGAGTTTCAAAGCTAGCCTCAGCAATTTAGCAAAACTCTAAGCAATTTAGTGAGACCTTGTCTTAAAATAAAATATAAATACAGTTAACTCATACAAGACAAAAGTGCCAAAAACATACACTGGAAAAAAGATAACCTCTAACAAATAGTGCTAGGAAAACTGGAAATCCATATACAGCAAAAAGAAATTAAACCCCTATCTCTCACCATGCACAAAAGTCAACTCAAGTGGATCAAAGACCTAGGAATTGACCAGAGACCTTGCACCTTACAGAAAAAAAAAGTAGGCCCAAATCTGTATCATGTCAGATTAGGTCCTGACTTCCTTAACCAGACTCCTAAAGTGCAAGAAATAAAATCAAGAATAAATAAATGGGATGAATTCAAACTAAAAAGCTTCTTCTTGGCAAAGGAAATAATCAATAATGTGAAGAGAATTTACTACATGCACATAAGATACAGCACTAATTTCCCAGATATATAAAGAACTCGAAAAACTTAACACCAAAAAAACAAATGACTCAGTCAATAAATGGGCTGTGTCTGAACAGACACTTCTCAGAAGAAAATATACAATTGATCAACAAATATATGAAAAAATGTTCAATACCTCTAGTAATTAAAGTAATGCAAATCAAATCTACTCTAAGATTTCATCTCACTCCAGTCAGAATGGCAATTATCTAGAATATAAGCAACAATAAGTGTTGGTGAGGATGTGGCGGAAAAGGCACACTCATACATTGCTAGTGGGACTGCAAATTGGTGCAACCACTCTGGAAAGCAGTATGGAGGTTCTTTAGAAAACTTGGAATGGACCCAGCTATCCCACTCCCAAAGAACTTAAAATCAGCATACTACAGTGAAGCAGCCACATCAATGTTTATAGCAGCTCAATTCACAATAGCTAAACTGTAGAACCAATTTAGATGCCCCTCAATAAATGAATGGATAAACTGTGGTATAGATACACAATGGAATATTACTCAGCATTAAAAGAGAATACACTTATGGCATTTGCAGGTAAATGGCATTGGAGAATATCAAACTAAGCAAAATAAGCCAATACCCCAAAACCAAAGGCCAAATGTTTTCTCTGATATGTGGATGCTGATCCATAGTGGCAGGGTGGTGGGGGCAGCAGGGGAAGAATGGAGGAACTTTGGATTGGTCAAGGGGAGTGAGGAGAGGGGAAGGGAAGTCGGGGTAGAAAAGATGGTGGAATGAGATGGACATCATTACCCTATGTATGATTGCACGAATGGTGTGACTCTATATCTTGTACAACCAGAGAAATGAAAAGTTGTGCTCCATTTGTGTACAATGAATCAAAATGCATTCTGCTGCCACATATAACTAATTAGAATTTTTTAAAAAAGGACTAGGGATGTGTCTCAGTGGTGGAGAGCCCTGGGTTTAATCTGCAGTACCAAAGGAGAAAAAAGTCCTTCTCAGAAATCTTGAAATACTCATCTGCTACTCTTGTTTAGAATTGTTTTTCCTGACTTTTCCACACATATTTCTCATTTTTGTGAGACTTGATTTTTTAAATATGATTTTTATTCTATTTTCCCTTCTACTATTTTTATTTTGAGTTAGCCATAGAATTTTAAAGAGCCTACTTAACAACCGTGGAGTTAAATTAAAATTATTTCCATCTTCATGCAGTACAAGGGGCTTAATGCACTTTGACTCCAATCAACCTCTCCAAATTTTTTTAGTTGTAGATGGACACAATACCTTTATTTTATTTATTTATTTTTATGTAGTGCCAAGGTTTGAACCCAGTACCTCACACATGCAAGGCAAGCACTCGGCCTCTGAGCCACAATCCCAGCCCCCTCTCCAAATTTTGAATGGTTTTGTTGGCCAACATTTCTTTCTTTTTTCAAATCTAAATATCACATATTATTACTGATTTTCACAATTTTTTGAAGGTCTGATTTTATTTACTTGTTACTCTCAAAACTTCTTATTTTCAACTGGACTCAGACTTAGAAATAGATGCTCTCAAAGAGGACAGCCTGTGTCTCTTGGCAATCTGTTCCTGGCATTTTTCTTTGGCCTCTTTCAATCCCTTGGCCAAAAGTTTGGCATATTCTGCAGCTTCTTTCTTATTCTTCTTAGCACATTGGTGCTTGTGTTGTAGAACACACGGAGTAAGGAGATGCGGAATCTTCTGTACTTTGGTCCTCGGTTTTTTACCTTTCTTGTTTAAGGATTTTCTGACAACATATTGATGGATGTTTTAGTCATCTTTTTCACTGCTGTGACTAAAGGATCTGACTAGAACAATTATAGAGGAGGAAAAGTTTATTTGAGGGCTCATGGTTTCAGAGGTCTTAGTCCATAGAAGGCCAGCTCCATTCCTCAGGGATCAAGGTGAGGCTGAACATCATGAAGGGAGAGTGTGGTGAAGGGAAGCAGCTCACATGATGATCAGGCAGCAGGTAGAGAGAGAGAGTCCATCTCCAGATACAAAACATATACCCCATAGCCACACCCCCAATGAACCACTTCCTCCAGCCACACCCCACCTGCCTCCAGCTACCACTCAGTTAATCCCATCAGGGATTAATTCATTGATTTGATTGGTTTAAGACTCTCACAACCCAATCATTTCTCCTCTGAACCTTCTTGCATTGTCTCACACGTGAAATTTTGGGGGATACCTCACATCCAAACCGTAACAGTGAACATCCTCTTCCTTAGCGAGGTGGAAAAGTAAGCTGATTCTACTAGCTCTTCTGAGTCCTAGTCAATGAGGCACAGTAGTATCCCTAAGTCCAGGAACATCTTTCTCTCCTTGTTTTACAATAACCAAGTTGAGAACACTCAGATTGGCATCTACAATGCAACCTCCAACAGATTTGTGCTTTCTCTCTCCAGTTCACCTTGGTGTATAGCAGGAATGCCCCTTACTCAGTAGCAGGCGAACACCGCCAGAAGTCAAAACACCTTGTTTCATGGGGAAACTTTATTTGTCATTCCAGCCACTGATTTAGACCGCATAACCCTTCCATTCTTCAGCCAGAGCGTCAGCAGCAACTTTTGTGGCCATACACTTATAAAAAATATGAAGTTTGCATTCATTGTCCATTTCAATGAGTTTCTGGAAGCCAGTGGCTGGGAAGGAGATATTCAGCTTCATCTTGATGCAGCTGATGACCCACAAGGCACCACGAAAAAGAACACAATTTTTTTTCTAAAAGATTAACCATTTTTAAGATAAACTTTGCTCATTATTTAATTCATTTGTATATGTCTCAGCCCTTCCTGCTAGGATAATTTTCCTACTTAATGAAAACATTCCTTAAAATTGCCTTTAGTAATAATAAAGTCTCTGTTTTTGTTCACCTAGAATACCCAATAGTAGCTAATATTTATTGGTTGCCTACTAAGCACTAAGCTCATTTTAAAGCACTTTGCATGTATTCATTTAATCCTCAGAGAACCCTGTTATAAGGCTGTAGTTTGCTGACCCCTGCTGTATAAAGAGATACTACTACAATCTGAAAATATCCTTATTTAATCCCTAAAATATTGTTTCACTAAATTTTTAATTGTAGTCTGACAATTTTTTTCTGGCTATTTGAAGATAATATTTCACAATTTCTGATGAGAAGAAAATAGCTAGTTTTTTTTTTTTTTTTGCTCCTCTTGTGGATCTTTTCTCTCTGATTGATTTTAAGACATTATTTGTGGAGTTCTAAGGATTAACAGCAATGTATTTTGATGAATCATTTTTTTTCCCTGTTTGAGATTTCCTTTGACTCCAGACTCATGATACATATTTTTCATTAGTAATGAAATAGTCTCAGCAATTATCTCTTCGAATGCTATTGTTTTCTTTCTGTGATCCATTTAGACATATGATAAACTTCCTCAATATTTCCTTGGCATCTCCTACGTCTTGTGCATATTTTATAAATCTCATTTACTCTTCATACTTTATTGGCAATTTCTTTAGATTGATATTCTTTCCCTCTCTCTCATTTACCTGTTTACTGGTACATTACTTTTAAATTTAAATTAATTTTTAAATTCTAGATATTCTATTAGATTGAAACATATGAATTGTCAACACATTAATTTTTTGATTGATAAAATTAGAAGTTACATATAGTTCAACCTAATAATTGGTTCTTTTTAAAAATATTTCAGGTGGATTGTGTCAGCTTTTCTTTCTTCCTTCTTCCCTTCCCCTCCGTTCCTTCCTTCTTTCCTTCCTTTCCCACTGCTAGGTATCACACCCAGGACCTTACATGATAGGCAAGTGCTCTACCATGGAACAATACTGCGGTCCTAGGTCAGATGTTTATAAAAGTCTTTGACCTATAGAGGGCAATATAGATAGTTTTGACCAGCAATTTCTGGTATGTTAAACAAATAAGACTGTGGGTAGGTTAAATAATTCTGTCCTTCTATTAATAAGTCACAGATTTCCCATAACAATAGCTGCTAGGTAGTTAAAAATAAAAATAAACAGTTTATAAGTCAACTTCCTAAAGGAAATTTAAGAGGAAACAACATAGCTAATAACCTTGTACAAAGTATGGTAATTTGTAATTAGAATAAAATTCCCAGTAGGAACTAGGGGACTTAATTCATGGCACTTTTCAACTAACACAAGAAAACACAAACATCTAATGATTACTGTATAAAATATTTCTCCTAATTCTATTGTCCTGTTTTGCTGTTTCTATTTTTGTTAATCTTCAGACTTTTTCAATAATGCCTTGCAAATATGTTCAGATATTTAAAAAATAATTTGAGTGATGAATAAAAATTTTAAGTCATAAAATGAAAAAAAAATATTTCAGGTGGTTTTTTAAACATTTTTAAGCATTTTTAGTTGTAGATGATCATGATACCTTTATTTTATTTACTTTATTTTTATGTGGTGCTGAGGATCAAACCCAGTGTGAGGCAAGTACTCCACCACTGAGCTACAACCTCAGCCCCTTTCAGGTATTTTTGTTAGCTTATTGTTCCTTGCTTAGATTTTTAATTTCCCATTTTATATATTTACATATTTTGAACAAATTTATTTTCTGTACCTGATAACTCCACCATCTGATGCTCTGTGTATCTGATCCTACTGTTCCCCACTCTGCTGACTCTGACACATTACTTTTTTTTTTTTTTTTTTTTTTTTGCAGTTCTGGGGACTGAACCCAGGGCTTCACACATGCTAGGTGAGTGCTCTACCACTGAACCACGACCCTGATGGCACACACTGTTTCTTCATGAGTCTTTCTAATGCTTGCAAGCTCGTGATCATTAGGACTTTGTGGGATATAAAGTCTAAGTAGAAGTCACATTCTTCCATGTAGGATTTATATTATCTGTCAAGTCCAACGTGAACTAATTTCTGGATCATGTAGTTAGAGTGAATGAAAATCCCATTCCATAAGAAGAGCAACTTGTGGTTTTCAGATTGTCAAGGGCGGCACTTTCTGATTTCTTCCACCCAGAGGAAAAGCCAAGTCAGTTTCCCTGCAATCTCTCTTTATGGAATGGATCTCTCCTCCTCCCACTAATCTGCTTTTGCACCTAAGTAGGCCCTGGCTTTGTATGGGGATCATTATATACCTAACCTTCCAGAGATCCAAAGACTGGTCTCCTTGCTAGGCAAAAACTGTTAAAGCCAAGGAGTCCATGTTGGGGGACTGACAACTGTCCCACAGAGGTACAATATTAACACAGGATTTCCACTCTAAATTCATACTTAAATTTGTTTGTTTGTTTGTTGGTACCAGGGATTTAACTACGGGGCATCTAACCATTTAGCCACATCCCCATCCCTTTTTGTATTTTATTAAAGACGGGATCTCAATGAGTTGCTTAGTGCCTCACTAAGTTGCTGAGGCTGGCTTTGAACTTGCAATCCTCCTACCTCAGCCTCCTAAGCTGCTGGGATTACAACACCATGCCCAGCTTCAACTTGTCTTTTTTTTAAAACATTTTTTAGTTGTAGATGGACACAATAATTTCATTTTATTTATTATTATTTTTTTATGTGGTGCTGAGGATCAAACCCAGTGCTTCATACATGCAAGGCGAGCACTCTACCACTGAGCCACAACCCCAGTCCTTCAGCTTGTTTTTGATTTGAGGATTTCCTTTTTACTTTCTTACAAGCTTACTTCTGCATGTCAATGGTATTTTACGTATTTTACCCAGTATTTTAGATGTGTTTAGTCAGAGGGATACTAGGATATCTAGTCTATCACATGGCTAGAAATGGAAGCACACAATCACACACCTGAAATGTTCCATTATGCTTAGCTCTATGTTAGTCATGACTTCCCCTCAATATTCTGAAGATATTGTTTCCTTGTGTTCTGGAAACCCTAGTTGTTGATAAATTATTTATATAGTTAACCTCTTTCTCATGTCTGGCAGATTTTAAGATTTTCTTGTTATCCCTGATTTTTCTGCACTGTCACTATTACATAACTATGTGAGGATTTGTTTTCATTTATTTCTCTTTAGTTAGAAGTTTATTTTATATCTTGCTCTTCTGATTGATATAACCCCCACATTTTTAACTTACTGTTCTTTCTTCTTAATCCTTCACTTT
>CM053401.1:132520517-132566058 GCA_028644305.1 Xerus rutilus | reverse complement strand
CATCTGTTTCCATCATCATTAGCTCAAGAGAAGGGACATGGCAAGGGAAGAAAGCAAAATCCTTAGCTTTTCCAAAAGTAGCTGACTGAATGGTTCAAAAATTAGAATAAGGAAAAAAAATCCCTAAAAAACCTTAATAAGTAACTTGGCACAAGTGTCATTTCTCTAGAGATAGAAAGGTTGTTCCCAGTGGATATATACCCAACACTATTTCTACATACATACAGTCATCTCTGATCCAAGACATGTCAATAGGAAAGATAATAAAATATCCATGAGAGTCCTATGTAACAATCCCTACATACAGGGGATTGTTCCAAGACGGTCCTTCTCCCCCGCAGATACCAAAATCCATGAATGCTTAAGTTCCTTATATAAAATGTTATCTTTGCATATAACCTACCTACATCTTCTTGTTTACCTTAAATCATCTCTTCATCTCTAGAGTGCTTGCAATACCTAACACAATGTAAATTCTACATATATAGTTATTAATAGTATATTATTTAAGGAATAATAACAAGAAAATAAGAGTCTGTACCCGTTCAGTACAGATGCAATTTTTTTTTCAGTGCTGGGGATCAAAGTCAGGGCTTTGCATATGTTAGGCAAATACTCTGCTATTGGGCTATATCCCCAGCCATTTTTCAAATATTTTGATCTATGGTTGGTGTGGATCTGTGTATGCAGAATGCATAGAAAAGAAAATACAACTCTATTTGATGTTCATAGAAAGCTCTGGACACACTTGACAACATGGATGTCCTGTCCTGTAGTTAGAGCAAACCTTCCTAAAAACCCTTGTACATTGTCTCTTCTAAAACAAGTATTCAGTGTAGGATACTCTGAGATACAGTCAGCCTGGGAGTGAGGGCAGGAGGTGGCAGGGAAGCAGATGGCCCTGTGTTACTTCTGGGGTTTGCATGCCCACCAAGGTCAGTCAGTTGGCCTCGACTGCATCATCTAAGCTGAGCACAGAAACATGGCTCTAACACAAGCCAAGAAGTTCCCGGTATTTCCTTAGACTATCATCAAAGTAAGAAATATGGTAATGAACACAAAACATTGTGTCCATTTCATTACAAATGTAGTCTCACAAGGATGAGGCAAGCCTGGAACTTGCCCCCTCACAGGACTCTGCAAGTTTGAGAGCAAGACTCCTAAGGAAAGGGTGCCCATCTCCAAAACGTGAGGGCCTGATATTTAGGGTGGCCTTACTCATTTAATACCCCCTCACCACCCAAATATCATCACATAGGATCTTAGCCAATGATTTCACAGAATCAAAATCAGAAGGGTCAAAGGAATTCTAGAATCACAATTGCTTTCCTGAATAAATATAAAATACTATACTCTGGTATGACAGGAGGACACACAGCCTTCCTAAGTCACTTAAAACCCAGAACATAGCAAAACTATCCTTTGGCAAACAAAGGCAGCCTATCAGATGGGCAGTATAATTAGTAAAGGCAGGGAAGATAGAGTGGGTTATAGAGGGTTATACTTATTTAGCAATTAATTCTTATTGCAAAAGACTGGCCTACATAACAAAGGAGAAAGGAGGAAAGAGTTTGTAGTCTAGATTCAGAAAGTTTTGTGTAAGAAACTGATGGTGTATCAAAATCATTGTAGCTAGCAACTCTTAAGGACAGAGAAACATGGGGAAAGCCTGCACCTCTTCTGATAAAATTACCCAGGATCGTACAAAGACTTAAACAAGGATATAGGTTAACTTTTAAGATCAACCCTCCATAACAAGGAGACCAAAAAGAAATCACCCTCACCAATTCTTTAGGGGCTATAACATTACAACACACAATTCGAGATCCAAGACAAGTCAATAGGAAAGATAATAACATATCCATGAGAGTCCTATGTAACAAATAGGAGCTCACTGAGTCTTGTGACATACAGAGATTAAGCACCCTGTGTACCACTGCTAACTCTACTTCAGATCCTGTGTTCTCTGTGTGGGCCTTAGAGGAAGAAGTGCCCATAAAGAAATGGGAAGGAGGTGGAGGAGAGCAACCTGGTGACCTGTTTTTGCTAAAAGTAGGCCCGTTTATTTTGTTCATTCATGTTTGATGCTACAGAAGACTGCTGCTTAGCATGGCTGCATTTGAGAATCTCTGAAGAATCAGGCCGGAGCATAACTTGAGCAGAGAAGACAGCTCTGAAGCAGGTTTAGCCAACCTACCTGTGTGAGTCTTGAGTCACTATGCATAGCCGGGTTTCTCTGCAGGGGCAGGTGTTACCCTCCAGATACAGTGCACCCCAGGAGCACAAGACAGCACATACCTGGGTGGGCAGGGCTCCGTGTTACAGGCCTGGCTCATTGCTGGAGGACGGTGGACCATATCACACAAGCTGTCATTGACTGTCTGTTGGGTCTGGATATGTATGCACACTGCTATGGCTTCTTGATGGCCTGGAGAGTGCAAAGAGGAAAAAATTCTAATGACATAGAACAGCTTATTGCGGAGAGAAAGAAAATAAAGTCTTGGATCTTCTCATTCTTGAGTCACTGCCCTTTTGACTACATCATGAGGCTGAAGACTGAATTTCAGGGCTCCAGTACAAGCAAACACTTTGACATCACCCAGAGTCTCCACATCTTTGGAACTCCTTCATTCACCTGTTAAGTTCAGTCCCTCTCCTCCCTCTCCCCCAAGCCCACTCATCATGAAACATTTGATTCTCCATCTACCCTCAGACTTACCTGCATTTAAACATACTTGAAGCCAAGAGTCCCTCCAAATCATTACAGTGTTCCTTCCCATAATGTACAAGGGTTTCCCTAAGAGGAATTTTCATACCAGCTGCTATAGAATAACATTTTCTCTAGATCATTTCATATGTGCTAAATCCAACATATAACTTTCAAAATTGTTCATTATAGTTTGAGTTGCTGTTCACTGTTAACTATAGTTAGTAATATTTTGATTGCTAACAAAAAATAGCAATATTTTCATTGAGAAAGTGTACAAAGTACTTTCAAATATGTTATTTAAACCCACAATTATCTTGTGAAACTAAAAATGGTATTCTTATCTTCATTTTATTAACTTAATAATAGGGAAACTGAAGTTTAGAGAGAAACGAAGACAGCAAAAAGGGGTAGATTAAAAACTAAAAATTAAATTCTCTGCCTCCAAAATGTAATACACCCCAAAGTCGTGGCTGCTCCTTGTTCAGATAAGAACTTTCATGGGCATATTTTTCCTTTGAGGCCACAAAGATCTTTCTCACCCCAAAGCCCATGTTTTCAACCACTACTCTTGGTTGAGACAAAAGAGAATTACTGGGAAATCAGAATTGAATAAAATATAAATCAAAAATTTGATGAAAAAAGTCAAATAAGAATGGTAACAGCCCCTGACCACACTATTCAAAATATGCAAATGTATTCAGTTTCATGTTAGAATGCACGTTCCATTATGTTACAACATTGTGGTTCTTTTTCCAAATGCCATGTTTCAATCCAACCATTTTACAGCACTTAGCAGAATGCAGTATAGTCCAAAAACACTTATAAAATATATGTTTGTGATACTCAGTTCTTTCCAACAAATTTCTCCTGTTGTAATTTTATGCTGCCTGACATGGTGGGATGCAGTCTTAAATCTACATGCATCTTCCTTGAACTTTTAAAATAAACACTGGCTAACCTGAAATGTAAGAAGATACTGCTACAATTTCATAACTGGTTCTTATTTGCAAATATCAAAACTTCCTTAGTGACTTCACAAATATATGATGTTCATTTTCTAGTAGGTTTCATTCTTTTTTAATCTGAGAAAAATCTAGTTCCCTTTGGAATACATTTTAATTTGAAATAAAAATTCTTTAGAAAATATACTGAGACTATTATGAATATTTTTGGAGACTGGGTGGGTAGACTTTAAGCACTATTTTAACCATTTTGGAATGGAATTGTATAACACTCATGACACACTTTTCTGTCTTACAGCAAGTTTGTTGAAAAGAATTTAAAATTTTACTAGATAATTTGTCGTACTTATTGGTATAGAATGATTTTCCAAAGATAGCCACAAAATATTTCTAATGTGCCATGTTGGTCCTACAATGTGAATTTGATACTTTTCACTTCAAGAGGTTTCATCAAACAATTATCTTCAAAAATAAAAGTAAAATAGCTGGACACAGTGGTGCACACCTATAATTCCAGCAACTCAGGAGGCCGAGGCAGGAGGATCACAAATTCAAGGTCAGCCTGGGCAATTCAGCAAGACTTTGTCTTAAAATAAAAAATAAAAAGGGCTGGGAACACAGCTCAGTGATAGAGCACTCCTGGGTTCAATGCCCTGCACCAATAAAAGTAAAGCAAAAGTTTAAAATGATAAAAATAAGTTTCATCTTCTAATTGTCAAACTTTAGGCAACAATTGCAACTATGTACTTAGACATTTAAATTAAATCAAGAATTGAAATTTCAGTATAATTTTTCTAGTAAATTCCCTGACTGGCACAAGGCAACAACCTTTACTTCACATTTGACTTTCACAGTGTTATGATAAAAGAGTTTCTCTTTCTTTCTTTCTTTCTTTCTTTCTTTCTTTCTTTCTTTCTTTCTTTCTTTCTTGTTTTCTTTCTTTTATTAAGCAAATGTGTGTATAGTCATATGTTACTTAATGACAGGGACAAAGTCTAAGAAATACATTGCCAGGTGATTTTATCACTGTGATAACATCATAAAGTATACTTATACAAACTAATATGGCCATGATATCACTAGGCAATATAATCTTCTGGGATCACAGTTATACTCACAGTGCCACATCACATGACTGAACATATATACTCCAAGTCTTCATCAAGAAATAAATTAATGATTAAAGGGTAAAACACAGACTCCAGGAGGGGAACAAAGCCAATAAGTGAACTAACACATTCCTTTTTGTTGTCTTAGGTTAGTTTGAGTTGGGTTCCTCTCACATGTTTGTAAGAGTCTTGACTGGTTCAACATTCAAAATCACACACATGCGCAAGTGCACACACACACACACACATACAGTCCTAGAGCCATATTGAAAAGAACAGTTAACACATCATTTTTTTTTCTCTGCAGATAAGCTGGTATGATAGAGCAGCAACCACATAAACACTCGGGTAATGAAAACTAGGGGAAGCATCATATGTGAAGGACTCAGAGAAGAGCCAAAGAACAGCATCACGCATCACCAAGCATTTCAAGTTTCACAGCACTCCAAATAGGGGAGGAACCAGTGGAAGAGACAGCTGGTAAAGATTAAGGATTGTTGAAAGCCATTTGGTCCTAGAAAGGGTATCATAAACATCATTGAAGCCTGAGAGGAAGTGACCAATTATATTAAGAGTAGCTGGAAAAAACTACAGCTCGAAGTCTGTCATGATTTGAAGGGATTCGTAGAGAACAAAACAGCGACAGCTAATGTACCATGTCGGGAACATGTCTCCATAGGGAGCATGTGTAAACGAGCCCAAAGTGAGCCCATTCAATTTTTATTCCCGTTCTCCTGTTTGCAGAAAGGTACTCTTATATTCCACTATGCACAACAGGGTATACCTATACGCATAAGTGTCACTCATAAATATATGCAAAGTCCGAAATTAAATACTATCAGATCATTCAGCCATAAAATATTACTACATTGTGATCTCAAGTGCCTGACCTCTCACCTATCTAATTTCTCTCAGCAAATATTCATGAATGCACACAAAACAGAAACAACTAGGTAGCACTTCCTTTCGTAAACATATAAGCCCACCTTCTCACGTATCCGTCCTAGAGATTAGCTACCCCTCTAACTCTTTAAGACTGATATCCATAACTCTGCTTCAGGTTTCACTCCCTGGCACTTCTTAGGAAATCTATTGATTACTTTGCTTTTCCCTTTCATTCTGGAGCTCTTCCAAGGTCTTTCAAATATTATCCAAGATTCTCTGACAATAACACAACACAACACAAACACACAGTTCCCCCTCAACCCATGTTTCAGTCTAGTCATCTCCTCTCTGTTTTATCATGGCCAAGTAGTCACACACACACACACACACACACAAACCTATTCATTTCCATTTTGCCATCTCTCAGTCTTTCCTCAGCTCTCTCAAATTTGGCCTCAGTCTCTGCTACTCCACTGACAAGACCCTTTCTTTGGTATCCACTGGCTTTGCATTGCTGAACCCAGCGTCAACTCTGAATTCTTACCTTACTACCCCACCATACCACACCCTTCTGTTTTCTTCCTATCTTACTGATACTTTCTTCTTGTAGACTTTGCAGCTATGTGTCCTCCTCCTAGCCATTAAACGTTGATTTTCCTCATGACTTTGATTTTAACACTTTTCACAGATCCCTTATTCCTGCAGTCTCAGCCACACCTCTGTGTATCTGCAGTTCGGATCTCTTCACTTTGCTTCAGAATCACACATCTAACTGCTACGTAACATCTTCATTTGGAAAGTCTCAAGGCACTTTAAAATCATTAACTGAACTCATTGTTTCCCTCATCAAACTGGACTCTTTAGCACTCATCACCTCCTAAAAGAAGGCACAGACTCAGATTGACCACCCCCTTCCTGTTCACCCTCTCCCTTGACAGATTCTTCCATATCTCTCAAAGTCATCCACCATCTTCCCTGCCACCACCATCCCTATTACAGTAAAAACTTTCCTTCTCTCTCTCTCTCTTTTTCTTTCTTTCTACCAGGGATTGAATCCAGGGTTGCTTAACCTCTGAGCCACATCCCCAGCCCTTTTTATGTTTCATTTTGAAACAAGGTCTTACTAAGTTGCTTAGGGCCTCACTAAGTGCTGAGGATGGCTTTGAACTTGTGATCCTCATGCCTCAGTCTCCCAAGTCTCTGAGATTACAGGTGTGCACCACCACACCTGGCCTGGCCTGGGAAAATACAATAGCTTCCTATTGTCTCTTATGTCTATTCTTATGCCTTCTATTCTACTCTCTTTGATGTAAGCTCACCTTTGGAAACAAAAATTTGATCACATCGCTCCCTCTTTAATTATTTGAATGGCTTCCTATTACCTTTGGATAATGATCAAAATCAAACTGGCCTGATATGCCTCAATTTTCTGGCCTCTGCCTTCTCCTCTAGCATCATTTCACATTGAGCTCTGCCTAACTGTCAATGCTCCAGTTGTACCTCTTTCAGGCCAGGAAATGTGTCACAGTGTGCTGCCACACATCAAGGGCCTCTATACATGCTCTGTGCAGTTCTCTCAGGGTCTCTCCCTCCGAATCCTCCTTTGCTTAACTAATTCTTCATCAATTACATTCAAAGTGTAGTTGTTTTTTAGAAAAGCTTTCCCTTACCTTCCTAATTAGGCCAAGTTCCCTCTCTCGTATGTTTTCATAGCACCACACACTTTTTTGCAGTTGTTTCATGTGATTAATGCCCTTACCCCATTAGAATGGAGTTCCAAAGCTAGTAGCTACTGAGTCCCTATCATCCAACCTACTACACAAAAACACACACTAATTATTGGCTAAATGTTTTGAAATGAAAAAAACAGAGAGATTTCCATTACTGCTGGGACCAAGCCAATGTTGGTATTATCCACATTATGAACTATTGTTCTTAAAATTCTGGACAAGCACTCAGATATGAAACATGATAAATAACTATTGTAAAGAAAGAATAAAATCTTCATTAACTGCAGATGATTACTTAGAGAACTCATTCAAATAAACAAGAAAACTACTAAAATATTAAGAGATTCAGCAATATCAGTTTTTGTCATTGTTGACGTTTATTTCTTTTTGTGGTGCTAGGGATTGAACCCAAGGCCACCAGCATGCTAGGCAAGCACTCTACCAATAATCTACATCTCTAGCTCTATTAGTCAGATTTTTTTAAAAAAAATTTTTTAGTTGTACATGGACATAATACCTTTATTTTATTTTAATGTGGTGCTGGGGATCGAACCCAGTGCCTCACACATGAAAGGCAAGTGCTCTACCACTGAGCTACAACCCCAGCCCCATTAGTCAGATTTTTAAAAAGAGAAAAAAAGCACCAGCATTCTAATATAAAAGAAATACCCTATTATTATATTGCAGTAATGTTAACTGCATGCCATGAACCAGGCATTATGATTAAATACTTCTCCAACATCACCTATTTAATATTCACATTTAGTCCTTTCATTATTCCTAATGAGGTAGGGCATGGCTTTTCTCATTACACAAAAATAAACTACCCATCTACAAATTTAAACAAATAATTCAAAGAGATAGGCAGAGCAGGGATTCAAAAAGGGATCATGCCTCAAAAGTCCATGCATTTAGTACAAGTCTGTGCTGTTAGAAACATATAGGTGAAGACAACGGTATAAAATATGAAAGAACTTGGATCAGGAATGTTTATGATGTAGTAAATTCTTGCCAAAGGATACTAAAAAGGTGTATACACACATACACACACACGCACACACACAGTGCTACGCACCCTGCCCAACCCACCTACCTCCCTGCCTGCACAGGCACGCACATGCTCACACACACACACACACACACACACACACACGCACTGTGGAGGCGGGAGACTGAGTATATCTGGATTCGTCACACTTTCGGGAATTAAAAAAAGAATTCTCTGTCACTACTCTAATGTGAAAGAAGACTTATGCAAGGTACCTAAGCATTGATAATTTCAAAAAAATGTATTAATTTCCCCTATGATATGAAGATAAGCTAGCAAATATAAGTATACACAGAATTTGAAAGTGTGGCCCAAATTTTTGTTTTAAGAACTTGTAATTTAAGCCAGGCGCGGTGGCTCAAGCCTGTAATCCCAGCACTTTGGGAGGCTGAGACAGGAGAATCACGAGTTCAAAGCCAGCCTCAGCAATGGCGAGGCGCTAAGCAACTCAGTGAGACCCTGTCTCTACATAAAACACAAAATAGGGCTGGGGATGTGGCTCAGTGGTCGAGGACCCCTGAGTTCAATCCCCGGTACCAAAAAAAAAAAAAAAAAAAAAAAAAAAGAACTTGTAATCTGTATTTACTACTTTTCTACAAGAAATAGGGATATTTAAGAAATAACTTAATGCCTGTGGGAATTTCATCTTGCTGTGGTTGCCAATTATCACAGTCTTGTCCTCTCTGCTATCCAAAGTGAGGATTTAAAAGCCCACATTCATAATCTACATGTACGTGGACTTATGAGGGCTCACCCTCTAGAACCATGATAAAAGAGATCACCGGGAGGCAAGTGTCACTGATTATAAGCAGTGTGGTTGGAATAGTGAAACCAAAATAATCAAAATCTGTGCTCCATCAAAGACTTGTCTTACTCATCTTATATCTCTGATATTCAACACAGAACTCAGTAAAGATTCACAGGGTCTAACAATGCAAGCACTCAATTCCCAGTTTTTATAGAGAATTCTGGTTTCATATCTTAGCTCTTCAGTTTCGTAGCGTGTATTCATTTGTAAGGAAATTTTAAACTTGAACCCAAGAAATTAAAAAAATAACTTTTTGTAAAGTTAAGAAGCTTATTATATTCACTTATAGTTCAAATAACCAATCCTTTCTAAAGAATGGCAATCAAGGGTTGGGGTTGTGGCTCAGTGGTAGAGCTCTTGCCTAGCACATGTGAGGCACTGGGTTCAATCCTCAGCACCACATTAAATAATAATAGTAATAATAATAATAATCAACAAAGTTATAAAACAAAAGAACGACAATCAAGTTTTCATTTTCACTTTAGACGTAGTCAAGGGTTCTCCCAACTTCCTCAACTGTAAAATTTAGGATAGTGGGTACTCAAGGTTCATTTCAATCCCAAGATTGCACGGTAAAGTATACCCTTACAGGGCTAAGAGGATGCTTAACTGAGTATTGAAAGATTACCAAGTTGAGCTCTGTCAAAATTTGTATAATAAATTCCAGGTGTACAAGAATACATCAGAAAGAAAAGTGTCTGTAGCTCAGGGATAGAGCACTTGCCTAGTATGTGTGAGACTCTGTGTTCTATCCCCAGTACAGGAAAAAAAAGAAATCGCACTGTCCATCTGCATACTGAGTGGCAATTCTCACAGTTTTTCTTCCCACCTCAGGACAAAAGTTCTACTGGGAAGATAACGATAATCTCAATTAGTTAAATTTCACAAAATGTTTATGCTTTCAATGGATTAAAAAGTTATTCTAGGGCTGGGGTTATGGCACAGTGGTAGCGTGCTCGCCTAGCATGCGTGAGGCACTGGGTTTGATCCTCAGCACCACATAAAAATAAAATAAAGATATTCTGTCCGCCTACAACTAAAACATAAATATTTTTAAAAAAAGTTATTCTATCTACCCTTAGGTATGTGCTTATGGGAAATTAAAATATATGACCAAACACAAAGTTTTACATAATATACAAAACATGAAAACAACCCAAATTTCCATGCATTTATGAATGGCTAAATAAAATGTGGTATAACAACATAATGGAATACCATTTGACCACCCAAAAGAACAAAGTCCTGATACATGGTACAACATGGATGAATCCTGAAAACACTAAGCTGAAAGTAAGAGAAGCCAGTCACAGAGGACTACATATTGCATGATTCCACTAAATGAAATGTCTAGAACAGACACAAAGTAGATCAGTGGTTGCCGGGGACTGAGGTTTGAGGGGAAATGGGGTATGACCACTTAAGAATACAGGGTTTCTGATAGGAGCAATTGAAGGGTTCTCAGATTGATTATTTGACGGTTACACATATTTATGAATATACTAAAAAAGACTACACCATATATTTCACATCCATAAACTGTACAATTGTGAGTTATATCTCAATAAAACTACTACAGACAAAAATCAGAAAATCATTCCAGCAGGTGCACTCATATGGGAAGGGAGGTCCAGAGTCATCTCAGTGGGCACTGGGGACACAAAAACAAATGCTAGCATTTTAGTATCAGGCTCCAAAAAATGAGATCTAACAGCAGACTCTCCCCACTGAATTAGAATTTACTTGGTCATCTTTTAGAGGGGCAACTCCAAATGCTCTGTTGAGTTCCAAGGGTACCACATGTTGTGTTTTCCCATATTGAGAGGAAAAGAAGTGAAATCATGGACAACAGAGTAATCGAAGATACACAGATTTTGATCAATGACAACATTTAAAAGCTTGAGATTAATGAAATGGATTTGGGGGTGTGAAAGCAATAAGATGACTCATTCCTGTTTTCCTAGTGAAAGATACAGCTCCAGGTCCCTGATAAGATTGCAGCAATGTGGTGACTGAGAAGTGGTGGAAATAGATATCATTTTGTACTTATGTAGTAGAAAGTTCCAGACATGTAGTACTGTGATTGTGTGATTGTCAGTGGCTATCTCTACAGGGTTCCCTCAGCTCATTAAGAGAAAGAGCCACTTTGCAAATTGACAAGAGCATGTCAGTGCTAAGATTTCCAAGACAAATATACATACATACATACATACATACATTCAGAGGTATCTAGGATCCTGAACATGGAAGGAAAGCTTTGGGCAGGAACAGACACGAGGCAGTGTTGGGGACAACTGAGACTATGTGTCATGGAGAGAAGAGACAGAGCAAACATGTGAGCTCCAAGAGAACCAGAAAGCCTAAATTCCTAGCTGGTTGGAATAGACTTCTAAGAACTAGAAGGAGAAGCAAGCAAGATAGGAAGAAAGATCCCAGAGGTAGCTAAGGGTTCCTGTCCTAAATTCCACACATGTGACTCCATGTGAAAGGCTGATGAGGCCTCAGGGTGAGGCACATGCCACTTTGGCTGGGTTTACTGCCAGGCTGGCAATTTTAGAGAAGAGATGTCAAGGATAGGCAGGTTTAGGGTTGAATCACACAGTGACAAGAAAGACAGATACCATTGATTTATGGATCCTGAATGTCAAGGATTGAGAATTCAGTCTCAAAAGCTTAGGAAACAAAGAGTGAGGGGCTCAGGCATAATGACTGGCCATGCACTCCATGACAAATAAGGATTTCGAAGCAAAGAATGTAGGATCCGCAGAGGAGAGGAGGGTTCTCCTGAACCAGTGCCTGTGAGGCAGTGGTTCCCTGTATGTTCTTTGCCTTTGGCTGGGACTGACTCAGACAGGCTCAGGTAACATTCTAGGACAGGTGGCTAAAAGCCACGATGAAGAGTCAGAAGCCAGGGTGTTCAGGGACCTGGGTTGCTAGAGAGGCTCTCTCTTTCACGTTGGTAAAAGAATCAGCTTTCTTTTTGACAATTTCTATTCCTTTGGACAGAGCCCTAGAGAATGGCTATCTGGATGTCTGCTTCCTGCTCATCTTTGCTCTTTTGGATCCTACAATGCTTAAGTAATCCTGAGAGAAACTTCTGTACTCTGAGGGGTCAGGCTACATAACCACTTCCTAATCCTAACAGGCCTTCCTGCCTGTGCATGTCATCTATATATACACACAACATAAATCATGGTGACTGGTTCCTTCTGCACTGGTTCCTGGCCTAATGTGCAGCTATGAACCTAAACAATTCCTGAGGACATTCACTGAGAGCTGCATCTACTGTGGCAATTCAAGGCTCCCTCAATGTGTATTTTCAATGCCAGATGGCTTCAACTTATCCATTCTGCATTTCCCTATTTATCCCATATTAGCCATCTCAGTTATGCAGGTTCCTACTGCCCAGGAAACATACATTTTTTTTGTCAGGATACAATCCCATTATCTTTTGCTTTTCTAAATAGCTAAAGCATGAAAGAAAAGCATAGTTTTCAGTTGTTGGAAAGACTTCAACCCCTTTAGACTTTTGCTAGTGTGCTTATCTTGCTTACCCAATTTGGTAATTTTTCAAACCACTAGGAAAACATGACATAACTGTCCCTTAAGCAAAGGTTCAAGTACCTCCCAAACATGTTGCTGTGCAAGGAGTGAAGCCAGCATACTCCCAGTCATAAGTCATCTCACTGTCCTTCTCTTGGAGAGAGACATCTAGCTCTCTTGATGCAGGGCTCTCGTTACAAGCTTCAATGAGGCATGGTCGCTCTGTGGGCAGCTTGGGACCTTCACACTCTTCCTCTGGGAGCTCAGTTTCTGTCTGTGTGAATGTGAGCAGCACGCGGCACTTGACCTCTCGCACCTGAATGCCCGGCCCACACGTGGTACTGCAGGCTGACCAGGGATCCGGAATGAACCTAAGGAAAATCACAGGGCCAGGAAAGGAGGTCACACACAGGCTGTAACAGAAGTGCAAAGGAAATTCAACACATTTGGAGTGCTACGCTTCTGTTGACCAACTATTATGCAGTTAACAAACTTTCAAATCTTAATAACAACAGAAAACTAAAAATATACCCTACTTTCACATCTACATAAAAAATCAAATTCTGTGCTGTAAGTGCAAAATGTCATTACAAAAGTTTATTTTTTCAACATTTAGTAATAAATCATCATGTACACATAAATTCTAATCAGATTTCTTTTAAAAATATGAAGATTTTCACCAATATTTATTCAGTTTATCTTTCATGAGCTTATTCTTTACAACAGATGTTGTGAAGAATGTTTCAGTGTTTAGGGGCTAATCTATAGGCTGTCTTACATGCTTTTTGCAAAGTTCACAAAGCTTTAATATGCTTTCATATTTACTGTATTAATACACTAAATGCTGCTGAATCTTCTTGAAAATATACAAGATATTTCACACACTGGCTGAATGAAGCATTTATTTCTTATCTTAAATTATTACCTACTAAATCAAGGGTAACCAAATGATGGACTTTGCATATGTATATCTAACATGATTTTATCTGCATTACTTCTTATTTTACAAAAGATATTATAGTTTCCCCCACAATTCTGATTCTCTCCCCTCTACTCCCAGTAATATTTTTTTTAAAAGGCAAGAAAGGAACACAGTCATATTAGAACAGTGAAGAGCCACATCCAGGTGAAACACACCCAGAGGACAAGAGTGTGTTCCCTGCATCTCTGCACAACAGAAGGACTTAAGAACATCAATTCATTAATGAGGAAGTTTAGAGATGAGATGGTGAAACAATGGAATAAAATGGAAAACTGCAGAGCTGAAGAAACAAACTGTGAAACATGAACAGACTATTAGAAATCTAACAGGTAATTCAGAACCAGGGGAAAAAAGCAGAACAGACGTGATATATAATAATAATGGCAACAACTTCAGGAATTGTCATTATTTTCCTGTTTTTACAGATGAGAAAAACCTTTCAAAGTGTAAGAAAATTGCTTAAAATCTGTGAGCTTGTATGTTTAAAAAATATTTAGACCTGGTACAACTAAAGCTATAGAAACCTGAGGAGATTCTGATCCCAAAGAGAAAGAACACTTTATGTCCCTGAAAAGAAAGACTCTAAATAATAAAGATGTTTGTTCTCCCTTAATTCACTTAGAAAACTAATGCAGTTCCAATTCTAACCTCTAAGGTATTGGGAGGGGGGCAGGTAGAAACAGACAATACAACTCTAAAATTTTATGGAAGGTTAAGTGAGAATAGTCAAGAATATTTTTAAGAGAAATAATAATTACAGAGTAACTGCACAGTCTGATAGGGAAAAAAACCTAGTAAAAAGATAAAATAATTCAAATAGTATCGCACTTATAGTGCCATAGTTTATAGAATGATGACATTTTAAAAGCAAAGTGGGTAGTTTATTCAATAGATGGTGCTAAGGCAATCAGTTATGAAGTTATTTGGGAAGAAATTAAGTTAGATTGATTTTTTACATATGACACGTCAAAGTAAATTCCTTCTGGATCAAAGTTCAGTGTAAAACATGAAACCATAAAGATTACTAGAAAAGAGTATTTTTTAAAAAGGTAATTTCCCAGCAGGGCCCAGTGGCACATGCCTGCATTCCCAGCAATTTCGGAGGCTGTGGCAGGAGGATCACAAATTCAAGGCCAGCCTCAGCAAATAGCAAGACACCGAGCAACTTAGTGAGATCCTGTCTCAATACATAGATAGATAGATAGATAGATAGATAGATAGATAGATAGATAGATAGATAGATAAATGAATGAATGAATAAATAAATAAATAAATAGGACTGGGGATGTAGCTTAAGTAGTAAAGCATCCCTGAGATCAATCCCCAGTAACCAAAAAAATAATAATAATAATTAATTAATTCCCAATGGTTATTAAGGTGTTTCAGGAAAGAAGGTGAGAAATCAGTACTGATTTTCTGAAAGGAAATGTGACAGAATTTAAATGCGTTCAGTGTGTCTGCCTATTTTCCGGCCCAGAAACTCTACTCCAGCAAATGTCCTAATGAGACAATTAAAGACTTGTCATTTGGGATTTGTTGCTGTTTTGTTTATCACAGAGAATAATCAGAAACAAACTGCAGACAGCTAGAGAGATCTTTCTATAATGCAACACAATAGTAATCAGGTTATTTCCCTGGTTAACGTCCTTCAATGCCTGCCACTGCCTCCAGGTAAATCGAAGCTCCTTTATGAACCACAGAAGATCTCTAGGATTTGCTTGCTTCTCCAGCTATAACCTTGCTGATGTCACTGGCCCCCTCAACCGTCTGGCCTCTCTCCACACTCAGACCACCTAAACAGTCAGCAATTGGCCTGGACACAAGCTACCCAAAACATCTGAACTGCTGTTCTTCTGACATCTGAAGACATAAGGATCTCAATTCCCATACCATCTCTCCCAGGAAGCCATCCCTGACTCTTAAGGTTACCATAATGTCATCTTATAATACTACAATGTACTCACAATACACTGTAACTTTACATTATCATAAAATTCAATAATGTAACAACCTACTTCTCTGTCTACTCCTTTAGAACAAACTTGGATGGGTGAGATTTGAATTGGAGTCATCTGACATGAAACTGCTGCTCTTCCTAGTACAGGGTGAGTCTCTCTTATCCATAAGGCTTGAGACCAGAAGAAGTATTTCAGATTTTGGATTTTTTTTATTCTGGAATATTTGCACATACTTAACGGGGTATCTTGAGGATAGGATCCAGGTATAAACAAAAAATTCATCTGTTTCTTATACATCTTTATACATATATCTTAAAGATAATCTTATTGTATATTTTTAATGCATTTTGACTGCAGTCCATCTTCATGATGTCAGGTATGGAATTTTCTATTTGTGGTGTCATGTCCATGCTCAAAAAGCTTCAGAGTTTGGAGCACTATGAATTTTGTATTTGGGGATTAGAGATGCTCAAGCTGCATCAACCAGAATCATTGGATAGCTCTGAAATGGTGGACAGTTCCTTATTCGTTCTGTGCCTTGGCTTGCTCTGCCTCAAAATGAAGATGATGATAATACTATAAGGTTGTTGTGAGAATTGAGAATTAAGCAAGCTAATCCATGTTGAACCCTTAAAACATGGTCTGGCATAAGAGAAGCCCTCAATATTTGTCATTGTTTAGAAAAAACAGATTCCTGGTATACGACTTAATTTGCTTTTAGCACATACAATTTCAATGGAGAAGCTAAAAATAGTGAAGAAAACATGCAAAGTGACTGTCCGGTTTCTTTAGTGTTCATGTACGAAAAATGGGAAATAGGACAACAAAACTGCTGAAGTGTTGAGAATCCCATACAAACAAATAAGGCTGCAGGGAGGAACTTAAAACAACTTCGAACCGATGAACTACATCAACCGTGGACACATTCCATAGCTGAAAACTAAGGTCAAAACTGCAGTTCCTTTGGCTTAAGTTTATAAGCTAAGCTATAATTATTATTTTCCTAATTTAAAAAAAAAGCATTTTGAACATCCGCTGCCTATGTAAATTCAGAGCTTTGGCTATGGTAAACCATAAAAGCGGAAATATTTATCTTCTCCAGGCTGGTTTGGCAGGCTTTCCTCAAGGGATCTGAAATACAGCTGCACCCATCTCCTTGTCCATTGTCAACAAGCAAGCATCCCCCAGCCACAAAAGACAGTGGTAATAAAAGGGTGACCTGGGAGCTGAGATATGTTGTGGTTTTGTTTGGAAATTGATGGAATGAACAGTCAGAAGTGGCAGGAAACTATAAACTTCACACCAGACAGCCAGAAACAGGCTAGAAACTGGCAGGCAGTATGAACTGCACAGGAAGATCACATGGAGCCGTCAGAGGGGGAGATGTTGGAAGGTAGGGAAGAGGCAGCTGAGCACACTGGGGATCAGGTGCTGTTGGCCCTGTCTCCTGGGCTGGGAGAGAAGGGTGGTAGCATCTTTCAGGGGTAAAGAGAATATTAGCTTAATCTGTGGATAGGAGAGGAAGAACCTCCAGCAAAGTCAGTGGGACTGATAGAATGAATGTGAGCTGAACCACAGTATCTTATATGACACTTTCTAATTTAATAATATGAACAATATTTTCTGACTCTGAAAGGAACTTTGGGGAGTATCCAATCTAGTGGTTCCCAAAATTGGATGCATACCTCACCCATCTCTCAAAGTCACCTGGGGTGCTTGTTTACAAACACTAGTGAATGGAATTTGTAGAGACAGAAAGAAGAATAAGAGGTACCAGGGTCTGGGGCCAGCAGGAGGGAAGTAATGAGGAGTTATTATTTAATGGGTACAGAGTTTATGTTGGGATGATAAAAAAGTTCTGGAGATAGACTGAACAATCATGTGAATGTATTTAATGCCACTGAACTTTCTACTTTAAAATGGTTAAAATGGTAAATTTTATGCTGAGTAGGTTTATAATAAAAACATATATCACAGATCCAAAAGAAAAAATGTTGGTAATAGGTCTCCACTCTCAATGTCTGATGCAGCATCACAGTTTAAAAAGTACTACAGCTGATTCTGAAAGAGGTGATTTGATGACAACTATTTTAACAAATGGTATTTTTGTTATAAAAAAAGACTCCTTCCCTTTTAGAGATGCATGCAGAAGTGTTTACGAACGACATGTCATGTTGTCATGTCTGTCAGGGTGGTAGTATTGATGGTATAGATAAAAAAAAGAGTGGTTTTGAGGTGACAGTTGTTGATACTGGGTGATGAGCACATGGGGGTCCATTATACTATTCTTTTATATAGGTTTGAAATTTTCTATAATATAGAAGTTTTTAAAAAGACAATATTGGGGTACATTTTCAACAGACAAATGGGCAAAACGAAAGGGGTGGAGGTGAGGGGCATTCTGCTATGGGCAAGAACAGCCAACAGGTCAGTGTGGTTGAGTGTCCCGTTCAAGCCAAAGCAAGAAACTGGCCAGGAAGGGTAACTCCTTGCAGAGTGCTGGCCTATTGAACAAGGATAAATCTTTAGGTGATGAGGATGCTATTGGATATTCTGAATATTGAAAAGGAAGAATTAGATCTGTGCCTTAGTTGGACTAGTCTGCTGGCTATATAGATATAAGAGGAACAAGTGAGGAACAAATGAGAAAGCCATTGTAGGTATCTTGGTAAGCAAATTCAGGTCCTGGACAGGGATGGCAGTGAAAATGGAGAGAAGGAGATGGAACCAAGAAAGATTTTAGTAAATATCATCAAGACACAGTAGGACCCAGGACTGTTCTGGATTAAAACTCTCATGACTTTCCTTGCAAGATCACAAACATGCTCCTTTCTGGGATCTCAAATCCCTTTCATTCTATAGGTTCCCTCCTCTATAATACTGTGGAGAGCATAGCTGGGGGAAGGTTCCAGAAGTTTAGCCCAATGCCTCCTCATATAGCTGGAAGCCTACAGATGTTGACTTACTTGTCTAAAATCCTTATTATCTTTTTTAATAGGTCAAGATTGACCTAACTTTAAATGGAAAATGACAACAAAAAGTCACATACATACACACACTCTTTTCTATCAGCCTATCAATCTTCACTGTCTCTAATTGCCAAATACTCATTGTCTCATTTCCTTCATATTTGGAAATTCTCTTCTTAAAATCTCCACAATGTTTCCCTCTCTGACCTTTGAATGATACTACTCTAAAATCACCTGGAAATGACTTTCCTATCAACCAAATGACCTTTTCTCATTCCTCCAGTTTTTCCTTGACTTTCTGTGAGATTTGAATCCTATCTGCTACCCCTCCTGAACCCTTGACTCCTTCAGTCTCTGTAATAATGAGCTTTTCTGGTTTGAACTCATTACTTTACTCCACTGCCCACCTCTTCTGATTCCCTTTCTTCCTCTAGAACTCTGAGCTCTGTGATGAGCCCAACACTCCTCTTTTCCCTCAACCACTCTGGGGTCATTCACTCTCACAGCATTCAGTGTCTTCTGTGGTGATTTTTGGGCCTGACTGAGGTCCACATGGAGAAGTCTGACTGTGTCATCACTGAGATGTGCCAGCGCTCTTGGCCTGATCACTAAAGGCACAGTGCCTTCTCACAGGGAAGCAAGCTACTCTCTCCTGGGGTTCACAGCTGGGCTGGACCACAGTTGAGAAAGACATTGACAAATGAGAGTGTGTTCTGAAAAGAGCCATAAGGTTGGTAAGGGATCTAAAAAAAACACATGAAAACTGCTGAAAAGGCTAAGAATGATGAGCTTGGAAAAGACAAAGCTCTTGGGATCCATGACAGTTTTTTTCAAATTTATGAAAACTTGTCACATGAAATAGGAAATAGATGTGGGGTTTTTTTTTTTCTTTTCTGTTTCAGAAAACAGAAATTAGAAGGAGGTATATTTTGGCTGAACAGGAGAAAAAAAAGTCCTGCAAATAACTTGGGTTGTTCAACATAAGAATGAGTTGTGAACTCTGCTCATTGCTGAAGGTGCTGAAGAAGAAATGCCTGAGCTATTACAAGGAAATATTCCCAGAGCGGCCTTGGTGTGAGGAAACGGACTCATGGTACCATACACATTAAAGTTTAGAACCACCACTGCTAACTTACCAGGTGACCTTAGAGAAGTCTTTAAATTTTCTGTGTCTCACTGTCCTTATTTATGAAAAGGGCAGGTTGGGCTCGATCTATCAGAGAAATGGCCAGACTGCTGCTGAGATCCCCTCTCTTGTCTCATTCTGCATGTTCTACATGTTCTCTGTGGATAGCTTCTCATCACCACAGACTCAACATGTCTGACATGGAACTAGTTGTCCACTACTTGAGTCTATCATTGGTGCTAGTGTTCTGATAGACTTCTGTGCTAAAAATTTCAGAGCACCTTGGCTCCTTCCTTGATTTTGATCCCTATATTTCTGCTTCCACAGAGCTTCTTTGATTTGCTCTTGATTCTTCATTTCCACTGACACTCTTATAATCCAAACTTGTACCATGTGGATAGCAATCACTGGAATTTTGAATTGGAATGAATCCTGGAGAGATTGAGCTCAACGTGCCCCATTTATAAATAAGGAGAATGAGATACAGAGAAATTATAAAGACCTGCCTAAGGTCACATAGTTAATAGCAATTGATCTACGTTCTGATACCCATAATACCATGTGCTTCCCATTGCCCCGTACCACGTCAACCCTGGATTGCTCCTTATGAGCACTTGGGGCACCTGGATTCACTTCAGCATAGCTCGTTTTGTAGAGACTGGCTAAGATTTAACTATGGAATGACTGGTTTATTTGCATAATACTGTCATGGTCCTTAGTTAAATCATATGTTAATCTAGAAATTATCCCCATCTCTTAATTGCAACAGAACACTGGGTCTGCTTTGAGTTAAATAGCACAGTTCTTTTCTGTGCTTCTCACAGATACTGCCAAAGTGGGATGCTGAATTGTGAAATATAGAAAGCTTCTAGCCAACTCAAGCTCTCTAGAGTCTGCAAACCCAGGTCATTTGGATACTGAATGTATCATTGCACTCTGATGAGTACAAAAATTACATATATCATGTTAACTGGCTATGCCCTGATTACTCCCACAAAAAGCCCGGGACTCACGTTGGTTCTTCTGTTGCTATTCTGGTCTCTTCTAGTTCTTGTGCTTGTTTCAGCCAAGGTAACTTAGCTTCCACTGGACTTTTTTCTAAGAAAAAAGGAACACAAATAATAAGCTTAATTACTATTAATCATAAGTATTTGGATATATGATCACTTTTGGCTGAAAATTTCATTAATTAAGAGGTCATGTTTTACAAATGCAAGTTGAATCCTTCAGCACAGTACATTAGGTGGATGCTAGAATGAATAAAAATTTATGCCATGCGTTTTTAAATTAACACGTTACAAAATGCAACCCAAATGATTCCCATGATACATTTGAATGTGTTCTCAATGTTAAACATAAAACTGCCTTTCATAAATCAATACCATTTTCTGTTCTTTGCATGTTAAAGCTCTTACCTCAACAATATCAGCTTGCTTTTTCTCTTGCCACAAATTCTTTGCCCACTGAATAAAGAAACTAATAGAGAAAATCAAATAGCATGGAGGTTCATAAAGTGGGAATAGGAGAGAGTGCGTGCTATGGTTTACTCAAACTTTAATCATTGCTGAGGGAGACAATTAGCAATTACATCTAGCACAAAGGAGCAAGCTGGTGCCTCCTTCTGTCCTTTGAAACCTCCTTAGGTGTGAGGAAAGAAACAATCTAGTTGTGAAGAGAGGAAATAATCTGGGGTGGCTCCAGGGAAATTAAAGATAATAAGAAAGTGTCTATGAAAGTATCATGGAACACGAAAGAAAGGAGAAAGGGCTTCACTGACAGTTATACAATGTGTACACCTGTCAGGGCAACCAATGTTATTTTCTACGAGACTCAGTCAAGTATATGTTAAATGGTAATTGTGAGGTTATTTGAATAGATAATAAACTCAAAAATAAAAGGGAGAATTTTAACATCCTCTCTAAGATACTAAAGAGGAGTCCTTCTTAGAAACAGGTGGGGACAACTTCTTTTTCCATTTCAAGAAGGAAGATATTTATCAAAAGGATTGATAGTGCATTCTTAAAGTGCATGAAAATAATCATGTACAGAAAGGAGCATATATTGGATAGATGATGCCAAGACTGTTAACCATGGGTATCTTCACATTTCTGCTGATTCAGTTTGAGAAACGGGAACTATGGGAGAAATTGTAAATGCACTGGTAGATCTAGATTGGAAACCAAAAAATCTTCATTCATTCCAAGCACCATGACACATGATGACCATGACATTGTTCCTCTTTCAAGAAACTTAATGCTCCCGTGGAAATGTACATACAAAGTACTATTAGAATAAAGGAGAAAAATCTTAAGGAGCAGAACAGCCTCCACTCCCTCCTCCTCTGCCACTTCTACTTCTTTCTGCTCTTCTTCCTCTTCCTCTTTTTCCTTCCTCTCCTTTCTTTTCTTCCCTTCCTTTTTCTTGAAGGCAGGAACTGCATCATATTATTTGATGTCCATCAAGAAGTGTATAGTACAAATGTGCACACATAGGAACCATGTGTGTACTGAATCCACAGGAGCTCAGTTTTGCCTCCTCAATCAATCACATATGCTTAATTTCTTTATCAAGATGGACAACTCTATTGCCAACTGTCATTAAAACACTTTCTATTAGAATATAAGCTCAAACAGAAAAGCTGCTATATTGGAATGAGAATCATTTGATTTAAACTAAATGCACCCAAAACTTACCTTTTGGTTTATAGCATGGGATGGGAATGACACATTCCTCTTTGATGTGTAATTTCAGTTGTGGATTGCAGCCCCCAACGTGCTGTCCACGATGGTTGATACAGAGAACCACCCGGTAACGTAACCCTCGGCCACAAGTCACTGTGCACTTCAAAAGAGGTAAAGAGGAGATGGTGAGTTTCTTTTTCATGAAGAGGTCTACAAAGGCATTATTAGATGTAAAAGAAAACCACTGATCTACGTAAATATTAAACATAAAAGATTTTCAAATAAGTAATATGTGAAGGGGGCAGAGGCTGTTTTTCTGTGTGTCCTGTGTTTCTAGGCCTCTCCTGTACAAGCCTCCTTTCAATTCTCAATTCACAAACTATTTAAGATGAGATCATAGCACAAAAAAATAAATGCTCTGAAATCTTATTTTGCTTTGTATCAAATATCAAAGAAACTCAATTCAGGTTTTCTTAAATTTGATTAAATTTAATATGATATTCCCCCAAATGAGTTGTGAATCTGGAAGAAACATCTCTAAACTATGAATATAAAAATTAAATTTCAATCAACCATGCTAGAGTGTTAAGCTTTCCATTCTGTCTGCAGAAATTAGTCTTGCAAAGCTATTGCTATATGAAGAGACCATCAAAGAGTATTCAGTTAAACAAGACAGGCAAAAATACTACAGATGCATCAACCAGATAAAAACATGCTAATTTTTTTCTGAATTTTTGTGAATTTTGCAAAATTAGCATTTTTCTTTGAATTTTTTATGATTTAAAAGTTACTTTTGCCTATAAATAGAATGTTTTCATGTCTTGTGAAAATCTAAGATATGTTTTTTTTTTCTTCCTGGTGGGTTACTCTAACACTGAGCTATATACTCAGCCCCATTATTATTATTATTATTATTATTATTTATTATTATTATTATTTTGAGACAAGTGCTTGCTAAGTTGCCCAGACTGACTTCAAACTTGCAATCCTCCTACCTCAGCCTCTGAGTTGCTGTGATTATAGGCATGCACCACTGTGCCCAGTTTCTACAATACTTTCTAAAAAATTTATCAACATATATTGGTGTTAAGGTTTAGCTTTATAATGTCCCACAAACTATCGTGTGTTGAAAACATGGTCCCCAGTGTGGCAATATTCAGAGGCAAGGCTTCTAGGAAGAACAGGAACATGAAGGCTCTGACTTCATCAGTGGATTAATCCACTGAGGGGTTCGCAGCTGACTACTAGGAGGTACAACTTAGTTGAAGGAAGTAGATTCTTGAGGGCATGCCCTTGGGGACTATCTCTTGCCCCAAGCCCTTTCTTCTCTTTCTGCTTCCCAGGAACCATGATGTGAGTAGCTCTCCTCCACCACACCCTTCCGCCATGATGTTCTGTTGCACCACAGGCCCAAACAATGGAGCCAACTGACCATGGGCTGAAACTTCTGAAATAAATTAATCTTTCCTCCTTCATGCTGTTTGTTCATGTCAGGTTTGATTACAGCAACGAATAGCTAACACAGTTGGAAAGTACGTGTTTAAGTTAACAGATTTTCATGTTTGGGGATCATGTTAGGTTCACAGAAATATGAGCAGATAGTATAGCATTGTTATATGCCCCCTTGTCTCTCTTTTCCCCACAGTTTCCTTTATCATTAACATCTTGCTTTATGTGGTATAGTTGCTACAACTGAGGAACCAATATAGTAGTGCCCCTTTGCCCTGGGTTTCACTTTCTACATTGTCCCCTCTTCAGCAGTCCCTCTGAGAAGCTGGACTCCTACCAAGGAAACCACTAGATTCCACAGTATTTCCAGAGCTCCTTTTCAGAGCTCAATATATCCCTCATGCTAGCAAATCCTTATAACTGAGAATATAGTTGATTTTTGAAAAAAAAATTGAAAGGCATTTGGAGCCAAGTATAGTGAATGAGATGAGTTGGTTAACAAACTATTTTGACATTAAAAGTGATGAACAAGTCATGATATTGATGGTAGGGTATACAAGCTCTTAAGTCAACAGAAAATATGTTGACTAGGACTCAAAGGACTAAGGATTGCCAATGCAGGTAGGAGAAGCACTATTGATTGAAAAAGTACAAGTCCCTAAGGACTGAGTAACAAGTCCTTTAGCAACTGTGGTGGTATTCTTTGCATTCAACAATACCAAAGAGGACTCAGTCAAATTGTGAGCTGACAGATCCTTAAGAATGATTTTTGATGATAAACCACCATATGATTTTTGGCATATAACTCAGGAGTCAAAAGAACTGAAAGAATTTGCTGAAATAAATTCCTTTAATTCCAGTCTATTTAGGTGATCAAGTCTTTCAAGGGTGTATGTGTAATGCAAATGAAAAAAAAAATCAACAGTATACATTAACAACAAAATTACTGCTGAACCCATGTCTCATTCTGGCAGTGTGTACACATACTATTTTTAAAGTCTCACTCATGTTGAAGAAAGATTGATTTCACATGAAATTTTACTTTTTATGTGTAATAACTTTTTATCAAATTTTGGAATAAATCCATGTTGGTTTGATTGGGTATTACATCTAATAATAACTGAATTTAGGGGAACATTCTTAGCATTAAGAGCCCTCTGGCCACAGGAAACTAAAATAAATGAAATTACTATATGTACTTTCTTGAAGAGAGGTACCATAGACTTATCAATAAAAGACCTTAAAGCACAAAAAAATGCATTATATTAGGATAAAATTCTATAGGGGGAGCAGATTGAAAATGTGATTTCAAGGGGAGAAATATGCAAATATTTGAATTGTTAAAAAGTTTGTTCATGTTATTTAAACGAAAGATGGCACAGAGAAAAATCATCATGACATTTAGGTTCCACTGGACACATTTTTAAACATGTTATAACACTCTTACTTTAAAATGTCAGCATTCACAGCATGTTGGAAATGATATCCTTTGCAATTACTCAGACTTATAATAAAAAATTTAGATGTCAATCTAAATATACAAGAAGGGAAATACAATTTTCCAAACTTCTTTTGGAGGATATGTGAATAAAAATGAGTCAGTAACCTCTGCTCTAATAAGTACAGGTGAAGTTCTATAGGGTGACATTTGGTTGGGATATCAGAAAAAGACTGAAGTGGTTCTTCACCTGGCCAACTCAAGTGTCCTCAAGTCTCAGTTTAAGTGCTACCTCTTTTTTGAGCCTTTCTGACACCTTTCTGGAGGAGCAAATCCCTCCACCTTGTATCCCTGAAGTACTGCATGCAAAAGGCCAATTCCTGTCCCCTGTTACAATGTATCACAACTATTTGCCTGCCTGCATAGCTGTGCAACTGGACTCTGAGCTTTTGGGAAGTAGGAGCAAGTTTCACTTATCTCCAGCATGGTAGCTAACCTTCTACATAGATGAACAAGTCTATTAATGTATGTATATTACAGAGATCACACAAGACAACTAGAAACACTTGAGACAATTATGTTTGACTTTCTAGGAAATCAGAACATTAAGACTAAAATACTAAACACAAGTGCTTGCATTTTTCATCTTTGACTAATCCATCTCCACTTTATTTGTTCTAGAGGCCTACTCTTTCATCTCCCTAGAAAACAGAAATGCACTAATCCTGCCTGGTGCAGGGGCACATGCCTGTAATCTCAGTGGTGTGGGAGGCTAAGGCAGGAGGATGGCAAGTTCTAAGTCAGCCTTGGCCAGTTAGTGAGGCCGTAAGTAACTTTGCAAGACTCTGTCTCAAAATAAAACATAAAAATTGTAGCTCAGTGGTTTAGCACCCCTGGGTTCAATCCTTGGTTCAAAAAAAAAACAACTATGCTAATCTGACTTGAGGTCTTCTCATACATACTTCTGGTATGTTTCTCTTCTCTTTTCTTTTTTTGTACAACCCATTTCCTAAATAATTTTCAAAACAGGCTGCCTGACTCTGGTCTTTCCCAATGTCAGGCTATCTCACCTCCATGTACTAAAATACATTATTTTCTTCAAAACACATCATAAAGCTTCTTAATAATGATTGGATCAAGGACACATTTTTTTTAATGTCATGTCAGTATTTCTACCTTATTTTCCAATTATTAGTAACATGGGTTCTCCAAACTTGATGAATTATGGCCTTGACAACTTCTAGTCACTTCACATCATTCCTGCCATTCCTTAGCCATCTCTGCCTGGCCATCTGCCATAGTAAAGTTCTCTTTGGGTTCTTCAAGTCTAAGTACTAAGGGCAGCAAAGACCTCCTAACTGACTCTATTTCAACCCTCGTTCCTTCCAGCTCTACCATAGCCCTCTAATAATAAAAATTCTTACCAACACTGATGATTGTGGTCTCTTTTATATTGTCCTCTGTCTTTCAGAGTTCTTTGGGAACAGAGGCCATTTCATATACGATTTCTGTAACCCATGCTGACCAGTACAGTATTGAGCACACAGCAAATATTCCTTAAAACCTAAATTGTTGTTATTTTTTAACCAGAGATTGAACTGAGGGGCACTTAACCACCGAGCAACATCCTCAGTTGATTTTTTACTTTGAGACAGGGTCTCACTTAGTTGCTCAGAGCCTGACTAAGTTCCTGAGGCTGGCTTTGAACTTGCAATCCTCCTGTTTCAGTCTCCTGCACTGCTGGGATTACAGGCAAGCACCACTGTACCTGGCTAAAACCTGAGATTTAATTAAAAGTAGCATGCTCTCAAATCTCACCTGAGACCACTCCATGGCAATCCACTTGGGGCAATCGAATAGATTGCAGGTCTGCATAACCTTGGGCTTGGGTGCATACATGCATTTCCATTCTTCCACTTGCAGTATCTCCGCATGCATGGACTCTTCCACACACACAAAGCTCCGTCTCTGGATTCCTCCTCCACAGGACACGGAACATGCAGTCCAAGGATTATGTTCCCAGCTCAAAAGCAAACAAATAAAAACACATTATTTATTTGCTGTTTTCTCACTTCAAGTTTGCAAAATGGGTGCAAAAACTATGGCCTCAAGGTGTCCGTTGCAGCCCAGCTAAAAAAGCATGAGACTTTGAGTCAAGGGGTTAATCACAACTGCCACACAGTCTGCAGACACAAGAAACTTATCTCTTCTGAACTACAGATTTCTGCCAAATGAGAATAATACACTTATCCTAGTAATTTTCAGAGGGCCATTGTGCAAATTTGATCAAATTTTAAATGATTCTTTTAAATTCTCGACTATAAACCAATGGACCATATTATTAGAATTCATAGAAACAAAGTCAGAAAGAATCAAAGTGTCAAAGGGGATTCAAATTTCTGACCAATTGCAATGCTTGAGCTCCGTCTCTGATACGAGTTGTCCAAGACACGCTTGATGCCTCCAGTAATGAGAAACATCACCTTTTGAGACAGCCTATTCCATCTAACTCTTAGAAAGATTCTCTTATTACTGAGGTGAAGTCTGTTTTCCTTTAGCTCTGAAATGATCTAATTTCTATCCCTGGTACACTGCAGGCAATTGCTACAGAGGCTACAAATACTTGAAAATTACTTAGAGTAAATTACAAAAAGGAAAAGGAAGCATATAACTCACCGAGGGAGAGGTTGAAAGTGGTCATAGGGCATAATCTCTTTAAAGCCATCACTACAAAGAAAACCATTGAGAGAGTATCATTTCTAAATCAAGACATTTATTAAGTAACACAGATTGAACACTGCAAGATACAGGACTCTTTCAAATTGAAAACTAGAAATGCCAAATGTTATGAACCACCCCCAAAACTTTGACTACCATCTATCTCTTCCTCCTCCCCACTTTCTTTTTTTAACTGAGCATTGGACCCATGGGTGTTCTGCCACTGAGCTACACACATCCCTGGTTTATTCATTCATTTATTCATTTTGAAACAGATCTCTCTGCTTTGCCTAAGCTGGCCTTGAATTTGTGATGCCTCTGCCTCTGCCTGCCAATTCACTGGGATTTTAGTCATGTGCCACCGTGCCTGGAAATCAACATACCTTTAATTTTCAAGAACGACTCTAACACAAACTATCCCCAGTTGTATATGAAAACATAAAAAAATGAACTGGTGATATATTAATCAAAGAAGAATATTCTCTTAGATAAATCTAGTCCTTCTATGATGATTCTAATGAGATATATTAATGATACAAACATGCTGCCATGTTAGTAGAATCTTCAGAACAGTTTTATTTCACAGAGCTTGTCCTTTGAAAGATCTCTATCAATAAGTATGTTCAACCAGGATTACAGGAAACGGGCAGGCAGTGATAGGAAATGAAATCCACCGAGAAGGCTTCCTTTTCCACTTGTATACTTTTGCCTTAGCCAGCTGGCACATATCTGGGGGATTCTGGGACTTGATACTGCGCTGTTATTTTAAGATACTGTAGTGTAGCCAGGAAACTTCCCCAGGCAATCCAAGTCAGCAGGTACTAAATTATGCAACAGGACAGTTGATGCACAGCTTTTCTGCTTTGGCATTAAAACTTTTGCTCCCTTGCACGATGCATTATTTATACTGAATCTAATGTGAGCACTTCAAAAGTCAAAATGTGGTAATGGGTGACCCAGTTTCAAGGCAAACCTAGTGAGTGAAAAATATTTCTGACTGACCTTTGGACTAGACATTGTACTTGAATAAAGATATCTTTAATATTATACATGTAGTAGATGCTCAAGAAGGTTCATTATAAAGAGCTTATGGACACATAATCCCACAGTGAGAAAGCTAGCCTGAATAACTAGGTGGACAAATGTGTCCTAATTCCCATTGACCATGTTTATAAATGTAAATGCAGGCACCTGCCTCCACTGTATGTTCAAAGTCAGGAAATGGAAAAGTTTTGTCCTGCAAGAACTAATCAGTCCCAGTGACAGTTGATTCATTTAATTTAAGAGCAAAAAGGGTGCGGGCAATTTCACAAACCTCGATGGGCAAGGATCCATGCTGCATTCCTTCAATTTTGGTTTGGGTTTTACATTTTCAGGGTAGTAATGGCAATAGTGGTCAGGAACCACCCTCTTCAAGCGGATATCCACACACTCAGCAGAATTGAGCTGATAACCTAAAGGTGTAGAAGAGGAAAGGCTGGAAACTGTCTGTGACATGGTTGCTGGCAAAGCTACCACTTGCCACACACTTCTTTCTCTTGAAGAAACTTAACTTGGTGGTTTTCAACTCTGGCTACATAAAGAACCACATGGGGACTTTCACTATACATCAGGGCTCAGGTCCCTTCATGATCCAATTCATTCAAAAGCACTGAAGTTAGGTGACAGGGAATCCGTACATTTTTAAAAAGATCTCTCAGGTTCCTCTAAGATGACTGAAATGTGTGGCCAAGACTGAGAACAACTACTTGAACTGAGAGTAGTTCTCCTAGCACTTGTAACTAAGCAGGGAGGATAGTATCCTTTTAAGAAGTGTTGGGATCAGGTGCAATTTCTTCAGTCCCCTTCTTCCTCCTCCTGCTCATGGCACTGGGCAAGCCCCTCTCTTTTGTTTCCTTATATTTTCTTTTCTTCCTCTATCACATTCCAATTCTGATATCCTCCTCTTCTGATATATTGATATCTTCTCCCCCTCCCCTGACCTCCTGATTTATTATTATGTGGCCTTATATATACAACTGTCTTCAGTAATGTTATTTTATAAGAATCTGTTTTGAACTTAATTGATAATGTTTTGAATCTTGTTCCATTTTCTACTTTTTTCCCCACTCCATATGCTTTTGAGAACTACCTTTCTTCTACTTTGTTGCTATGTTGAACACTTCTTTAATTGATATTCCACTGTTTGCATCTACCACGTTTCAGTCATCTTCTGCCCTGAGGTAGCCAGGGCACCTCCATTGTCAATAAACCTTCCAACTGGGGAAGGAACAAACTCTATCCCTCTATACCCTCCCCTTCCAACACAGGAAGGAACAAACTCTATCCCTCTATACCCTCCCCCAATCCTGCCTCACAAGCTTTTAAAGGGGAAAGAATGAAGACTTACTCCTAATTCTTTTCAACCAATTTGTCTTTGAGGAAAGTGAACATCCGAAGTACATGAGTGCTGAAAATTTAAAAAACAACTCATAGAAGTACACTTTCCTTTCGGGAAATATCCAACTCCTGGTCACTACATAAATACAAAGTTAAGTTAAATACCTTTTTTTTCCAATGATTTTTTTCAAGCTAGAATGAGCTCTTTAAAAATAAATAAATAAATAAAAGCCCTAACACCTAAGCTAATGTTAAGCTCTCAGTTTCTACTCATTGGTCTGATGTTCTAAAAATACATTTAAAGTCCTGATTGCCAAGAGGAATCTGATTTCATAAACCACTAGACAGCTTTCTACAAGACATAGATGGCTTGGACATAAGCTGACTGTAGAGGACAGACTGGTATGCATTATGAAAAAGCAAGGTCGAAACCACAAGAATGAAAATCCAAATGGAGTCAATAAAATGTTCCCCAGGTGCCAGTATTTGCCATAAAGTCCACAATATCAGATGGCATTGGCAATCCTGGTACTTGCTACAGACTGATCTCAGGTGTCCTGTGTAGATAATCACAAACAAGACCAAGAAAGTCCATCCAAGTACCTGTGGTACTGCAGAGACCAATGAATGAATTGATTTTCTTGATGATCCAAAGATCTCTGAAATGCCATTCACATAAATCATGTAGATTTAATTACTAATATAATTAAATTTTGGTAATACTTTCCTTGTGGGTTTTATGTGCATGTTTTTATTTCCCCCCAAACAAGTACAGAATGAGATTATAGCTCCTGAGTCAGAGAAAATCTTTCTCCTAAATGGAAACATACTTCTAAAAAAAGACGGGGCACAGACAGGTGTTTCTAATTTGAGGGAGAGATTAGTTTTCCTCTTTAATTTTATTGCAGTTTAGAGATAACTAAAAGCAATGAAATAAAGCAGATTGTCTTGGTACTGTAAATAAATGCAGTGAAATTCTGCCAGGGTAGAAAACAGCAGGCACCACCCAGTCCGGCAGCCTAAATCTCTGTCTTTCATCCACCATTATATTTGAGGAGGATCTCGCTGCTGGGCACTCCCTTGCCCATCTACAGTTCCAGCAGGACTACTCTTCTGTGGGCACCCAAGTGTGAGAAACACCTGTTCTCCTGCCAAGACTTTAATCAACTTACCTAACTAAGCTGGATTCTATTATAAAACATCCCTTCTAGAGTGGGAAGGTTTCTCTTATGGGTCTAAATGGGAATGTCTCTCTGAGTAATGTGTATAAGGGATAAGGAATATGTTTAAAAGAAAGGGATATCATTTATCTGCAATGTAAGAGGAAAAAAAGCTCCCACCATCTCTGCTCTCATTTTGGGGTTTCTTTCTTCCAGAAACTGTGGTGTACTTATGTCTAAGGTGATGGAATTCAGCTTCTCAGTATAAAGTACTATTTGGTGTCTATAGGCTATCCCACTCACTGTGGGGGCTCTCCACCATGACTGTTGAGTTGTGTGTGTACACATCACTTATCAACAGCATGATCTGAGAATGCTGAGGTGGGAGCAGCCAAGGATCAGCACATTCTACACACTTTAGATAACATTTTAGGTTGAGATTCTAACAAAACAAGTATTTCCTGAACATTCACTAAGGGTCAGGCCCTGACCTATGTTCCTTGACATGTATCATCTCATTTTGTCTCACAGAGTGCTATAAGGGGGACAGTTTTATTTACAGGTGAGAAATTGAGGCTCAAAAATGTCTCAGAGCTCATCAGTGGTGAGGCCTAGAAGTGAATCCACACCCTTAATTTCATAGGCCATGCTGCCTCTTCATATGAACTCTCACGTGCAAATTTTTTAAAAAATATTTTTAGTTGTAGGTGGGCTTTATTTTTATGTGGTGCTGAGAATCAAACCCAGTGCCTCATACATGCAAGGCAAGCATTCCAACCCCCTCACATGCAAATTTTGAAGAACTGGATTGGCCCCAAAGTTTCTGGTCCCTATTTAGGGGAACTCATTGGGTTTTCCCAGTTCACAATCTCAATTCCAAACAGTGTTCTACCTCAATCAGCTTTGGGAGAGGTCAAATGTTTCGAAGAATTTCCCCTAGAGCTTACAGGAGAGTCACTGACTCAAAAGATCTAAAGGAACTTTGCTTCATAAAAATGCTTATCATGTTCAACAAAATTCAAGAGAAATTGAAAATAAACTGAGAGAATGTTTGAGCTGGCAGGAATTTGGAGATTATCCAAAGCAGTGGAGTCACTGCTATGTTTTCATTGTGTTTATTTTTGTGATTGGGATCTATGGCAAGAGATACTCATTTTCCTCTTCAGGAAGTAAAATCAAATTATTTTTGTAAATATGTTTACATTAAAAAACATTTATTTAAAGAAAACTCCTTGAATAAATAGTAGTGCAGGAGTAAAACAAGTATGGCAAATATACTGACGTTAATTTGGCTACAGCTGCTTTCCAGAGATACTACTTTACAGAGGTGGTTCTCAAAGTGCAAAGTACACCATAATCCCTGGTAAACAGTGGTCTGGCCCCATCCTCACCATTTCTGATTCAGTAGATCTGGGTGTGGCCCAAGAGTTTGTATGTCTAATAAGTTCCCAGGAGATGTTGATGCTGCTGGTCCAGGGACCTGACCCAAGAATGACTGCTGCAGGATCATAATCAAATGATCAATTACCCTTTATCTGACCCAAGGAAGAATAAACTGATAATTGAGAAGACTCACTTTCTACTTTCCTTCCAGGCCCCCATTCAGCCCACAGACTGCACCTCTTAATTCCTAGGGACCTAAGCTCCTGCTGAAGTCTGTGCTGCTCAGTGTTCCCCACAAAAGTGTCTGCCTCCTCATTTCAAGGGAACCTAAGTCCCAGATGAAAGAGCTGATTTGCATACTCATGCGAACCTGACACTGACCCTGGAGCCTCCTTGATATACGATATACCTGTAGTTCCAAAGAGAGAGGCCAGACTTCAGCTCTGACTTCTGAGTGACTTTTTGAGTGAGCTGAAACCTTGGAGGGAAAAAGTGATTTGGAGCTAGGCTGAGCCAAAGAAGCAGGATTTATTCTAGCTCTTCTAATAGGACCATGCCTAAACTGTGTACCCTGATCTGGTGTCAGGTATAATAGATGCTCAGGCGGGCACAGTCATTACAGCGTGGCTCTGGCTTCAGACAGACCTGGACCTAGATCCCTACTGACCTATTCACTAGCAGAACAACCTTGGGTGACTTCTTGACCCTTTCTAAGTTTCAGTTTGCTCATACACAAACACAGGCATAAAATAGACCTTCCTTCGAGTGTTCTGAAGAACAAACATGATGATGAGTACCTAGAACGTAGCACATAGCTTGACATGTCATCCAGTACTCTGCCTGGGACTCTTAGGGGAAGTATCAACAAGTCTTTTTGGAAGTCCTAGTAACTCATGGCTACTGGCTTGGCACTCATTTAGAACCATGATCTTTGGTTTAAAAGCTCATCAGAAAAAGATTATTTATGATGGCTCTGGCCCTTTCCTTCTTTGCTTCAGGGAGTCATTGCTTCACCATGATAAGGAGACTATTTTCTACAGAAAAGCCATTCCTTCTGTGCATGCATGTGGAACCCTGGATTACAAATGCACCCAAAGCAACTTCAACTTTAAAACCTTGAACTAAGCAGACAATAAGCAGAACTTTCCCTTATCTCTCAGGAAAGACCCCTTCTCTTTTTACAAAGTTTATACTCTCACATGTGAGAGGAGATAAAGCAGGAATCTAATATTAGAAACAACACAACTTGATGTGGCTGAGGCAGTCACTCCATCTCTGTGTTTCTCATTTTTTTCCCATAGAAAATTAAAAATAATACATGCTGTTATGGTTTGTATATGTTATTGCTCCTATGTTAATATTAGCAGGAGGTGAAATGATCAGATTTTGGGAGCTATAGCCTAATCAAAATTAATCCACTTGATGGATTAATAATTTGAAAAGATGACTGTACTAGGTGGTATACTCTTGGGGATTATATCTTGTTTCCCTGGGTCCTCCTCTCTCTCTTTCTATTCCTGTCTGCCAGAGGTGAGTTATTTCCTCCACCATCCCCTTCTGCCATGATGATCTGCTTCACCTTGGGCCCAGAGCCATAGACTTGGCCATCTTTGGACTAAATCTCTGAAACTGTGAGCTCAAAATAAACCTTCCCTCCTCTAAGTTATTTTTTGTCAGGTATTTTGGTCACAGTAATCTAAAGCTCACTAAAACAATGTGCTTTGCAGACACTCGAGAATCCATGTATACATGTCCCCAGCTTTTGTTTAAAAGTAAAAGGCATTTTTCAGATCATATTTCATCAGTCTTCAGAAGCTAAGGCAAATCCACATTCATTGACAATATGGTAGTCTAGGCTACTGAACACGGTGCTGTGTGATTAGCCACCTTTCATGATGACACATATTTTAAAGTCAAAAATGCACATGAGTAATTTCTAACTCTGAGCTGTAAATATTCATGAACAAGGTCTGTGCCTCACCTCCTCCACATGTCACTGTGCAGGGAAAGAAGTCGGTTTGTCTCCACTGGTGGCTGATGGGCTGGTAAAAGAAGAACTGGACGACACTGTCTTTGGCCACAGTATACCTGGTCTGGACAGAGAGAACTGTGATATACATTTGTATAGAGTGAGCTGGTACTGTCCATGCCTTTCAAACCCTACCAGTGTCACAACACACTTTGGTACATGAGGGGTGAAAGAATTTTTAAGACATAATAGCATTTCATTTAGACTTGTCATAAATGGAGGCTCAGGTGGTTCTCAGCAAATCCCTCTGGAGTCATTTCTCCAGATAATTCCATGCCTATAAATGGATTTACAACAAATGTATATGGCCTTGATTACTTAATTTAAATATTTCCTTCCTGAAATATTTTATTTTACTTTATTTTTTAAAATTTTTAAAATTTATTTATTCTAATTAGGTTTAGGTATACATGGCAGGAGAATGCATTTTGATTCATTGTACACAAATGGAGCACAGCTTTTCATTTCTCTGGTTATACACAATGTAGAGTCACACTATATGTGCAGTCATACATGTGCCTATGGCAATGATGTCCATCTCATTCCACCATCTTCGTAATTTTGAGTCTCTGTTCAGGGATATAAAGTGTTATTTCTCCTTGGGGTCAGAATCTCCTCAGGTTTTTGTAGTTTTAGTTTTTTGTTTGTTTGTTTGTTTGTTTGTTTGTTTGTTTTGGTACCAGGGATTGAACTCGGGGGTACTCGACCACTGAGCCACATCCCCAGCCCTATTTTGTGTTTTATGTAGAGACAGGGTCTCACTGAGTTGCTTAGCGCCTCGCCGTTGCTGAGGCTGGCTTTGAACTCGTGATTCTCCTGTCTCAGTCTCCCAAAGTGCTGGGATTACAAGCGTGAGCCACAGCGCCTGGCAAGTTTTTGTAGTTTTAGTTGTACCAGGTCTGAGTATTTCTCTTTTTATTTTTTCAAGTGCTTCTTTTTCTACTTATTTTTTAATTGATACATGAAAGTGTACATATATATGGGGTGCAATGTGATGTTTCAATACATGTATGTATTATATAATGTTTAAATCAGAGAAAACATATCTATTTCAAACATTTATCATTTCTTTGTAGCAAAATTATTCAAATTTTTCTTGTAGTTTTTTTAAACAAGCAGTAAATTATTGTTAATCTATTGCACAACAGAACACCAGAAAGTATTTCTCCTAACACACTGTAACTTTGTACCTGTTGATTGATTTTTTTCATTGTACACAAATGGAGCACAACTTTTCATTTCTCTAGTTGTACATGATGTGGAGTTGCACCACATGGGCAGTCATACATGAACCTAGGGTCATATCCATCTCATTCCACCATCTTCCCTGACCCCACATCCTCTCCCCTCCCCTCCTTCCCCTTTAACCAAAATTCCTCCATTCTTCCCATGCCCCCTCCCCCATTATCAGAGAGAATATTTGGCCTTTGATTTTTGGGGGATTGGCTTACTTTGCTTAGCATAATATTCTCCAATTCCAATCATTTACCTTCAAGCGCCATAATTTTATTTTCTTTCAATGCTGAGTAATATTCTATTATATACCACAGTTTCTTTATCCACTGAAACATTTGATTTGATTCCCAAAATGACAGAGATTGAAACTTAATCTGGGTTTGCTCACAACAAAACACATGACTAGTATTCTTGTTATCATTCTTATTAGTTATACATAACAGTAGAATGTGTTTTGACATATTATACATATAAGGAGTATAACTTCCCATTCTTCTGGTTGTGCATGATGTGGAATTACACTGGTCGTGTTTTCATATATGCACATAGGAAAGTAATGTCTATAAGTAATTCTACTATTTTACATGATTAGGATTCTTACATTTTAAATGGTAACATATTTAAGCAGTTTCTTTTGAAAAATTCTTCTAAAAACACAACTGCAGAAACTCTGCTCAAATGAGTGTTCACCTGTGAACACTTTAGTGTCTGGTTAAAGTGAAGGGGCCAGGGCAAGGGCAGGCAGTTGTAGACAAAGGTGAATTTACTTTCAGATGATTTTGCTCAAGCAGCAAGTAGTCTCCTTGCTTTTTTCTTCTCTTCCCTACTAATTGAACAAATACACAAACTCAGGGAAACTTCCAGAAGGGAGCATAAAGAGAAAAAAGAAAAGAAGGAAAACAAGTCAAGCTCATAGAGGGCAGGTCCAGAAAAGCCCACAAATACATGGAGTTCATGATCCGACATGTGAAAATCAGAGAAAAGATTCTACATGTTGTCACCACAGAAAAATAATAAGTATGCAGGGTAATATATATGCTAATCAGCTCTAGCCATTCCACAATGTACAAATACTTCATAACATTATGTTGTATGTCATAACTACATACAACTTTTCTCAATTAGGAAACATGTCAGAAGATCAACAAATAAGAAAAATCTGAAAATGTAATTGGTTAGAAAAACCAAGAAATCAAATTTTAATTTGAAAAATATAGCAATAAAAATAATTTTAAAAGAATATTCCACAACATGAGAAAATACTCATACTATAGTGGAAGAAATAGTTTACAAAAAATAAAAATTTAAAGGAAAAATTTAAAGACTATCAATAAACATGCTACAATATTTCTTTTTTAAAAACATGGAGATAATAAAATAATAAAGAGGCAATGTTTTGTTATAAAATTGCTGAGACTTTCCTAGACCTTAAAAGAAGATAAAGGTCTTTATTTTCAAAATGCTGAGTTCTGAGCATACATTTAAAAAATAAAACAAGGATAAAGCAAAAAACCTGAAAGTTATCAAAAAGAAAAAAATGATTATCTACAAAGGAGGTATCAGATTTCTCATAAGCAATATTGGACACAAGAAAGCAAAATCATATTTTCAAAGTGATGAGGGACAAGAATTTTGGACCTAGAATTCTATAATCAAATTATTAATCAGCAAAAAATTTATCAACCTATCATCAAAATTGCAGTCATTAATCAGTAAAATAAGATATTTTCAGACATAAAATGACTCCGAAGCTGCTCAGGAGGCTGAGGCAGGAAGATCAGAGTTCAAAGGCAGCCTCAGCAAAAGCAAGGAGCTAAGCAACTCAGTGAGACCATGTCTTCAAATAAATTACAAAATTGGGCTGGGGATGTGGCTGAGTGGTCAAGTACCCCTGAGTTCAATCCCTGGTACCCCCCCCCCCAAAAAAAAGAGGGATTCTGACACTTTACCATTCATTGGTAAAGTTACTGGATACAGAAGGACAAACTACAAGGGATGTAATAAACTAGAACTAAGACAAATACAGAAAAAGTTGTTAGATACAAGAAGCAATAGTGTGAAATAAAGAAGTAAAGTTTATAAGTAAAACAAGGGTTGATTGAAAATTAATAGTTTGATGTATTTAATTATAAAATAGCATAAAAATTCCAGACTTGAGATGTGTATGGAGGAAGGGAGGGTCAATGTTGCAGTAATAGGGTGGCTATAGCACAGGGTTCCAGAGACAGAAACACACAAAGGTGTTTTGCTGCTGACTGTTGCGCAATGGCTTGTTTCTGATGAATTCTCCCATAGAGAATAAGTAAAAATACTGCATAAAATGCTTTCAAATGTATTTTAAGGCATCAGGGAACTACCATGCTAGTGAAGATCTGCAGGGCCAAGATTCCAGACATGAAGAAAGCCCAGAAACGTGAGCACATTTGGCACTAGGTTTGGCACCACCTTTCAACTTGAGGCACTTTCTAATTTGCAAGTGGTGACTGAGAGGCTGAGAAATTCTGCAGACCTGTCATCAGACTCATGGAACTGAGAAGGCAAAAACTGGAGCCCAAGGCCTGCCAAGGTGAGGGGTATAAGTAAATATGCCAGGCTCACAGCTGGGATCCAAGAAGGCTCTGTTGTAGGGAAAAAAGCAAACTAGATAGCCTCAGCAATTTAGCAAAATCCTGTCTCAAAATAAGGAATAAAAAGGGGTGAAGATGTAGTTAAGCAGTAAAGTGCCCCTGGGTTTAATTCCCAGCACAAAAAATAAATAAATAAATAAACAAAGGAAACTGAAAATAGGCCAACTTTGAAAGAGAATGAAGCCCAGGTTCAAATTATTTCAATTCCTTGTTAAATGAAGGCAATTGGCTCCTAACCTAGTTGTCTTCTAGAAGCAAAAGTAGTCCAGACACAAACTGTATCTAAAATATTTCATCTAGAATATGCAACACAGACTTTAAAATTAGCTAGGTATATAAAAATAAAATTTAACACTTACACAAAAAATGGAGAAAAGAATTTAAAATTACAGGAAATCTAGATATTGGCATCACATAATAGAAGCTTAAAAACTTAAGCATGCCACTATTACCCACTGCCACTTCAGCCTTGGCTTCACATCTTTGTTTCCTTGCTGGAGAACTCTAGCAACACCTTGTGCTACTCCCATGGTCATAAAACATCAGTGTTGGAACATAGCTTTTGCCTTGGTCTCGGCTTGAGAGAATTTGAACTAAGATGCTATGATTAAAATGTTGGATCAATTAAATGATAAAATGGATCATTTCACAGAAATGAAAAGTACATTTCATTGAGAAGTACAATAATCTAAATAAATATCTCAAAGGATGGATTTAATAGTAGATTAGACCAGAGTTTTATCAAATTATTTCTTAAAGGAACAGACAGTATGCATTTTAGGTCTTCAGGTTATATGGTCTCTGTTGCAACTTGTCAGCTCTACTGGTATAGTGCAAAAGTAGCCATAAACAATATGTAAACAAATGTGGTGGCTGTCTTCCAATAAAACTTTATTCACAAAATCAAGTAGATGGCTTCTAGTCATATTCTGCTGACCCTTGGATTACACACATAGGAGAAGAGAATTGTAACATAACAGATAAGAAGAAAGCAGAAACACATTGGATAAAGAAGAAAATACAATTGCAGTACTAGAGACAGAAGAAAAAGCTTGGGACTGAAGCTAACCTCCAAAACTGATGGTAAATCTTTAGCTGTGGATTTATGAAACACATGGACCTCAAACTGAAGAAAGCCACTAATTACACCATAGTCAAATTGATGAAAACCATAACCAAACAGAAACCACTTAAACTCAGACAAAGAAAAAAGCCACATTACCTTCTAAGGAACAAAAATTAGACTGACAGCTGACTTCTCAACAGAATAAATGAAAACCAGAAGACAATGGAGAGATATCTTCAAAGTGCTGAAAGAAAATAGTTTCATAATGATAAAAGATTCAAATCACTAGGAAGATGAAATGATTCTAAATTTGAATGTACCTAAAAATATAGCCTCAAAATATATAATGCAAAAGTTGAGGGAATTAAAATAAAATTAGGCAAACAACATGGTGCTGGTTTTAGTATATCTCTCACAATAACTAATAGAAAAAGCAGACAAAAATCAGTAAGCCTACAATTTTGAATAGAACAATTAATAAATGTGGCCTGAGATATGTAGAACCCTATATTTAACAATGGAGGACTACACATCACAGTCATCCAAAATTCACTATATTCTGATCCAAAATAAAGCTTTAACAAACTTTAGAAGATTTAAATAATGTGAGTATGTTCCTTCACTAACAGTAGAATTAAGCTATAAAAATAAAATTATTGGGAAATACCCATATGCTTGCATGTTATATTCTAATAACTCATAAGTTAAGGAATATATTACTAATAAATTTATAATGTAACTGAATAATTGGTAAAATATTTCATAAAACATCTGTGAAAATAAATATAAAGTATATTCTTTGCTTTCAGAAAAATTTATAGACTTACGTGCACATGTTATAAGAAAAAAGATAAAAAGAAAATATCTAAACATTTACCCCAAGAAGTTAGAAAAATAACATTATACTTAATCTAGATAAAGTAGAAGAATAGAAATAATAAAGACAGACATTCACGATATAGAAAGAAAACTACATAAAAGGGAGTCACAAAAGAAAAGTTGTCACTATCAAAAGTACAATAAAATTGATAACCTTCCAGCATGACTGATCTGGGAGAAAAGAGAGTAGGCACAAATAACCAATATCAGGAATAAGAAAAAGAACTCACTATAAATTCTCTGAAACAGTGAACAGATAAGAGGATATTATGAAAAAAATTATCTAGGCTAATAACTTATAAAATGTTGAAAGAGACAATCTCCTTGAAATAATATTGACATAGAAGAAATAAAAAAATCTGAAAGTCCTATCTTTTGAAGGCATTGAATATATTAATATAAACGTTTCCTGGTAAACATTTCCAAACATTTAAAGAAGAAATAACACCAATGTTATACAAACTATTGCAGAGAAAAAGAAAGGAACGTACACCTTCCACTAGTTTTATAAAACCAGTATAAAATTAATACCAAGACCTGAAAAAAGCAAGGAAACAAACATCCTGAAAGACAGTTTTTGAATGCTTTGAACAAAACAAAAATTAGACAAGGAACCAATAAATAAGTTTAAGAATGAAAGACCACAGTTCCAGGAACAGTAGAAATGGTATTTAATGATAAGAGAATATTATCATTATATTTTTTAAAATTGTGTAAAATGAAATAAGTTGGACACTTCTCTAGAAAACTGTAAATTTCAAAATTGGCCCAAAAAATAAGCCTAGGAGAAAGTGAAATAGCTCCTAAGTCCTCTCTATCACTGCTGAAAAGAATTTTTTAAAAAGAAGAGAAAGAAGGCATCAAGGCTAGATAATTTACAAAAAGATCAAATCCTTATTGTGGTAGTCATGTTTAGTTGCCTACCAATATTCATTTCCCCTTCCTATTCTACGGAGAACCAGTTTTTTCCCACTGTTCATTCCTCCCTCATGTGTCTCAGACAAGTCCTTATTGTTCTAAATGAATTATTGTGATCACTTCTATCTTGCTAGATGTGGGATCCCTGAGAATGTTCTGCTCAGATACACAATTAGGAAGAGTATAATTGACCAAAACCCCAGGTTCAGGTCAAGTTTCCCACAGTTGCCCCAGCCAATAAATGAGCATAGCAGGAGTGGTAATGTAGACCTGTTTCTGGGACACCTGGAGAGTTATGTGACAGAGGATGTTGGCTTAGGGCCTTCCCTACAGCCCTGGCAAGTTCTCTTAGAAAGGTCTGCTATCTAAGATGCTTCCACCTGATCTTCCTTCCTCCCCACTCTCCTTCCCTAGGGATCAGATGTTCTGTGCAGTCTGTCAGCTCTCCCAACCTCACCCTACTTCCTCCTTCATTTTTATTTCACAGTCAGTTCTCAGATAAATTTCTTGCATGTCTCATCATATTTTGACATTGGATTCTTGGTGGATCTAGACTAGGAGGATCTAGTCTTGAAGGTTCTAAGGGATGTGCAGAGTGGGTGTGTGACTCAATTCTTGCCAGTAAGAGGTGATAAAGTTCTCCCGTGGAGTTTCTAAGAAAAAAAATTCCTTGTTAAGAAGGTTCACACTAAAGGAAAAAACCTACTGGGCTTCCAGACATTGTCTTATCTGCATGTGACTCTTGGACCTGTGCCTTTTACTATCAGTACAGAGCAAATACACACCAACTTATGTTAAGTCCATGTCCACTGACCTCAAATGGCCCCTTAATACTGCCAGGAAACACATGATTTTTTTCCCCTAGTCCATTTATTCTCCCATTCTTTAAGATAAATATTTCATACTTCTTCCTCAAACTTCAAACTTCAAACTCCTTGCACACCATCCTTCTCAAGTTGGTAACTTTGCATTCCATCTCATGAGAAATTCCAAGCAGGGAAAGTAGGCAATAAGCAGGTAAGAATATTTTACATCTACCTCCAGCTAATCTGCTCCTCATGATCACCTCCTCCCTCTCTCCAGAACACTTGCCATCAGTAGAGGGGAGCCCAAGAGCCCAGAAATATAAATCATGGATTCGCCAGCTGCCAGGTGTAGACCAGAGATACTGAATCCAACAAGGGCTTTTTTTTTAAATATTTTTTAGTTATACATGGACAGTGTCTTTATTTTGTTTACTGATTTGTATGTGGTGCTGAGGATCGAACCCAGTGCCTCATACGTGCGAGGCAAGCGCTCTGCCACTGAGCCACAACCTCAGCCCCCCAACAAGGGCTTTTAAAAGAAAAAGAAAAGGGAAAAATGAACACCATCTTCTGAATGAACCAAAATGTTTTTTCCTTCACAAAGGTATCTGAGCTTCTTTCTTGCCTATTTAGTCATTTTTCACTTAAACTAAGTAGAAAGAGCTGATTAATAGGAGCAATAGATGAAGGAAAAGTAGCCTATAGTGCTGGACCTGAGCTACATGTTACTTTGTGGATAGTATTCTCTAGCAGAGAAAATACTGCATTCTATATCTTGAAGGAAACATTGTAATAATAATTTTTTTAAAAAAACCTCCCTGGGGCTATAGTTTCCTTTCCTCACAGGATCACCTGAATTGCCTCCACTATATTTCAAAGTGAAAATTTTAGGATGACAGAGAGAGACAGTGACAGCAAATCTGGATTACATGCTTCCTCATTGTATAGGATGGAAGTATATGAGCTTTATAGACGCCCATAAATAGCCAAGTGATAACTTTGGTCCTTCCCAAAAGAAATTAAAATGAAGCCATGGATTTGTCATTGCTACACCAGAAATATCAACTTCATGATGAAAAGTATGAGTAATAAAATATTCTCTGAATTTTAAACAGAAACATTAAAATAACCAATTAATCAAGATTTCTTTGTAGATACGCTTATTTAAAAGCTCTGGTTATGTACCATGACTTGAAATGCATTTAAATAAAATAACTAAATTAAAAAAAAAAGATTCAATTTGATCATAAATTTTGGTAAAATTAAACAAATCACACTATTTCCAATAACATGGTTCTGGAGAAATCAGTCAATCCATGTATATTCCTTAAGCTACAAACTACTGATAGTTTGAATCTATACCACTAATAAAATCTCATTCAATAATAGCTCTTCACATGGTCTCTTCAAAAGACAGGTGGTTGTTTAAAGGTTTATTAAAAGTATCTTCAAATATCATTGGTCTTATCTTTTTTCCCTGGAAAAGCCCCTATTATTGCCACTAAATATATATACATATATATATATATACACACACACATATATATACACACATATATATATTAATATATATAGAAGAGATTTTAACATAAAACTGAAAATATACACATATGTGTATGTGTGTCAGTGAATTATGATAACTACAAGACCAGTTTTTGAAATGTTTTAACCAAGAAATCTCCCTCAACAGGTCACATTCTACCTTTGTGATTACTGGGAAACATGATGGGATGGACGACTGAGGTGACAGTGAAATACCTAAATTTCCCTTTCAACAGTTATCAGTTGAATTGTGTTCCCCCAAAGGAATGAAGTCTTTAGCTCACTGAACCTCAGAATATGATCTAAAAAGAATCTTTGTGATCAAGTTAAGTTGAGGATATTAGGGTGGGCCCCAATCCAATATGACTGTGTCCTCATAAAAGGATGGGGTTTGGACACAGAGGTGGACACACAGAGAATGATGTGAAGACAGAGGGAGAATGCTGAGTTCCAAGAAGTGAGGAGAAGGCATGAGACACATTGTCCCTTGCAGGTCCCAGAACGAATCAATCCTGCCAACACCTTGATGTTGGACATTTAGACTTCACAACTGTGAGATTATAAATTATTGTATTTACGTAATTCAGTTTGTGGTATTCTGGTATGGCGGCCTCAGGAAACTAATGCAGGCACTGACTCTAAAACTGTCTTGCCATGTTTTGAAACACCTGGGATTATACTGAGAGTAAGTAAAACAGGTAGTTTCAGATTCCTCCTGTCCTTGGGTAAGTTAGGTATATTACCATAGTTCCTGGAAAAGCATACACGATATTGGAGCTGAGGTTGGAGGAAACTGGAGAAGGAGCTTGAATAGCTGAAAACTAGTGGAAAAGCAATCAGAAAACACAAAACATCTGAATGGAAGAAAAATGACTCCCTAAGAAGACATCTGGCAGAAAAAGGAAGATTTCGGGCTACAAAGAAGACAGATCCTCCAGACCTACAAAATGCATAAATGTTTTAAGAGGAGAAAAGCTATTAGCTATAGAGTTAAAAATAAATCACAGAAAGAGATGTCTTCATCAAAGCCATTTAGTTTAATTTTATTATCTATTATCAGGGAAATATGCTTAAAATTGATATTTAACAACATCTACTCACAGACACAAATGTTCAGTAAATTCTCACCGAACACATAGTGCCTCTCCTTGTTCAATCAAAAAGCGCAGAACATGGACTTGGTCCAGACTCTCTACTGCTGCCTGGTGGCAACATGCACATATTACAGGAGCAAACAATAATATCTCATAGGCTCTGACTACCCGCAGCACCAAAGTGCTGTGACAAGCCATCCATGAGAAAGAAGTCATTCAGGAAGATGAGACTATATAGTGAGAAATACATTTGAAAGAAGAAAATAGGCAATTTTCAGGGAAGGTCCAAACATGAAAATACAGCTT
>CM053401.1:132489082-132520017 GCA_028644305.1 Xerus rutilus | reverse complement strand
GAAAAAAGGATAAATATATAGCACCTAGATTCTGTGGATCTTGATTGTGTGACTTTGTGGCTTGGCAGTAGTTATAATATATATTTTGTACATTCTATGAGCAAACACTAGACACAGTAAGCTGCTGCAAGGCCAGAGGCCAGCCTAGTAGAGACTCACTTTCTTGAGAATACAACTAAGTAATCCTGCCTGAGTCTACAAGGATACCTTGGGAGAGCAGGAAATAAACCTCTGGCATTTCCAGTTCCTTTAGATTCTAAGAGATCAGAAAAAACTAAGAGGAGATGCCATCTGACTTTGGACATAGAAACAATATCCTTGCAGCCCTCCATTGATGGAACTCCGGTATTTTGGCAAGCTTGTGTCCACTTTCGGAGTCACCATGCTCTGGTGGAAAAAAGTTTCTCCTTCCTGATAGCCAAAGTCATTGATGAGGTTCTGTATTTTAAACTTTGTTTTGTTTTAACTTTGTGTACCACACTGTTGACATCTCCAGAAGACTCCTGAATTCATATTTACTCTCCATGTAAAAATAGTTCATTTCACCTATAATTTGATTTCCTCTACCATGAAAATATTCATCCCAAACTGTTATTTTTTTTTAACTGGGTATGAACACAGAAAATTGGCATAGATCATTTCCCTAGTGATGGAGACTATTTCAAAATAGTGAGAAAAAATCCCTAAGATATTTATTTACCTACTCTGAACACAGAAGTTTTTTTTGTTTGTGTTTGGTTTTAGCTAAATAGATTCTCAGGATATTTTAAAAATATGTTTAGATTAAATTTCACTTACAGAGATGGGCAGGTCCTTTGACTGTAATTCTCACACTTCGACTTCCCAAAGGAACAGCAATCACATTTTCTTCTCCTAGAAAAGAATTTATGACAAATGTAGTAAAACTAAAAAGACCCATGAAAACAAGGAAGTCAATCAAAACTGGGGGCATGTTCAGTGTTCTTAACTATATTTCTTTTTCATCTTATAGTCAAGAAATCTTTGCAAAGCACCAATATGTGTAAGGCAGATCAATACCACTCACAACATTTCAAGATAACATTGAAGAACAGTTTTAAGTAAATTCCTGGGCCACCACCTCAAATGCCTTCATTTCCCAGGCCCTTGAGGAGAGTTGAGTGCTTTGAGGAGGGTTCTCAAACTGTGGCCTTCAGTGTACACCTGGCCACATCCTTTCATTTATAGCTGCTTTGCTCTACAAAGGCAGAATTGAGTGGCAGTAACACAGACTGTACAATTCACAAAGCCTGAAATATTTACTATCTGGCCCTTCACAGAAAAGCTTTGTGATCCTTAGTCTAGATAATTACCTACTGGATATCCTGGTTCTCACCTGAATTTTTTTCATGCTATTACATATTCTGATAATTTAATTTCTATCCCTATATAATAATCTATGCTCATACATGAAATTTTATCCCACTAGTCTGTAATTGAACAGAGCAGAGTCTTAATTAACAGAGGGTCTTAATTATCCTGCCAAGGTCCAGCCTAACACAAGCTGCTTTTGAAGAACTGTTTCCCTGAGTTACCAAGTTCAGGAGCTGGTGACTCCTTCCCTAAACTTTCTCACAACCTCTGCACGTGCAATAGGCTAATCTTGACCCATATATGCCCTTTGGGACTGGGCAATAGTGCATGTTTCATCGTCTTTTGCAGTCAAAGCACAGAGGCACAACTCACGTGAGCAGGTTCCCTGTCAAGTGCAAACTCCAGTGTGAAAGTAAAGATCCGATATGTGATATGTGCACAAACTCGGGATCCCATGCAAGCAGCTAGCACAGCATGAGCCCACCCTTTTTGGCTGCATAAGCTTTGCTCTTCGCATCCTGATATGGCCAGTCCAAGACCCTACTTCCTGGTGCTTGAGCACAAATCCAACAAAGCTACTTTCAGATGGTTCTTGTCTCTCCATGATTTCTACCTCAAATTGAGCAAAAGAACCCTCTAATTAACTGATAACCTTGATAGCTGATAACAGCAAGAAGAGCTATACTTTGTATTCATAATTTCTGTCCCAAATGGGCAAAATCACTCCACACTGATTGGTAATACTATGAGTACTAGAACATTATCAATGATATGTATTGCTCAGAGAAGATGCTTTTTCCCCCTTTACTTATGGAAAATGATTTTTAAAATAAAATCTCCAGAGTGAAACTGATAAACAAAAATTGTCAATGTAGGGCTAGGGTTGCGGCTCAGTGGTAGAGCACTTGCCTAGCACATGTGAGGCGCTGGGTTTGATCCTCAGCACCACATAAAAGTAAATAAATAAAATGAAGGTATTGTGTCCATCTACAACTAAAAAATTTTTTTAATGTCAATGTATTTTATTAGTTTATAAGTAATTTATTATTTTGTTAAGTAAAAATGCCTGCTTATTATTGAAAAATCGAACAATGCAGATAAACAAAAATACAAAGTAAAACTCTTTCTAGTCCTCCATCACATCTACCACTTTAATGAATATCCCTCACAAATTTTTCATTTGTGTGTTTGTAATACATATGCACATAAAAGGCAAGAATGAGTTTTATATAAATGCCCATCAATATAAGAAAGGCTAAATAAGCAAGGGTTATGCTAAAGAATACTCTGAAACTGATAGGTAATGACATGAAGCTATATGACCTACTGTGGAAAGATCATCTATATATGTATATACATACATACACACACATATTGATGAGTTTAAAGGGCAAGTTAAAAACAATGTACATGGGCAATTATTTCTTTTTTTTTAATGTTTATTTTTTAGTTGTAGGTGACAGAATATCTTTATTTTATTTTTATGTGGTGCTGAGGATCAAACCCAGTGCCTTATGCGTGCTAGGCGAGCACGCTACCACTGCGCCATAATCCCAGCCCTGGGCAATTATTTCTTGGAGATGACACCAGAAGCAAGGAAGCAAAGGAGAAAAAAGATTGGGCTACATTAAAATTAAACTTTTATGCCACTATCAACAGAGTGAAAAGGCAACCCACAGAAAAGGAGATAACATCTACAAATCACATATTGGACAAAGGGTTAATATCTAAAGAACTCTTCCAACTCAAGCACAAACAAACAATATTATTCAAAAATCAGTAAAACACTTGAAAAGACATTTCTCCAGAGGATTCACACATGATCAATAAGCATATAAAAAGATGCTCAGTAAACCAAAAAGACAAATAAAATTATTCAAATCCTAATGTCCAGAGATAATTAGTGAATTACTAGGTTAATGAAAATCATAAACATAATGAGATACCCTTTCACACCTATGAGGATGGCCATTTTATTTAAAAATAAAAGTGAGGTTATAGACTGCTGGTAGGAATGTAAAAACAGTGCAAGCACTTTGCAAGACAGTAAAGCAGCTCCTCAAAATATTAAACATGGAATTGCCATATGACCCAGCAATTCCTCTGGGCATATACCCAAAAGAATGGAAAGCAGCAACTCAAATGGATATTTGTATACTTGTGCTCATAGCAGCATTACCCTGAACAGTCAACAAGTGGAAGCAACCTGAGTGTCCATCCACAGTGCTTTTTATAGTCATTGTACTAATATGCAGTCTAACCAGCAATGTCTGAGTGTACCTTTCCCCCTAAATCCTCCCCAGCATTTATTATTGTTTGTATTCTTGATCACTGACATTCTAACTGGGGTGAGATGAAATCTTAGTGTAGTTTTGATTTGCAATTCCCTGATTGGTAAAGATGTTGAACATTTTTTCATATATTTGTTAGCCATTTGTATTTTCTCTTTTCAGAAGTTTCTATTTAGTTCTTTGGTCCATTTATTAATTGGGTTATTTGGGTTTTTGGCATTAAGTTTTTTTAGTTCTTTATATATTTTAGATATCAATCCCTTGTAAGAAGAGTGGTTAGCAAAGATTTTTTCGCCACTCTGTAGGCTCTCTCTTCACTCTCTTGATCTTTCCTTTGATGTGCAGAAGCTTTTTAGTTTGACGGCATTCCACTTTTGATTCTTGATTTTATTGTTTGAGCTTTAGGGGTCTTGTTGAGAAAGTCAGTGCCTGTACCTACATGATGGAGTGTTGATTGTATGTTTTCTTCTAAGAGTTGCACAGTTTCTGGTCTAATTCCTTAGGCTTTACTCCATTTTTTATTTGACTTTTGTGCAAAGTCAAAGATAGGAATCTAATTTCATTCTTTTACATATGGATATCCAGTTTTCCTAGCACCGTTTGTTAAAAAGGTTGTCTTTTCTACAACATGTATTTTGGGCATTTTTATCAAGAATCAAATGGCTGTATCAAGAATCCGGGCGCGGTGGCTCAAGCCTGTAATCCCAGCACTTAGGGAGGCTGAGACAGGAGAATAATGAGTTCAAAGCCAGTCTCAGCAACAGCGAGGCGCTAAGCAACTCAGTGAGACCCTGTCTCCACATAAAACACAAAATAGGACTGGGGATGTGGCTCAGTGGTTGAGTACCCCTGAGTTCAATCCCCAGTACCACAAAAAAAAAAAAAAAAAAATCAAATGTTTGTCTTGGTGTCTTTTATTTTATTCCATTGGTCTTCATGTCTACTTTGATGTCAGTACCATGCTGCTTTTATTACTATAGCTCTACAGTATAGTTTGAGATGGGATATTGTGTTTCCTCCTGCATACCTTTTCTTGTTTAGAATCAGCATAATTACTTTTAAGAATTTTATTAAAGCCAGGGGGAATGAAATATCCTAAATTTGATAAAGAATATCAGAAATCATGAGCAGACTCAGTGGAGATATATGAAAATTATTCCCATCAAAGACAGGGTCAAAACAAGGTTATAATCATCATCATTTTTTCCCACACTATTCTGGAGATCTTGGTCAACAGAAATAGAAAAGAAATAACCTACATAAATACAACCTGGAAAGAAGACATTAAAAAATACCATTATCTGTAGGTTACATGACTAAAAAATTCAAGAAGAAAAAAATATTGAAAAAAGTTCAAGAGATATTCTGACATTAAATAAACTACTCTCATAACTTTTAATTATAGTAACATACAGTACTAGATATATATTTGTATAGACATACACAGACATATACGAACACAACCCAGTAGCAGTGAACACGCTTTACATTCATATTGTGCCTCCAAACACTGCTTCCCACTAGAAAGAACTGAAGGTTCTTAGAGAAATGGGTCAATCCAGGTTTGAATCTGAAAATAAACAATATAATATGGAACCATCATGGAAAACAAAACCAAGGAAGCTCCCAAAGGCGACTGGAATCATGTCAAAAGGACTTGGAGTCTATACTATAAATCTCCAACTGGGAAAAACATGTGACAATTTGAACATTAATAAAAATAGTAACTGCAATGGAGTAAATTACATGAAATATGTTTAAACCAATAAGATCTTAATAATACTTGAAAAATAAATCATTGGTCACATTTGGGGGATGCTAGGAACCAGTTCATTTTTCTGAAACTGGTAAAGAAAAAAGAAAGCATTATCATATTTTTCTGTACAAATTGTATATCAGGAACTAAATAGTTGCTGAGGGTAAGTTTCTCTTTATAAAAGTATAGCATCCCAAAAATGAAGGGAAGCTGGATTATCATCAAGTAGACATTGATCTTCAGTGACTACAAAATCACAAAAACAGAGAAAATCACATATTACGTGCTTCCCAATATGATGTAATAGGAAGTGTATAACACCATCTCTAAAGTCATTTTGCCCGGGGAGAAAGAACTGGTTAAACCATCACTGGAATGCAATACAAAAAACATAGAGCATGGGAAAAGTCAACTGAACAGTTAAGAGGTTTCCTCAACAAGTAAATTCCAAGGAGAAAATGAATTATATTCTATAATTTAAAAAATTAAGAGATTCAAATGGATTATCTGGACGCTAATTTAAACAAGCAAATAAAAATGATCAAAGAAGGACTATTGATAATCCTTTCCTTCAAAAAAGCAATGAAAACATTGGCCCAAAAAAGTCAGAATCAATATTTTCAAAATTAATTAATTCTGGAAATTAATCAAAGAATTGCAACAATCTGGACAGCAATTATTCGAGGAAAACACACATTAAGAACAGTGAATTTTGTGGCATATTAACTCGCTTATTACTATCTTTTCCATTTTCCACCTCCATAGTAACCTTAAAAACAAAAACCCAGTGAAATCACAGTGAAAACCACCAGCTTGCCAGACTTGGTAGGGGCTAGAATGGATGTGGAGCTCCTCCAGAGCCCAACTCCCAGTTGTCATTATTTGACCTGTGTGGTTCTCTGCAAGACCTCACAGAGTTGTCTTTATTTTACCTGTGAGCTTGCCCCATGCAAATGGACTTTCCATAGGGGCATTTGACCCAAACAATTAGAGGTAGCTGTTTAATGTCGAGGCTGCATGAGGTCATGGATAACATGGGTAACAGCTGGAAAAAACAAGCTAACTAAAAGCTTAAAAGGAAAAGCTGGGAATGAGATGTGCATAAGCATCTTTGAAAAGCTCCAACATACTCCTGAGATTCTAGAAAGTCATATGTACATGTAGGGCTGTGTTCATGCCCAGAAAAGACCTGAGAAGGCCCTAAGCTTTTACCCCTGGTTAACTTTGAAGCTCTGTGCAAGAAGAAACTGAAGACTAGGACAGAGTTGTCAACTACGTGGCTGTGTGCTGGAAGTGTACCCCAACATATACACATGAAGTCCACGAAAAATAACCACAGAATTCCATGAAAAAAATAACAATCAGATTTCATGGCTAGAGATGAAAAAATTCAAAATGAGCCTGAAACCAAGACCATGTTAAAAATTCAATTAAATTATGTTAAAAGGAGTCAGCAGTCAGCTTAAAGTAACCCCCAACACACTGTCCACATTTTGGACAAGTTGAGGTCCCAAAGGAATATTGTCTCCAAAACTATAAAATATTGAAAAATAAAAATACCTGAATACCAGATGAGAAATGAAAGGCGGAATAAAAAGGTCATTTTTAAAACAAAAGAACATCTATAAGTAAGTGGAGAAGAAATGATAAAATTAATAAATTGCCATTTGCAACTCACAGGGTAAATACTATTTCAAGCAAGGATCATCAGTGCATGCTAGAGGTGGCATGAAAGATTGTTGTAAAAACCTATTTCACTGCTTGTCAAGATTCCATTCTGCAGATTTCTCATAGGAAAGCACAGATTATACAACAGAGTGACCTGTAGTTCCCCTTCTCAGACAAGCAATCAAATTTAGCATTATTAATAGAAAGTCAAGCTGATCTTCATGGGCTTCCTGGGGTAATGCAATATAAAGTATGTAGCACCATTTATAATATGTTCTTGCCATAAATGTTCAAAATATAGTTATAATCCAGTCTTTGACCTGTTACATTTATAGAAATTAAATGAAGGAGATCAACAAATTAAATGGTAATAGCAAAAGCAATCATACAACCCAAAATATTGGGCATTCTATAATACCGCTGAAACAAATTTTAAAAATCCAATACAATGAAAAAGTAAGTGTTCTAAAGGCTGGAGTTGTGATTCAGAGGTAGAGCACTTGACTAGCACATGTGAGGCACTGGGTTCTATCCTCAGCACCACATAAAAATAAAATAAAGGTATTGTATCCACCTATAACTAAAAAATATATATTAAAAAAAGAAAAAAGAAGTGTTCTAAATAAAAAAGACTAAAAAGATATAAAACTAAATGCAATGAGTAACACTTGACTGATTCGAGAGGCAAAAAAAACTATAAAAGATATTCTTTGGACAATAAGAAATTTGAATGTAGACTGAATATTTAGAAATTGTGATTTATAAATTCTAATTATTGTTAGGTGTGCTAATGAGATGGTATTATAAAGAAGGTCCTTCATTTTAGGAGAGTAATGACAAAGTGTTTAGAGGCAAATATTTTGTTGTCTGTAACTTACTTTCAATAGGTGCAGCTAGCTAGCTGGATGGATAAACACATAGAGGATATGTAAAACAAATGCAGCCAAAGCAAATTTAAGTGAAGGATCTATGTAGTTATTCATGTTATTTTTAAAAATTCTACATATGCTTAAAATTTTTCCATATTTTGGAGGAAAAAACACATTCCAGGCTCACTAAGATCTATTTGATACTAAACTCCTTAATAAATATTTGAAAAGAGAATCTAATAGTGAATATGAATAATTATACACCATGTACAAAACTGACTTCACCCAAAATATGCTAATGTGGCTCAACATTAGGAACTCTATGAATGTAATTTACCATATTCATAGACCAAAGTAGAAAAATCATATCACCTTGACAATTTTCTAGCATTTAGCAAAACTCAGTAGTTATTCCTGATAAAATCTCTGCATATATAATAAAATAAACATTTGTAACATGATTTACAAATAACCAGTATCATGAGTAATACGCTTAATGCTTAAACATTAGAATCACTGCTATTCAATTGGGAAAATGATGGGATACCAATTATTACTATTTGATTTAATATTTTTAGGGAAATTAGCCAAAGTAATTACACAAAAAATATAACCTAGGCATTATAAAGCAGAAAGAAATTAATATTCAAAAACTAATAGCTTTCACAAATATCAACAAAAAGAAAATATAACAGGTAAAAATATCTCATTTACAATGGCAACAAAAAGGATGGAACACTTTGGAATGAATGTTAGAAAAAAGGACACAATCTACAAGAAGAACATCTCTAGAGACATAAAGATGATAAGAATATCAATAGGGAAAGATTAATTCATTTGAAATGAAAATAAAATATAAAATTAAATGTCAAAAATAGAAAAGTCATTATTACAGGCTAAGACTACTTCCTTAATAAACAAAGACTACATTCAAATCAATAGAAAAACAAACACAACTTAGCAAGAAAATTGGTCAAATGCTTGAAAAAGTAGTTTATACAAAAAATATATTTAAATGTCAAGAAGCTTATGAAATATGGGGGAAAAGTAAGCAGTGTCTCCAGAATCTAAAAGCACACAAATAATGATATGCCTGCACAAATGTGTAAAGGTGTAACAAAACAGAAAAGATCCTAATGCTCATTCATATGGACCTGGTTAAATAATTTATGGTACATCCTCTTATGTCACAATGTAAAAAAATAAAGTCAACTTCTGGGAACTGATAAGCAAAAAACATCAGTGGATAAAAGTAAATTGAAAAAAAATGTATCTACTGATCAATTCTGTATATATCTCAAAAGCATAGATGTCTGCAACCAAGGTATGCACTATATTGTATGGGGGTTGTACATATGCATATGCATAGCAAATATCTGTAAAACCAGCAACTATTAATATTTATGTCTCTATCTCCATACGTTTATTGAAGCACAGTTCACAAGAGCCAAATTATGGAATCAGCCTAGGTGTCTGTCAATAGATAAATGGATAAAGAAAAGGTGATATACATTCACAATGGAGTTTTCTTCAGCCATAAAGAAAAATGAAATCATGTCATTTTCAAGAAAATGGATGGAACTACAGATCACAATGTTAAGCAAAATAAGCCTGACTCAGAAAGACAACCATGACATGTTTTCTCTCATACATAGGATCTGGGGCAGGGAGAAACGACAACATGTAGGTAGCAGGGAGAATATCAAAGGAGAGGAAGGGGATGGGGAGGTGATAAGGGAGGGTGATGGGGTGGATGTGATCTAACTATGTTTTATGCATGTACAGGTAGGCCACAATGAAACCCCTTATACTGTACAATTAAAATGCACTAGTAAAAAGCCTTTACTGCATGTTTATTTAAGTAATAATAGTAATATTTATATCTCTAAAGAGTAGAGCTGGTTAAGAATGTGTAGGTAGTAAAGGGTGGCTTTTACTTTTCATTCTATGTATTTCTGTGCTCTTTAAAAGTTTTACTAACAGTATGTCAATTTTATAATATAAATTATTAATATATATCATATATAACCCTGAAATCAAAAGGGAAAGATTAATTCACTTGAAATAAAAATAAAACATAAAATTAAATGTCAAAAATAGAAAAATCATTATTACCGGCTAAGATTATTTCCTTAATATACAAAGAGTACATACAAATCAATAAGAAAAACAAACACAAATTAGCAAGAAAATTGGTCAAATGCTTGAAAAAGTAGTTCATACTTCAGCCCCACCCCAGAAGAATATACACCAAAATAACAGGTATAATCTCTTGGCAGTGTGATTGATTACATGATTATCATTTTCTCCACTTGGATATTCTGTATTTTCCACAATATACATATTGTTAAAATTAAATATTAAAATATTAATATTAAATATTAGCATATTATTAATAAAATTATTTGGAAAATACATTTATATGCAAATTTTAAATACATTTAAACACAAAAAGTTGTTTGGAAAATACATATATATTATAGAATGTTTTCCAGAACTGAATGGAACCTCTTTGGGGAGATCAACTGGGCTTAGTACTCTCTTGTGAAATCTTTACAAATTTAGGCTGTAGTATTTTAGAGAAGTATTCCTCTGTGTGTGGATATATGACCCAATCATCAATCCACTGACAATAACAAACTCAAGTAAAATCTTGCAGACTAGAATTCCTGGCATTTTATTTTAGCCAAAATGGCTCATACTTGGGGAAAATGTCCTCCTTGGTAGAGGGCAATAGATTCCCAATTGCCTCCTTGTTATCCTTAAAGAAAAATGCACACAGAGGGAGCATCCTATAGGGGACACCTAGAAAGAGCTTAATGTCCTCAAACTACAGGAAAAGTCATCTATACTATGCAGTTTTAAATATCTTCACCTAAAGTGGAATTTTCTTCTGTTTCTATAATCCTCCAGAAAAGTCTGAAACATATGTCTCTTTGTGATACTTTTACAGAGTAGTGCCTCCCAAAAGTTTTATCATACATACAAATCACCTGGAAAATCTGTTAAACACTGATTCCTGGCCTCACCCAGAGAAAGCCCTATCCAGCAGTTCAGAGTGAAGCTCAAGGATCCGCCCAACTAGCAGGCTCCCAGGTGACCCTGATGCTGCTAGAGCATAAGCTACTCTGGAGTAACCCTGATACAGCATAGAGTGAGGGAAAACTCAAGGTCATATGGGGCAGAAAGGGAGTAGCATTCCACAGGCACAAATGTTTCAGTATTACTTCACTGTCCTGTAGGACAGGGCACAGTTCTAGCTCTGAGCAGAAATGAAGTGAAAACCCTGGAGAGGCCAGGCTTTTCAGGAGGGAGGGCCGGAGGCTATGAAATGCTATACAGATGAGGCCTGCAGTCAAGAGACTGTTGATGAGCCTTGTAAAAGCTGTTTCACCTGGGCAGCTGACCCAGGAAGGTAGGATCCAAGGAATAAATGATGACGATAAAGTAGAGATAGCAATATTAACAGTTTTTCCAAAACTTAGCAGTAAAAGGTAGGTGAAAGATTAGGGTAAGATCTGGAAATGTGGTATGTTAAAAAAGAGTTTTCTTTATAAATGCAAAAAAAGAAAAGGTGTGCATTTTATATATAAAAATTAGATACTTTCACATATTTTACATATATATATATACACATCCATGTATATACATACATTTTTTTAAAAAAATTCTACTTTTATTTAAGATGGGAGACCCCTGGTCATGTTTAGTCCCGATGGGAAAGAAAAAGAAGATAAAGGAGAGAGAGGGGATGATGGGTGGAGTGAGATCTCTGAGGAAGCAGAGGGGCTAGAATCCAGAACACAGATGCAGGGATTAATTAGCCTTGGAAAGGAAGGCAGACACTTGTGCCTCTGCAACAGGAGGGAGCAAGGAATGAATGGGTGCAGCTGCAGGGTGAGGTCTCTTCTGGTGGTTTCTGTTTTTACTGGGAATATTTTTGTGTATAATCTTCTTTGGAGCTAGTATAGAATCTGTTTTGTAAATGGTCCATAAATACTTCAAAGGAAGGTATATTCCCTCAACATGCAGTGCTGAATACATTACCTATCAATGTAAAAATAATTATATTGCACAGATTCTATATGTAATTTTTACTGGCTTAAGTGTTAAAGTTTCTCATAGAAATTCTGCTTCTTTCAGTTTCTGAAGTGTGTTAGTAAGCTTTCTGTTGCTGTGAGAAAAATACCAGAGATAATCCACTTACAAGGAGGAAAGGTTTATTTTGGCCCATGGTTTCTGAGGCTCCAGACCATGATTGCTTAGTTGCACTGCTTTGGGTTTGTGGCAAGGCCCAACATCATGGCAAGGGCCATATGGTGCTGTAAAGCTGCTCATCCCTTGGCAGTCAAGAAACAGAGAGAAAGAAGGGACCAGAGTCCCAATATCTCTTCAAAGCCACACCCTCGATGACCTTATTTCCTTCAAATAGGCCCCACTTATTAAAGGACCCACCACCTCCCAATAGCACCACAGTCTAGCAATAAATCATATAGGCTTTTGGGAGACATTTAAGATCCAGACCATAACACTAAGGTTAGATTATGATGATGGATGGATGGATAGATAGATAGATAGATAGACAGATAGATAGATACATAGATACGTAGATACGTAGATAGATAGGAAAGAAGGAAAGATTGTAGCTGCACTTGATTCACAAAGTTTTTGGACTTTTTTTTTTTTTTTTGATCATTGGTGGATATAAAATATGCAGCTTTGTTATTTTTTCCCTAAAATGCCATTAGCTCTGATATAAATTCTGCTACCCATGCTCTCTTTATCCTGCCTGTTAGAATGGGCCACTTCTAAATTACAAAGGGCTACCTGGTAAATTCCCCCTGGGTCTGGAGCTAGACCTAGAGCTGGAGACCATGCTGGAGGGAGGGGATGATGATAAGTCCAGTGGGAGCAGCTGCTCTCTGTGCTTCAGCACAGGCTCAGAGAGACCACGCAAAACCTCCCATCACGGGACAGAGATTATGCTGCCAAGCAAATCTGATTCTCAAGCTGCTTTAAAATCCTATACTTTCTAAGGGTGCTGAATCCAATGGCTGAAACATATTAGGTGAAGAGGCTTCTTCTCTGTCCCATTCTACAGTGTTGATGACAGGAGGTCACATCAGGGAATACCTAGATGTGTTGCTGGTGAAGGTGGTAATTGGTTCCTGCTGTACAATTTCATTGTTTGGAATTATTCCAAAACCTTCTAATTGAAATTTGGGGTTATGAGATTCTTGATATTGCTACTCACTGTGCCATCTGCCAGGGCTCATTCTTGTCACTCTTTAGATGTCATCTGCATCCGTTTTACTCTACAAACTACCAGGAAAGGCAGTGTAGAATAGCAGTTATGACCACAGACTCAGGAGCCAGACAACCTGGGCTGGAATACCAGCATTGCCACTTATAACTGATATGTGATCTTGGGAAAGTTGCTTACCATCTCTGCTTCAGTTATATCCAAGGGGTTGTTGTGAGTATTCAGTAAGTAATATCTATAAAGGACTTAGTAAAGGACATGGCACCCACTAGGTCTTGGGTAAGCATCAGTTATTATTAAAACCATGTTGAACACTTACTGTGCTCCCAGGCGCCATGCTAAGTAACTTGAGATAAATGACCTCATTCATGCTAATGAAAATCCATTTCTACAAATAAGAAAACTGACATTTTGCAAGTTTAAATGACTTGCCCAAGATTACAGAGCTCCTAAGGGGAAAACTAGGTCTGAACCAAAAACTATACCCTCAACCTTTGTACCAGCTTACGCTATAAAAACTCAAACTCACACATCGCAAGTCTATTCATTACAGACTTTTGTTTCATGGGCTTCATTTGTTTGATTTTGTAATCACTGCACTGACCTAAGATTAAGTTTGCTTCCACTGACTCTCCCTCCCACACATAAATGCTCAAATCCAGCTGTTCCGTCATATTTTTTCTATGTCTCATTTCCTGTTGCAGATCATGGCTTTGCTAAGTAGCAAGATGTACAGGAAATAAATTGTCCACACGATATTAACTAATCAATAAACATCAGTTTCAACCCAGAAGGACTGTAATATATATCAGATTGCTTATTTTCATTATTAAGACCAAGTAGAACTACACAAACCTAAATATATATGTTTCAAGATAATACAGGAAGATGTTTTAGTTACTCTAACTTGGGCAACATTCCTACATTTCAATCCTGCTTTTTATGTTTTTTTTTAATGTTTTTAAGTTGATTGTTTTTTTTTACTTAATGCAATTTTCAGTCAAATAGTTTTCATGTTATTTTTCTTGACCCTTCATTTATTTTCTCCTTCTGTTACCTAGCCACTTGCATGCCTGTACATTACACACACACACACACACACATGCACACACACCATTCCCAAAGAATAAAGGATTTTTTAAAAGAATTTTTATAAAAGTGTCAGAGTAAATGCTAATGCTAATTAAAATTTAACCCTGTGAAAAATTGTAAATAATATGTTTTCCTTTAAAATGAGACAATGAGTATGAAAGCGTTTTACCAACTGAAAAAAAAAGCAAAAAACAAAAAAAAAGTGTTTATTAATGCCCTCACACACCCGTAACCATTTGGCACCACTTAGACTAAAGAGAGCACCTTCTGGCTGACAACTTTTCAAAACTAGGCTAATCACATTTGCTTTGAGTTCATCTGTCACTCTGGGGGTGCAGTGGGAGATGGAAGAGGGTGAAGTCAGTGTGTGGCTGCAGCTGGAGGACTGTCTAGCTGCTTCTGCAAATGGAGGTGGGATAAATGACATGTGCCAATGAGCAAAAGCAGGAAAAGTAAAAAGTAGGAAATGAATAGCAATTATTTTTAAAGTAGGAGCACAGCAGGGATTTGACTTGGTGAGAGCAACCAGCTGCAAGGTGAAAATTGATTCCTCTCCCTCCATTCTACCCTGAGCTCTGACATCCCCACATTCCCCATATCCTTCCCTAAGCTGTTAGGCTACCTCATGGAAGGCTATGATTGCTGAATCTGCAAATGAATGCCCTCAGTCTTTAGTCCCTGTGTCTATGCAAGAACATGTGCTCCCAACCTGGAGGTGTTTATTTACTGGCTTAAAATGCCTTAACATAAAAAAAAGGCAATAGGCAAAGTACCTAATAATATATGCATTCTTGCTGATTTCCATGGCTACTTTTGAATAGTATGCAATAGAGTAGGCTGCATTACATAACCTTTTATAACAAATTTCTATCCAGATGTTCTCCATCATAGTATTTCTCTTCTTTTCTGCCCTGCAGACTGCATCTCAGAAATCAAGAGCCTGGCAAGAATAAAATAGTAAAACTTGACTCTGCAATGAGGCAGTAGAGGCTGAAAGGCAAAAGGGTTAATCAGAGGCACATATCAATCACCTGGGAAGTTTGGCAAACATACAATTACCCAGATTCACCCACAGGAGTTCTGGGCTGGGACCTGAGGATTAGAAGGTAAGACAAATTTCCCAGGTGATCCTGATGTGCATTCCGGGTTGGGAACTATGGAGCTGGGCTCCAACAAGGATAAATAGGGGTGGATTGGCTAAGGTAGCTTTCCTGACTCTAGTTCCATCTTCTTTTTCTTTTGTGCCGCCTTTGTTCTGTCCCCATCACCCTAGGTCTTGCTGCACATTTCACCTCATGCTCATCCAGCTGCTCTTGAAAGACAGTTTTGGGGGAGATGCTAAACACATGGACTCTGGAGTCAGAACCATCTTAGCCACTCACTAACTATGAGAACTTGAGCAAGCAATTTCATTGAGCCCATTTCTCCATTTGTCAAATGGGGAGTTTATAACAGTGAGTACTTGGTAGGGTTAGGTAGGAATAAACCAGATCATAGTGCCTGGCACACCATAAGCATGTAACCTATGGAGACCAGTATGATTATTACTGTCCCAATAACTACTGTTACTAATAATGCCGGCACCCTGGTCAGTGGATGTCAGTTCTCCTGGGTGACTCCAAGTATTATGGATTCAGAAGCCAATAGGCTGCCCTCTATCCTTAGAGGTTGCTGCTATGGAGATGCTGGTTGAAGTGGCCTCTTCACTTCTGTTAAGGTGAGGTCAACACACCTTTATAGAGAATATACCAGGTGCCAGGTATTGGGCTAGATGTGAGAGGCCCTTGGGAAGTTCACATGAGGGTGCATAAACCAAAACCCTTCCATGCAGGTAGTGACAGACACATGTACATAGATAACCAAGGAGCAGTTCAAGGGCAGTAAGAGGAAACTTCATACAACTCACTTTTGTGATATATATAAAATTTCCTGGGCCTTTTAAGCCACTTCTGTCAAAACTTTCCATTCAGATGTTGAAAATGTCTTCATATTACATCCTAGGTTTTATTTCTCTAACCTTCATTCAATACCAAGATCTATTTAAAAAAAGAAAAGAAGAATAAATTACAGAGGAAAGACTTACAGAACTAGAAGAGGTCTTAGAAATTGTTCGTGCTAACACTCATAATATGCAGTTGAAAAAGCCAAGGTCCCACCAAGTTAAGCTTCCTGCCTAAGATCACAGATGGTTAGCAGCCAAGCTGAGGTTATTGTAACAGTCTTGGCTTCCAGTCCAGTCCTATTGCACAACATCACTCAGTCCCACTGAAATCATAACGGGAAACAGAACCATCTCCAGCAAAATACGTGCACTCATTTGTTCAATGTTAATTGAGCTCCTAGGATGTCTTCAGTACCATACCACCACTACAAATATAATGGCCAATACAATAAACAGATTAATACCATAGATAGTAAAGCTGTTGATAGTAAAGCTCTTCAAAGCGTCACTAGTGGGAGAAGCAAATTAAACAAATAAGAGGAATCATTACTTCTTGTAGTAAAGGCAAAGCACAAAAGAGAAGGGCCTATTTCAGGTAGATTGAATGAAGGAAGCCTCTCTGAGGAGATAACACTTGAGTCCAAGAGTGGGAACAAGGCAGGCATGTTAAGACTTGGAGAAGCATGTCCAACCCCAGGAATGGGGAGGGGCAAAGGCTCATTCAGAAAAGGGCATTTGGTATTCTAGAATCTTCCAGAAGGTCAGTATGACTGGAACTTAGTGTGTGAGAGGCAGATGGCAGCATGTGATGTAACTGAGAGGTCAGATGCTGCAGAGATTTGGAAAGTGTTATAGATTTTCCATAAACATAATGCCAATTCTTGAAGAGGTGGGGAGTTCATGGCCTGTCTACTTCTCTGTGGAAAACATAATCTATGACAGTCCTCAACACTTTCCTCTTATTTAACTCATTATATAGGGCTAGAACACACACACACACACACACACACACACACACACTCATATAAAACATGCAAAAGAGCTAGTCAAAAACGAGAACCCACGGCCCTCGATTTCCAGTCCCAAGAACTTCATGCCGAACTCTCTCTTGTTGAATTAAATGGAAATACCCCCATTAAAAGTAACAGGGTCTTTGGTTTGAATATTCCTTTACTGATCATAGTTCTGATGACAGTGTTATCAGCCAGAATCTTACCCTAGAAACACAAATGAGGAGGCAGAAAAAGATAATGTGAGATGACAGAAGAATGAAAACCAATTTGTTTACCATGTTAGTCAACAATTTACAGCTGATACAGTCTTTCTCCTCATGCAATCAGTTGAATTTGTAGATTATTTTGGAAATGACAGTCAAAGGAGAAACAGTGTGTCACAAGAAAAAAAATCATAGCAATTACCCTGGCAGGTAGCCTCCTGGTCCACCCAGCCCAGGATTCTATTGTCAGGAGTTCTAAGAGATGCCCAAGGATGAGGTTCAGAGGTGTGGTTATCACCACAATATCAACATTTAAGTCATGTGCAGGTATTTCAGCTTGGCCTCAGATACCATTGTTCCAATAGAGTTGCCACCGCATAAAAGTGGAGAGAAAGCCCAGAAAAGATAAGCTGTGCTTGTTTATTTTTTTCATATTTGTGTGCCCTTATGTGGACAAAACCTAAATACAGAACAAACCTAGAGGTACAGTTAAGTCCCTAGACATCAAGTCAACACTTTCCATATATATTTGCTCCATTGTTGCTGTTTATTAACTTGATTAAATCACTCTGTATCATATATCAAAATATCACATTATACCCTATAAATATATACGATTATAATTTAATTTAAAATACTAGTTTTAAAATTAAAAAATAAAAATTTTCTTTATATTGCGATTCATTATTCATTAAAGTTTTCTCTCTTTAAACTTGAGTTGCCTCCAGTTCCCTTTTCCAATATCCGAAGTTATTTATGCTGGTTGTGAGTTCAGTCCCTCTCCTTCTCCCTCAGAACAGGAAATTTGTGTGTTGTATCTGGATTAATTTCTGATTTTTCTCATAGCAAAGGTTTTGGCTCCAGCCTCTTACACCTTGTGTCTGCCTCACTGCATGATGGAAATGGTATCCTATGTGCAGCCTTGTGCACTTTCTCCAGTGTGAGGCCCTGCCAATAGCATCTCCCTGCCATGGCCTGACTCAGGGAGAGTCCCAGGGAAGGCAGGAATGATTGCTTGGCAAGGTGTAGATGTAGGAGCTGCGTGGACCCGGCAGGCCCTGGTGATGCACACTCAGGGGGAGACGTGGCTTCATTTCCCACATTTCTTTCACACAAAGCATGATTATAGGGAAGTGCTTCCATATGGCCTCTACAAAATCCCAGCCAAAACCGGCTTCAGCTGGCCAGTTTCAGAGTGGTAACAGACATGAAGGGGCTGTAATGAGAATCAAGAACTCAGAGCACCATGTTTTCATGCAGGGAGGAATCTTTGCTACTTTTAGCCTCAGCCCCAGCATACATATATAGAACCTGATGAAATGCCAGCGTCCTGAGGGATGCCCCCCGGCTTACGCCATGTCACTCACTCCCTTGCACTAAAGGATCTGTCTGAGCACTTCAGTTGCCCTTTCTTTCTAGAAACTGATCAAAAATGTTACACATTTTAGGGAATTTTTTTATTTTTTGGCAGTGCTGGGGATTGAATCCAGGGGTGCTCTACCATTGAGTTACTCTCCCCAGCCCTTTTTATTTTTTACCTTGAGACAGTATCTTGCTAAGTGGCCCAGGCTGATCTTGAACACGGGATCCCCCTACCTCAGCCTTCCTCATAACTGGGATTACAGATGGGCATCACAGTGCTTTGCCATCTTAGAGGTTCTTAACCTGGAGTGCCCTAAATGGGCATCAGGAGTCTTAAGAACCTCCCCACCAAAAACAACAACAACAACGAAAATGATGAAGTTGGGGCTTAAATGCATACATGCATTTTTCCTGGATAGGACATGTGTAACTTCCAACTGATTATCAAAAGGATCTATAATCCAAATGCTAAAAATCAATGAGAATGAGATAGATAGAAAGAGGGGGGAAGATACAAAGGACCTTACCAAGAATATGAAGTATGAATAGGCTGGACCCTGCAGCCAACAGTTCACTCCATCCTGCCTCTCCATTTCAGGGCCTCCTCTCCATATTTCTCCAGAAATGACTGGTTTCTTGACACAATTCCTCCCTTGGTTTCTATTCTGGTTCAATTCAAATTATATTGATTTCTATTCTCTTTGGACCCTGACAAAATGAGCTCCTCTCTGATGAGATTTCCAAACATTTTTTTAAGGCCATTGCTAACTCTAGGCACTTCCCCAGCATGCTGAGCCACCTGTGACATTACCCCTGGGTCCTTTTACGTAGGGGCCTTCCTGAATTCACTCTTTTCAGTACAGCCTGTCACTTCAAACTGTCTTCCTCTGATCAGAGTTTTTCCTCTAACTTTGGTTTCTCCTACTGTTAGTTCTCTCTTCTGTGATATTCTAATGTCCACACCTCAATACCTATCAGTAGCTCTCTTAAAAAACAATCTGCAGACAGATCTATTATTGATTTGAAACTGTTTACAAATATCCACATGTAAGTTATGTACGAGGTGTGATGTCCCTTGGTACCCAAGTGAGTGATGTCTCTAATAAAAATATAGCTGGCATTTACTGAGCATCTCTAAGTGCCAACGCCATGTGGCATGTCCAGCATAGGATGATTTATACACTTCTGACAACAGCTCTACCAAAACAGTGCTATGGTTATTCCCAGTTTATAATGACTATTATTACTGTCCCAGTTTAAAATGAGAAAACCAAGAAACACATGGAAGTTGAATAACTTGCCCCACTTACACATCTGGGAAGCAGCAGATCCAGGATTGAAACCCAGGCAATCTAGTCCAAAATCTCAATGTCCTAGCCACTTTCCTATATTGAACTTCATAATTAATTTAATAAATAATCTGAGTGTTAAAATGGGTTTAACAATATGAAGACTATAATGTAAGAATGCTGGTGGAATTAAATGATATTATATGCCTGAAGAGAACTTTGAGAATTATAAAGCATTATATCAGTATGAGTAATGACAGAATGAATGGAGTGCTGAGTGCCTGGTCTCCCACCTCAGAGGCAAGAGTGTCGAGTGCAGGTGCTACAGTTCTGTTTGATGAGGCCAAAAAGGCCCTGAGGAGGACTTCCCTTCCTGGATAAAGGACAATATTGGAATACCTTTGTTACCAACTTCTTCCTTATCTGGGATGTGGTTTGGGAGTCTAACTAAATGTTCAGACATGACTTTGTAGCCAAAGAGATGAAAGCCACACTCTCAGGATGGGGAGAGAGAAGACATCATAGAACATCTTCCCAGCTAACTGCCCACCCTGGACCTCTTGAAGTCTTTCTTTCTTATAAAAGATACATAAACCTGAATGTGCTGCTCATGCTAAGAGATTTGCTTCATCCTAGCTTCTTCCTCTTTCCTTTTAGTCTTCATTCAAATTTTTTTCTTTCTTCCTTCTTTCTCTTTTAGTCTTCATTCAAAGAATTACCAGACTCTTGATTCTATCTCCTAAATCTCTCTCCAGCTGTGCCCTCCTCTACAGCTCAACCCATGCTACCTTAGACCAAGGCCTCATAATTGCAAACACCCTGAAGTATTTTACAGAAAGCTTCCTATTCAGACTTCCTGCTTCCATGTTCACCTCACAAGTAACACAGCCTCCATCTACTGCCAGAACTATTTTTTACTAAAACACAAGTCTAATCATGTCACTCTGCTGCCTAAACTGCTTTCATGACTCCACTTAACTTGAGATACAGAGCACAACAATGACGGGCTGCAGGTTGACTCCTGAATGCCATTCTGTTATATCTGCCACCTTATTCAATCTGCCCTTAGGCCTGAGCTACATATCCGTAGCTCCTCAAGAGAGCCAGGTTTTTCTCTAGGGACTTCATGATTCCTCTGCCTGGAAAATCCTCCCTCCTCTTCTCCCCTCCTGTAATGTTCTGACCACATGGGGACCAGGTTCCTACTTTATACATCACATCAAAATAAATTCAAAGGAATAGAAAATTTTAAAGTACAAAAAATAAAACCATAAATGTACCAGAAAAAAGTGTGCACAAATAATTTCCCCCTTCAAATTAGGGGCCTCAACAAACTACGATCTAAAAGCTAAGTTCTGCTAGAGCCTTTTGTTTGTTTTTAATTATCCTATAAATTTTTATTTCTAAACAAAATAAATATCAGTCTCCATAACCTACTGAAGCAAAATGCTTCTAGAGTCCTTTCTTATTCTTATTATAAAAGTTAAAATGGTCCTAGAGTTCAAAAAGTGAGATGGCCACTGGGGGTTATGCCCAGGTATAACTGGGCCATGCCTTGCTCTGACCTCATAAGAAGACACTGAGAGGGAATTTCAAATAACCACAGACAACCTATAAACAAGAGGACATGGCATGTTCTAATAAAACTTTATTTACAAAAATAGGCCTCAGTGACCTCTTGGAGCAGTCTGAAGACTAGGAAAGAGATTCCTTCTGGTCAAAGCAACCAGCTCAAAGTGAATCATGGCTACACTGGTTCAAAGAGAAACTCTCCATCTACACTAACTCAAGGGGAGCATGTCTCCATCTACAATGACTCAAGGCAGGTGAATCCCCACTGCACTGACTCAAGGGACATATTACAGGAATATAAGAGGCTGTCTATGGCTGGGCTTTTGTCCATAAGTATAGGAAGCTCTTCATGGTGACCTGTCCAAACTCCCAGGAGCATTTTGTGGTTATTGGTTGTTGGTTGTGGTATTTTGATAGTTGTTATTTGATTTGGATTTTTGTTTGTTTTGTTTTGAGGGGTCTATGTGTGTATGTATGTGTGTGTGTGTTTTGTTTTGTTGTTTGTTGTTGTTGTTGTTGTTGTTGTTTTAGCTAGCATCCTTAGTTGGTGTTCCTGCTTAGGATGTGCAGTAAGAGTAGTCAGAGTACCTTCACAGACCATTATCAGGCCCTAAAAAACACTGGGTAGGAGGACTTTGCCCAGTTAAAACTAGCCTGCCATCTCTTCACCAGTACAGGGGTGGCAGTGAAAGTCCTGCCAAAGGTAGAATGGAACTTCCCCGTCCTATCCATACCAGACATGCTGATGGCTGTGGAACAGTAAAATGTGATCCAGCTCTTTCAGGTCCTTGAAACCACAAAAAATATCTGTCATCATGGAGCATGCAGTTGGGGGACAGCTATGGCACCACATCCAAGTGACCAGTAGCATGTAGGAGGAAGAGGCCTAGAGACTATTCAGGCAGATTACAAGTGCCATGCACTACTGCCATGAGAAGCGCATTGTGCATCAAGACCTGAAGGTGAAGAGCAACAGGTGGATGCCAGAGGTAACATCAAACTCATCAACTTTGGCCTGAGTTCACAGCTGGGCAGAAGCTATAACAAGTTTTGGTGCTCTCTCCTGAACCTTGCCCCTGAAGTCATCCAGTGGTAAGAATGAGTCCTCCCTCTTTCCCCAGTTGAAGTCTGGAGGCTGGGCATATTCTATATTTTATGGTCACAAGGGGACACCCATTTAGGAGGACCACCATTAAGCAGCTGAAGGAGTAGATCATGTACATAAGGTATGACATTCTCCCACACATTTCCAATGGAGCATGGAGCCTCATCATATTACTGATGGTGGATCCCACACAAATCACACGGCATCCAGAGCTGAGCCAGGTTGAGGGATATTCACCCAATAATTCTAGTGAGCCATTCCTCAAACACTTGAACCCTGTAATTATGACAATCATGTTTGACATGGGTTATGATCCATATAATATCTGGGTGTCCCTGGAAAATCAAAAATAGGGTGAGGTAATGGCTGCATACCTGATACTTCAGCACCAGAAAACCCAGGGGGCAGGCTGCATGTTCCTGGTAAAGTCTGTACTTTGGGGGGCTGGGCCTTGCCCAGGCCCTACAGATCCTTTCCCTGTCCATCCAAAGAGGAGTGCCAGTGAGCTTGCACTTTACACCTTACTCTTACCCTGTGGGCAGGAGCTGTCTGGGGACGTTAAGCAGTCACAGTAGAAGGGCAGTGGAAGGCCAGCAGGTCTGCCATTCATCTTTGCTTCCTGTATGCACGGACCTCTCTCCCAGCATAGCCTTGCAGCATGACCCTGTGTTCCCCAGGCCCAGCTCCTGGAGGCTCATCAGTAGATGAGAAACAGAGAGGAGGAAGTCCTCCCAAGGTACCAGGTCAAAAGAAAATTTACCCTACACGGGACAACCCCATGACAACAGCAAGGGCTGGAAGGGGGTGACTAGAAGGATCACCACCTGTATTCAACAACTCTGTTGTTGTATGCCATGCTTCTGTGAGCTGGCATTCAAAAAAAAAGAAAAGGAAGGAAGGAAGGAAGGAAGGAAGGAAGGAAGGAAAGAAGGAAGGAAGGAAGGAAGGAAGGAAGGAAGGAAGGAAGGAGGAAGGAAGGAAGGAAGGAAGGAAAGAAGGAGGAAGGAAGGAAGGAAGGAAGGAAGGAAGGAAGGAAGGAAGGAAGGAAGGGAGGAAGGAAGGAAGGAAGGAGATAGAAAGAGAGAGAAAAAAAAAGAAAGTGGCTCTAATGAAAGGAAATCAGAAACATGCTAGATTCAGTGGCTTGAATGGAAAGGGAGAGCTGAGAAAGACAAAACCAAGGGACAGTCAGAGGACCTTGAGCTCTGTGGATTCTGATGTCATGGTATGGCATCTGTCAGGTGTGGAACAGTGAGGTGTGAAAACTGGCTGCAGGAGTGATGTGTGCAATCTGACTTAGGCTTCTCTGTGAGGATTACAGCCAGGAACACATCTGGATCCATCAGGAATATCCTCTGACCCCATCTTGAGCCAGGATAAATGGGGACTCACTTCCTTGAGCCAATGTAGACAGAGACTTGCTCCCCTTGACTAATGTAGATGGATATTCTCCCCTTAAATCAATATAGGCATGATTCACTTTGAGCTGATTGCTCTAGTCAGAAAGAATCCTCATCTCCAGACCCCTCCCTGAAGTTCCTATGGCCTATTTTTGCAAATAAAGTTTTATTGGAACACAGGCACACCCACTTGTATACAAGTTGTCTGTGGGCACTTTTGCACTCCAGAGGTGGTGTCAAATACTTGGGATATGTCCTGCAAAGCCTGAAATATTAACTAGCTGGTCCTTGGCACAGAAAGTTTACTGACCACTGAAATTAAAGGACTAATAAAAGGCAGATCATATTGAAATGAGAAGATGAAAACTTCTGAATAAATAAAACTTAGAAACTATTGACATCATAAACACAAACAAAAATGAAAGTCAAATGAAAAACTGGAAACCACATTTGAAATAGGTATGATGTATTAAGAGTTCACCATGGTAAGGAGACAATTAACAAATAGGAAAATGGATAAATCAATAGCTAATTGAAAAATAAAAGGGGAACTAAATATAACTGCAATATGCTCTACCTTGTTAGCAATCAAAGAAAGGCAAATAAAAAAATTTATTGCTTCACAATTTACCTGAAAAATCAGCAAATGTTCTTAAAATAGTAATACTCTATTGGCAAAGATTCAAAGAAGTAGGCAGTCTTTAAAGAGATAATAGGAACCCAAATTATGGATATACTTTTAGAAAGAAATTTGACTTAAAAAATAGTCAAAGTTATTTCCAACTAAAGAAGCTGTCAGCATTAGGAAACTGCTATTCTAGTAACAATCTAAAATACATCTTGTTCTATGGCAACATGGTACTGGGTTTCAAAACCTACGTTTTTCAGGAGAAACATGCGACTTTGACTGTCCTCGCACCAGCCTGCAGGTGGAGCCATCTCCAGCACAGACACCACAGTTGTCCTCCTTGGCATCACTCCCCAGTTGCCGATCACAGCCCACGGCCTGCAAAGGAAGGACCAAGCGGTCAGGAGCAGGTGAAATCGCAAAGGCGTGACTATGAGAAAGGCTTCCTTCCCTTTATGAAAACATAGCAGAAAATCTTAGCGTATGATGTCACTTATATAATTATCACACAAGGTCCATGAAGGAAATGAAGCTGACCCACGAACCCTGCTCTTTTTATATTTTATTCAGATACTTTTAAGTACATAAAATAAAAAGAAGCATTATAGATAATGTTTCCTGTCTCCCCACCATTTCTTTATCTCCTTATCCCCACAGTCAGTCTATTCTTTCATTTCCTCCCTCAAACAACCACTGTCTGAAACTAGTGTACATTCTTTTATCTGTGGTCTCTCCAGCTACCTATATTCTACATCTATGTATCTGTATCTTTATTCTATATTGTTACATCTCCTTTTTATCATTATCGGTGCTTATGCCTGCATATCTCCACTTTTATATCATTATATCTATATATCTGTGAACAATTTTTGAATAGGAGAGGTGTCTTATGGTGTTTATAGTGTTATTTTCCAGTCTTGAGAGTTATTTAGCATGTGGATGTTTGTGTATTTTCTAGATTGTGAGCTTCTTTATATAAAAAAAGTGGAGATTTATACTTATTTCACAAATCTTTTACATTATGTGTGCCCAGCAATATGAACTGATCAGGTTTATCTCTGTTTTCCATGCTCATACAATATCTGTTTTCCATGCTCATACATATATTTGTAAACCTAGTGTTTAAGTTCAGGGACTCTAGAAGGAGAGAGCCACATAAGCATCCTGACTCACCACCCACCATGCCTTTCAAAGCACAGGATGTTGAACCATTCAGACTCTCAGAGACTGGTTTTCCTCAACAGTAAAACAGACATGATAATGCAAATATGTTCTTCATAGAAGTCTAGCAAAGATTAAACGAGAAAATATATAAGCAAAACTCTCAGTGTAGTGATTAGAACATGACGAAGAGTTTAACAAAAGAGGTCAATTTTTATTATTTATTCCTGCTTTCCACTTTTTTGACTGCAGACTAGCCCCTATGCTTTGATTTAAGGAGGTGCTGAATCAGACTCTACACCCAAGGTGTTGAAGAGAAAATAAGACTGGAGGAAGTTCAAAATCACATCTAGAGACTATTCTTTCCAAAACTTAGTGTTGAAGGGAAAGAGAAAGATGAAATGAAATTTTCAGGGAGAAGTAGGAAAAGTTCCAAGAAGCTTTAGGGAACTGCCTGTGCTTAGAGATATTTTCAAATTCACAAAGATCTGTCATGAGGAAAGGGTCTCCATTTGTTCTATATATTTCCAAATGGTGAAAGCTATAAGTTTAAGCATAATTTAGTTCAATACGAGAAAGTTTGAAAAGTCAGAGACTTCTTGGCAGATAAAAACATAGAGATAAAAACATTAAATTATTGAATGAGTGACTGAATCCAATTACTTTTGAAATCATTTGACCTTGCTTACATGATTTATAAAGAAAGTAATAAAATATTAATGATAGCTATTTTTTTATAGAATGCTTACCAGGTACCTGGCATTATGCCTTACATGCTGTACCTGTTATTTCACTGAATCTTCACAACAATCATATGACTTAAGTGATAACTTCTATTTCTTCGTTACAAATAAGGACTCTAAAACATTACTGAGGTTAAATGATTTCCCCATATTACACAGCAAAGATATGGCGTCAATAATGGTTTTAAAACTCAGATCATCTGACACCAGAATCTTAATGCTGTATTATACCTTCCTCCACCTTGAGGATCAGCAGATGGACAGCAAAGGTTCCAGTCATACAGGTCATTATTTGAATATTTACAAGTACATGTGGAACAACTTAAGAGTGATTGATTTTGGAAACACGCTTGCATGGTTGGGATTTGACCAGTGAGTAACTGTGTTCATACAACTTTCTCCAAGGGGAATAATTCTACCATGAAATTATAGAAATACTCTTCCTGGGCCAAGCTCTGTCCTCACAAATCCATGTCCCTGAGCACTTTGCATTTCATGAGAATGAGAATCACCCTCTATCTGGTCATCCAGGAAGGGTGTGGGTTTAGGAGCTAGGATGGGCTTGTTTTGAAGAGTGTTCAGGGTCTTGCAAAATCTCAGGCAATCAAATTCCTCCCCAATCACTTATACTTGGTTCATAAGTTTTTTAAAGTTAAAATTCATCCAAATCTTACAGCCAAATAAAGCATGTGAAAACATCACAGAAAAATAGTATTAGAAAAGAAAGTTCAGTTGCCTTGTGATTCATAGAGTATATCCCAGAACTGCCCTTGAAATTGAGAGATGACTAAATTTTGGCTGTCATAGCTGACCATAGTCAACAACAAACAACTTTTGAAAAATTGCCTGGAGCATTTTCAACTTCTGTGCCATCTCCTGATGTCAGGATCCCTAATTATAGTGATTTATAAACTACTAGTGGGTAAGCATGCCAATACAATGTATTAGTATCTAATAAATAACAATTCTCAGGCTGAGTATAATTTAATAAGATTCTTATCTTACAATGTAGTTAATAAGACAAGTTACAAGATAGGAGATAACATAAACAAATATTTTAAATATATGAGCAGTGTGTTTTGAATTAAACATTCATCTAGAAATCATAACTTGAGATAAGAATTATTTCACAGTTCCTACATATGATTTCCTAATCAGCTTCTTAAAAGAAAAAAATGTTTCAATAAGTGCCATTAATCCAAATTAAGCAAAACATGAACTTTCCAGATAGATCTAATGTAATCCTTGAAAACCAATTTTTTTTTAATTAACTTCTGTTTGAGGTCTGTGAAAACTCGATTGTACCTAAGAGAAAAATTCTAACATTTCAGGCTTAAAAATCAGAATACATGGAGCTGTGGTAGTCATTAGGGATACTAATAAACATTTCTTTCTTTCAGCCCAGGGAAGGACTACACTTCCCCACACCTGTTAGAAGTTAAGAGTGGTTGGGCTGGGATTGTAGCTCAGCGGTAGAGCACTTGCTTCGCATGCGTGAGGCCCTGGATTCGTTCAATCCTCAGCACCACATATAAACCAATAAAATGAAGACATTGTGTCCATCTACAACTAAAAAAAAATTTTTTTTTTAAATTAAAAAAAAAAAAGAAGTTAAGAGTGGTCACTGTCTTCAGCTAATGAATTAGGAGCCTGAGCAACCTGTATCACTTATTATTATGTAAAAAATGTGTTCAAATAAAGCCTATCAGCCTGAGTCTCTGGGACATTAGCAGAGACCTGCTGACCTGCTGGGCAATTAGCATTCATGAGAAGAAACCTTCAATTGTTTAAGCCCCTGAGCTTTGGGGTTTATTGATTTCTGCAGGAAAACCTAGTGTGTATTACACAGGTGTACAATTTAATCAACAGCAAGGTGATTTTAAGAATTGGAAATCTCACATTAAAATCAGGATTTGGGGATTAACAAAAAAAAACATGAAACAAAACCACTGAGGTTGATACACAGCTGCCGGCTTCACAATGAGCAGCCATTCTCCAGTTCACCAGCCCTCCCCACTCACCAGGACACACCTTAGTAGTTTCCCTCCCAGGGAGGATACAGACATTTGAGTTTGAATCTCTACACTAAGCTATTCATGCATGATTCCCAGGTTGTACTGTGTCCTTTACCAGAATCAAATTCTATTTTCAGTTAAACTGTGGCAATACCTGTAGCCATACAAAAAGTACCATCAGTATAGTGCAGTGGTTAAGAAGATGGATTCTGGAATTGGGTTGCCTGGGTTGCCAGCTCTATTGTTTTGTCGCTCTGAATGTTTCTGTCCACCAAAACTACATGTATGGAAACATAACCTCCAGGGCGATGCTATTAGGAAGTGGGGCATGTGGAGGCTAGTATGTCATGAGAGTGCGGCACTCATGAATGGAGTTAGTGCCCTTTAATAAGAGGAATAGAGACTCCCTTGTCCCTTCCACCACATGATGACACAGCCATCTATGAACCAGAAAGTGGGCTCTCATCAGACCCTGAATTTACCAGCATTTTGATCAGGGACTTCTCAGTTTCCAGAGCTGTAAGGAACAAACTTATTATTTATAAGCTATCCAGTCTGTGGTAATTTGGTATAGCTGTTCAAATAACTAATACACTATTTTTAAAAAATTTATATATTTTAATTTTTTTAAAAACAAAAGAATGTATTTCAAGCCATAGTATACACATGGAGCACAATTTTCCATTTCTCTGGTTGTAAACAAGATAGGGTCACACCATTTGTGTCTTCATATATGTACCTAGGGTAGTGATGTCCACCTCATTCCACCATCTTTGCTACCCCCATGCCCCTTCCCTTCCCCTACCTCCCCTTTACCCTATCCAAAGTTCCTTCATTTCTCCTATGCTCCCCATTCCACTCCCATTATGGATCCGCATCCACTAAACAGCAAAAACATTCAGCCTTTGGTTCTTTGGGATTGACTTACTTAGCATGATGTTCTCCAATTCCACCCATTTACCTGCAGATGTCATAATTTTATTCTATATAATTGCTGAGTAATATTCCATTGTGTATATATAGTGCAGTTCCTTTAACCATTCATCTATTGAAGGCCATCTAGGTTCCACGGTTTAGCAATTGTGAATTGTGCTGCTATAAACGTTGAAGTGGCTGTATTACAGTAGTATGCTGTTTTTAAGTCTTTAGAGTATAGACCAAGGAGTGGGATAGCTGGGTCAAATGGTGGTTTCCATTCCAAGTTTTCTAAGGAATCTCCACACTGCTTTCCAGATTGGTTGCACCAATTTGCAGTCCCAACAGCAATGTCTGAGTGTGCCTTTTTCCCCACATCCTCACCAGCATTTATTGTTGTTTGTATTCTTGGTAACTGCCATTCTGGCTGGAATGAGATGAAATCTTAGAGTCATTATGATTTCTCTAATTGCTAGAGATGTTGACCATTTCTTCATATATTTGTTGATCAACTGTATATCTTCTTCTGACAAGTTTCTGTTCAGCTTTTTAGCCCACTTATTGATTGGATTGTTGGTTTTTTGGTGTTAGCTTTTTTGAGTTCTTTATATATCCTGAAGATCAGTGCTCTATCTGATGTGCATGTGGCAAAAATTTGCTCGCAGAATGTAGGCTCTCTGTTCACCTCATTGATTGTTTCTTTTGCTGAGAAAAAGCTTTTTAGTTTGAATTCATCCCATTTATTGATTTTTTATTTTATTTCTTGTGCTTTAGGAGTCCTTTTAAGGAAGTCAGGGCCTAATCCGACGTGATGAAGGTTTGGGACTACTTTTTCTTCCATTAGGCGCAGGGTCTCTGGTCTAATTCCCAGGTCCTTGATCCACTTTGAGTTGATTTTTATGCATGGTGAAAGAAAAAGGTTTAGTTTCATTTTGCTGCATATGGATTTTCAGTTTTCCCGGCACCATTTGATGAAGAGGCTATCTTTTCTCCAGTGTATGTTTTGGCACCTTTGTCTAGTATGAGATAGCTGTATTTATATGGGTTTGTCTCTTTGTCTTCTATTCTGTACCATTGGTCTACATGTCTATTTTGGTGCCAATATCATGCCATTTTTTTTACTATAGCTTTGTAGTATAGTATAGTACAGTATAGGCCTGGTATTGTGATGCCTCCTACTTCACTCTTTTTTTTTTTTTAATTTTATTTTTATTTAAATGCATTTCAAGTCATAGTACATAAACAGAGCTCAGTTTTTCCATTTCTCTGGTTGCAAATCATAAAGAGTCACACTATTTGTGTCTTCATACATGCAC
>CM053401.1:132440639-132488582 GCA_028644305.1 Xerus rutilus | reverse complement strand
AAAACATACATTGGAGAAAAGATAGCCTTTTCAACAAATGGTGCTGGGAAAACTGGAAATCCATATGCAGTAAAATGAAACTAAACCCCTATCTCTCACCATGCACAAAACTCAACTCAAAGTGGATCAAAGACCTAGGAATTAGACCAGAGACCCTGTGTCTAATTGAGGAGAAAGTAGGTCCAAATCTTCATCACGTTGGATTAGGCCCCGAATTCCTTAACAAGACTCCAAAAGCACAAGAAATAAAGCAAGAATCAATAAATGGGATGGACTTAAACAAAAAGCTTCTTCTCAGCAAAAGAAACTATCAATGAGGTGAACAGAGAGCCTACATTCTGGGAGCAAATTTTTGCCACACGCACATCAGAAAGATCTGTTTCTTAAATCTCTGAATGCCCCACCTTCTTTCATCATCCTTTCCCCAGGCTTGCTTAAGCTCTTGTTATCCCAAGTTGGCCTTCCCCTATTTGGCCAGATCCTACCTTCTTCGGATAATCTGCCACATTGTCACTAAAGCCACCTTTCAAAGGATAAGCCCAACTGAGCTATTTCTCATAAAATTCTTCAATGGCTCCTCTCCCAACTTTCAGAATAAGTTAATGCCTGGTTTCACCCTAGACTTATACTTTGATCTTCTAACACTATTCCACAGGTGTTTTTCACCTCATCCTACAGAATGAGCTGACACCTTTTAAACATACCTCCTGTGGCATCCCCATTCACTCTGCTTGTGATTCCCTTTTTCACCTTGGTTCATTAAATTTTTAATCAACTTTTCAAAATCTCAGCACCCCAAATCACTTATTAAGAATCTCCTTGAGCACAGACTAAACTGCTTCTAATAACAAATTCATTTCAATTACAAAAGCAATTCATGCTCATTGTTACAAACTTGGGAAGCTAAAGATATGATCCCACAGATATTTAGTGGAGGATCCCACAAGTGAATTGGTGGCAGTAGAAGGAAACCATTGATGATATATGGAGAAAGAAGAAAGAAGTAGTAGGCAATGACCAAGGGGAAGATTAATCAACAGAAAGGATCAAGTAATATGGTGCATGACTAGGAGATAAGAGAGATTAAGTAGGCAGCTGAGGGAGGTGGATAGTCTTGGGATAAGATAGCAGCAATGAGAGTGAGAAAGGAATAAAATGTGAGAGATACAGCAGAGGTACCTGGATATAAGGGACACATAATTAAATACACAGTGTGATGGCAATATGACATCCAAAAGGTAATTTTGAGAATTCTGGTGTCATAAACATATGAAAAGGAAGATCAGTTATAAGAATAAATGAATATGGGAAGGATGATGATAGTTTATTTGCAGGAGCGTGCTAAATTGAGATTTTCTAGAGGAATATTGAACTTGAGCTAGAAAATTCAGGATTGAAGTTTGAGAAAGAAATAAAGAAGAGAAAAATATATTTCAACAGTCTGCATTTGCAAGTAGAAAAGACTCGTTTGTTCAATCATGGAGCCAGGAATTGTGTAGGTAAACAACACATACAATTACTGTCTTCAATTCTGGGGTGGGAGAATCACATAAACACATACATAATTATAAAATGTTATAAGTGCAATGAAAAGGTATTATAATAAAATCAGGAGAACAGATTTAGGTGACATAATTACAGAAGGCCTCTTAAGGATGTGACATTAAATGAATAAAAATAACCAGGATCATAAGTAGGAAACCAGAATAGAATTAAACTAGAAATCAATCACAGAGAGATACCTGGAAAATTCCAAAATGCTTAGAGATTGCACAGCATACTCCCAAGGAACAAAAGAGAAAAAAAAAAGAGACTTGAGAAGTTTCAAAATATTTTGAACTAAATAAAAATAAAAACAACTTATCGAAATGTGTGGGATGCAACGGAAGCAGTGATTAACAGTGGAAATGTATAGTAGTAAAGGTACCGTATAAGAGAAGAAGAAGAGAAAGGGAAAGATGGCGAGTAGAGAAAGGGCACGATTTCTAGTCCATCCATGGCTCAGGATTCAAATAGTGGTAATACTCTTCCCAGCAAGGCAAGTGACTGAGGGAATATCAGAATCATAGACACAGAAATTCAGGTGTTTTGAACACAGGGCAGGAAAGAACACCCTGGAAATCCAGTTGATAATAATACTGGAGCTGGTTCACTGCAGAGGAAAGGGGCAGCCCAGGTAGAGAGACAGAATCTGCAAAGAAAATTTGTCACAGAGGAACCCACGGAACCGAAGGTATTCTAAACTTGAGTGACTTAGAGGCGGTGCAGCCTGATTAATATATGACAGGTGCCTTATGCTTCCTAGATGGAGAGCCAGGAGTTGATGCTGGATGCTCTCCTGAAGTGACCATGTGGTGGCTTCCTGCTGTGTAGCAGGGACTGTCCTGTCTGTACCTGCCATGAGATCCAGAGTCTAGGCAGAAGGGCACAACTGGAGCAGACACAAAAGGGATTGGGGCCAGGGGAACTCAGGCCAGGAATACCGTGTTCTCACTTTCCCTTTTGGTTTGGCAACTTGCAGGATTAGCCAAAGAGAACTCAGAAACTGGATAGGCCTTCAGATCTGCTCAGGATCTGATCTTGGAAAGAACACAACGGTGGGCCTTGGAGTATGCAAAGAGAAAGCTGGTCCCTTTGATCCAAAAGTGGAATTCTCAGGAAGCTCCCCAAGATCCAGACACGCAGCAGAGAGCCTGAGAGTACAGGTGGAACAATTCTCTCTAGAGCAGATACTTCATGACAAAGTTTGAAAGTTTGGAAAAAGCTAAAAAAAAAATATGCCAGCGCCTGAACTTAATGTTTATAACTCTGCATCAGACCCACCCTGGAAGTGCATCTACCTATTTTGCACAGGCAAAATTCCAGTGGTCACTACTTCCTAATTCTGTCCTACCTCAACCTGGCAAGAAGGGAAGCTGAGAGCTATAACAACCAATGTGGGTTCCAGTCCACTCCAGCTGGAACTGAGTGAGCAACTCAAAGAAGATGGGCTTGATGACCCCTGGCCCTGGCTCTCCCTAAGGGAGACAGCCCAAGAAGAAAGAGAGAAAAGGACAACATGGCACAGGCAGTGACCACCTGCTCTTGTCAGCAGTTTTGACCCCCTCCATGGAAACGATCCTTTCATTAAGATTTTTTTTCTTCTTTTCTCCTTTTCAACCATGAGTGTGAATGTGTGTAAGTGTATGTGTGCGCGCGTAGGGGTGTGTGTAAGTGAATGTGTGTGTTCTATTTATGCTGATTGATTCATGGACATATATATGTACACATTTATTTTTCTCTCTTCGTTTTTATCATTTTTCTCCCCCCTTCCCTTTTCCTTCTTCATTCCTTTGTTATTTTGCTTTGTGTTGACTTTAGAGGGTTATGGTTTTTGCTTGTTTTGATGTGACTTTTTATTTGTTGGTTTTTGTTTCTCTTATTACTCCTCCTCTCCTCTCTTTCTCCTTCACCAGACAAATTCCCTTGTGCATGCACGCTCTCTCTCTGTTTCTCTCTCTCATTATTTATTTCTTTTATTTTTTATTCCTCCTTTTTGATAGCCACTGCTGGCTACCTCTCTCCTGCTGGTACCTCTGTTTACTTTTTGAATGTTTCAAACTTACTTTTGCCTTCCTACCCCATTTTATTTTCTCTTAATGAACTGCAATTTTACTATATTTAATAACAATTAAGTTTAAATAATTCCTACCTCCATCATTCATGCTATGCACTGGGGAGGGCATAGTTGACCCCTACAGCATACTTTAATGCTAAATCTACTTTATAGCTTTTTATTGTTGTTACTCCTATTAAATGATGACCCTTCTTTTTGTGGTAATTAATGGTGTACATGCCATAGTAGGCACCAGACATTGACTCAAATGCCGCATATTGATCACTACTGTTGTTGCTATTGCTCACTTTTCATTTCTCTAAGAGGAGTAGAGAAGTGACTGGTATATTACAAGTTCACAAATCCAAAGTAAGCAGAAGAAATTAATTACAAAAATTAGAGAAAAATTCAATGAATGTGAAAATGGGAAATCAACAGAGAAAATCCACAAAACCAAAAGTTGTTTTTTAAGAGGATCTATACAATTGATTTTTTATTAGTCAACCTCTAACTAGGCTAAGAAAAGAAAAAGAAGAAACAAAATAATATTATCAGAAATTAAAGCATAAACATTGTTACAGATCAGAACCCACAGATATTAAAGGAAGAATAAAAGAATATTATGGGCAACTCTATGCTAACAAAGCTCATAACTCAGAGACATTGGGCTCACCTCTTTAAAAATTCAATCTGCCCACACTCACACAAGAAAAAATAGACAAAGTAGGCCTATATCAAAGAAACTTAACCAATAATTAAGTATGTTCAAAAACAGAAAATACTGCATCTGAGAGGGTTTATTATGTTCAACCAAATTCTTCAGGAAGAAATTATACCAATTCTTTACAATCTATTTCAGAAAACAGTAGCAGATGGAATACTTCCTAACTCATTCTTCTATGAGCACATATACAAAAGCCCTCAATAAAACATTAGTAAATCAAACCCAACAGTGTATAGAAAGAATTATGTACCACAACCTAATGAAATTTATCCCAGGTATGAAACACTAGTGCAGTATTTAAAAATCAATTAATATAATTCATCAGGGGCTGGGATTGTGGCGCAGTGGTAGCGTGCTCGCCTAGCATGCGTGAAGCACTGGGTTCGATCCTCAGCACCACATAAAAATAAAATAAAGATATTCTGTCCACCTACAACTAAAAAAATTTAAAAAAAAATATAATTCATCACATCAACAGGCTTAAAGAAAAAAAGCACGTGACCATATCAACAGACTCAGAAAAAATATTTGACAAAATATGACACTACAGTATTCATAATTAAAACTCTCAGAAAACTAGGAAGAAAGGAGAATTTCCTCAACTTGATAATGAATGTTTACAAAAAAACTTAAAAATAACATCATTCTTAGTGGTGAGAAACTGGATATATTCCCCCTAAGATCAGGTACAAGGCAAAGATGCCCCCTCTCATCACTGCTTTTCAGTATGATCCTGGAAGTCCTAGCTAATGCAGTAAAACCAATGTTCAAAGTTTCCCTTCAGGTCTGAGAGTCTGGAGTACCTGACACTTGATGGGTGGTGAGGTTGCTCACTGGCTGTTGTTGCTGCTTTTGTTAAGACAATAATTGAATAGATGGAATATTAGATGTTCATTATTAGTTTTTAAATGGTTTTCAGAGTTCAGAAGAATGGGGGTGGAATTCTATCATTTCCCGGTGACCCTCACACTGTCTCTGCAGCCAATCGCAGCATCCTCAAACCTCACACTCAGTATAAGGTTTATGTCTCAGTCACAGGCACATGGAACAGAGCTCTGCAAAGCCCAAAGTTCTGAGAAATCTGCTGGAATGCATTCCTGCTAGGATTTCAGCAAATCATTGCTCCCAGATACCCAGAACTATGGATTGATTTTAATAAGAAAGCCCACCAGTGTTATCCTTCCAAAGCAGTGGTTCTCCAAGTGTGGTCCTCCACCTCAGCATCTCCTGAGAACTTGTTAGAAGTGAAAGTTCTTGGGTCTCCATCCAGACTACGGAGTTAGAAATTCTGGAGGTGGGCCCAGCACTCTTTGTCATCACAAGCCCTCCAGGGGATTCTGATGCCTATTCCCATTGGAGAATCAACAATCGAGAGGAATCACAAGTAATATATTGCCAGCACTTGGTTCTACATAGGTAAAGTTCACACTATTTTAAATAAATAAAACATAATTTAAAGGCTAGTAGCATTCTCTGAAATACTTTTACATTGGGCTGGAGTTATGGTTCAGTGGTAGAGTGCTTGCCTAACATGTGAGGCACTGGGTTTGATTCTCAGCACCACATATAAATACATAAAAAATAAACATCCATTGACAATTAAAAAATATTTTTAAGGGCTGGGGATGTGGCTCAGTGGTAGAGCGCTTGCCTAGCACGCATGAGGCACTGGGTTCAATCCTCAGCATCACATAAACATAAATAAAATAAAGATATTGTCATAAAAATGTATTTTTAAAAAAGATTGCCTTAAAAAATAAATAATAAGCTGGGCACAGTGGCGCAAGCCTGTAATCCCAGCACTTAGGGAGGCTGAGACAGGAGAATCACAAGTTCAAAGCCAGCCTCAGCAATGGAGAGGTGCTAAGCAACTCAATGAGACCATGTCTCTACATAAAACACAAAATAGGGCTGGGGATGTGGCTCAGTGGTCCAGTATCCCTGAGTTCAATCCCTGGCACCCAAAACAAACAAACAAACAAATAAATAATAAGAAACAATATTTTGCCTGCATGAGCAAAAAGTACAGAAGAAATATTGAGAGGTGTCATGACACATCTCAGAATCAGGTACCTGGGAGGCAGATGTGGCTTACCTGACAGATGCCACTGATACACATGTCCAGGGAGTCAGCATTGCAGCGAGTTCCATCCAGCACTTTGGGTGCCAGCTCCACTACCAGGTTCTGTCCCCGGGCATGACACTTGAGTGCACATGGGGCAGCAGGATCATTATATCGTGGAAGCCATTCGTAATAACGCCCTTGATACTGGACATCATTGTAGGCTGAGCACTGTTGGGCTCTAAAGTCTTCTGCATTTGGGGGACAGTCCTGGAGACAGAGAAAAAGGAACATCACCCTCTGACACATCACCCGGGGACAGGGACCACCAGAGGACTGAGCAAGGCAAACAGAATTTCATAAGATCAGACTCCACTTGCCTCTTTGCCTAGAGTCATCTCATTCTTCATTATTCACTCCTTTTTAAAACTTAGAATCTGAATCTATAGCTACGAAATTCCACCTGGGATCTTGCAATAATAATCCATACAGGGAATCATCTCTTTTCCACTCAGTATTTTTGTTAATCAGATAATTAAAGTTTTCCATTTTAGGTACCAAATGTTGCCCTAGTTTAACAATCTTGGATGTAAATTTCCGAGTGCAATACATAGCCTCCTTCTTTACGAAACAAGGAAAACTAAAGATTCTTGATTTTTCTAGGTGATTCCAGGTCTTCAGAGAAACACAAATTATTATCCATGCTTTCTGGAGTCATTTCAATGGGAAGGATTTTTGGCTGCTAATTTAATCCCAAACTACTGTGCTTTGTGAAACCTGTATCTTTGCTGCTGTTTAATTCATGTGCCTTTCTTTCCTTTGTCAGGTCCCCACCCTTTGCTCTTCACTGATAACAAACACTTGCCTTCCACTGGCTATAGGATGGGCAGCAGATAATGTAGCTTGTTCAAATTCTGTCTATGGGCTGGGGTTGTGGCTCAATGCCAGAGTGCTTACCTAGCATGTGTGAGACACTGGGTTCGATTCCCAGCACCACATATAAATAAATAAAATACAGGTCCATCAACAACTAATAAGAGGATACTTTTAAAAAATCTATCTACAATGAAAACAAGTAAACTCTAGAAAACACCCTAAGGCACTTTCATAATGATAGTAAAAAGTATTTGGATAAGTATTGATGATTCTAGAGTCTTCTTACTAAATTACTGACTCCTTCCTCTAGGCATCTCCAGAGCAAGGTGATGGAGGATAAAAATGTTTACTTCCTTATTAAAAATCTAATTTTGAGCCGGGCGCGATGGCACATGCCTATAATCCCAGCACTTTGGGAGGCTGAGACAGGAGAAATCACAAGTTCAAAGCCAGCCTCCGCAATGGCAAGGCACTAAACAACTCAGTGAGACCCTGTCTCTACATAAAACACAAAATAGGGCTGGGGATGTGGCTTAGTGGTTGAGTATCCCTGAGTTCAATTCCTAGTACCCCCCCAAAAAAATCTAATTTTGGTACCCAAATTTCCTAATTAAAGCAAACAGATACAGAAAAAGGCAATATATTATTTGATCTTTTTTTTATTAAAATAATTAATATTCTTGGTAAACACTTGGGGAAATAGTTTCTATTAAAAATAAGTAACAAAGATTCTTATATCTAAATCTTTATATAAATCTTGTTTACCTCCCAAAGACTAGTTTTTGAAAATAAAATTTCTTAGTCAAAGAGTATGCATGTTTTTTGGACTATTCAAAATACTGCCAAATTGCCCTCTGTAAAAGTATTATCACCAGTTTATATAAGTTCCCTTTTCTCAATACTTCTTCCAATTTTGTATGTTAGTAATTTTTTAATATTCTAATCAAAAGTATAGAACAATTTCATTGCTTTAATCTATATTTTCTTTTTATTATTTAGGTTTAATTTCTTTTCATGTATATTTGCTTTTTGTAACAATTCTTCAAAAATTTCATATTTTACATCCTTTATTCATTTATCTACTGGAAAGTTTATTGTTTATTATTTTAGCAGATGAAACTACTAACCATAGTGAGGTTATCAAGTTTGTCATATGTGTTGGAAATACTTTTTCCCATTTAATTTTACCTTTAGTATTTTGTTTATTCTGATGAATGGTATGAGACAGAAATCTAGTTTTATTTTTTCTCATTAATAGCTACTAATAAATTTTCAGCAGTATTTTAAAACATAATTTCTCCCCTTTCTACTACTTGGCTTTTGTGTTTTGCCATGTATATGCTTTCAGGTTTTGTGTTATAAACTGCCTCAAATCTTGTTGGGGAGTAATTGGGAATATACAGAAAATAATTAACGAACAATCTCCTGGGATTAGTTGTGCTGTTTTGCTGAGAACTCCTCCAAAATACCATTTTGCATCCAGATTTTTGTTGTTTTAGCCAGATTAAATTCTTAACTCAGGTCACACCTATGGAAGCAAGTCAAACTGAAGAACACTGGAACCAGATGACTTTTCTCTCTTAAAATGAGGACTCAGTCCTCCATCTGGCCATAGGCAAGATCAATGATAAAATGACATCACCTCCTTTTCCTCTAGCCACAGCCAGTTTTCTCTGTATCTGATTCCTTAAAACCAAGAAACATGTGTAAGAGAGCAGGGTGCAGACAACTTCCCCTACATGAGGCTCCCTGACATTGCCAGCACCCTCCAGACACTGAATGCGCTGGCTGTCTCACTCTGGACTTCTTTAACCTCCATAAGCCAATGAAGTTTCAAAAAAATCAATGAAGTTAGTTAACAGAAGAAAGCTTAGGATGATAGCTAAGCTTAGTCCCTACCCAAAGGGTAGCCAGGTTTGTCCTCCTTGGCCATCCAGGGGCAAGCATTTGGCCCATGCCAGGTCAATTTTTCCTAGGAATTTGGAATTGCAACCAAAAGAACTCATGTGAGTCCCAGCTGGGCTAGCCATTTCTTTTACAAAATGGATGTTGAAACAAACCAAGGTAGCTCCCACAGCAGAGAAGAATGAGTTAGATAAGAAAGAAGCTGATAAACCATGCATTTCAATAGAAGGAGCAAGTAACCTGTGTTCCTTTCTGATTCCTGGCTCCAGGTCTTCAAGGTCTACTTATGCTTAAATTCTGTTCCATCACCACAAATCCATTCAGTGAATCCTACTTTTCTTGAGCTCATTTTAGTAGGCTTCTCTGTTCCTAGTGTCAGAGTATTAGGTAGGCAGACATGAGCAAGGGAGTGGGAGAGGGAGAATAGGGCTCGCTTCATCTTTGGTTATGAAAGATCACTCTACCTCAGGAGATGGAAAGCCTGCCTATAAATTTCTCTTTCACCACCAGATACTACCTTCTAAAACTAAAGAAACTAGGTGTGATCACACTAAGAGACCTTCTGACTTTGGAACATGTGCAAAGCACTAGGACACTGTCATTTTGGTGATGCTGGGTCCATTGTAGTATCATTTAGAATACAGTTTTGATACCCCCTCCCAAGCCCCATAGGTCCTGCTTAGGTACTGATGGGAATTTTTCCAACATGGTGAAATGGCTCAGGTTGTGTGGTGGGAAACCACAGTAACCATCCCAAACATAATACATGAGGAAAGAAGCTTCTAATACCAAGTGTAAAAACCTGCCATGTGGAACCCCCCAGGCTGTGTCCTCTCTTAGGACAGCCAGCTCCAGCTCTCTGGACTTTACTTTCACTTCACTAAATAAACTGTAATGCTTATTCTGTGTCATCAAATGAAATCTTTCTTTTGAGAAGATAAGAACTAAGGAACCTATTGCCTTGTAACACTAGAAAATGATGACTGCTAGTGAAGACAGTCTTAAATCTAGATAACGCTTTCTAGTCTGCCAGAGATTATTAGTAACATTCTTTTTCTCCACACCACTTAAGCTAGGCAGGTCAGGACTACTTTATAAATGGAGGAAACCATGACCTACAAAGTGTTTAGTCCCTACCCCAAAACCATACAACTGGATATGATAGACATAAGGCTGATGTTCAAATGAGCAAGCACTCCATTACATGATATGGCTCTTGAGTGAAGGCAGGAGACATTGACCACTTCCATTAAATGCTTTCATTCACATCATCAGCACTTCAGCCTGCCCAGTGCAGCTCAGCTGGACCAGGCCCTAGCTCAAAACAATCCAGAGGTTCTTGTATTTTAAATGGAGACTCAAATACCCAACATTCTTCTCCTTTCCTTTCCCTGAGAAGTATTTCTTCATCAGAGTTAAGTCAAGGCAGCACTTATTTATTAAATATACTTTATGAGCTTCACCCTAGATCATATGCTATAGGGAACAGAATACAGTCCAACATTCTCAATCCATGAGCTTGTTCTCTGATCACATCTACGAGCTTGAAAACATGGAAACAGTGTGCAATTATTGGCATTTGTAGATTTGCAGTAGGACTGAAATGGAGGAAATAAAATCATTATCCAAGAGTTAAATTATAAAATTAGAGTTGATAAGGAAAGAACAGATCCCAAAATAGTAAGACCTGACTCTAATATGATAGAAGTAATTGATACATCCAAAAAAGAATTGTGTCTCAGAGGGAGTAGCCAGCCTGGGAAACACAGGAAAGGAAGAGGGGCAGAGAAGGAGGAGGAAGAAGTAAAGGGGGAAGAGGTAGGGAGACCTAGGGATGGAGGAGGGAAAAATGAAAAGGAGAAGGAAGAGGCAGCTGACAACAACTAGCACGCATTCACAGACCATCCTGAAAACAGGTGCCTCCTTCCCCCCTTACAACTCCAGGAATGGGGACAACTTAATGAGAGAAGCCAAAGCAGGAAGATTACCTAATAAACTGAGTATTTTTATGCAAGAGAGACAGACCATTACCTAAGAAACTATTTATGTAATGAGAATATGTTAAGATTTAATTTGGATTAGACATTTGGTTAATGTTTCCCCCAGTTAACTAGTGAGTAGAGAGAGAAGAAAAATACAACTTTTGTTAATAAGTAAATTTTAAAAGTTAAATTTTGTGATATTTTTGTATAACAAATGACAAAAATTTTTTCTAACTTAAACTGCCAAGTATGCGTGAGGCCCTGGATTTCATCCTAGGTGCCACAAATAACAACAACTAAAACATTGAAAATTGTAAATATTGCCCATGATTCATGGAGCAGGCTAACATTAACTTTAGATATATGAGTTTGAATTTTAACAGTGCTTCTTACTGTATAGTACTTCCTAACGCCTCACTATTTTGTCTAAAAAATGAGATCATAAGAAAATTGTATTTTCTATTGTGTGCATATGCAAATATATAACAACAAATCCCATAAAAATTGTCTTAACTATTTTCTGCTTTCATATGAGAAAACAGACTGCATGAGACCAAGGGCTGGTGTATTTTAGTTACTAAAAAGTAACTAAAAGTTACTATTGTATAGTAGCATCTATACAATACCCTGAACTCAAAAATACTTACAGAATAAATCAATTCATTAATAGGAAAAAAATTTAAAAAATAAGTGTCACCATAAGCTAGAGTTGGTAAAGAAGGCATTGTGGAAAAGTGAAATCTGAGATGGGATTTAACCGATGGTGAGATGTAAATAGGCCAAGATATGGGAAACAACATGAGCAGAAGAGAAATAGCAGGAATAAATTTAGTATCTACTACCAACAGTGCACAGCTTTGTCCAGAAAGGGTGGCAGTTGCAAGATGAGTAAGAGATACACCTGGACAACTTCGGAAAGCCCCATGTGCAAGAGAGTGGAATCAGAACACCAGGATGCAGGAAGGCGGGTGACACAGAACAGGTGCTATTTTGGAAGACCAATGTAATTGCAGGGTGATCTGGAGGGCTGGAGACAGGAAAAGTGGCTCTTGCCCAGAGCAAAACAACATCAATGGAAAGACAAGAACACTTTAAGGAAAATATAGGAAATGAAAAGCTATCAGAAACTAACTATGCATAGGATCTATGATACGAAGGACCTTCAAGGGCCACATCAAATATCGCCTGTTCTGGGAAGTCATCACAGATCCTAGTTAACCCACTGCACAGAGCTAACTGTGCTCATAAAAAATACAGGTTCATGGCTGGGCATAGTGGCAGACATCTGTAATCTCAGCAGCTCAGGAAGCAGAAGGATCGCCAAGTTCAAAGTCAGCCTCAGCAAGGCCCTAAGTAGCTAAGCAAGACCCTGTCTCAAGAAACTTCTTTTAATTAAAACATTAAAAAAGGCTGGTGATGTAGCTCAGTGGTAAAGTGCCCCTGGTTTCAATCCACAATACCAAAAAACAACACACACACGCACACACACACACGCACACACACACACACTCATGTTGCAAAAACTCTTGCCAAATTGTGATGTATACTGTATAATTTAAAAAATATTTTCCCCTGTCCTTTTCCACTCTTGCCTTTAATCCTATAAATTCTGTATTTAAAAAAAACAAAAACAAAAAACGAGTACTTAGTGAATTCACTACTGACTGACATGCATGACTTCTCTGGGAAATTTTCCATTTGCTCTGATATACCTGTGATAAGGATAATTCTTTACCCAGGACTTGGCTGTAAGGATATATGCTGAGGTTTATGACTGAAGACGGCAGTCATCTGGGAGCCACAGTCCTGCACACAAGCATGTTCTGTTCCCTAATCTTTCAGCCCTGAGTCCAAACCCCCAACACCCCTGATATAATGAACCTGGGAGAGCCACTGAACCGCAGCCTGCTGAGGAGGGTAGTGTGGTCCCTGAGCCCTGGTGGAGTCTCTCAGTCCTGCTGTTTGAAGCATGGTCTCCTGCAGGTTGGGAGTGGAATGTTTTTATGCTCTCCCAACGCATGTCCCTATCACATCCAGACTTCAAAACAAAAAAAGTATCTGATTTTTCCTTGAGTGCCTGAAACCTATTATTTTTAGGATATTCTGCTGCAGTGGGCAGAATTCTGAAATACAGTAGCCAGAGTCTGTGCTCGTTACTCAGGATCTTCCCTGTGCTAAGGATCCACCCAGAGATGCTGGAGTAGGAGACCAACTGGCATGGAGGCCTTCATTTCTCTGACTTCTCTTCAGTTGCCTCTCAGTTTGTTCCCTGCTCTTCCATGACCCTTGTCTCTTGATAACTGAACATTCAGAAGGTCTGTCCTACTATTCCAGGTGTTGGAGTTTCTACAATAGTAGTTTAAAATATTGTTCCTCCTATTACTTCAGTAACTCAAGGGCTCATCTGTTAAAAACTACCATGTGCTGGGCATGATCGTAGACACCTAGAATCCCAGTGACTCAGGAGGCTGAGGCAGAAGGATCACAAGTTGGAGGCCAGCCTCAGCAACTTAGCAAGGTCCTAAGCAACTCAGTGAGACCCTGTCTCAAAATACACAGTAAAAAGGGCTGAAAATGTGGCCGAGTAGTAGATGTCCCTGGGTTCAATCCCTAGCACAAAAAACAAAAAAAACAAGATACCATATTTTAGTTACTATTGTCTAGAACATCATTTCATCATCTAACAAAGCTTGAGAAAAACCTAAATCTCATTCAGATGATCTCTCCAAATTCTCATAACTCCCTTTTAATTCCTGTTATTTTGACTTAGGTATGTATCACCAAAGAAGGAAATACTCTGAGTGGAAAACAAGATCGGTTCCTTCTGATGTTTACTTGGCATTTTTGTATTTGTAAAGGAAAATATTCTAATTTCTTTTGGTGCAGACTGATGTAAAATAAGAGTATGGTTATCTAAACGTCTGTGTGGTTTTCTGATGAGTCACCTAAACATATTTTTCCAGTGGACACAACAGGTGGTTTGCAGTGGCAGAAACCGCACTAGACCAATTCAAGTCTGTACACTTCCTGTGTGATCTTCAGGAAATAATTTACCTCACTCAGCCTCAGTCCCCTCATTTGCATAAAAGACACAGCCACATTTCACGTGCCTACAATGCAGAGACCTTGTGAAGGTCAGGTGAGATACTGGACATAAAAGCACTTTCAATCTGAAGGAGCTTCAAGTAGCATGTGCTGGATTTCTATAAATTCAGAAATTATTAAATACTGACCAAATTAGATCATATACTTGAAATAACATAAAAGGCAGTGTAAGTGAACAAATGCTGGATGTACAAAATTTGTTGCCAATTAAAGAAATATTCAAATTTTCTACAAAGGTTATTGAGAGACCGTTAGTTTTTAATATATTATAATGTTATAACTTAAAAGTTATAATATATTTTAGATTATATATTCTGATTATAGGACTTACATGATTGCTACATGTCTTGTAACGAATGTTCTGTCCTTCACAATTCCTAAAGGAAAAAAGAAAAAACAATGACTTCGTCACATAGTAACATTTTTGTCAGCAGCAGACTACATAAATGAAGGTGGACCCAGGAGCTTATAATGTCTAGTGACTTTGTACCTGTGTTAGCTTGTGTAAATGCGTTCTATGCTGTTCCCACAATGACAAAATTGCCTGACAACGTGGCTCTTTAAAATATTTAGTCCAGTGAGAATAGAAACATTTAAAAAGTGAATCTTGAATCTACATAAAGTGATTGATAGAGTCAGCAATATACAACTCTCTGCATGTACTTTCTGATGATTATATTTTTAGTGATTAGAAAAGGAACAGGTAAGAAGTAATGTGCCTATTGTGGTTTGGATATGAGGTGTTCCCCCAAAAGTGCTGTGCTAGTATAGGAATATTTAAAAGTGAGATGACGGGATTATGAGAGTTGTGGCCTTCTCAGTCCATTCTACTTTGAATAGACTGACTGGGTGCTAACTGTAGGCAGGTGAGCTGTGACTGGAGAAGGTAGGTCACTGGGCATGTCCTAGAAGGGTCCATCTTCCCTGAAGCCCCTGCTTGCTTCCCTGTGGCAATGACCTGAATAGCATTCCTCTGCCACACCCTCCCTCCATGATGCTCCTCCTCACCCTGGGTCCAGAGCAACAGTCAGCCAGCCATGGAGTGATAGCATGAGCTAAAATAAACTTTCCTTCTCTAAGTTGTTTTTGCCAAGTATTTTGGTCACAGTGATGCAAAACTGACCAACACAATACCAAGAAGTCTCAAGGTGGAAGATCATTCATCCCAAATCACTTCAACAAAGATCTTTATTCTTAATATTTTTGGAATTTAATCTTCTAGCATTTCTGTCATGATTTATTTGCAGACTGAAAATCATACTGTGAATTCACCTTTGGATTTGTTTAATCTAATATTATGAACATTGATAATTCTTAGGGAAAATTGCTTTAATGATTATATAACAGTCCATTATACAGACTTCATTTTGTTAGTTTTGAATTAAAAGTTTTGAATTGTGGTAAAATACAAATAACATCAAATTCACCATCTTAGTTAAGTATACAGTTCAGTATATGTTAAGAATATTCACATGAAACAGATATTTTTTGTGATGGTATCACTTCCTTGTTTCCTACTTTTATAATTTACACACAGTAAAATTCACTGTGGGGAGGTATACAGTTTTATAAGATTTAACAAACCCGTGCTGTATAGGAATCACTACCACAATCAGTGTTTGGAACAGTGCTATCATCTTTAAAGATGCCCTCAGGTCACCCCTTTGTGGTTCATCTCTCCTCACTCAGCTCCTGGCAATCACTGATTTGTTTTCTGACCCCATCAACAAGACTCTTGAAGGATGTGATATCATTGAATCAATAGGAAGCCACAGTGTGTAGCTGTTTGAGAATGATTCTTTTTTAGCATGACACATTTTAAATTCATTTTTCTTACTGTGTATATCAGTATTTGCAACTTTTTAAATGCTTAGTATTATTCTGTTGAATGTATGCCCAACATTTTATTCCCTATCTGCATATTCTGTTGTCTCCAGTTTGGAGCAATTACAAAAAACTGCTAAAAACATTCACATACAGGTTTTGTGTGAACATAAGCTTTCACTTCTCTTGGGTAAATACCTAGAAGTGAGATTACTCAATCTGCTCTTGTTTATGTAATATAAAGATGCTTTGCTAAACATCTGTATGTTTTCATTTTTGTTCATACTTAGAATATATATCTAGAAATGGATGACAAATTTTAGTCCCTTTGAAATTTTTTAAATGTATGAGCTTTAAATCATTGGTTGGCTAAGCACTATATAATTGGTTCCTTTCTCAAGAAGCATATGTGGCTGGCATATTAATGAACCTTTCATTTCACATAGAAAAGGCAACTCAGCAAGATGTGATATTCTATTTATATGATCCTTTTCCCTCAATATTGACCACTGACACTGTGCAAAGAAGTCTGATTTTTATTCTTTTGCACATGTGCTTTATTTTTCTGCCTGAAAGCTTATAGTTTTTTTTTGTTTTGTTTTGTTTTACTTTGTTTTGTTAGCATTTAAAGTAAAATTATATTTAGGATATATCTAATTATGATTCTTTTCATCAATTTTAACTGAAAGTGGTGAGGCCTTCTGAATGAAATACTTTATTACCAAAAATGTATGTGTTTTACAATAAATATGAACTTCTCATTACATTTTAATAAAAATGTACTTTTATTCCCATACTCTGATTTTCAATTATTTCTCTTTTTCCAGTATTGTCTGTAATTCTGAGGTGTGCTTCCTCTCTACATTTCTTTTCTTTATCATCTTTGCATGATTTTCTCTTACTTGTTTAATTTCTTCTGCTTTTTCTTGTGTTTCCAAGAAATCTACAGATATTATTCCTCATGCCTGGTTTTATTCTCCTTTACTGATTATCTTGTAATTTATTGTGTTTGATACTTTTTAGTTCTGATTTTCACTTTTCTGTCTTCACCGTCCTTCTCAAACTCGTCCTGTCCGTTTGCATTTCATATCATCTCACTTTACATTTTGTCCCACTTGAAACATGTACCCCTTATTGTCCTCATGGCTTGTGTTTTCTAAGAGATGCAATCCTAATTGGTTTGGGAGCAAGGTTTTGGAGTGAAGAAAACAGCGTTATGGCTGACTCCAAAAGCACTGCCATAGTGGTAGTGAAATGTCTCAACCTGAAGACAGACAGGTCCAATTAGTTGCTCCTTCTCAAATTCACACTTTCCCAGATTATATGGCAAGTGGGCTGACAAAGTCTTCACATCTTGTAACTGTGTATTTCCATTTTTTTTGGCTTGTCCTAAGTATATTTTTCTGAGATTTATTAAAATCTTAATGATACTACATCAAATTTTAAACACTCAAGGTGCACCAAAGTGGAAGGCTGGCAGGGAAACCCATGAAGAAGTCTCTCTCTTGGTCAAAGGGAAACGACTCTGTTCTGCTGAGAACAGCAGCTATGCCTGTGGACAAGCTCATACACTCAGGAGATTTATTACAAATTTTGACTTATTTTGGAAAAGCCCCAATTGAGGAAAACTGCTAATAGAGCTGGAAGTGATAACTGAAAGCTTTTTGTACCATAATAAAAAGTTTGTAATTCCAATTTAAAGGTAGCAGGCAAAATAGACAGTTTAAGATAGTATTTGAATCAATTAGTAATACTGGGATACAAAAATTGTTGAAACAAACAAAGAATGGTATTTTCTTTAAAAAGTGTTTTAGAAGTTCAGGAATAATTTTTGAGATTTATTTGTTTAATTTTAGCTATTTAAATTTTCTTTTTAAAAAACTATATTTTAAAGAAAGGAACTTAAACTGAAAATTAAGGGAAGGACATATCCATCAAAGGTATCTTAATGGCTATGTCTCAGGACTGCTATATAGACCATATACCCATGGTATATACCCCATAGACACCTTCTGTGTCCTGATTTTAAGTTAGTATCCTAGAGTCACTAGCTTGTATCTTGAGTTCTGAGCCAAAATCTAAACCAAAATGGTAAGTACATCCTCATTCCAAATCCCAGTACAACTGTATCAAAGTGACATGGAAAAGAAAGCATTTTGTTTCATGAAATCTCAAAATACAAAGCACCATTTTGGATACCTTCCTTCTTGAATGCCTATGGTGACCCTACTATGTACCAGGAGGTGACTAGAAAGATAGTGAGATTATCTACCAGCCCGCTTTAGAAGTCAGCGGTAAGGTTTTCTAAACCCAACCACAGGGCCATCATTCTTAACATTCTTTTTCCCTTTGTCTAACCTAACACACTAAACCCGCTGACTGGCCTCTACTGATGGGACATGCTTTGCTTACAATTCAGTATGAAAATGAATGACTACTTTATGAAACAGGCATAAAATGAAATGCAAGTTATTCTAAAGTTAAGGACACTGGAGTCCTAATTCCCCAAGCAGGAACTTGCCAGCTTATTCTGGAAATAATTCCTTTGGCCCAAAGCAACTAAGCTGCAGAAATATTACTTGCAAGTTTTTAATATCATTCTAATTAGTATATGCAAGAGCTAATGGTTATCAGGAGTATATGAAAATTCAAGAACATCATTTTAAAATTATGTATTTTTTATCCATTACAGCATTCATAGCACCCTGAAACTGAAGACTTTTGAAGTCATAAATTTATGAATATATAAAAAACATATGTTGATTCCATGAGGATACATTAAAAACATTAATAAAATTTCCCTAGAGTTCATAGCACTATAATTTATTATATTCACTTGGTTATATATTGACTCAAATACTAGTGTCATAAAGACTGAGAAGCATGTGTTTTGAAGAATAAAAGTATATTAATTTTTTAAAATAGTAGTTAAGTTAAACCTGTGTTTCCCATGGTTGGCACTTGACTAGAATATCAAGTTACACATTTCTGCAGGAGAAAGAGACTTTCTGGCTGGTGTATGGTTTGCAGCACAATAGAACCAACTTGAGCATTTAAATGTAATAAAATTCTGAAATGACTTTGTCCACAAAGAAATAAATGAGCAATAGCTACATTCAGCTCTGTCCCTAAGTCATGAATTTAAAGGAGCACCCTGATAAGGGAGAAAGCACCAGAATGCTTTCTAAAGCCTGGGATGACTTTTTGTTTGGCTTTCTATGCAATCACCTCCATATTCCACTTCCAAGAAAAACTGACCACAAGTGCTCAATATTTATGAAGATTTAATGGGTCTCCATGGCTGCTCAAGGATAAAGAGGCCCGATAAGCCTTCCAAGGGAAGTAGGTTTCCTTCTCGAAAATCTTGAGTACTTCCCAAATCACAGTGAACGTATTTAACATGGGAGTGGGTCAGAGATGATTAAGCTCTAGAATGGCCCAAAAGGTGGGGAGTAGAAATGCTGGAATCATTAAGAACACTGCTACCCTCCTCTTGAATTAAGCTAATTTTGTTTTTATGCAGGAAAATGAGGTTACCCTCCCTGTCTCTGAAACACTGTACAAGTGGATATGCTCCAGGTCTGGCCCCACACCAGGAACCAAGCTGGACAAAGAATTTAAACCGCCATCCGCTTATCTCACTGTAAATACCACAGAACATAGTATTCTCTCACATAGTTTTATATAAAGTTACATATATAGTTTTATGTACATTTTTCTTTTTTGGGGGGGAGGGGGGCATCTAGTATGTTTTCTAGCCTCATATATTTCTTTAAATTAGATGAGCTCAGATAGAAGGCAAATGTGGAATTCCTCACACCTAAAAACAAATTTCAGAATACAGGTTAAGATTAGAACATGACGTAAGTCCTAAACAATGAAAAATATAGGCCAGCACTACTCCATAAAGGAGGCAAATGAGGAAATGGCATCATATCATCTATAATTTCACAGCTTGATTTTTCAGTTCAACTACATATCTGACTTTGTGTACCTGGCCTTCTGCAGCCTGATTTTTTCTTTCCTCATCTAAACACAGTTGTTAACAATCTGCATGTTGACAGATGTAACTTTTAATTCATTTTATGACTGTATAGGAATCCAATTTATAAATGTACTACAATTTATCAATTATTTTTATTTATCAATGGATTTTCCTCAATGTTGAAAATTTAAGTTGGTTCCAAATTTTCAACTACCTATAGTTATGCAATGAGCAATCTTATATTACCATCTTTATCAAATTTGCACAGGTTTCTCTGGGACCTACAACTGAGTGGGATTGCTACATTGTGGGCATTTATATCTTCTATAAAGATATAAATCCTTCTACTATTGAGGATACTCTCAAATTTGCTCTCTAATATGGACAAACCACTTTGCTCTTAACTAGTGCAGAAAGCTTCTCATTTTTATACAACTAGGCAATATTTAGCATTTCCAAACTTTTAATGTCTTTCTAAATCATAAAAATATGATATATTTCATACCCTATTCTTCTGCCATTTTTTTGTTGGTGACATTAATATTTTCATTTGTTTCCAACAATGCAGGTTCCCCTTCTATGATCTTCTGGATTAAATCCTTTGCCTATTCTTCTACTAGTTTGTTTTTGCTTTTGTTTTATTGGTATGTAGATGTTATTTAAATACTTCACATGCTTATTCTTCACAGATTATATACATTGTCAAGATTTTCTCTGACTCTATGTATTTCCTTAAGGTTATAGTAGTCTTTATAAGAAGTCTTACTGTGCTTGAATTTATCAACATTTTCCTTCATAACTATTTAGGATCTTTCTATCTTAGTTAAGGAATATTTCATTACCCAAAGATTTTCTCTGGTTTATTTTCCTAAATATTTTCAAAATTCGTTTTTTATAAGTAGACTTTGATCCATTTGGAATTTATTCTTTATATGGACTGATATATTTTAGTATTTTCCTTTGGATATCAATAACCATATCTGAGCCACATGTACTGGATATTTACCTTCCTCTACTGATTTATCGTGACACCTTTAACATATATCAAACTCCTGGATACATATTTCTATTTCTGGACTTTCAAGTTTGCAACTTTGATGTATTTGTGCTCATGCCACTATTACAAATAAATTTAAAATTTTTAATGTCTGTGCAAGTTTGCTATTTTCATCTTTTTCAAAATTGTTTTCATTATCTTCATAATTCCATTAGAATTGGAATTACACTCCATTTAAAGATTAAATTAGGGGAAATCAGCCTTTTATGATGTTGAGACTTCCTATTTATGATCATATTATATCTCTCCATTTATTTAGGTGAGCTTTTAAAATCTTCCCTAAAGGTTGTGTACACCTTTTATTTAACTTATCACAAGGCACTTTGTATTTTTTAGCAGCGTAAATGTTACCTTTTGAAATTTTGCTTTATAATTAGTTGCTGTTGTTTTCAGTGCTGGGGGTGGAACCCAGGGCCTTGCACATGCTAGGTAAACACTTTACCACTGAGCTACATCCCTAGTCTTCTATTTAGTTTTTGCTACTGTGTAAGAGCACAGTTATTTATGCATTAATCTTGTTTCAAGTAATCTTCAATGAACTATTTTATTAGTATTATAGGAACTCTCGGATTTTCTATCCACATAATCAAGTAGTGTCTATACAATTAGTTATTTCTTATTTTTCAATCATTATTTCTTTTTCTTGCCTTATTACACTGACTAGGATCCTCAGTAATGAATACAAAAAATGACAGGTATTCTTTCTTTTTTACATGCACATGAAATAACAATTTGGCCAATATAATTTCCTAGTATTTCCCTTTTATTCATACTTCATATTAAAGAATATAGAGTAACATTTTACTAGGAAAGATAATATTGACTGTACATTTAGTACACTTCTATTCCTGGTTTCCTAAGATCTTTCTTTTCAATTGTGAGTAAGCATTCATTTTTATCACATGATAAAATCATCAATATATCAATACAGATAACTGGATGACTTTTCTCCCTTGAATCCTCACTGCTCCACCTACTAGTGCTTACTTATGGCAAATATTTCCTTGCTTACTATATATTCTAAGATTGCAAACTTACCTACCGTAAGCATGGCTCCATCAATAGGAATCCTCAGGTAGCCTGGCTTAGTGATCACTATTGCCACTCATCACAGTTAAAAGATCACTTGTCACATTAATGTTCCCATCTCAAAGCTTCCACAGTCATGTGAGATAGATATACTCAACTTACTTAACACATACAATAGAGACAGGTCAATATACTTGTACCTCAAAATATTGGGAGAACAGGTCCATTGTTCCAAAGTGGAAAATTGATATCTAATCAGAATTAAGAACCAAGATATTTAAGTTCCTTATGCTGATGGAATGATGCTTTTTTCCTGGTCCATTTGTTTAGTAAGTGTATGGGGTCCTTTCTTTATGTTGGGGCTGCAGCTCCACGCTGCTGTGCTTCACATACTCTCAAAATTCTATCTCCTGGATTAGGAAGGAATTTTAAACTCTACAGCTTAAGTTCAAGAGACCATCAAACCCCGTTTCCACTGCCAGGGCAGGCAAGGAATTAATTATGAACTTGCTGGTCTGGTCTTCAGTTTCCTCTTGTTTTTGACTCTGTGGACTTCCCTTAATTTTTTGTAGGTTCAGCTTCATTAAACAGATTTATGTCCTACTTGCCTAGAATTTCTGAGAGTTTTTTATTACATAAAATCTTTTATCTTAAAATAATCAGAAATCATGTGCTTTTGCAAGAAACAATAGAAAGAGATATCAGATACTCTTTACTCTTGTTTCCCTCAACAACATCTTGCAAAACTCTGGTACAATTGTTTTTTGGTTTTTTTTTTTTTGGTACTGGAGATTGAACTCAGGGGTACTCGACCACTGAGCCACATCTCCAGCCCTATTTTGTGTTTTATGTAGAAACAGGGTCTCACTGAGTTGCTCAGCGCCTCGCCATTGCTGAGGTTGGCTTTGAACTCACAATTCTCCTGTCTCAGCCTCCCTAAGTGCTGGGATTACAGGCTTGAGCCACCGCGCCCGGCTTGGTACAATTGTTAATAAAGTATATAACACTGCTTCATCATGAGGCTCCTTCAAGCTGCTTTTTGTAGCTGAAGCCCCTCCCTTCCACCCAATCCCCTCCTTACGACTCGGCAACTACTAATACGGTCTTCATTCCTAAAATTTTTATCATCTCAAGAGTATTATATAAATGGCATCATAGTATGCAACCTTTGGAGACTAGCTTTATTTAATTTCATCCTAATTCTCTGGAGTCATCCAGGTTCTTCATGTGTTGATAGTTTCTTTTCATGCTGTGCAGTATTCCATGGCATGGATGTACCACAGTTTATTCACCCAATGAAGGACATCTGGGTTGCTTACACTGTTTGGCTATTATGAATAAAGCTTCTATAAACATTTATACACATTAATTATGTGAACCTACATCTTCATTTCTCTGGAATGATTGCCCAGGATTACAAGCACTGAGTTCTATGACAGTTACATATATGTTTTAAGAAACTACCCATTTTCCAGTGTGGCTGTACCAATTTGCATTCCAGCCATCTGTGTATAAGTGATCTAGTTTCTCTGTATCCTTGCCAGCATTTCATGTTCTCAGCTATCTTTCTTCTTTTTTCAACATTCTAATAGGTATGTAGTGATATCTCTTTATGTTTTAGTTTGTGTTTCCTTGATAGCTAATAAAGTTGACCATCTTTTCATGTGCTTATTTGCCTTTTTTGTGTCCTCTTTGGCAAAATATGGGTTCATATCTTTGTTCATTTCCTAATTAGCTAGTTTGGTTTTTAACTTGATTTTAAAGAGTTCTAAATGTGCATAGTAGTCTTTAGTCAGATATGCAGTTTGCAAATATTTTCTCTCATTGATCTATACATCTTTCTTTTGCCAGTACCACTTTTGGTTACTATGGTTACATAATAAGTCCTAAATATAAAATAAACTGATTCTTCCCATTGCACTTCTTTTTCTTTTAAAAGCTATTCTAAGGTCTCTGCCTTTCCATATAAATTTTAGAATAATTTTGTACACACATACACAAAAATCTTGCTGGTATTTTAAGAGAAATTGGATTAAGCCTATAAATCAATTTGGGAAGAACTAATATCTTCACTGAGTTGAGTTTCACAACCCATGAACAAGTTATGTATCTCTATTTATTCAGAATTTCTTTAATTTCTTTAATTAGCACCTTGGAGTTCTGTGCATGTTCATATAGATTCAAACCTACGTATTTGACATTTTTGAGTGATTATAAAAGGCACTGTACTTTTTGGTGTCTAAGTTCATCACTAGTAAGAGAAATACAACAGATTTTTTGTATGTTTATTCTGCATCCCAGACCTGGCTAAACTCATTTTTTAGTTGTAGAAATTACTTTGTAGATTACTTGGGATTTTCTATGTGGACAAAAATGTCATCCACAAACAAGGACAGTTTTACTTATTTTCCTTTCTTGACTTAATTACTCTGGGCAGAACTTTAAGCATTCTCTTGGTGGGAGGAGATACTTTGCCTTGCTTCTGATTTAAGGGAAAAATATTCAGTCTCTCACCATTAAGTATAACTATAATGTTATCTGTAGCTTTGGGGGTGTTATTAAACTGAGGAAGTTCCCCTATATTCCTATTTTTCTGAGAATTGTACTTCATGAATCAATTTTTGTCAAATGCTTTTACTGCATCAACTGATACAGTCCTGTGATTTTTTTCTTCAGTCTTAAACTGGCGGGATTACACCAACTAACTTCAACTATTGAACCAGCCTGGAATAAACCTACTTGGTCATGGTACACAATTCTTTTTCTATATTTCTGAAGGCTATTTGATAGTATTTTATTATTAGTCTTTAAATATATATTCATGAGACATATCAGTCTTTAGTTTTCTTATTTTGTATAGCCTTTCTCTGGTTTTGGTATTAGATTACTAGATTCATACTAGATTCATAAAATGAATTGGGAAGTGTTCCCTCCTCTTCTATTTTCTGGAAGAGGTTGTATGGAATTTTTGTAAATTCTTCTTTAAATGCATGGTAGAATTTGCCAGTGAAACCATCTGGGACTGGAGATTGTTTAGAAGAAATTTTTTTTATTGTGAATTCAATTTCTGTAAAAGTTGTTGAGGTATTTAAATTATCTGTCTCATACGGAGAATGTCTTTGGACTCCACAGACCACAAAAAGGTATGTCCTAAGACAGCTGTGGGAGGGTGGGGGGTGTTCTAGAAGCAACTCCATTTCTTCTGCAGAACTCACAAAAACTCCAAAAGTAGTACAGAAGACACTTCTGATGTGGGATAAACTTGGGGTCAAAAATAGCAGAACTGGTTGGAAGTCTGTGTGTAAAGCAGCTAGGCCCCAGCAATCCGCCCTTGCTTCAACCAAAGACAGGGCTATCATCTCAAGTGGGTAAAACAGAAGTCTCTGGACTGACAGAGAACTGATTACAACAATGGGCCAGAGTAGATACACTGAAAACAGGGGCTAAACACAAATTCACTTATTTAATGCTGAGATACCCAACTTTCTGCCCCCTTGGTTCCTATATATTGGAATCAGAAGAGTCTCCCTGAAAAATTAGGGCAATCCAAAAGCGAACATCAAGAGACATCAGATAACAGATGAACCAGCACGTCTCCAATTGAGCTTTATTTCTTAAAGATAAACAAACAAGGGTCACCAGAAGCCATAGAAAAGTCTCTAATGTGAAATATAGAGATTTAAAAAAATGAACAAACAAGCCAGAAAACAGCAATTTGGAAGAAACCAAGACTATAAGATGAAAAGAAAACTCCCCAGCCCACCCCCATCCCCCACTGGGAATTTATTTATGTCCTCAGGGATAAAATAGAATCAGGCAGGGACAGGATCCTATTTTTAAAAATGCAAGGAAAGAAATCAAGGAAAAAAATATAATACTTAGTAGAAAATACTTAGTAAAATAGTTTGAAAATAAGTGTAGGTTGATCTCCCAGAAAGCATCGCAAATGGGCAAAGAGAGAACTAGAAGAGCTAATAGTCAAATAATCAGAGTTTGAACAACAACAAAAATAGAGAAAAACAAAGAATAAATCATCCAAGAAACAATTCAGAACTGAAGGGAGTTAGTTTTCATAGTAAATTGTCCATTAAGTGCCTGCTACAACGAACGAAAATGGACGCAGGCCAAGATGAGACGGCATGGCGTTTCAGAACACCGGGGGCCAACCAATACTTTCATATATATCTAGATAAGAGGGGAAAAGAACAGAGATTCTGAATGTTGTCAGATTTTTCAATAAACACCACTTGGTGTTAGAAGGAGGTGCAGCAAAGTCCTTGAATTTCTCAGGGAAAATTATCCCTGTATAATCATATACTTGGAAAAAAATATCCTTCAAATCTAAGGAGAAAGACATTTTCATCTACCCAGGAAGTTCCTGGAGAATATACTCCATACAAACAAGAAAGAACTAAGAGAAAGGAAAAGAGGCGATCAGGAAACAGGAGCTGGAACACAGGAAAGAAGAAAACGACACTACCAGGAGGTCAGAAATGAGTTTCCAGCATGTTCCCTGAGTTCCTTGCTAAAGAGCAGCTAGTTCAGCTCGAGACCATTCAGAATTCTTCAAGAGAGGGATAACAGAAAAGATAGAAGTGAATGAAATATATGAAGTGAAAATTAAAATGATAATTTTTTTCTGAATAAGGCTCTTTATCTTTGCCTATAAATCTGCCTTCTTCAACATACCTGTTTTACTTTCTCACATGCCATTCTCCAGGCATAAAAACCTTTCCTTTCCTGCTCCAAGACCTTTGCATGTGCTGATCCCAATATCTGATTTGGCAGGGCAGGGTCCTAGAACTCACCTTTCACATGATTGACTTTCTCTCAACAGTAAATCATTTCTTGGTATAAATGTACCCCAGAACGGAGGGCTTCCCTTACCACCTAATCCCTCTCATGGCACAATTTTTAATTATATATAATTTGATGCTTCCTTGTCTATTATCTGTCTCACTAGACTGTATGACCCATGCAAACAGGATATACATTAATCAAATTCACAAGTGTTAAAGTCCTTACCCACATCAAAGAGTAGAAAGAGGGTTTGGTGCTGGAGACCTAGAGGAAGGACTTGTGGAGAGCTCATTGACAAAGTTATGCTGTGAGCCTCTCACTCTGCCCCACCCACAACAGAAGGAATGACTCTGCTGACTCCAAACCAAGAGGAATAAACTTCAGGGGCACAGCTCGAATATGTATCTCCTGCAGTCTGTTGGTGTGTAATTCACACCTGAGAAATTTGACAGCTGAGAAACCCGCTGCAGCAGCCCTGTAAGCAGAGTAGGTGCCTCTGTGCTGGCTCCCTGAACTCCAACAGGGAGTTTAGCAACGTGCACGTGTGGGTTTCCTGTGGACCAGAGGTGGGTGGGCCACATACAAGAAAGAGCCAGTGTGGGGTTGTCTCAGAACTCACCATGGCAGCCACCAAGAGTGAGTACAGGTAAACAAGCAGAATATGCCTACCTGGCCAGGAGCTCAGGAAAGAGCAGTACTGCCCAGACAAAGTGTTGAGAACAGCACATGTCAAAGGGAACTGAAGGCAAGAGATCCCAAGGGATTTGGGAGGACAGAAGCAGCATCTCAGAAAAAGCCATCCAAGTGCTCACAGTGACCAGCTTTAAACACCTGCCAAATCAGAGGACACCCATGCTTGCTCACAATGGTAAAGTCAAGCCCCTTCCCTCCTCTCCCCCTGATCAAATCTTCCTCTCTGAATAGGTGTAGAAAAGACAAGAAGCTGTGCAATTGTCCTTCCTAGCCCACAGCCTTTACATTAGCCCTTGTAGGACAGAGAAGGCATGAACTCAACACATTCTAAGACATGCCACTTAACAGAGGATATTTCAAGCACAAGCAACATCATTTCAAAAATTAATCAAATAATAAATAGACAGTAAGTATACTGGTTGAATGATAAGAGGATGAATGTAATCATTCACAGTCCTTAATATATTCCCCTAAATTGTTTTTTAACAAAGACGAGTATATAATATTTTTTTTAAAAAATCAACAAAGACAAATGCAAACAAACCCCACTCCTTTCCACTATACCCCTATTGTTAGTTGTAAATTATTCCAATTCCCCAGACTTGGGAGGTTAAAAAGGTGCCAAAGTGCTACCTTCCCTACTCTGGTTTCTAGCTGAACATGCTCCCTCTAGCGACTGTCCAGAAGTGGGAAGGAACTTATGCTCAACATAAGCAGCTCCAACTCCCTTGGTCTACAGGCGTGTGGCCCTCCCTCAGCAGGCCTCAGCAGGATAAGTATATCCCAATATTACACCATATCCCTATGATACTTTCATACAGTGCTGCACACCTAGAATAGCAAGGCCTTTATTTCCTCACCAACATGAAATATGAGAAAGCAGACAAACCACCTTGTCTTCCCAAGACAAAATTTTTAATTATATATAATTTGAGGTTTCTTTGCTGTTTGCCTCCCAGAACTGTAAGAACTACATGGGAAGGATATGCATTAGTTTAATTCACAAGTGTTAAACTCCTTAGGTTTCATTGAGATTCATTAAGATTTCATTGAGAAAGTTCATCAGGTTCAGTTCGATAACCATTTACTGAAGGATTAAGGAAACTGCAGGACATACCTGGTGATAAAACAGCGACCTTGATGAAATCTAAACTTAGGGCCAAAATATGTTCTCCCTAAATTTCTGCTCTATACTTTGAGGCTAATCAGTAATAGTCAATTTACTCTTTCACATGACATCTTAAGTCTGAAGAATGGGGGCCAGAATCTTGGAGTCTTCTTTTGTCCGGGACCATGCTAGCATGTCAGGCTTCATCAAGCTGGGGCTTTGCTTTCCTAAGAGCTGAGAGAAACTAGCTGAGATTTAAACTGTCCTATGAAGAATTATCTCATATTGTCTCAAAAAGCAAGGAGGAATATATAGGTTTATGGGTTTTATTAATGAATTAATCTTACATTTTATAAATGTTATTTAACATATCTAAGATGTGGAAACAGAACATGCATTACCTTCTTAATCAATGGGTTGCTTGAGTAAGTGAATGAGAAATGAATTAAAATTGCAGCTACTCAAGGGTGGAACCCAGAAAACATAACATCTTACCTCAAATCCTAGTGATGTAATGTGGCAAGCCTTCTCTTCCTCAAAGCCAATGTGCCTGGCACCCCTGAGTCCTGTGAGGACCCTCTGGTTTGAGTATGTGATCCTACACTTGAAAACCAGTTCATTACTATTTAAATATGGTAACTCAAGGTTGATTAATACTTCAACATAGCTGATGTTCAATCACTATCACAGTATGTTCCAAAGCCAAGTCAAGGGGTTGCCCCTCCCCAGCGCTCCAGAGGTACCAACTTGCCCCCCACACAGGGCAGGTCAAGCCACCACTGACCTTCCTGTCAAACATCTCCGCAGAGAATAGGAGGCTCCGCCCCCACAGGTGCGGGAGCAGTCACTCCAGTCGCCCCAGGCATCCCAGTTGCCATCTTTGTCTTCATCTGAGCGGGCATTTCTGGAGGTCTAGATGTGAAACACACATAATGAGTTATAGACATGTGGTAGAGATATTCCACAGTTTGCTCAGTTTTTCCAGATTCCTCTTCTAAATTGCTCACAGTGACCAAAGTTGCCTAAAAATGCTTTGCTTTAGAATGGCTAGATTTTTTTTAAAAGCCCATAAGAAAGATTTATACAGAAACTAGCTAGTACATGCATGTCTTTCTACCATAAGGAGGCTTGTTCAGATGGCTTCTAAACTCAGTTTTAAGTATGAAATTTTATCATTCCTAAATTTAAATAATTTGGCTAAATATCAGTCTTTTTTTCTATTATTATTATTTTTCTTACATAGTTGAGTCCCAGCTTGAACCTAAGAAGTGTTCCCCACTGAAATTCTGACTCAACTGTCTGTCAGGCAAACTAACGGTAACCCCCAAAGAACTCTTCTGCATAAAGATTTCTGGAACTTTCTCAGAGAAAGGTTCCACCTCAAGAAAACAAAGTCAAATAGATAAGCTTGGCTAAGTTATAAAGCTTATAAGTGCAATAAAATAAGGAAGGGTCAATTTTGTGTATGTTTCGTTTATCTCCAAGACTTACCACCACTGACTTACGTTGGGATACTCTAGAAAAGCAAGAAGAAGGAGTGCTACAAGGGGAAAATATATAGATAAAAAAATAAATGAAGCTTAATACTTAAAGTTATAAAACTTCACTAGGAAACCTAAATTAGATGTGAATAAATGAAGAGACAACCATAGTCCTGAATGGGTAGACTCAATACTGTAAAATGCTAATTCTCTCTAAATTAATCTATAATTTTATAGCAGCTCCAATCAAAATCCTAAAAGGGAAAGTTTTGAAACCTAACATCTGATTCTAAAGCTTAAGTACTGGAATATATAAAACCGGAGAAAAAAACTACAAAAAATTAAAATAATAAAATAAAATAGAATTACCATATAAACCAGCAATTCCATTTCTGGATATCTGTCTTAAAGAATTAAAATCAGGATTTCTAAAAGATATATACACACCCATGTTTATTGTGTCATTGTTCACAATAGCAAAGAAGTGGAAGCAACCCAAGTATCCATAGCAGATGAATGGATAAACAAAAGGTGATATATACAATGGAATATTATGGTACCATGAACAAGAAAACCCTGCCTCATGCTACAACATGGATGAACCTTGAGGCCATTACACTAAGTGAAGGAAGCACGTCACAGAAGGCCAAATGCTGCATAATTCTACCTCACAAAGTTTTCTAAAATAGTCCACCTCACTGAAGCAGAAGGTAGAATGGCAGCTTCAAGGGACTTGGGAGGGAGAAATGAGGAGTTACAATTGCACAGGTATGAAGTTTCAGCCACACAAAATTACAGTTGTGGAGATCTGCTGCACAACACTGTGATTCTAGTTAATAATGCTATATACTTCAAAGTTTGTTAAAAATTTAGATCTCATATGTTTTTTAACCCTATTTATTTATCTATTTATTTATGCTTTTTTTGGGGGGTACTGGGGATTGAACTCAGGGGCACTGGACCACTAAGCCACATCCCCAGCCCTATTTTGTGTTTTATGTAGAGACAGGGTCTCACTGAGTTGCTTAGCACCTCGCTATTGCTGAGGCTGGCTTTGAACTCGCGATTCTCCTGTCTTGGCCTCCCAATGTGCTGGATTACAGGTGTGCGCCACCACGTCTGGCTTCTTTTTAACACAATTACTAAAAGAAGGGAATGAGAAGGAAACTATCTCCATTAAAAGGGTATGGAATTGATGTAGCAATAGGCATTCTGAGCTATTAAAATTTAGTTAAGAGTCCAGAAACAGACCCAAACATAAGACTATGGTATAAGACCACAAATCAATGTGATAAATGGATTTTTAAAAACCATAGATAGCTTCTTCCTCAAATACAGCAAAATTAATTCCAGACACAGTAGAAATTTATATTATAAATACTGACACCATAAAATTATAGATTAAGAGTCCTGTAGAGTTAGAATAAGAATGACTGTCCTAGATATGTTAACAAAGGAAGAAACTATAAAGGGAAAGACTGATAGGTTTAATTATGTTAAAATTAAAACACAAAGCATTTTCTATCTCTTTGTCTTCAGATGACAGAAGGAGTCTATGAATATACACTCAAAAATGAAGTAGGAAAATTATAACTATATGATCTACAAGGCCTCACATCACATGGCCTCTAAGAACAGAGGAGGTGGGATGAGGAGCCAATCTGCTGGGAAGAATCACAACTGAATGTCTAAAACCAGGCCCATAATCCCAGCAATTCAACAGGCTGAGGAGGCAGAAGGACCACAATTTTGAGGCCAGCCTCAGCAATGTAGCAAGGCCCTAAGCAACTTATAGGACAAAATAGTAAATTTGATAAAACCAGGTGGTGCTATCATGGATGCCAGTTTATTAATCTCTGAACTTTCATGTTGTTTGAAATTTCTTTTTAAAACTATGTGTTTATGCCAGGCACAGTAGTAGACACCTGTAATCCCAGCAATTGGGGAGGCTGAAGCAGGAGGATCCCAAGTTTGAGGCCAGCCTCAACAATTTAGCAAGGCCATAGTCACTTACCAAGACCCTGTCTCAAAATAAACAATAACGAGGGCTGGGGATGTGGCTCAGTGGTTAAGCACCCCTGGGTTCAATCCCCAGTATCAAATAAATAAATAAAAATAATCAAAATATGTGTTCAGGGTAAAATGAAATCACTGCATAGCAATAAATACATGCTGCATCTTTTGTTTTGGTGATGGTATAAAAATAATTAGAGAGATTTGTAAAAAGGACCTTCAAAAATGAAATGAAGAAATTATGACTTGGGGCTGGGACTGTAGCTCATTGGTAAAGTGCTTGCCTAGCATGCGTGAGGCACTGGGTTTGAGCCTCAGCACCACATATAAATAATAAATGAATAAAATAAAAATCCATCAACAACTAAAAATAAATATTAAAAAAAGAAATTATGACTTGACACTTTACCTCAGAGCTACATATTCAGTTTTGTTTATTTTTAAATTTGAAACAGTATCTCATTAAGTTGCTGAGGGTGTTGCTAAATTGCTGAGGCTGGCCTCAAATTTGCCATCCTCCTACCTCAACCTCTAAGCCACTGGGATTGCAGGAGTGTACCACCATGCCTGGCCTATATTATTTTTTAAAAGGCTCTTTCTTTTTATAATTACAGAAAATTTGGAAAATACAGAGAATAAAAAGTTATTCCATCATTTGAATTCCATCATTTGGAAAGAACCATGTTATCATTTTGTCTTACTTTCTTCCATTTTTTAAAAAATGTACTTATTCTAATTAGGTATACATGACAGCAGAATGCATTTTGATCCATTGTACCCAGATGGAGCACAACTTTTCATTTCTCTGGTTGTACATGATGTAGAGTCACACCATATGAGCAGTCATACATGTACCTAGGGCAATGATGTCCATCTCATTCCACCATCTTTCCTGCCCCTTTGACCAAAGTTCCTCCGTTCTAACTATGCACCCCCTCTCATTATGGATCAGCATCCACTTATCAGAGAGAACATTTGGCCTTTGAATTTAGGGGATTGGCTTACTTCACTTAGCATGATATTCTCCAACTCCATTCATTTCACCGCACATGCCATGATTTTATTCTCTTTTAATGCTGAGTAATATTCCACTGTGTATATATACTACAGTTTCTTTATCCAGTCATCTATTGAAGGGCATCTAGATTGGTTCCATAGTTTAGCTATTGTGAATTGAGCTGCTATAAACATTGAAATGGCTGCATCACTGTAGTATGCTGTCATTTTTAATTCAGGTGAACTTGTACATGCATAGAGAAAAGAGTTAAAATTTAAATAAAATGTTATGGGATTACCTCTAGGAGAGAGGACTTTGAGTGATTTTAACCTCTTGTTTTTTTTTTTTTGTTTCTGTTATTGTATGCAGTCTTTTAAAAATAAAAATGATACCTTAATTAAAACTAGTAAGCAAAGAAACAAAAACCACATCCTACTGGTATACAAAAAAGTTCAAGTCAACCAGAGTTTAATGGGTAAGTACCAAGTTGGAGAAAGTCAAGGTTTATAAAGGAAACCGTGAAGCAAGTAATAAACTATAGCATGTGACTGAACTAGATATTGCCCAGGTTTCCCTAAGCCCTTAGGCAAGTTACCTCATCCAGCCAAAAAAAAAAAAAAAAAAATTAAATTAGAGAGATCTATAGAAAGAACCTTCAAAACTAAAATGAAGAAATAATGACTGGGAGCAAAGAGGGCGTTTTCCCATAATTTTCACTCAGGTCTCACTGGTCCACAGGTTTTATGGCTTCTGGCCAAGCTACCTTTACACAGCACAGTAGGCAGTCCTACAAAGGCAATATTTCAGGAACAGTCAAGTGAAAGGAAAGGATAAATATCTGGCGACTGATCAAATCTGTCATCAGGACCAGGGGCTAATTAAACCCATACTATTTACTGTTCTAATTAGACCACTGTTCAGTTCAATTTTCTACCCTTAAATGTCACCAAGCATAACTATGTTCTGCCTATAATATAACGTAAAACATAAAAGTTTTAATTCATAAAAAATTACAATAAGCCATTTAATACATTCTTCTGGACATTTAGGTTAGGTAAGTCCAAATCATTTAGGTAAATGTTTAAAATACACACAGCTGAAATTGATTTTTCATTTTGTCACTCGATATGTGGATAGGTTGAATGTGAAAAGTTGAAAAACATCATCAAATATATGTTTAAATGAAAGTGGAGAGTTCTTTGCAATATCATTTTGTTTTTATTCCCACTATTGCCATCTGTTCAGTTGATAGGTGGAGTCATGTTTCTTTCCGTAACTTCTCTGCCATTATTTACAAAAAAAAAATTTCTTGATTCTAAAATAATTAAAATAGGTATGTTATAAAATACAAGCATCTGGTTTCTGATTGGATCAATAAGATATTCTCTCCCTCCAAAAAAATAGAAAACAGCATCTCAAGAGGAGCCTTCAAAATTTTCTCGTCTCCTTGGCCATGAAGATGGTTGGGTTCTGTAGGAAACCCCCATGCTGCTTCTTACCAGACAGCCCTCCTACTCTTTATCTACAGAGTAGCAATAATGCCCCTGATTTCTACCTAGTTCTCCTCCCTTCCCTAGCAGCATAATGATAACAAACATTCACAAAAACCTGCCGAAGCAGAATGAAGTGCCACCAGGGTTGCTTCCTAAAATGCACGTGTGCGTGTTGCTTACAATGAGAAGAACTTGCTGCCCTGTAACCTCCATTCCTCTAGAGTGATGGGCAAAGTGGTCCTGATCCTCTTCTGCAGCAGAATCCTTCTTAGCGCCTCCCAAATCTACGGCCTGCCACTCACCCTGCTTTTTCATTACTGTGTTCCATCTCTGCACATATTTATATTTGCAAATTGTTGATCCAAAAAATGTAATGTCCAGGCCAGGCACAGTGGGCCATGTCTGTAATCCCAGTAACAGGGGAGGTTGAGGCAGGAGGATTGCAAGTTAGAGGCCAGACTCAGCAACTTAGCAAGGCCATAAGTAAGTTAGTGAGACCCTGTCTCAAGTTCAAAAATAAAAAGGGTTAGTTAAGTGCCACTGGGTTCAATCCCAGGTATGTATGTATAAATAAATAAATAAATAAAAATAAAATGCAATGCCCAGAATACAACACTGTATCAAAGAGGAACACAGACCACACATTGTCCCTAGGTCCATTTCTTTTCATGAAACCTAAGCTTCAGCTCCTTCTTTCCTTCACTCCTTCTTCACTCTGTTCTTCCCTGCTTTCCTTCCTCCTTCCTTCCTTCTTTTTTCAGCCACACTTTTTATTGGAATTCACTATAGAGGCAATATCACATAATGGTTAAAAGCTGTTTGAATTTGGATACATTTCTTAAGCTTTCTAAAACTTTTCTATTAAATGATCAACATTACCCAAACAGGATTTAAATAAAATAGCATAGCAAAAAAAATCACACAGCATCTCAATAAATGTAGTTGGCGAATGTCTCAACAAATGTCAGCAATTGTAGTTCTTATTCAAAATAATGTATTTTTTTTTCACCACGACGATGGTCGAGCCAGCTCTGTTCCATTTGTGCTTATGCAAGACTTAACATTAATCACTACTGAATTTCCTTTTGTTGGTTTTGGCCCGGGATACCAGCCTGTTGAGGTCTGCTTCAGTCCTGATCCCATCGCCCATCTGTGAGCCACTCTACAAAGTTTTGCAGGGTCCATGTGTTCACCTGAGTTGCTGATAAACATGCTGGACATAGCTCCCTAATCTTACAGAATTCCATTAACACATATTTCGGCTTTTTAAAAAAATAGTAAGCAGACCATAAAGTCACGTAAGCAGCCAACTAATCAGACTTAGAATCTGTGAACACAGTTTAATGTTACAATAAAAATATGAAACAATACCAGTCACTGTGGTCAAATGGCAGGAGGCAGGGAGGGTAGAAATCTGCCATGAGGAGGAACTGGACTAGGCAGGGTGGAGTCTGTATTCTCAGGCTCCATGGTGGTGGCCAGCCTCCTGAGAGAAGAGGTATGGGGCAGCCTCACTGTGGCCAGCCCCAGCCCTGAAATCCAGTGACAATAAAATGTAGCCAAAGTATCAGCCTCATCTTTGGCCTCAGGCAACTTCTATGTTCATCAGTTGGATGCCCCAGTTCCCAGTTCCTCCTTTTCAAACATCTATCAAATAATCATTTAAATTCCATGTTAATGTTACTTGACAAGGTTCATTGTTACCCAAACCCAATCCAAATCTGATTTAACCAGCAACACTCTGTGTCCCTGCCTGGGGCTAGGCAAGGCCTGGAGGAAAACCAAAATAAGTGTGTCCTAGATGCGGCAGCTGCTTCTGTACAGAGCGAGTCCTGCTTGCCACCAGCACTTCTCCTGCCTTCTCTCTCACCTCCACAAGCCCTTGAGGTGAATATTCCCATCCCCACTTTACAGGTGATCCACCATGGCTTCAAGAACCACATGTTCCAGAGCCCAAGCAGAACCTCTTTCTGACTTGCCCTAGACAAATCCTGTTTTCCTCATGGACCTCTGTGTGCTTCCCCAACTGACTCGTGTTGTCTCCACGTCCCCCTCACCACCAGGAATTCAGTCAAATGCAGCAGCCAACCTATCATCACTCACAGCTAGCATTTTGCATCCGGGATCAAACACATCTGCTGCTGTGATCCGCGGGACCGCAGTATTCTTTTTTTTTTTTTTTCTTTCTCTTTTTCAGTTGTAGATGGACACAATACCTTTATTTATTTATTTTATGTGGTGCTGAGGATGGAACCCAGTGCCTCACACATGGGAGGCAAGCGCTCTGCCACTGAGCCACAACCCCAGCCCCACAACATTCTTTCTGTATCTCAGTGAAGTCTTTGACTCTCCCCACCCTTATTGTAAGCAGTACTTCTGGTTTTCTAAAGTATTTCATTTTATCTAGGTTATTTCATGAGGAATGCGTGTTCCTGACTGACGTTCGTGGACTGGGATACATTTGCTATTTTCTCACACAAACATACACCAAAGTTCAAGGCTCTGTGCTCAGTGTCCTAGGAGGACAAGCATGAACCTGGCACTCAAGTAGCTCTCAAACCAGTGAGCAGCAGCAAGAGAGAGGTAAAAGGACATAGTGCAGCAGTGTCAATCTTCCGTTGCCTAGAGCAAGAGGGACCGAGGGTGAGGAATTACCGCAACAGAGCAATTCTTGGAGCCTTGGTTAAGAGAGCTGGGACACTGGTTTTCCCCAGGACACATTGATTCTGCTGGAACCATGGGCAGAGTATTCCATACCACTATCATCCCCTCAGCACTGGTTAGATGCAAGGTTCTTATTATTTGCTCATCTCTATTTCTTAGTGTTAAAGAATGAATATGTATAGTTTGTGCAATGACACACTCAGCCTAAGTTCTTCTATTTAAAGGGGAAATTAAAACACTAAAAACACACCCAAAGAAACAATAGGCACTTTGTGTTGTTTGGTTAAAACTATCAGGCTTAAAGATCTCTTAGGAAATCATATTTTCCTAAGTAAAGTTCTAGCTAGGGAATATTTTGGATGAAAAATTCAAAAAAGATATTGTTTACTCATTATATAATAGAACTTGGTAAAAGCCAAGAATATTGTAGGAGTGTGTTCACAATCTCATGGAGACTCAAGTATTGCTTGCCCTTCTTGGATCCAAGCATAAATCAAATCATAAAACATTTTCCTGACAAGTCCTTAAATCTATGACTTATAATGAACAGTACAGTTCTACCAGTCTTGCTAAAACATGAGTAATTAAACACAGATTTCACATATAAGGTCACTTATTGGAAATGCTATATTAACAGCTCCATATTAAAAACAACCCCAAATAAAATGAGTTCCACTGGGATATTACTTCCCAGACATCAAATAAAGGTTCATTCCAATGTTCCCACAAAGGTTATTTAAGGAGATCTCAAATGACTCAGATTTTGGTAACAGTAAATACATTCTCTCAGGTTAATACTACCTTCAGATCTTGAACAACAAAAAATTAAAAATATTAACTGGGCCAATGACATAAAAATGTCACTCGAGCCGTCATACGGACTCAGCAATTCAGTTCAACCAGGATATGTCAAATACCAACATAGCTACAGCTGTGTGCTAGGTACCATTGAGAACTGCTCCATAGTCCTACCCCTCACCCCTCACTTTCCAGCCTAGTCTACTCTTTTCTGATCATTTATATGTATGTGTGTGTGTGTGTGTGTGTGCGTGTGTGTGTATATGTGTGTGTATACACACACCTTCAAAACTCATTACCCTGAGAGCCAATGCCCTCTAGGATTTGGCCTACCCTTTCCTAGCCCATGTGTTCCCAATTATTTTGCCAGTTATAAATCCCTTCACTGATTCTTCAGGACACATGTGCCACACCTGGAGGCTTTCTCTACCTCATTCTCCAACTCCGATTCTCCCAGCTCCTTACTCGCATTCTATCCCAATCTCCAGGCACACCATATTCCTCATTATTCCCCAACATGTTTGCTAAGTCCTGTTTGGGGCACATTTTAAGAACACACTACTGAGTCAGGAGTGGACAGGGTACAGGGAAAACGCAAGGTGCAGCACTTTGGGCTATAGGACGGCCATGATCTACTTGGGACCTGCATGCTAGATGGGGTGAACGCAGGCGAGCCTGTATGAAACAGCTGCCTGTGAGAAGCTATGGGCTTTGGTCAAGAATCACAGTGCCCAACAGCCCACAGACAGCTGGGGAAATAAGCTCACCTCTCTCCTCCCCTCCAGTCCCCTGCAATGTCACCATTAGCCAAGTCTAACCAGGAAACAGAGGGCAGAGAGACCACTGATGGATGCTGATACATGTCAGCAACCCAGGGATGTAGCACGGGGTGGGGAAGTGTGGAGAGTGATCTGTAGGGTAAACCAGAGCTTTCAGCACAGTAATTTACTGGAGCACCAAAATATTTTTAAGCAAAGGAGTGACTTCAGCAGATTGTATTTTGGGAAAATAACTCTGGAAGGAAGGAGTATGGAGAAGGGCTGAGGGAGCAGATCTTCACAGCAGAAGGCATAGACAGGCGGCCACTAAAATAGTTCACAGCAGAGCCCAGGCTCCACGTTGGTAGCATCGTGTGGAAGAGGAGGATGCAGAGAGGAAGCTTGAAGGCACAGGAATCCACAGGACCTGGAGCTGGCCGGGCACAGAAGGGAAGAGGTGCTAGGCCGACTCCTGGGCTTTCATGTTAAGTGACTATAGTAAATACTGATCTCATTCATGCCTCATTACTGATCTCATTCATGCCTCATGACCATTCTCCACCCTAACCTTGAGGGATGCGAATGCCCTTGTGCACAGGATGAGAGCAGTGACCTCACTTACTAAGACAAAGGGAGAATGATGGTCCCCAGGAGGCAGCTGGCCTCATTTACTTAACTATAATTGTATATTTGGCCACACAAGAAAAGAAAAAAAATATTTGCTAAGATTTAAACATCTAGAGACTTCACATAAAATTCTAGCTCTCTCACTTCTCAGGAAAATAAAAAAATGAAACAGGTTCACATCACAAAATGGCAATCATTAAAACTAACTGAGTCCACCTAATTTTTAACGGGCACATGCCTCTAGTTTACCATTAAAACCACAATGAAATATCACATCACTGTTATGAACCAAAACTAACAAGAAAAAAACAAGTCTTGGAGAGGATGTGGAGAGATTTGAACTGTTGCTTACTGCTGGTGGGAATGTAAAAGGTGCAGTCCCTGTGGAAAACGACATGGTGGCTCCTCAAAAAGGTAAATGCATAATTACCTTGTAATCCAGCAACCTCACTTCTGAGTATCTACCCAAAAAGAATTGAAAGCAAGGATGCAGATGCTTGTACACCCATTCTCATAGTAGCATTATTCACAATAGCCAAAAAGAGGAAAGAACCCAAACGCCCACCAATAAAAATACAGTCTGTGCATACAGTAAAAGAGAATTCACTTTAATAAGGAATAAGCTTCTACTCTTCCCCCATCCCTCTGTTCTGTGCTAGCATCCACATATCAGAGAGAACATTCGACCTTTGGTTTTTTGAGATTGGCTTATTTCACTTAGCATTATAGTCTCCAGTTCCATCCAAATACTGGTGAATGTCATAAAGTCATTTTTCTTTATGGCTGAGTAATATTCCATTGTATATATAAACCACATTTTCTTTATCTATTCATCTGTTGATGGGCACCTAGTTTGGTTCCATAGCTTAGCTATTGTGAATTGTGAAGAAGTTCAGTGGTTTAGACAAACAAGAAAAAAGGAAAGGGAGCAGGGATAGGAATAGGAAAGACAGTGGAATGAATCTGACATAACTTTCCTATGTACATATGAATACACCACAGTGAGTCTCAACATCGTGTACATCCACATGACTGGGATATGAATTAGAATAAGATAGACTCCATGTTTGTATAAATATGTCCAAATAGACTGTTGTGTACAACTAAAAAGAACGCTAATGGGTAAAGTTTCAGCTTTACAAGATGAAAACAGTTTAGAGATGGACAGTGGTGGCAGCTACACAACCATGTGGATGTGCTTAATGCCAACAAACCGTACCCTTAAAAATGGTTCCAAGGGCAAATCTGTGTCATGTATATTTTAACACATGCACACATGTGTGCACATACTCCTACACAGATACAGTAAACATTTTCAAATGTGAAAAAAAAAAACCCCTCAGGAAATCCAATCTTTCTTTAAAAAGTCAATGATGAAATCCAGTGAGCCAGGAGAAGATTCAAAATTTTAAAACAAGATTGTAGAGGCCACATACAAGCAATGGTGATGAACACCATCCATTTAAAAATGGAACCCTAAATAAACCACAGGAAAACAAGGTTTTAGAAAAGAAAATATACTATGTTACATTAGGTACATATAATAACATAATAAAGTTTGGAAGGTGAATGGAAGAAAGTTGTAAGGAAGTCAAATAACATTAAGATTTAAGCATGAAATGTTAAAACATAATAAATCTAACCTCATAATGTTTGATAATCTTCTAAGGTATACTTGGAGATATCTTTGAGGAAATGATTTTTTCTACTATGATGGCATATTCGTCTCAAGCTTAGAAAATCCTTCAGTGTCACTCCATTTCCTTATTTATTAAATCCACACAAAATTAAATACTTTTAAAACGCCATGCATCACACGGTTGCATTTTTACAGAACTATGGACAGAATGATACTACTCGAATATGAACATTTCTAGAGAGTGGGATTGAGGGTTATTTGCTGTTTTCTTTGTACTTTTTCTAAACTGCTGTATTTATAAAGTAACAACATTTTTAAAATGTTAATTATTCTGCTATATAAGTCAGTTCAATTCAGGTTCAACAAGTCATTCCACTGTGCCTTCAAAACCCCGGGTAATTCAGGGTCTCTTTGGTGAATGCTTGCCAAGAAGTCTGTCCTGGAGGCTGGCACGCCTCTAAGCAGTATTTATGGAAACTGCCTCAGGGTATCTCAAGGCTGATGGAACAAGGCCTGAAGCCAGATGCTACAAATTATTAACTTCCAGCCCTACACTTTTCAACAAATGTTCTAGAATGGTACTTCTCAGTTGGACAGTTCTGACCCCCTGGAGACATTTTTAGGGATTCCAACTGTGGTGAGGGGGTTATGATTAGAAGTAGCAGGTAGAAGCCCAAGGATGCTGCTAAACATCCTGCAGTCCCCAGGGCAGGCCCTCACCACAAAGAATGATCTAACCTATAATGTCAATAGTAGTACAGTTGCAAAAACTGTTCACACACGCAAGCCTCTTTACTCTCACAATGATTCATACTGGGTAACGTAAAAACAAAAATCTTTTCTGAAAAAGATTTTTTCAGAAAATTGAAACCACTAAGGGTCATTAAAACCTTGAACTTCAGATAGAGTTGATAATGTAAACTGCTTTCCTTTTGTTCATCAATTGGAACAAAGTAGTACCCTGAACAGGTACAGTGCTTCTCAATATTCACAAGTAGAATCCTATTGAACACTTTATATGCATTCTTAGCCTCCATTAACAACCACAAAATCATCCTATGAAGCTTTTAATTTCAACATACCTCAAAGCATACTCAAAGCATTCATATTTGACAATCTACAGTGGGCTTTTCTTTCCAAGGGAAAAACAGGCATAGTTTTTCATGTTTAACGATATCAAGTTTTTTTTGAAAAATTCTTTTCTGACTTCTCTACATGATTTACTTTCATCCATGGTTAGCCATTTTCACATAGAAAAACACAGGTTTGTGCCAACAACTCATCAAGAATATTACCCAGACCACATTTTAGGGGCATAGGCTTTAAACAAACTCCCACAAGAAATATGATTTGACAGTTACTAAAGTCAGCCATGAAAGAAGCCAGCATGTTTTGGGGGAAAGATATCAGGGATTGAACCAGAGTGCTTTACCATCGAGCCACATCTCCATACACTTTTTATTTTTTATTTTGAGACAGGGTCTCACTATGTTGCTTAGGGTCTCACTAAGTTGCTGAGGCTGGCCTGGAATTTGCAATCTTCCTGCCTCAGCCTCCTGAGACGATGACATTACAGGTGTGCGCCACTGTGCTGGGCCAGAAGCCAGCATGTTGTTCCTACCTTGTGCCTCTCTTTCTGCATGCTCTGGGCTGCCCATGGGTGGTATGTTACCCCAGATGAAGAGAAAACTGAGACAGGGAAATCTGCACACCTGAGACCGGTGGCACAAAGACTGGAAGAGCTGACACCAAAATCCCAATCCCTTGACTATAAATGTTAGGTGAGTTTCCCTGTTTAGATAATAGCCGCCAGCCTAGATGACTGCCAGATAGTCAGGGCTCGGAACCAACATGTGTTCCAGAAGGTTAGCCAGGGTTTCACAGGTTAAGCAAAGTTAAAATCTACTTACACACTAAGTAATATTCAGCAAGCCCCATTTAGTCAAGGCCCACAAAAAGGTTAATCTAGTTGGACTGTCAAGGAAAGCACAAAGACTGCAAGGAAGGTACTAAGTACTAAAAAAACAGGGAAGGACAAATCTGGGACATGGGGTGGGGAGAGTTTCCTATGGAGAGTATCACCTCAGCTGCAACTTGACAAACGAGAAAAAGTTTTGCAAACCTGAACAATGAGCATAGGATAAAATAGGCTATCATCCTGAGAGGCACAGTGGAAATATCTGTGTTAAGTCTAGTGGGTTATATATGCCATTATCAAAGGTATGTGGTAACATCTAGACAGCTGTATGACTGAAGTTAGATTCTACTCTACCTTTATAATTTGACCTTGAACTTACACTGGCCACATGTTAAGAGCTTGTCAGGCACATATGGCTACTGGCTATGTATTAGATAGTGCCAATATAGAAAATCTCCACAGAAATTCTATGAGATATCAATAGTATAAATAACTGTTGGAAATATGGTCACAAAGCTGAAAGCAGAGCCAAATATTTTTTTGGAAAAGAAAGCTTACATGTGTATGATGAAGGCACACACACACACACACATGAGAGAGACACGTTGCTGTACATTAATCATTTGTTTGATTTAATCATGTATTTGATAAAACTTTGAAAACATCCAGTATGGAATTTTTTAGAAGAGAATTTAAACTTCCAAAATGATCAAAATGAATAAAGTTAAGCAAATATATTCTATATATCAAATAATCAGAAATAAAGAAAATGCTGAGGCTACACCAAACAATGTAGACGTGATAAAGGAATGAAACAAAAATTATAGAAATGAGAAAAAAGATACACAAAACAGGGCCTTTTTAATTCTTTGCATTTTTTAATTCTTTGTACCCCATGACATTGGTTCAATTTTCCACAATGTTAATTTGGCTCTTCATTGCTTTTAATGTTATGTTACTTATCCTTATTTTATTGAGGCATAATATTTGTACGTCTTTCTGGGGTACATCATAATAATTCAATATGTGTGTACAATGTGTAGTTATCAAATCAGGATAATAAGTACTTCCACCTCCTCAACTACTAATCACAGTTATGCTTTAGGCATTTCATACCCTTTCAGACATTTTGAAATATATCATCTCACTTTGTTGCTTCAGACACTCAATGTTTTCTTCAATTTCATCAATAACCAAAGCAATCCTAATTTTAAATGTATTCATTTCCTGCAATAAATTACCTTTTTAATATTTTTTCTTTACCTCCTTAGGATATAGTTTTGTTTGTTTTGTTTTTTTGCTGTTGTGATGCAATCTTTTCCCATTTCTCATGGGCTGATTGATGACTTTTACCCCTGTAGAAGGAGTAACCTATTCTAGACTGGTATTTGTCCCCAGAATATTGAAGGTTAATTCTCATTGAGAAGGTGAATTCTCATTCCTAACCTGGACACCTTGGGAAATTTTCTTAGGTGGTAAATGAGGACTAATCCCCCAAAGAGGAGATCATCTATGCAGTTTCTCCTCTGCCGTTATTAAAGATGCTGCATCACAGCAAAGGTGTCCATACACAGCTTTCTATTCACACCACCCTCCATGCCATATACAATGCATTTACTTGCACAGCTTCTCATCTTGGAAAAGATCCTCATCTGGGAAAAAATCTACATCAGAAAAAAGCATGAACATGCACAGGTTTGTGTCTAGTGTGGCTCCTCTTGTGCTTGATTTACCTGGACAAGAGTTTCCAGTACTAGTCACCCACAATGGCTAACAAGGCTCCAAACAGGATCATGTCCATCCATGTATCATTTGAGACACTTTCAAGGCCACCATAAATTTGGTGCTTTTAACCTACAGGATGACCTCTAACACTTGGTTAAGTCAATATATTGTTTTTTCTCTTTGTCCATAGTGACATAAATGCAACCATTTTAATAATCTTGAAATTATATTCATCAATGGCTTAAAGCTACAATTCAGCTTCACCTAATTAATTTAGTCCACTAAGTCTGCATGCTTCAGTGCTCAGTTCCATTACTTACCACCTCAGAGAAACTTTAACTGACTTTAGTCTGTAATTACAGAGCAAACCAAGTTACTATCTGATTAATGTCTGTCTCACTAACTAGACTGTAAGCTCCGTGAAGTTTGGGCTTCCATTTGGTTTTACCTGCCAGAGTATTTCCGGTAATTAGTATAGTGCCAGACATACAAGGCGTTTAATATTTACTAGACAAGTACATGAATTAACAATTTAGTTAATGAACTAACACATGGATAGATTGAGTACATTGAATAACAAGTAGATTTGGATAAAAAGTCATGTTTTGAGTCAATTAAATCAAGGCCATCTGCTCTGGTGCTCCTGGACAATTTCTCCAACAAAGAAATTTCTCTAGGAATCATTTTGAAAGAGAAGTGGACCAGAGCTATGACTCACTAGTGAGCTAATATCTTCTGTTAATTGTCCTATTTTTGCTATTCCCCCGATTAGCTATTGATTATGGGTACAGAAAGGATGGCTCAGAACTCACAAGGAAGAAGGAAATGTATGTTACTCACATCCTTGACAAGTCTGAGCTTAAACTGGCTCATTTCTTTATTGCCAGTGTTAATCCTCTTTTCATTACTATTTAAGCAGAAGCTCAGGTGAAGACATTTCATCTCCGTGCAATAAGGAAAGCTAATTCTGTCTTCTGTGGAGCTGGGTTGAGTTACCGGATATGTTGTAATTGATGAAGAAGCAAAACCCTCAGGCTTGTAATAGCTGATACATGATTCTGGTTCAACTTGAATCCATAATCCATTGGCTTCAAAAATGTATGTGAAAGTATGGGGATTTGGAAAGCCATGAGAGCAGAGGAACCAATTAACATACAAATATCCAAACCAAAGCTTCCCAAAGTCTGGTTTTACATTCAACTAGCCTTCAACATCTTTCTCAGGGACACAATTTAAGGAATGCCAATGAAGGGATAACTTTAACATAGAAGTACAAACTGTCAGAGCTGGATAAAGACTTCCAGTCCCGTCATTTTTCTACCCAATTCAGTGAGAGAGAGCTTGGATGGGAACTCAGTTATTTCAAGTTGCAACCACAGCTCTTTTCACTAACCACAATATTCACATTCATAAATTACTGGTCTACAGCCATCTTCCCCTCATGTACCTCTTGCCACTACCTTTTATCTATAAACCTAAGCCAGACCTACCCCTTAAAAAACAACAACAACAAAAATAAAACCCTTCACATCTGTCACACCTACCCACTGCTCAAACTATTTCGTGTATTCCTAATGTCCACAGGACAAAGTTCAAAGCCTTAGCTTGGCAGCTGAGATCCTCTACCTTCTGCCTCCTGACAGCTGCCCTCCATTAGCCTCTTCAGGGATTGACTGAGCAACTAGAAGGCATGTCTCTTAGGGTCATAGCCCTGCCCAGTGGAAAACCTAAGAGCTAACCTTGGAGAATGTCTTTCAGCCAGGATCACTTCAAAACTGCTAAGAACAGTGAGAAGCACAGCATCCAACCCTTCTCTGTAGACACATTCAATGTCTAATTGAAGCTGGGGTATAAAGGCCTGGTCATCTCAGCCCAGCTTGGGGCAACTCTGAAGGCTATACTTGCTCCAGAGTTCCTTATGAGTGGTCCAACACTGTCCTTGGGTCTGCATTATAGCTTGACCTCTCCCTCTGCCCTTTCTGCTTCCTCCCTGGGTGTCAAAGTCAAACAAACTCCCCAATAAACTTCTTGCATGCTCAATAAACTTCACCAAGTCCACTCCCAGAAAAACCCTACATGCAACATTCCCTACTCCAAAATGCCTCTTCCATTGTCTTTCAGGGCTGACTCTCCAGGCCACTCCTCTTCAGAGGTTCTGTAGCACATATAAATCCTTTCACTTATTTTCTATGAATATGAACCACGTTGAACTATTGATTATTTCTTAGGTACATGAAGTCACAAGCACCTGCTATTTCATACCTGTGTGTATCCCCAAGAACTAGCACCATGCTACGTACACAGTGAGTGATCAATGCATGATGGCAATGTTGACGAGATGCAACAAATCATGGATCAGCAATCCAATTCAGCTCAGAGGATGCAAGAGAAGGATTTAGACAGCATTGGAAGCACTGGGAAGCAAAATTAAAGTTGCAGAAAACTGAACCAATGGCATGGAATCCAAAGAAATTGTTTTGTATACACTTCCTCTCGTTCCTATAATCTTTGGTTCATTCCTTTATAATATTTTTCCTCCTCTACTAGCAAGAATTCTCAGAGAGCAGAGAACTGTGTTCCCATGGGTTTCTCATGGCAGGCACTGAAGAAATGAATACCACATCTTTGATGTGCTGGCCCCTGTACAGGGAAGGATAGTAAGTTTGCTTCCGTATTTTCAGACATGGGAGGTGAGGTGAGGAGAGAAAGACTAGCAGAAAAGATGTTTTGTTTAAGGGGCATGACATATGAGGAATATCATGCAAGTTCTTTCTTCCAAGCCAAAGTGGCTCCAGAAGATGCCAAGCAACTTGCTGAGAGCTGCCACTCTGAAGCCAGGGAGTCTGGATCTGCCAGATCTAATGGCTGCTCCAGCCAGGCTGCTCTTCTCCATCTAGGATGACCTGCATTCTGAAATAGAAGCTGCTTCTCCATCCTCCAACAGCCAAGCAAAACTATTCCTTTTGTTTCTTTCTCACAGAGAACAATGGATGTTTGGGAGACATGAGTTTATCTTAATTAAAACAAAACTAGATCACAGTAACTCTTGAGATGTAGACACAAAGTAAACAAGAACCCAGGATGA
>CM053401.1:132371161-132440139 GCA_028644305.1 Xerus rutilus | reverse complement strand
TGGGGTTGTGGCTCAATGACAGAGTGCTTATCTCGCACATGTGAGGCACTGGGTTCGATTCTCAGCACCCCATAAAAATAAGTAAAATAGAGATGTGTCCATCTATAACTAAAAAAATAATAAATTTTTTAAAAAAGAATTTTTGTTGTTGTGATTCTAACTGCTCCCAACCACTAAGTTTTTTGAGTCCTTTATTCTGGCTTTTCCTTTGTTCTAAAACTGTTATAGTTGCTTTGATGCTTGTCTCTGTCTCAACATCTCCCTCCTTTTTCCCTCTTCTTTCCCCTCTTGCCTTTCAGGGGAACCCTGGCACCATTTCATGGAGGAGCCTCCAGCTCAAGCCTTTATTGGTTCACCATCCCAGGCTTTGAACTTCATTTCAAACCCATTCCTGTATTCTTTATTCCTGGAATTCCTGCTTGCAAAACCCATTGCATTGGTTTGATCTGCCCTAGGTGGCCATGCTACTAGCCTTGTCCACCAACACCTTTTCTGGACAGTAGTACTGGGAATGATCCATTTCCTTTCAGTTATCACTATATTTGGTTACCTATTCTGTGACAATTCTATCCCATAAAGATCAAAGGAAAAATCATAGCCCTGGGTAAACTTTTTATATTGAGATCTGCTCAGAATCTTTCCCCAGTGGATTTTTTTTTTTTTTTTTTTTGGTACCAGAGATTGAACTCAGGGCACTTGACCACTGAGCCACATCCCCCAGCCCTATTTTGTGTTTTATGTAGAGACAGGGTCTCACTGAGTTGCTTAGTGCCTCGCTGTTGCTGAGGCTGGCTTTGAACTCACTATTCTCCTGTCTCAGCCCAGTGGAGTTTTCATTTAAGAAATAGTCTAAAAAAATAATAATCTAAGCATATTGAAGCTTGTCTGAGCAGGGACATCGTATAGCCAAGTGACATCCCTCTCCCCTTTGAGTTTGGATTGACAGTGCTCAACCTGACTGATCACTTCAAATGATGGAGTTTTGCTCTCAGTGCCAGATTTCTCAAACCAGGGTGCACGTTCTCAGATTTGTGTTGTGTTGCAAAGAAATATTTCTAGGAGGGTCCCTGCCTGGGTCAACCATTATCTAATCTAACTTTTTCCCATCTTTTCTAATCACAGAAGTATTCTATTAAATGATTCAACATCGGCAACTTTAACAAGTAAAGCAAGCATATTAGGGCTCAATGGGATGGGTGCTGATATTCACCTTACATATGATTTCACCCAAATATAGAAGGAGGGGGATGGAAGTATGTGGGTAGGTAACACACAACACCTGAACTCTGTAGACTTAACTGCTCTGACAAGGTGAAAGCAGAGGTTTCCACAGGAATGCAAAGTGTCTCTATAGGAAGAAAAAAACCAAATAATATAAGGTCTTTCACTTCTTAGTAAGTTCTTCGAAGAAGGCTAGGATGGGAAATCAGGACTAGATATAAACACAAGTGGTTCACTGTTAAATAAAATGTTGAGCCTTGATATCCAGGTCCCAATCCTTTCTGTTTATAAAAATTATCCCCAACTTTCAAGGCATCCCAATATTGTTGATTACTTCTGCTGGAGGCACCTGCATTACTACTTGGAAAGAACATGTGTCATCTAAGTATTACCTATACATTAGCAGAGAACCTGGAAAATACATTTAAGGAGGGGTGTACCAGGGATTGAACTCAGGGTCACACGATCACTGAGCCACACCCCCAGCCATATTTTGTATTTTATTTAGAGACAGGGTCTCACTGAGTTGCTTAGTGCCTCACTTTTGCTGACTTTGAACTCGCGATCCTCCTGCATCAGCTTCCCAAGCCACTGGAATTACAGGCATGAATCAACATACTTGGCTTAAAAATACATTTAAGAAAAAATTTTTAACACTCATAATTTTACAATACAAAGAAAACCGCTGTTATTATTTAGGGGTATTTCCTGAGGCCTTTCTTTCTATCTTCATATGAATAAAATTAGAAATATGTTATGTCATTTTGTGACCTGATCTTTAAACTTAAGGATATCATGTTAGCATTTCCCATGCTATTTCAAAAGTATAAGCATAATAAAAATTTGTAATATTACACTTCAGAAATCTCATAAAACATGTAGTCATTTTCTTATGGTTTTATATTTCAACTGTTTCTGGATTTTAAGTGTTATAAATAATAATATCAATGTGTTTTTACCTAAAGCATTTTTATTTATAATATTCCTTTGGAGAATTCTCAGAAAAGATAATTTGAGTTAAAAATAAAAATGTTTTGAGTCTCTTAATCCATGATGCCAAATTATTTATCAAACTTACCGTATTTCTTAGTATTTGACAGCATGAATATAAGTTTGATCTCTCCTATTAAACTCACTACCATTAAGTTTACAAACTTTTTCTTATTTCTTTCCTTTTTCTTTTTTCCTTTTTTTAAGCAAGGCTAGGAGGGGCAAATGCTATTTGATAACTGCTTGCATTTACATTTCACTGATTATAAGTAAGATTGACTTTTTCCATCTGATTGTTAACCAGTCACTTGATTTCCTTTCAGAACAGTGAATTATTTTCCTTCACTTATTCAACTACTGTATTTAATTCTTATTGTCTATTTGCAATGTCTTTTGTATAATATTTTAACACAATTTACATTACATGTTATTTTACTCTAAATTTTCATTTAAATGCTTTCTCACAAGTGCACATTTTAAGCATTCTAAGTAGGCAAACCTGTCAATACATTCAATTTTCCATTCATTTTAAGTTTATCCCTCAGAAATTTGAGAAATATTTACTTTTATGGTCTTTTATATTTTATGGTTTAATTTTTATTTAATTCTTAAATCCATCTGGAATTTATTCTACCATATGGCAAAAATTTAAATTAACTTTCTCTAGTCAAGCAATCATTCCAATATCACTCATTTTAAATGATTATTGAACGTATTAGGTTATAGTTTTACCTCTCATTATAAATTACAATTACATGTTAACTTCTGAGGCATACATTATCACTTTTGTTCTTTTCTACATAGTATACAATTACATTATCATTTCCTCTTTCATTTAATAATTGCTCAAAGTGGATCAAGAACCTAGGCATTACATCAGAGACCCTGAGCCTACTAGAAATAAAGCAGGCCAAATCTCCATCGTGTCAGCTGAGGAACCAAAATCAGCTTTTAGACACCTAAAGTGCAAGAAATTAAATCAAGAATCAATAAATGGAATGGCATCAAACTAAAAAGCTTCCTCACAGCAAAGCGAACAATCAAGAATGTGAAGACAGAGCCTACAGAATGGCAGAAAATCTTTGCCACCTGCACCTCAGATAAAGCATTGATCTCCAGGATATATAAAGAACTCAAAAAACTTAACACCAAAAAAACATAACCCAATCAATAAATGCGTGAAGGATCTGAACAGACACTTCACAGAAGTATGATCACCCAACAAATATATGAAAAAATATTCAACATCTCTAGCAATTAGAGAAATGCAAATTAAAACTACACTGAGATTCCATCTCACTCCAGTCAGAATGGCAATTATCAAGAATACAAATAAAAATAAATGTTGGCAAGGATGTGGGGGAAAGGTACACTCATACGTTGCTGGTGGGACTGCAAATTGGTGCAACCACTCTGAAAAGCAGTATGGAGATTCCTCAGAAAACTTGGAATGGAACCACCATTTGACCCGGTTTATACACAAAGAATTTAAAATCAGCTTATTATAGTTACATGGCTATGTCAATATTTATAGCAGCTCAATTCACAGTAGCTAAGCTATGGAACCAACACCAAAACACCTAGGTAGCCTTCAACAGATGAATGGATATAGAATATGTGCTATAGATACTCTATATGTATGGAATAATACTCAGCCATAAAGAAGAATGAAATTGTGGCATTTGCTGGTAGATAGGTGAAACTGGAGACTATCACACTAAGTGAATAAGCCAATCCAAAAAAAAAACCAAAGGCCAAATGTTCTCTCTGATACGTGGACGCTGACACACAACAAGCATGGGGGAAGGGAGTAGGGTGGAGGTGGGGGGGTGCAGAAGTAGGGCAGAATAGAAGTACTTTGGATTAGACAAAAGGGAATGAAGGGAAGGGACAGGGATGGAAATAGGAAACACAGTAGACTCAATCAGACCTCACTTTCTTATGTTCATATATGAAAACACAACCAGTGTAACTCTACATCATGTACAAAGCCACAAGAATGAGAAGTTATACTCCATGTATAAATAATATGTCCAAATATATTCCACTGTCATGTATCACTAAGAAGAACAAATAAAAATCACTCTAGGAGAGTGCTTTAAAATTTTCAAGGGCTTACAGCTTTTTGTTTAAAACATTTTTCATAAGGTTTGTTTGGATTACTTAGATGTGTCTTATATTAATTTCTATATATCTTATTTTTCCTATTTCTGAACTTCTTAAATTCTAAGATGCTTATTCTTACTTTTTTTCATTTTTTGAAGACAGAATGTAATACATCCTATAATAAATTGATAGATAGATACAGATTTCTTCACAAAAGCCTTTAATAAATCAAAGATGTCTCACAACATTTATTTAATTTCTTCATCCTTCCCCTCTGATCTCATTCATTTTTGTGAGTATATAAATTGGATGTCTGTGATCTGTCCCAGATAGTTACAATCTCCTTCTCACCTATTTTATTTTTCTGTCCTTTCCCTCTGTCACTGAATTTTTCAGGTTTGTTCTAACTGAGTTAATTAAGTTCTTTGCTGAATCCAGAGTGCTCAACACCTTCTGCATCTTGATTTTATTTTTAGCCCTTGCTCATCTCATCCTGTGCTGCCTCAGTAGTCTAAATTACTTTTATAAAGGTAATATCCTTCTAAAAACATAAATCAACTAGTGATTTACATTTAGTAGATTGCTACTGCAACTCTGTTTTGGAGGGAGGCAACCTTAAAGAGTGTTAAGAGAATTAGAAGTCGCCTTCTCTAAACTACAGAACACCTTATAGGCTCCACGATATCCTGCTGTGTGTGCTTCCTTAAAGAGGTTAACTTGGCTAGAACTGGATTATAACTAGGCAGGAGATCTGGGAGGAAAGACCTCTTTCACCCAAATCCTTTACGCAGCTGTGTCTGAATTGTCAAGAGTTCTCTTGTGTGTGCCGAGAAAACTGTGAGGTTCAACACCACAAGATGCTCCTGCTAGGTGTTTAATAGCATTGCTGATGAACTCAGGTGGTTTTAAAAAAGGTTTCCTGTGAGTATATTTGCTGTTTCTAAACAAAATATAGCCAAAAATAAAATTTAAAACATCAAAATTGCTAAGCTGCACTGAAAAAAAATGATTTTCCATATTTGTCATATGAACCTAGGAAAGTATGAAATGTTTTATGCATTTATTTTTTAGGTTTCCTATTCTATTATTTTACAATAAAATTTGGCAAGTTTAATGAAGCATTTTTTAACCTAATAACTATGAGTGGAATAGTGAGAGGCTTAAAATTAAGAAAAAAATATGTTTTAAAACATCTGAGTTAAAGGGTTGTACCAAATTCATGGCATTATAAATCCATGTATTAAAATGAGTTGAATTGGGGACACATTTTATATTATGAGAGCTGTATCCTGTAATAGGGCAGGAAATAAAGTTGCTTCAAGTTAGAACACAAAACAGACTCAACTTGCAAAATATGCTAGTGGTAACACTTTCACTGCCAACAGCAGGGCATACTTCTGTCATAAAAATATTTTGGTGTTTAACATGGCTATTCAGACTGTAATGTTCACTGATACATTTTAACCTTTGTATGTGCTGAAAATGCAAAGACCCTGGGTCACCAGCCTCTAAATCAATGCTTTTCAAACATGTTCTGCTGTCAGAGTGCGTGAAACATCATGGGATGCTTTTACAAAGCCCCATGGGATATTAATAAGTTAAACTATGAATAACTGTACACATAATTTTGAACTAAGTTGAATGCTATTTTATACCACATCTTTGTGTGCCAAAGGAGTCAGGGCCAACCATTTAAGATATAGCTACAGAAGAAACATTAATTGTAAAATGCTTTTCTGCTCATTAATATGTTTGTGGATTTGATATTTTTATTATGCAATGTCAGACAGTAAGAAAGGGAAACATGTTTTCTCATGAGAAAGGTCTAGGTTTGAAATTGGCCTCATCATTCACTGGCTGTGTCCTGAGTAGGTCAATATCTCCTTCAAGCAGCAACTTTCTCATTAATGATAGGGAAAAAAAAAACTACCCACTTTATAGGAGTATTGGATTTTATTTCTGGTCTTGGTGGAGGTAGTGTTTTGTAGCTGTTACTTTTTATTATGTCAACTTTCAAATGAACATAAAGGTAGACAGAACAGTATAATTAACCCCAAAGGCTCACCACCCAGCCCCACAGTCAGCAAACGAAAGCCAATTCTGCGCCACCCGCTGCCTCCCCCCACCCCATTTTTTGAAGCAGATGGAAAATATCGTATCATTTCATCAGTTGATGTGCATCTATAAAAGATACTTTAAAAATATATTCACAATGCTGTTTTCACGCCTTAAAAATTAACAATTAACAATAAAACATTAGTTCTCCGATTTTCTTAGAAATGTTATGAATGATATTACAGCTGCTTTTCAATGTGTTTAAATCTAGATTTCAACAAGGCCCATGTTGTAATTAGTTAATTCATCTTTTAAGTCTCATTTAATCTCTTTTGTTTCTGTAGCCTGTCTTCTTTTTCTTTTGAAATTTATTTGTTGAAGAAATTGAGTTGTTTAGCCTATAAAGTTTCCCACTGTGTGGATTTTATTGATTGCAAGTCCATGACTTCGTTTAATATGTTTTGATGTACATTGTATACTTTGTAAATGAATATTTGCATCTAGTACCTTGATTTTATAGGGACTCTGGAGCCAAGTAGTTAAGGATAGCATTGTAGATAGATATATTGTAGATATTGAAGATAGATAGTATTGTGCTCTTCCATCAAGAGATGTATAATTTGGTTGTCTCTTTGCAACAGCTCTTTGGTTTGTCTCTTTTGGTGAGCAGCTGTTGAGATCCAATGCACAGATCCCTCCATTCCTTAGGAATGAAAAATGATGACACTCTCCTACATCAACCTTTCTTCATGAACAGGAATATTCTGTAATGATGAATTTTCCTTATCTACTGGTCACCCAGTGGTGTGTCTACGTATCTATGTGTGTGTGTGTGTGTGTGTGTGTGTATACATATATATCATATATATATATATATATACACACATATATATACATATATATGTCACATAATTCATATTGAAAAGGCATGATAAATATTTGCATTTATTGCTTTTATTTGTTTTTTATGTAGTAAGTCGAGTCCCTAGCACCCACCAACACTGACTAATACATTTTAGTATCATTATTAATGTAGGGATTTAAACATAGAGGATATGCCTAAATCTTTGCAGTTTTTATTTTTATTAATACCCAAACTATCCAAAGTTATGCTTGTAAGAGTTTCAATGGGTTGGCTCCTGAGTCTTTTTGATGAGACTCTAGTAGTCCTACCAGTTTCTTTGCTACCTGCTAATTACATGATGGTCCAGGATACTTTCACACATTTTCACTCCCAAACCCAGAAGCCATTTCCCATGGAGTCTTGGTTCCTTTTAAATAGAAAATGGTATTTTCAGACCATGATCTGAGACTTTGAGATGCTCCCTGCTATTAAGTTGGCCATTTGGTCATTACTTTGGGCTTTTAAAGTAAAAAGAGCTAGAAAATATGTCCTGGCCTGGTTTTAAGATAAAACATCTCAGGATTTTTTATAGACATTTAAAATTTGATTTTAAACAACAGATTTTACTTAATTTCTTCTCTCTTACATCTGTATCTCCTTTCTCCTATACCAAGAATATAGGTTCTCAAGAATACAAGACATTTTAAAATTAGATGATCCCACTTGTATTGTTCACCTGCTTTATCCTACATTACTCACACAGCAGTCTCAGGACAGCAATGCCGTTGCTACGCCAGCAATAAGATGATAATAAAATATTTTATAATGTATTTAGGGTTCTTGCTCTCTTTGGATATATCCATCTATAGTCAAACTAATGTGTGTTAAAATCACCTGGAAAAATTGTTCTATATGTGGTTAATGCACCAAGTAGAAACGTATTTAGGGTTTGGGTTTTTGTTCTTTTATTTTTGGAATAAAAAATAGAAGTAGATATATGCACATACCCAAGATAAAAATAAAGATAGATTCCTTATTATTACAAAGGATAAATTAACATTTTTAAGGATTTATTTAGTCCTTAAAAAGAACTCAAAAAAAAAAAGAACTCAGAAATACAGTTTTAATTAGAATTTCTTCTAGTTTTGTGACATCTGAAAATAGATCTTCTAGCTATTCTGACCTACAGGAGTATACCAAAAAGCCACACTGGGCAGCTCTAGAGTGATTGAGTCCAGTGGTAGAGGTAAGACATCCTTGTGAGCACTACAGGCCCAGATGAAGCCATAAGCAAGGATGAGCTACTGTCCTCTAAATAGCAGAAATAAACACCTTCCTTGAAAGTTCCTGGAAGAGAGGAAAGCTCAGCTGGACACTGCAGGAAATACTGACATTCAGGGAAGAGCCCTGCATGCCAAAGACATGGCACAGACCAAAATGAGACAAGATATGACGTGTAATCTGGCCAAACCACAGAGCACAAGAGAAAGACAAAGGGAGGCAAGAAAAGCAACCAGAGGCCAAGCTGTGCAGGGGTTTAAATGCCACCTGGGGAGTTGAGATACCATAAAGGAGGAAAGGAGGACCTACTTAAGGTTTTTGACAAAGGGTATGATCTTAAACAAACAGGTTCAATGACCTGAAGTTACAGTGATGAGAAGACAAAGACCCTGTCTCTATGAGACACAGAAGCCAGTGGAAGACAGAAGAGGAAATAGTCACTGTGCTGGGAGCAGAGGAAAGGAAATTACTATGAGGACCTCAAAGTGGGTGATGGAAGACTTGATGGAGGTTATTCAGTTGGTTAAAATCCAAGCTCTGGGAAAGGAGATGTGTGTTCTGTGTGCTAATTTTCACATAACTGAAGCGTATTCATGTAAACAACCACACGTTATTAATTTTAAGAAATGTAAACCTGTCCAAAACAATTTTACAGGATTGTTTTATGCAGGATGATAAACATAATTGAAACTGTTTCTGGGAAGTGGCAATCTTAAGGGCCATCAGTCACTGTCCTGAACTGTCACTGCTAACCCTGGGGACATGAGACTCAACAGAAAGTGGTCCAAACATCGAATCCTAGATTATGTTTTTCTTGATGCAGCATCCCCACAGGGTTTGCTGTTGGGATAGACAAGCCACCCAAACAAGAATGCAAACTGCAAGACAAGCACCGTGTTGACACACCCACCTTCTCCCCTCAGTGCCCTCCATCCCCGCACCCCCGTGAGGCTTAAGGCAAGCTAGGAGGAAAAAAATGCTGTCAGAAAGAAAGATCCCAGGATGAGGAAGGAAGAAAGCACAGGAGGGAGGAATGGAGGGAGAGAGGGAGGAAGAAAGGAAGGTCAGTCGAAGTAGAAAGTGACACCATCGAAAAGATGGTGTCAGGGCAGATGTCCCTGAAGAAGTAACGGTGAAGCCAGAGGATAGATAAGGGTTAGACAGTGATAACAGGAAGGGGAAGAGGGTCTAAAAATCAGAGGGAGATGTTCCAAGCACTTCGTGCAAAGGCTGCAGTTGAGGAAGAGTGGCACGAAGGGAAGGAAGCACACAGATTCGCTAATAACACCTGCCCTGGAAATGTGCAGTTTGACAATGCAGAGAAAATGCCCCAAGTGGGGTGTCCCTAAACAGCCACACACCTGGGCCCCACTTGTCCTTGGGATGCCTCACCAGCACAGTAACCAGCAGTGCAAGGACCTTGGGGCTGCTGTTCTCACAGTAGAACCCTAGCCCAAGAGTGGATAGTAAATCCAGGCTGGAAGATAAGGTAGAAAGTGGCACTGTACTGGTACCAGGAAAATTAGAAAGGCTGGCCACCTTACAGCAGTTTATACAAGTCTCAGATTAAGAATATTCAAGAAGCAATTAAGCATAGAGAATAACACAATAGATGCTTTCAAGACACTTCTCTGACTAACCATCCAATTGGCAGAGCCATTTTCCTACCAGTGGGAAGAACCTTCAAGATGCCTCTCAGCTCCCCAAAGTCCAGACTCAAGGAAACATAAATCCCTAAGTATGAGAGACAAAAGCAGTCCTGAATGACCTGAGCCCACAGTGCCTTCACCAGCCAGGAACCTCTTTGCAAGCCATGGCTGCACTTCTGCAATGCAGGCCGGACCTGGCCAAGCAAAAGGATATGTTTCCAAATTCCAAACAAGCCAATCAAAACATAATGCCTCAAATCCCTCGTGACAAGGAATAAATTCCATTATTGCTTCTCCATCTAGCTCTTCCAAGTTCTGTTTGGAGAGAATCAGGGAAGTCTTTCCTTGCCTAACATAGCCCTCTCTTACCTAGCCAGAAAATCAACTCACCTTTGTTTCATAGCTCTGTTGACTTTTGCTTTATGTGCGGGCAAGGAAAAGAAAGAAGATGCTTCCACCTGGTCCTCCACTGGCCATTAGTCCCTGCAGATCCAATTTCCCATGCACAGCCCTGCACTTTTTCCAAGACAGCAGACACTAATAAAACCCATTCCCTTTGTTATTCCTGAGGAGGACTGACCACAACAGAATCTATCTATGGCATTCATTGAGAAGAAACATGCATTCAGGAGCAGAGAAGCTGTATAGTGATGACAGTGGTCAGAATAAGAACTGTAGATAATCAAAGAAGTGGGGTTTCCCAACTATATGAGGCTGTACTACATAAATGGGTGACTTTATTCAGCAAGGCTCAGTGGCCATTCAAGTATAAGACAGGGAAAGTCACTAAATCATATAGATCCAGGGAAAACACCCCAGGAAAAGTACACATAAGAAGAAAGACAACACTGACCAGAGAGTCCACATGGCAGGGGATCTAGTAAGGTGGGAAGAAAGCTGGTCGCCTGAAAGAAATTGAGGAATAAGAGAAGAGGACATCAGCTTGGCATAAGGAACCAGGCATGTTGTAGGAGCAAGCATGGGAGAATGGGCAAGAGTGAACTGAGGTTGAGAGAGGCTGCAGGGTTTTGATATTTGTAAGGCAGAGCAGTTTGAAGACTGACAAAATCCAGACTGGGCATTTGGAGTGGGTGGCTGAAATAGAAGGTAGGTGAAGATCACTGGAGCCAGAGAGATCCAGACATGACGGGGACAGACTGAAGTTTGGGTTGTCTACAATCCTTGAACATTCTCAAAATCACGGCAGGACTTTGGAGGAAAGAGACGATATGATAGCTACATCTTAAAGATTTTGGTGAATGTGCAGATCAATCGTCCATAGATGGCATGAGCCTCCAAGGAGAAGAAGCATTGAGAGGAGAGAAGGAGACTTGTCAGGAAGTAGCCGAGGGGACTCAGAAGAGGTCAGTGTCCCATCTTAGCTGCATGTTGCCCAGTGTATGTGGCATGAGCAGCCCCCACAGGCAATGAGCCTGGTTAAGGCCAATTTTTAATTGAAGCAGGAAGTGGGAAGTTAGAATACAAGGCTTTGTTGACCATGAGAGGACCACAGAAAATACTGTGGAGGTCAATGTCAAAGGATGAACCAAGAGGAAGTAAAGCAAGGCATGGAGGATGGGCAAAGAGGAGAGAATAGAGAAGGGAGCCCACTTGCTTTCCTTCATCTAGGGATTATGGAGGATGGAGCTGAAGTGCTGAAAATAACCTAGTCTCAAAGTGTTTGAATACTTGAGAATTTTAAATAGAGACTGTCCTTATCTCAGAGAGGAGAGATGATCTAAGGACAGACAGCAGGGACTCAGTCTAGACAGGACCTGTCTCAGCATTTCTGAATGGAGTGAAGGACTTTTAGGGGAAGCTATATTTGGGATTATCTTGAACTTCACTACCCGATATCCACCATCTAACCATATGGTAAAAGATATTTTTAAAAAATCACACGGTATACCCAAACTGAGTCTAAGAAGACAGTATTATAAGAGGACAGTGTCTGCATAGTTCAAGAGGTAGGTGTGGAACATCTACTAACAGACTAATTCTTTTATTCCTGAGAAATAACAGGTTTATGAAAAGCTCAATGATAATAAAATTCAGAGCCCACAGGCACCAAAGTCAATACGAACAGATTGTAATGATGCATGTGCCGCCGGCATGTGTCCGCCATGTGCCTAAGCTAGGGATGGAGTACATATCATTCCACTCTCTGTGTTCTCTCCTCCTAACAGACCATGCACTTGCTTTTCCTTTAGGTCGCTAAACCTCTGGAATATTTAAGGAGCATAACTGCATTTGACCAAGATTACTCACTAACAAAGGAATGAACTATTCAAACTCAAATGGCTCACTGCTTCAAAACATGACCCACACAGGCCAGGAGCAGCACAAAGGCTCTCCTACGTGGAGAACATGTAAAGTGGCTCATTCTGATCAGCCAAGATGACAGAGCCCCACAGACCCAAGGGCTAGGCGTATCTTCCTTTACCAGAAATTTCAGAAGTTGGTATATACTTTCCAAGCTAAAAAACGATTACATAAATAACTTGGAAAGCTCAAGTGATATTTCTAAGGCCTGCCAGCAGTTTAACCACAAGGAAGGTCCTGGCCAAGATATTCATGAAAAGTTCAGAAGAAGTTACTTTGAGAAAGATGTACTCACAGCAAACAGATTTCTTCTCTGTAGAAAGAATGCATAAATCAATAGTTAAATAAGGAAAGGGAAAATTAGGCCTGGCATAATAGGATAAGAAGAAAAGACACTTAAAAGAAGTTCAGGAATAGGACTACACAAAGGCTTCATTATTAATATATTATTGTTATTACTAGTTTTAAACATTCATTCAAACATTTCTCTCATACTTTCCCTGCCCACAGATTAAATGTAAAATGTCTTAACTGAACTCAAGGGCAAAGAACAGGCACTTGGCTTTGCTGCTGCCTGGCTCTGGGACTTGCATGAGGCACTGTTCCTCTCAGAGACCTCACCTGAAAACCCCAGATCCCCATATTTCCTTTGAACTCTGACATGCTGTGATTCCAGATGCCTGGCATGGCCACACATCCAGTTCTCTGCCTCCCTGGCAGCAGAGACACACGCAAACGCAAACAAGGCATTTAAAAATAAGACACCACATAGACAGGCAGTCAATGACATCCAAAGAAGGAAAAGAAGTCAACTATGACTCCATCTATGAAGTCATCACACCTGAGGATTTTACACAGATTTTTACAAATACAGAATTATTTGCCTCATAATCTAGATGTAAGTTCAAGAAAGTAATTGAAATTGTTAAAAATGATGGTGCCTGTTTGAGGTCAGAAAGGAACAATTGGAGGAAATACTAGAAGTTAGATTTAAAGGGAAAAAATTAATGGAATAAAGTAGCCCTGGACATTAAGAACTTGAAAATCAACTGGGTACTGAAAACAAAGGTACATCAGAATATAGATAAAAGCATTTTAAATGCAGGCAAAAAATCTTGAATTTGTTTAAACGTGTTCAGGAAGAGACAAAACAAATGCTAAATTAATCAAAGTCTCCTTCCTTGGAGTCTATGGAAGAAAGAGAAGGTTACAGGGTAGAAAGGATGATGGGGAATAGACAGATCAAGAAGGACCTCCCCAGCATGAAATCGAAGAGGTCCTTTTACAAATGGCTCCAAGATTCCTTTAGTGTGATTTATCCTTGGTGAATTTTAGGAAAACCAGAACTCATCATTTACTGAACACTCAGATTTGTAATGTGTGCTTGGAATCCATACCATTGATCTTTTTTCCTGACCTCTGGTTCCACATAGCCTAACAGTGGCAAGCTCAGCATTACACCAACATATACACACATAGACAATGCACTGACGACAGAAAAACACACATGGGCACCAACATCTAAGTTACCTACTGCTGGTGCTTCACCTGGGTCACTCTGTGGTTGCCACTGAGAAGGGAGCCTCTTCCAACAAAACCACTCAGCCTGGATGATGCACCCTCCACACTTCCCAACACCTAACAGATGCTCAAAATAATAATAATGATAAAATAATATTTTAATAATAATAAAATTATTAAAATAATAATAATAAATGACCTCTCACTGACAAAACACTAAGGCTGTCACAGACTTGTAAATCAGAGTCCACCATGAAGCTCCACATTTCAATCTTCAGGGGCTTGAAGTAAAGTAGACATGGAAAAGGACCCATCACCCTCTTTTCCCAGAAAGAGACCCAGGCAGTGAGTTACATAGCCACTCTCAAAATACTGCCTTCATCAGTGAAGAGAGAAAAAACAGAGTGTGGACTTTGAGACTGTTCCCTAGAACCAACCAGCATTCCACTGTTAGCCAGTGAACGGGTCCTCAGTGGGATAAAACTCCAAAACCATTAGTTGCAATGACCAAAAAAACCTGTCCTTGGGGTCTGGCTGGCTAATAACTCTTCCAACCACAACTTTCTTAGCCAGTTGTCCCAAAGTAATCCTTCCTAACTACCCCGTACATCCAGTGCCACCAAGTGCCGGAATGCTTTCATTCTAAGGATGTGGGAAGTCAGTGCCATTTTAATTTCAACTAACATGTTTCATCTAGACTCTGAAAAAAATTGTGATTTCTATTAAAAACTGGAGAGGAATGAAATGTTTACAAGATTCTATTAGCATAGCTAATTTTAAATTCCTGAAGAAACTGACAGTATGCTGGTAAAGCAATCCATTAATATTAAAGCGTTCTCTGTGGTCTGCTTAGGTTCCCAATGCTCTATTGACCATAACAGTGGAATCAAGATTTTTAGGAGAGGATATAATTTTCAAGGCAGTTCTTCTGAGAGAAGCAGCTGGGTGTATTCTAGAGTCACAGAGCCTCAGGTTTGGAGAGTAATGGTTTTAGTTTTTCAAATAACCATCTGGATGTCCTTGAGCAAGTCACTTGCACATTCAGAGTCTCTGCTTTCTTGACTTGTAAAATGGGGTATTTGAGCCCAAGTCTCCACCAGCTGTAAAATTCTATAATTCTCTGAGTAATAGTTTACTGCATCATGACAAGACTGCCACCACAGTCAGGTGATCCAATTAACACTATGCAATGTGGAATATTCTATTTGTAGTTTCAAAAGATAGACTATGTTAGACTGGAAGGCAGGCAGATCTTGAAGTGCAGTCACCTTGTCTCTTAAAACAGCTAAAGAATCTGAGGTCCAAAGATGTCAAGTAACTTGATTAAATTACAAGCTCATTAGTGGAAGAAGACAATCGGGGATGCCTGACAGTCCTGTTTACATTGCTCCCCAGTTGGCCTCAGGCTGCTCTCTTCACTAGAAGTTGCTTAGTCTCTCCGAATAATCACAGTGTGGTTTTTATGCCCCTCATTAAATGCAGTCTACATCACAGCTGTGCTTTACTGGCCTCAGGGTTATTAGTTTTCCAGGCACCTAATCCAGGAGACATTTGAAGACTGACCTGAAGGTTTTCAGGAAAATGTGCCCAGGATAAAATACTTTTAAAAGTCCAATGAGGGTTGTCCAGGAAAGCCAATATCTCCACACCTTCCACCTGCTTCCCATTTTATCAAATGAGTATTTTATAGGGAGAAAGAGCCTCATGAACCCATGTCCGCCCCCAACAACCTTCAAAACCAGGTGATGGCCTCAATTGCATAAGCACTTTGTCACTCTGGCTTCAGGCCACTGTGACAGCAGACAGCACTTCTGACGTATATATGCAGACTCCACAGGTAGGGACTCAAGCCACCTGACGGCACAGATACTGCCCTGGTGGCAACTCTTACAAACCCTGTACCTATTTCTGCTTGTGCAGTGCTGGCTGGGTTATAGTAAAGGCTACACTGGAGCACTGAGCCCGCTACTCCCCTAGACATGGAATCTTTGGAGGCACTGCCCTGCAAACCTTTTAGGACAATCTGGGAATTTCTGTGCAGGAGCAATGCTGCACGCCACCCAGTATGCTGCAATTTGTTCCAACGTGAGACAATTTGTTCCAAAGAGTACAACTGACTGCTAGACATTAAACCTTATAGCACGTTGGATCCAACAACTTGGTTGAATCTCGCAGACATAATGATGTGTGAAAGAAGCCAGACGTGAATGAGTATGTGCTGTGTGATTCCATTTATATAAAATTAAAAGTATGAAGCAGGCAAAACTGATTTTTAACAGTGACACAAGTCAGAATGGTGGTTCCTCCTTAGGTGGGGGATACTGATTGGAAGAGGCACAAGAGCCATCTAGGATGCTAGAAATGTTTGGTTTCTTAATTTTTGGTAGTAGGTACATGGGCATAAAAATATTTAAAAGTTCATCAAGTGCTATACTTTAGATATGTATGCATTTTACTGTATGTACAATAAAAATATTTTAAAGAGCTAGAAGTATAATTCAGTGGCAGAGCGCTTACCTGATAGCATAAAAAAGGCCCTGGTTTGAATGCCAGCAGGAAAAAATAAAAATTGGATGTTGTGTGTGGTCCCCTGATATAAATGAAAACTATTTTTCTTTCTTTCCTTCAGCATAAGCATATCTGAGATTCTCTGAATTGAGAACATTTGCAAATAATAGTATTAGAAATAACCATAGTTAAATTAAATGCTTAAACTGTGCAGGGAGATTTAATGTGAATTATCTCCTTTAAATCCTCAAAACACCTACATAAGATAAATACCATCCAGATTCCCACTTCACAGATAAGAAAACTTCAGGTGCAGAGAAGTAAAGTAACTTGTCCAAAGTCACACAGCAAATAAAGTGGAACAGGGATTTGAACCCAAAGCAGACTAACTCCAGAGCTTTTGTTTGCAATTGATCTTAACATTATGTCATATGCTACAGAAGAAGGGTCTTCCTGAACTTTGATCCATTCTGACTTCTCACTGGTGCCTGAGAAGCACCTACCATCACAATGCCTTCTGCATGATCTGCCTAAAGAGGGAAAAGGACAAGGGCTTGGGCCATGAGCTAACAGTCTCTAGCTGATTAAATCCTGAAGTTCCTTCAAGAGATACACCTAGTTTAGCACAAGGGCCTGTTTTTTTCTTTGCTATTAGCAAAGGAGTGTGGGTACTGTTACTGACTTGTTTGCTCTGATTTTATTCCTCTCCCTTAAAAGAAACACACCATGTGGCAACACAGAGTGGTTTTGTATGCTATTCACTGGGGCTTTCTGTAGCAACATGTCTTAGGATGAAATTTCCACAGCATGCCACACACTTTTAAGATCTGCTTTAGACCTTTTGAAAAGACCAAAGGGGCTTGTTTTCCTCTTTTTCTAGCTTTTATATTGTTATTACTTTAAACATAATGTATCTGTGGAGCCTGGAGAAGGCATTAACCACTCTTTAATTATAAAATACATAGCTTGTTACTTTCCAGACACCCTCTTTTATCCTTTACTGCCTTCTCAATTAGTGCTCATATGAAAACCTGTTGGATCATTGATTTCTGGATTAAAAGAAGCCATAAATTAAAGACCCTCTAAAAACCCACTGGAGAGAAAGGCAGAAAGTGACTTAATGATGTCTTAGGGCTTATTAGCAACCAGACCCAATTCCTGGGCTGTATAACACAAATACAGAATAATCCTCCACCTGACCCTAGCTCCCCAAATAATTGTTTATGTACTCATTTTTCGATTAACTTAGAATAATGATTGAATGTAGAAATTAAAAAAAAAAAAAAAAACTGGTCTCATCTCACCCCAGTGACCTATTGTGGCTTCCTGCCCACAGTAGGCTGTAAAGTCACAGCCCTGGTCCCTCATCCCAAACTCATATGCAGAGTTAAACCTGTAGATAAGTTATCAGCAGCCTTAAGGATCAAGATGAATTAGTGTCTTCCTCTGAACTAGAATATGGTCCTGGGCAAACGTCTCCTCCCTGCATCAGCCTGCTCTGCTGTGCAAGATTTCAGTCCTCTTCCCCGTCTAATCTCCAGCCCCTGTACAGCCAGTCCCAGAGCCAGGTAACTCTCCCTGTGCCTCATGTTAACATCTACCCATGTTGGGCATACTAAATTTCTCAGAGCTACCTCTTGTGAGTAACATCTTCCGCCCCCTTACTAGGCTTTGTCCAAATCAAACAAGAATGTGCTAGCCTTTGAGAAAGCAGCTCAGGACAACAAAGCTGACCTCAATAGTTAGGCCAGCTCCCTCCAAGCCAGCAGGTGCATGACAAGGTAATTATGCCCAGCTTCTCATTTCTACTTGTATCTGTGCATACTGAGTTCTTCCAGATCCCCCAAGGTCCCAAATGGGCTTAAATCCTATCAGAGTCTGCTCCACTGTCCCCATGAATTCATGCTCTCAACTAAAAACCTCTGCATTTGGCAAAGTTAGCATTCTCTGTTTCTATGAGGTATGAGTGTTTCAAAGACATACATAATCTGAAATGCTATGAAGATAATCAGTGTGAATTTGGAATGGAAAGGAATCGCAGCTCTTGGTGCCCAGCATCGACACCTCAGCCAAGCATGGCCTTCTAATCTAGTTAGTCTTCATGAAGTAATTTAAACACACACATGCATACATATACACACAGACATACACATCTGTTCCTTTCTGGAAAATGGGCTTGGAAAAAAATATGTTGGTGCTGACAAAAGAAACAAGGTAAATTAAGAGGAAAAAGAAGCAATGCTTAATCAGAAAATAAAACTTTCAAATAATTTCACCATGGAATATAAATTTGGTGATGGCTGAAATGAATGAATCCATCATATATATATGCGTGTGTGTGCACGCGCGCACGGATGTGTGTATATGTGTGTGTGTGTGTCTCTCTGAGGGTCTCACTGAGTTGCTTAGTGCCTCACCATTGCTGAGGCTGGTGATTCTCCTGTCTCAGCCTCCCAAAGTGCTGGGATTATAGCCATGCGCCACTGCGCCTGGCTTGGTCTTTATTTTTAATAGATAATTAGTCAAATCAGGTGAAATTAGAAAAGGTGATTGTCAAGTAAATGCTCCTACTAGAACCTGAACCGTACCTAGGATAGGAAATTACATGCAAACATGAGCCATCCAGAAGTCTTGGGATCCTTCAAGAGTGTCAGGAACTATTGTACTAGTATTGGTCAAGGGAAAGCAATTATTTTAGAGGCATCTTTGAGACTGTATCCCATGGATGGCCAAATGGAAAAGCAAAGGTGGGTTCTTTGACAAAGTTCTTACCTGGTCATCATAGCGGTATGTGAGGAACTGCTCCCCTGTTGTATCTTCAAGAAAACTTCCCTGAGGAGAGAGTGCAAACTCAGGAAGGAAGTAGGCTCCAGGAGACTTCTCTGCTGTGGTCTGAAAGGCAAGGTCACCTGGTTACAAATAAGGCTCCAGGGCAGACTTCCTAAGGAACAGATTCCAAAAAGGACGTTCCAAGAGGACCCAGAATTTTGCATTCAGAAAAGGGAAGTGCCCTGTCTTGGCAAAGACCAAAGTGAGGCACATCAGGAACCTGTGCTGGGGACACTGTTAGACCAGGATATCACCTTGGTCTTTTTCAAATGGTACTATTCCCTGACTTCTGCCCTCCTCCTGCTGCTCCCCATCTTTCAGCAATTCAGCCACAGAGAAGTTAACTGCTTAAGTTTTGTTGTTGCGAACATATTGCTTTTAGAATGAATTTTCTTTCCTTTCTTCTTGTGTTATTATTGTGTATGTATGTGTAAAACTAGGAAAAAAATTTTTTCCACACTAACAGAAAGGCATGTTTATTAGAGCAACTTAAGAAAATACAGACCACCCAAAAGACAGCAAAAGTCACCCATAATCCCTTCAAGCTGTGATAACCACTTTTAATTGTTTTGGTAGATATCCTTTGAGGTTTTTTTTCTATTAACACTTTGTATGTTTATATAAAAATCTGAGGTTAAATAAATATGACTTTTGCAGAAAGACTTCATTTAGTTCATGGAAAGCTCATACCCTGGCATCTGAATCAGTAGACCAAGCACTATTGATTGCTGTTTAAAGGGAGCCAAGGAAAAGAAGATCTCCTATGGGGAATATGCCTTGGACACAATGACCCAATAGATTTATTACCATCAAACTGCCCATCTCCCTCCTGGAAGATCCCATCGGAAGGAAGTTTAAGGATGCAGAGTGCTTACCAGGATTTCTACCTTGACTGATTTAAGGAGGAAAGCCAAAAAGGAGATGGAATTCCCATCGATGTGTCCTGTCCAATTAAAACACATGGGCCCATGACTATCCCCTCAACTGGGAACCTCACTCCCCTTGCTTGGGAAGGAATGAGAAAGACACAGAGTAAGAGGTCACAGGTATTCTTGCAAGGAAATGGATCTCTGCAAACATGGTAAATAAGGAACAAATGTACTTTTCTGAGGCAGAAGTACTTCTATCGCCCCATGGATCTCATTCCCAAACCACAGCTGAACTTTTGGTCGAACGCAAAAAGCATGTATTTGAATACTGCACTTTAAAATGAGAAATGAACACACAGTAGTTTTGTCAAGGATCAGAGAACATCTAACTTCACTAGATTAGATAGCACTAATAATTTCAAGGTTTTCTTATTAAATTTCATTTGCATGAAATATTTAGCACCACTATTCTTAATTTGTACCTACTGGCTTCAGAATTCACAGAATCATAATTTTCAATGCCTGAAGAGACTGCAGAAGTCATCGAGGTCAAAATCTCTATTTGATAAATGAATTAACTCAGGCTCTCAGAGTTAAGAGACCTGCTAATCATAATGAAGCCACACATAAACCAGAACTGGAGAAAGCACAAAGTCACAGACAAATCTGCTTATCAAAGAGTGGGAGCAGTCAAGGATCACCACTTAAAACAGCTTCCTGAATGTAGAGGGCCTTCCAAGGCTATACTTATATTAAGTTGACCATGCATTAAAACATATTTATTGAGCACCTGCCATATGCCTGGATACAATGAGAACAAGAAAGATGAGATCCCTGTTTTCATGAAGGCTACCTCTAGTAAAGTGGAGGAAATACATAATAAAATAACCAAATGCATATAAATAAGAAAATTAAAGTTCTAAGTGCTATAAAAGAAAGACTTGGATGGCAGGAGAACAGAATTGGGGGAAGGCTGCTTGATTTTTAGATAAGATGGTCAGCAAAAGAATCCCCAAGAAAGTAAGACTTAAGCTAATCTCTAAAGCATTAGAAGGAGCTAGTTTCACAAAAACCCCAGAATGAGTATTTCTGCCAAATACTTGCTCTTCAGCAAGTCTCAAGGGCCGAAAGTGGAAAGGAGGCCAGCCAACTTGAAGAACAGAAAGGAGGTCAGTGTGCGTGGATTCAGCAGGGACAAGGACAAAAGAGGCATAAAATGGAGATAAGAAGGAAAGGAAGAGTCAGGACATTCAAAGCCTTGTAGATCATGGCAAAGGGCTGGAATCACAGAAGAGCATTTAAACAATATTGACTGCTTTGTGGGATAGAGGAGGCAAAATGAAATCATAAAGCCCAGCCAGAAGGCTGTTGATACAAACAAGTAAGAAGGGATGGTTCCTCAAACTAGGATCATCATCCCAATGGAGAAGGAGCAAGGTGGGTGCATTAGAACCATCCAGACTTGATGATGAGGGGAAGAATGGGAGAAATCTCTTTTCCCAGGATAACTTCTGTGTTTGGGGCCTGAGCAACAAGCTGGAAAGGAATGCAATGGGTGAGCAGCCCTGCAGTAGGCATAGATGTGCTAGGAACCAGAGTCATGTGAAGTTGGAGAAGTCTGTGAGACAGCCACAGGGAGAGCTTGAGTTGGCTGTTCCATATGCAACTCAGGAGCTCAGGAAGATGTGAAACTGGAGATAAAAGATTTGGAATCATAGCTGACACTTTCATACATAAATATATAACACATACAATATACTTACAGCCATTATGCCTGAAAGGACCCATCCTAGGGAGTTTGGTAGATAAGAGAGCTTTTCCTGATACCCTCCACAATTCTAACACTTGAAAATGAGTAAAAAAAAAAAAAGAAGAAGCCGGGCACAGTGGCTCAAGCCTGTAATCCCAGCACTTAGGGAGGCTGAGACAGGAGAATCACAAGTTCAAAGCCAGCCTCAGCAACGGCGAGGCACTAAGCAACTCAGTGAGACCCTGTCTCTACATAAAACACAAAATAGGGCTGGGGATGTGGCTCAGGGGTCCAGTGCCCCTGAGTTCAATCCTCAGTACCAAAAAAAAAAAAAAAAAAAAAAGAAAGAAACAAAGAGTCTAAAAATGATCATTAACTGTACTAGATGAATAAAAATACTGGGTCATAGAAGGATTCAGCTTCAAAGAGAATAATCACCTATTTGAGTTGATTAAGAGATGAAGGAAGATGAGGCTGGACGAGTGTCCACTGAATCTGGCAACAAGGAGGTCACTGTTGACATTGACAGTGAAGTGGCAGAGGAACAATTCCAACGAATATGAGTGACAGGAGAAGTGGTAGAGACCTTGAAGGGAGACTTAGAATGAGGCAATAGCTAGGGGAACATGGAGTGGCAGGTAGACTTTTGTAAAGATAGGAGAATTTCTATTAGTGGAATACTCCAGTGGGTAGAGTGGTGGGAGGAGGAGGAGGAGAAGGAGGAGAAAAAGGAGGCGCCAGAATAGATGGCTGCAGTAGTAAAGCTCTTTAGAAGGAAGAAGAATGGAATCCAGCTTGTTACTGGAGGATTTGGCTTGGTAAAGATGAGGGCCCCTGATCCATGTAAGTCCACATCAGGCCATGTTTCTTTGCTGACTTCAAACTTCGAGCTACCACCTCCTCCTGGACACACTGCCACTGGGTCCCAAGATCATCTATGTGTCCCTATTGTGCTCTCTCCCTCCCATTCAACTTTCTTACTATTTCTGGCCACTTTGCAGTTCATCCCAGCAGTTGCCTTCTGGGCAAGGTGGGACTATTCTAAGACTGGTATAGATAAAATCTTTTGGAGTCTCTTTTTGTAACAGTACAATACTTCCCTTTGTTCGTTGTGTTCCTACAGTACTAAAAACAACTACAAACATTTCCTAAATTCCAACAAGCTTCCCTCACCCTCACTTTAAATTGAGATTGGTAAAATAATATGTTTGCCTATTCCAGACTTCTGTCTCTCCTCCAGCGCTCATTTTGGCACTGCATTTTGTAGGTACTTCCTTAAGTCCAAGGACAAAGTCTCCACTGGCTCTGCATTCCCCACAGTAGGTGCCCACCACAGTGCCTGGTGCATGGGAGGTGAGGCATGAAAGACTGGTGAGTGGCATCACCTAAGCCATGTAGTAAAGGACCTGCTTCCTTGGCAACCCTGTGGGAGTTCAGGGTTACTAGTCCCTGGGCTAAATCATATTTTCTTCACATCCACACCATACTATTTATTAGAGATAAATAATGAAGCTTTTACAGTCTCTTTTTATAAAAATCCTTACTGCAGAATAAATTTTCACTCAGGAATGGATTCTACAGCCCAGATACAATCCAAGTCTTTTCCAAAAATCCCTAGTATTGAGAGATCCATGCACCTCTATGATTATCTGAAGTGCTATGGTATCTCACAATTATGAAAGCCCAGCACCAGAAGGGACCATTGTGGCCATCTAATCTAGCCCGACTTCCTCAGCAATCCTGCCAGACACGCTGTAGTCTCTATTCGAATACCTTTAGTGACCAGGAGCTCATTCTCTTCAAAGTAACAGGGGTCTGTCAGAATCTAGCCAGTTTAAAGACACCAAACTAGTCCAAAGTGGCCCACTGCCTTCCAGCTGAAGTGCCCTGGCCCCCAGTACGTTCTCTGACATCCTCCTCCACAACTCCTCTCCCACATATGCACCACCAAGTAGAATTCTAGCATCTGAACAGAGTAGGGTCTAGGATGGGCCAAATGTCTGAAGCACAGAATTGCAGAATCAGAAGGAACTTCAGAGACGGTCTAACCCCCACCTCTCCTGAGGCTGGAGTTTCTCTGGCAACACCTCCAATTGTAGATTCAACAAAGGTGCTTTGAAGAAAAAGACAGGAAGGAGGGCCACTTGATTTCTGAGTGCCTACTGTGAGCTAGCATCTGTGGAAGTTTATTCTGTCTTCACACTACACTGTGAGGTGAGTGCTGTGGCTTGCCACACACAGTGGGTCAGGACATTTGATTAGGGCACACAAACTTTTGGCTGCCCAGGGAACCTTCACCCCTGTTTCCATTTCCTCTTCTCTTTCAATGGATAAGAGTCTTGGAAAAACTGAGCAGCATCCTTTAGGAGAAATGGCTGAGTCCATTCATGGTTTCAGAAAGTGAGCATTGTAAGGAACATGCATTTGACATTTCCACCCAGATGAGAGCTAACTTCCTAACTGTCAATGAGACTCAGGGGCATGTGGCTTCTTATGGGATAGGGTGACCAAAGAGGTCAGGACCCTTAAGTAGCAAGAGTTGGAGGGAAGTCAAGAGAGGGAGGCCAGATAGGAAGTGTGCAATCTTCCCAGGGCACAGAGCCAGGGCCTGGGAGAGAAGCTGCCAAAATGCATCCTCTCCACCAGCTGCTGAGTCACCAGGGACAGGGCAGGAGGAATCCAGACGGCACCTCCAGGGACTATGAATCTGAGACTTGGGGATACAGCTGTGTCTCCCCCACCCCCAAACCCCAGCTGAAGTCTTGGACTTTGGCAGGAGGAAGTAACATGGAACGGCTCTTCAAAACTAGAATTTCAGTATTCTAAGCCTTGCTCCATCCCTATAAAGGATCAAGAATAACTAGCAAGGGCTGGGATTATGGCTCAGTGGTAGAGCGCTTACCTTGCATGCGTGAGGCGCTGGGTTCGATCCTCAGCACCACATATAAATAAATAATCGTGTCCATGTACAACTAAAAAAATATTTAAAAAAAAAAGAATAACTAGCAAGACTTGGATTGCCTGTACAAGGGTGATATAATACATACATATAGATAAAAATATATATTTATATATCTGGTATCTGAAGTGGAGGGCATCTTGGGGACTGAGCGCTTAGCCTGTGAGTTTGATGCTACCTCCAGATAAATAGTTTCAGAATTGACTAGAGGACACAGCTGGTATCCACTAAAGAAATGGATGGTGTGCAGGAAATTACCCTCATATATTTGATGTCAGAAGTGTTGTATTGAGTGGAAAGTAGAAAGTAGGAAATAATACTTTGGGTTTTTGTTGTCGTTATTGTTGTTGTTCTTTTTCTTTGCTGTCTCTCACAATGAGATAACAGGAAGAGAGCAAAGCAGGGGAGAAGTGGGTATTCCTATAACAGAGAATGGGACTCATATGCCTCAAAAGTCAAGCAAAGTTTGAAATGCATTTAAATAAACTAATTAATAATAAAAAAAAAAAAAGTCAAGCATAGGCCTGGGGCTATAGACTAGTGGTAAAGCTCTTGCCTAGCATGTGTGAGGCACTGGGTTCAATCTTCAGCACTACATTAAATAAATAAATAAATAAATAAATAAAAATATTGTGTCCATCCATCTACGACTTTTTTAAAAATGTCAAGCAGAAGCTGGACACGGTGGCACAAGCCTATAATCCCAGCACTTAGGGAGGCTGAGACAGGAGAATCGCGAGTTCAAAGCCAGCCTCAGCAACAATGAGGTGCTAAGCAACTCAGTAAGACCTTGTCTCTACTCAAAACACAAAATAGGGCTGGGGATATGGCTCAGTGGTCGAGTGCCCCTGAGTTCAATCTCCAGTACCAAAAAAAAAAAAAAAATGTCAAGCAGACACCAGTTAAAACAAACATAATGTGATCTCCATCAAAATTCAACAGGCCAGTTTGAACACTTCTGAGTCAGTTTGAGCCCTAGAGGTGGGATGCTCATTCATCTCCACAGCATCAACACAGCTGAGCAGTACACCACCAATCTTCAGAGCTCTGGTTAATGGAGGTTCCCATGTCTTTTTCCCACATGCTGTTGCTAAGCCATGTTCCTGTACCCTAAACTGAGATCAGACTGCCCAGTTTCCTGTTATTCACATCCTCTTTCATTCTAGTCCATGGGGACTATTTTGGATCCCAACTCCATCTACCAGTTTGTGTATCACTCTCCCTGTTTCACATCAGCCCAAATTTGAGGCATGCTCTCCATTGGCATCCTAGTCACCACTATAATCACTGAACTAACACAGGACTGAAGTCTGACCCTTCGGCTATCTTCAGGCTAATGGCAAATTTACCCAATTATAGTCTCTTCAGTTCAGATGTCTCCATGTTGGTCACTAGAGACTCAAAAAATATCTTTTAAAATATTTTTTTTGTAGTTGTAGATGGACAGTATGTCTTTATTTGTTCATTTTTATGTGGTGCTAAGGGTCAAACCCAGTGCCTCACATGTGCTAGGCAAGCCCCAGCCCCTCGAAAAATACCTTGTCAGGTGCTTCAAGTCAGGAGTGATACTGAAAACACAAGGGAATAAGATGCTAGATGGAAGAAGGGAGATTCCAACAGATCTGAATAGACTGGGACACAGGGCAAGCTCCAAGAGGGCAAAGCCTGAGCCATGATTGCTATACTCTTCCCTCTGGCTCAGCAGAGGACTTTTAAGGTCACTGTCAGGGATAGGAAAGCACAGATGGATCAATCTTTATTCATGGCAACCCAAGATCTGCAAGGGAGAGTTCATTCAGCATGTGGATGGGAGGGATAGGACCACTCTTGCAGTTGGAAGATTCCTTTAAATGATAATATTCCTTAAGTCTAGAAGTGTGCTTCCCAGGGGCAGCAGACAGAATCTCAGGTTCATGTTCAACAAACAGTTTGCAAAGAAGACATTCTCTGTGGGGCCTCTGGCAGTTGTTTCCAGGATGGTATATATGGACTTTACAGTTTGAATCTTTTAGGATCAACTATGGTTTGTGTCTGGACTGTTCACCAAAGCTCATGTGTTAAAGGCTTAGATCCCAGTGCAGCAATGTTCAGAGGTAGGATTTTGGGGAAGTGATTGGATCATGAGGGCTCTGACTTCATCTGTGGATTAATACACTGAGGGATTCACAGCTGAGTGGATTATTGGGAGGTTGTTATGGTTTGGATATGAGGGGTCCTCAAAAGTTCCTATTAATGCAGGAATACTCAGAGGCAAAATGGTAAGATTATGAGAGCTATAACTTGATCAAACTAGAATGGACAGACTCGGTGGTATCTGTAGGCAGATGGGGCATGGCTAAAGGAGATCAGTATCTGGGGGCTAGCCCTGGAAGGGTGCATTTTTCCCCATGCTCCCCACTTTCTCTCTCTCTCTCTCTGCTTCCCGACTCCACCATGCACTGAGCAGATTTCCTCCACTGGGCCTTTCCTCTATGATGCCCTGCCTCACCATGGGCCCAGAGCAATGGAGTCAGCCATCTGTGGACTAAACCTCTGAAACCATGAGCTCTGAATAAACTTTTCCTCCACTAAGTTGTTCTTGATCATCATGACAAAAACTCTGACTAAAACAGAGGTGGTGGAAACTCTAAGAGGTGGAACTTGGTTGGAGGGAATGTGTACTTGGGGCGTGCTCTTGGAAACTATATCTTGTCCTCAGTCACCTCCTCTCTGTTTCCTGGCTGCCAATGTGAGCAGCTTTCCTCCACCATACCCTTCTGCCATGATGTTCTTGCCTTGTCTCAGGCCCAAAGCAGTGGAGCCAGCCCATCATGGACGGGAACCTCTGATACTATAAGCCAAAATAAATCTTTTCCCTTTTAAATTATTTTTCTAAGGTGTTTTGTCACAGCAACAAAAAGCTGACTAACATAAGGCCCATGAGGAAAAATAAGATAACCAATACTACTTCAATTCAGTGTACCAAGCACATTTATGCTCCAAAATCCATGATGTACATTTTGTTTCCTGAATCTGAAATGAAGGTTAAAAAAATAAACCTCCAGGATCATTTTGGTTTTTCAAGCAGGATGTCACCATTCCAAGACTTTTGGGTCTTTGGTGCCCAAAAACTTCCTGATAAAATATAATATATTTACTTTGGCAGAGTAAGAAGGGGAGCTGAAAGAAAAGTAGTTTTAAACATTTTTTTCTGAGTTTTTAAAGTTAATTGTAGGGATTTAAGATTCTTTTTCTCTATTTAGTGTCAATTAAATATATATTCTCCTATATTGTTCAGTTGAAAGATCTAACATCTTAAAAAACATCTAAGAACAACCTCAGCCAAAATACCATCAAATTTTATACTTTATTATTTTTTATTTTTTTTTATAAATTTTACACTTTAGCTTCACTCTGGGTCATGTTTTCAAAAGAAGTATGAGCAGTAGACTCTTCTCCACCCCTCCTAGAGTGCTGAGGTGGGTGAGTCTGTGGGTGCCCTTATTCAGGAAGAACTGTTTACATGGCTAGAGAAGCTCTGTCCTGGAATTTAAATATATCACATTAGTAGAAGCTAGAGAGAAAAAAGTACAAAAAGGGACTTCAGGAAAGTTACAAGGGAGACAGGTAGAGTTGAAGAAAGGAATCAGGGGGAGGGAAGAAGGAAGGGAAAGGAGACCTACCAGGAAATTAAATTGATTAAATTATGTTATATGTGTGTACAAATATGTCACAATGAATCCCTATTATGCATAATCATAATACTCCAATACAAATAAATAAATATATCACACTAAGACTCTCTTTAGCAAACGGGAATTAGGATCTCATGAATGTTATTCACAGCACCATTTCTTCCTGTGCAACTGAATGTGCATTCCTTCTCTCCCAAGTTGCTCTCTCTGGCCCCGACAGAACTCCAGACACACACACACACACACACACACACACACACTCTCTCTCTCTCTCTCTCTCTCTCTCTCTCTCTCTGGTACATATTCTTAATAAGCCCTAGCAAGCAGGGCCCAGAGTAATCAGTGAAAAGATCTTATTGGAATAGGTTTCACCTTTCAGTTCCCTGGAAGGAGAAAACCTGAAAATGGAGTCAATCCACTTTACTACCTCGTTGAACCTTCTTTTGGTGCTCAGCACTGGGCTTTATACCCAGAAGACCTCTAGTAATTGAATTCTTTCCTACAAGCAGACCTGAGTTGCCTCCTGCCCAGCCTGGGAGCCCTGCATGACGAGTGTCTGACTACTCCCTCCACCACAGAGAGCACACAGGCTATGTGCTGGCACTTCACAAGGGGTTATTTTAAAACTCAGCTATTGCTCTTAATGGGGAACGGAAAGAAAGCCTTCTGCCAATATACACGATACAGATACTCTTTCCCTGGAGCCTGCCCCCCAAAATATTTTATTTAAGAGTCCATTTTTCAAGACCTTGAAGTAAGCTGACCCATTGGAAACAACTTCAATTAGCAAAACGTCACACGGAAATAAGTCTACCTTAAAATATCTCAGGAAAAAAACTGAACTTCATGCTCCATGAACAGGGCTCTCTTGCCAAATAAAGAACCCAGGTGCTCATCTCAGATCTTGATAAATTATAGACTTCCTGTCCCACTCCTCCTCCTGTCCTTTCTCCTCCTGGTCCAGCTACCTGAGCAAGGGGTGGTGCCCTCCCTGCCAAGGTGGTCAGTAGAGGAGGCAGTGGGAATGAGGGTAAATAACTGGGGATGGGAGCAAGTGTGGTGTGTGGGAACTACTCTGAGGGAGAGCTGCGCAGACATGAGGTGATTTCTAGTGGGTCCTTGTCATTCCCAACAATCACTTCCACACCCTGCCATGAACTCCATGTAAAGAGAGAACAGTCTCTCAGGGCTCAATCTGGGCATTGGAATCTGCACTTTGATCCTAAAGTGAAATATATATTTTCCCACAGCCTCTTCACCACTAACACTCAACATTATCTCTCTGGCAGAGAAAAGGCATCTTTGACTTTTAAATGAAGTACAAATAAGTATTTTATTTTACCAAAGCAATGAGGATGGGGAATCCAAAAAAATATGGAGTGTCCAAGTGCCTATTCAGTCACTCGTCTGCATGCATGGATTAAGTACCTACAAGGCACCCAGCAGTGTTTTTGACACTGAGATTTTAGCCATTGGTAAAAACAGAAAAAAAAAAATCACTTTCCAAGAAGCTGAGATTCTAACAGGGGAAACAAAATTAACTCAACAGAGAAGTAAATTGTATTCTGTTGTATAGGGAAAGGAGACTAGAGGTGCTAGGGAGCAGGATATAAACTGCAGCTTTAAATAGAGTGGTCCAGATAGGCCAAGGTAGGTCAGGGCGTGTTTAATCTTCTAAGCTGATAATGTGTGTCTTGCCCTTTTTCTTTTTTCTTTTTTTTTTGGTACTGGAGATTGAACTCAGGGGCACTTGACCACTGAGCCACATCCCCAGCCCTATTTTGTGTTTTATGTAGAGACAGAGTCTCACTGAGTTGCTTAGCGCCTCGCCATTGCTGAGGCTGGCTTTGAACTCGCGATTCTCCTGTCTCAGCCTCTCTAAGTGCTGGGATTACAGGCTTGCACCACCGTGCCCAGCTACTTGCCCTTTTTCCTGGAGGTTCCAACATGTCCACATTCTCTAGGAACCCAGCTGGGACCTGCAGAGTTCTGGAGTCTCTCTGCCTCTACCTTCAGCAGCAGGGTGACCCTTTCCTCCTTGGCCCAAGTGTCTCCAACCTCAACTGCCCTGCATCTAGCCTGGCCAGGGCAAGTGCTCCTGCCACTCCAGCACCCTTGCCTCCTGAACAAAGGTGCCTCTGCTGTCCTGCGGTGCCTGGCTGCTCTGCCTGATGAGCCACAGCCGACACTGCCCTTGTCCTTATAACACAGGTGCAACTTGTATATGTACAGAACACTCATTCCTTGATGACTGATTAATGACACCAGCATGATATTCTTTGTTGCCAACTTGCATGACAATTACTGAGTATCAAGCAAATTTTATGCATAAATTTGTGTTAATTCAGTAGCAAAAAAAAAAAAGCTTTACCAGCTCTTCCCCATCTCCTCATTTGGCAATGAGACACCACTCAACCCCACAAAGTCCAGAAATGCATCGGGACATATTCATGTTTATTCAAGGTCTTTCTCACCCCTACAGCTTTATTTCTTTCAGGAAACAGCTCGTCTGTGTGGCTGAAATCATGCAGGCTTTCAAAATGCAGCTTTCCAAGAGAAGAAAAAGACAGAAATGTGCTGTTTGCACATACTCTGAAAAACATTTATATTCATCATAAACCAGTTTGTTTTTCTAAGCTTTGCAGGGCAGGAAGTGTTCAGTGTGAACACATCAGAGGAATTGCCAAATTTGCTGTTTGGATGCTCATGCCTTTCAGAATTTTTTTAAATAAGCCGGACGATATGATGATGGCGATTTAGACGTGGGGTGTCTTTGCTTCATGGGACTAAAATGGTATCACTCTAATTTCCATAACTACAGAAAAACCTTGAAATTTAGCATAAAATTTGAAGGTGATGCTTTCATAAAATTAAGATAACAAATATCAGCCTTTGCAGTATAATGGTAACAAACTCATGTTGGAGCCATAAATCAGCATAAGAAATGGTTACAAAATACTCTTTTGTTGAAAAGAAAAAGAATGCAAACTATAGTTTTTGATCCAGTATGTTGGACATGACACAGGTTTATGAATTTAAGATTTTAAAGTATCATTTTAATTTCCTAATGATATATAGAGTTATAAATAACTTTCTTTTGAGTGTTTAAAACATCATCATGCAATTCCATATTTGTTTGACATGAAAATGTCACTTAGCTTTAAGTCCTGAATAAACATCAGATTCATTTTACCAATGGTACTGGATACATGGAAAATCACATTCACAAACTAGACAAACTTAGACACCAAACACCTGTTATAACTGGCAATGGATGCTTAAGTTTAAAAAGAGGGCCAGGTTTGTAGTTGGGAGCCTGGGGGTCTGAGAAAGTGAGTGTGTGATTCTCTGCAGATCCCCTCACATCCCCAGGTCTTATTCCTCATGTCACCCAACAAAGAAGATCAAGCCAAATGAGCACCACAATGCCCCAGATAGCAAGAAAGTTAGGCAAGAAAATGACTGGGTAGTAACTCTGTTTCTTTACTGTATTTTTTAAATTACCACAGTAATACTTTTGGTGTGAATATAGAAAACATTCTCAAAGCAGAAAATTATCCAATGGTAAAAAAGTAAAATTCTGGGATCCTTTATCATGGAAGTCATTGTATGTATTTTTGGGGGGGAGGGGGGGTCATACTATGGATTAAACTCAGTGGCACTTGACCACTGAGCCACATCCCCAGGCCCATTCTGTATTTTTTTTAGAGAGAGTCACACTGAGTTGCTTAGCACCTCACTTTTGCTGAAACTGGCTTTGAACTAGTGATTCTCTTGCCTTCCTCCTGAGCCACGGGGATTAATAGCATGCGCCATCATGCCCAGTCTGATTGTATGGATTTAACGAAAATCAGATCCGGAAGAGAAGAACTACATTAAGATCCCTCCCACCAATTTAAAGGGCCCTGGGATATAGCCCCACTATGTGCAAAGACAAAAGAAAAGTGTAGAATAATACCAGGATAAAGAAGTAATCTTGAAGACCTTAGCTACTGCTTCTCCTCACTGCCTCTGGGAAGGGAGGGTATTCAAGAGAGAAGGCAGCTGGACAAGGCATATTTGTGCTTTCACGACCTTAAGTTCCTCATTTGTAAAACAAAGTTAAAAATCAAATACTTCCCAGAGTTTCTGTGACTATTTAATAAAATATAACATGTGGTGGTATTCTTGAAGCTGTACAAAGCTGTACAAATATATAATACTAAGATGACTGTACTCAAAAAGTTCCAAAACAATAAACTTTTAATTTAAGAATTAATGCAAACATGTACTGAGTATATTCCACTTGCAGATACTGCATTGGCCTTCAGATTGAACAAGAGGCTCCATGCTTTCGACTGCTCACCATCTGGGTTTGAGTGTGGACTGAGAGAAGCAAATAGGTAATGATGAAGCCATGTGATAAGGGCTATCGGAGTGAGGAAAAACTGGATGCTATAGGAGCACATGGGAGTGTCACCAAGGCAGGAGCCACCAAGCTGAGATGTAAAGGGAGAAGGAAATAGCCAGGGAAATGTAGAGAAAGAGGGAAAAACAAAGCCTTCTGGAATAACATGGGCATGATGAACAACATGGGGGAAAGATGAGGAGGTCGGAACAGACAGAGCAAGTTGGAGGAACAGAGTGTAGCTCTGCAGAGCTGAGCAGAGTGTGAGAGAAGAGAGTTGGAGAGGCAGAGGCAGGCTGGATCTTGAAGCAGAGCTGGAATGCAGATTGCAAAGTCCATGTTCATCCTTCAAAAGTACTGGAGAGATAATAAGAAGTGGTGAAATTATAATGGGGAAAACCTGGGAGGGTGAGAAATACAGAAGGCAGAGAGACTAGTTAGGCTATATGATGATGGCAAATGAGAATTGATAGAGAGAAATCCACAATAAGACAACATCTTAGAACTCAAGCTAAAAATAGTTGTCTCACTCTATCTGAAATACTGGAAGAAACTGTAACACTTAAAGGAAGAATATAAATAATAAAACTGACTCCACGGAAGGAAGGAAGGAAGGGAAGGAGGGAGGGAGGGAGGGAAAATCTCAATAGTCCTTTAACCATTAGAGAAATGGAATGAGTATTTAACATTCTATCCATGAAGAAAATGGCAGAACCACAAGGCTTTAGAGATGAGCTTTGCAAAACATTCAAAATATAAATCATTCAAACTTTAAAAAATTATTTCAAGAAATAGTGAAAAGAAGGGAACATTCAATAAATCATTATGTGAGATTATAATCTTGACAACAAAACCAGACAATAATAATAAAAGATAATCACATATGAATCTCTCCTAAAATCAATACAAAACACAAATAAAATAAATCTAACAATGTACAAAAGGAAAACAACAGTAGAATGAATAAATATATTGTATTGTATTAATAACCTGGAACACAATAGAGCAGTAAAAATGAATTAATTCAGCTTCTCATGTCAACAGAGACGAAATTTAAAACCATAACACTGAGCAGAACAGATACAGTTTGATTTCATTTGTATAAAATCCAAAAAAGGATAATAGCGAATAACATATCATTTAGGGACACACACTCATGTACTAAAGTAAAGGAAGCATAACAAAACTCTCCTTTTGTTGTATGTATATATGCACAGACATATAAGTTTTAACTCAGACTTGCATGTTTATGCATGTTTATGTCTAACACTAGACTAACTTTGAGAAACATCAATGAGAAAGTGGTGAGTTAGTCAATAAATCTTCAACATAATAAGTAAAAAGAGAGGAAAATGGGTAAACAGACACCCACTCCATTATTGCACCAAAATCAATTCCACATGGATTAAAAATGTAATATGTATGTACATATATACATGTGTGCATGTGTGTGTGTGTACAAATCCACCATTTTATAGGGTCCAGAATTGTGAAAGAAAAGTCTGTCATCAATCTGTTTTCCTATTTTAAGTTACTTTTTCTTCCATCTGGAATTTCGGAACATATTTACAATATCCAAATTTAAAGTGTCTGTCTACTGGATCCAATGTCAGACATCCTAGAAAGGTTTCTTTTAACTACTTTCTTTTTGCGTACATGGGCCAAACTTTGTTGTTTCTCTGTGTATCTCATAAAGTTTTGTTGAAAATTGGACATTTTAAGTAATAGCACATGAGCACTTCTAGAAATCTTTTCATCTTCGTCCCTAGAAGCTGGGAATTTTACTGGAATATGGTTAGGTCTCAGAATGTCACTTTTCTCCTGGGCCCTAACTGTAACCCAGTGAGCCTTGTCTTTCTGCGTTCAAGGCACCTTCCTAATAGTTGTGCCATTATTGCCTCCTCTCCACCCATCCCTCCTTCTCCTGCTATTTCTAGTGTTTGAAAACGAGATTTCCTAAGTCTGTTCTTGTCTCTTAGCTCTTCCCTCGTGCTTTACACTTTGTAGTTTTCCTCTGTATTAAATGGTATTTTCCTCACTTGGATATCCTTCAATTCATCCACTGACTTTACTTTAGAAAAAAATGTTTTAAGTTTAAAAAAGCTGCTTGGGCTACAGTGGAATCTCCTTAAGCCCTGTTGGTCGGTGGCTGTTCGGGTTTTCCTCTGTCTCCTCCAACATCACTGCTTCAGTAAGAGATGTCTGACGGGGTGCCCTGCTTGTTATTCCTCTTTTGGGCTACTAGGCCCTCGAGGTGTGCTTTTTTTACACTCTTGCTCACACAATAGAAAACTGAATAACGGAAGGAAATTTTGAAAGACTGGGGTGCCCTGCTTGTTATTCCTCTTTTGGGCTACTAGGCCCTCGAGGTGTGCTCTTTTTACACTCTTGCTCACACAATAGAAAACTGAATAACGGAAGGAAATTTTGAAAGACTATTCAGTTACATACATGTAAAGATTAACTTTGCACATTTAAGTTGTAAATACATAGTAATGCTAAGGGGGAGACAGCGAGCTTTAGGCTAAAAAGACATTAAACCCTCTACATTGGTCATCTCCTTGAAAGGAGAAGAGAACAGAGGAAATTAGCTAGTTGTGTTCTAAATGAAAGAGGGAAGAAGATGGGGCAGAGAATGTGGATCCTACCTCTTCCTAAGAAATCCTATAGCAGTCACCAGGCACATGTGGCTATTGAGCATCTGAAACGGGACCAGTCTGAACTGAGATGCACTGAAAGTGTAATATAAACACTTGACTTCAAAGACTTGGTATGAAAATAAGCAATGTAAAATCCTTCATTTGGAACTTTTATATTGATTACATATTGAAATAATATTTGTAAATACTGGGGTAAAATGAAATATACGACTAAAATTAATTTTCACCTGCTACTTTTAACTTATTTTAATGTAATTACTAGAAAATTTACTGTCATGTATGTAGCTTGCATTAAATTTCTATTGACTAGTACTGCTGTTTGGGATCCAAGGGTGGTTTTTACTTCCTGAAAGTTCTGAAAAGATGCCACTGACCTAAGTCAGGTCGGTGTCTGCAATATTCTTTATCCACCTAGATGCAGTCTTGAGTTCAAGACTAAGCAGACAATAACTAGAGGGGTTTCAGAGAGAAATAATCAAGATCTCATGGCACTATAGACTCCATGCCCTACAAGAGGTGCCACCCCACATCAATTATTGCCTCTGATGAGAAAGACTGTCAACCTCAAGCCAATGTGAAAGACCTCGTACAAGACACACCATAACAAAATAACACATTCCAATCCCACAACAAAGCTGAACAATTAAATCATTTGGTTCATGAACAGGAAGCCAGAAAACAGCACAAACATTCCAAAAAGATAGTGTGTGCCACCTAAGACACAAAACTTCTTCCATTTCTTCCCTTGTTTAACAGTTGCAATACAAGTAAAATCAAACAGCATGATTGTATTTACTTTTTATACTTAGATGATGTGTGACAGTTACTAAAAATCTATCTATTCCCGCCCAGAGCAAACTGGTACCCACAGTAAAGAACTGACTGTGTGATTGGTTGTTCAGAAGTAAATGAAATGTGAATGAATCACAAACCTCCTGTGAAGAAACCAGCCCATATCCTTATTTCAAAACAGCTCTGTTGTGGTGCAAAGTGTCTTTAAGTGTTCAGAAGGAAAATGGTGTAGTTACTCAAAGGCTTGCCTGTGTCTACTCAGAGGTCTGTGACAGGTTGTAAAAGAGAGGCGTCTGCTACTTGGCTTAGGGCAGAAATCCAGGAGGGAGTAGAGGCCAGACCAGGAGGGAGTAGGAGGGAGAAGGAGTGAGCTGCCAGGAAGAGGCTGGAAAGAGCCCATCGCGGTTTCTACACATACACTGGGAAGTCGCACAGAGAGGCAGTTTCGTGCTCCTGGGGCCTCACTCTTGCTTTGCTATCCTCTGAGATCAAAGAAAAGGAAGAAACAGCTACATAACCGAATGTCTACAATGTACCAGGCACATATGGGATGCTTGGCCGAGTTTATCTAAATTAACCCCACATGAGCCCTTCAAGGTAGTTGATATGATCTCTCTTTTTTACAAGAAGGGAGAAAAAAAATTCTGAGATTGTAGAGATCAAGAGGGCTGTCTAATATTTAGTAAGTGGCAGATCTTGTTGGAAAACTCATCTATCGCCTCTTTACAATACCATACAGGATAAAAAATGAATTTTCTTGGGGTGAAAATAAATGATGTTAAACATTTTAAATAAAATTTAAGAGGAAATCTGTGTGGCATCAAGATAAGAAGGGGTTTATTGTAAAAGACTCATATAAAGGCACACTATAAAAGACAGGCTGAGTAATTACCCATCCATTCATTCATTCAACAAATATTCCTGAGCATCTGCCATGCACCACTACTTACTGGGCACTTGGGATACAATTGCTGGAAAAAAAAAAAGATTAAAAATCCCTGCTCTCCTGGAGTTTATATTCTAGAGAGAAATTACAACAAAATCAAATAAGCATCTTTGTTCATCATAGAAGATAAAAATATAAGCTGTACACTGAGAAGAGATACATAACCAACAAAGGGTTCGTATACAGAAAATACAAATACTGTCTACAGACAAATAAGAAGATACAGACAGGAACCACTGCAAGAACAAAACCTCATGAGAAAACCATATGAACAGGGAATCCATAGAAGTAGGAACTCAAAACATCAGTGCACATGAAAAGATGGGTATTAGTAATAGGAAAAGCACAAATTATAACATCAAAAAGACTCCAGTTTAAAACTACACAAATGACAAAAATGAGCCAGGCATGGTGGTGCATGCCCATAATCCCAGTACTTGCAGGGCTGAGGCAGGAGGATCACAAGTTCAAGGCCAGCTTCAGTAACTAAGAGAGGCCCTAAGCAACTCGATGAGACCCTGTCTCAAAATAAAAAATAAAAGGAATGTGGCTCAGTGGTAAAGCATCCTTGGGTTTAATCGCAGTACCAAGAAAAAAAAAAAGACAAAAATGAAAAAGCCTGACAATATCAAGTGTTGGAGACAATGTGGTACAATGAGAAATCTTCATTTCTAGTTCTTCAATTCCACTTCTGGGTAGAGTACAAAATGCTGTACAGAATGGTTCATAAAAAGGTAAACTGGAAACAACTGAACATTGAAATAAAGTCACATTTAACAATAGGCATGAATCTCATTAACAATGTTGAGCAAAAAGAGCAAGTTGCAGAATACTCACAGAGTTCAAAAAATATAAAACAACACCATGTGTTTTATTTAGGAATATATAATAAAAGGATAAAGAAAAGAAGAGGGAATTATAAACTCAAAATTCAGAATAATCATGCTCTGGGGACAAGAGGGAGACAAAAAAGAAAATGTACTCAGGGCATTGTGAGTGTATACTAAATTGTTATTTAATCTATTTTAATTGCATAATGATTTTTTATATCATAAAAATTTATATAATTAATGTATAAAAACTTTAGCAAACTCAGCAGAAATCTTTTAAAAAAAAAGAGTTCCAAAACACAAGTAAGGATGATAAAAAAAAATTAATGCTATCCTTGATAAACTGTAAACAGGTGATCTTTGCTTCCTATGTCAAATCTACTGTGAAGCTCTAAGGGTGGAAAACCACATGAAGTTTATAGCTGGGAACGTAAGTACACCCTGAAGTACTAGTATGTGAGAAATGAGACAGAATTGAAGAATGAGAAGTCAAAAGAAATTAAACAGTGCTGGCTGTCAAAGGCTTCGCCAGACACTTAAGATGTCTCAGGCCAAAACACATAACTCCACCATCTGAGAAAACCACAGCTGCCCCTGTATGAAAGACTCGGGTTTGGGCTGTGTGAAACAGGTGTGGGCAGCACTATGGAGAGGTGCAAACAGGGCGCTGCTAAACTTGGAGGCAGAGGGCACAAGACAAAGTGCTGGGCAGGCCAGACCACGGCTCCCTCAGAGACCAGAAAGTCTGTGTTTTAAACAGTTCTGGGCTGTTCACACACTGCTGTCTCCTCATCTCTCCAACTCAATTTGAACTTCATATCCTCAAAAGAACCCTCACTATGTCCCCAGATCTACAATGCATTGTGTGAGAGACCCAAAGGTAAAGCAGACACAGACTTCAAGAAAAGAACATACCTTTCCTATGTTCATATGCTCACGACCAGTGAAACTCCATACCATGTACAACCACAAGAATGGGATCCCAATTAGGGTAAGTTATACTCTTTGTATGTATAATATGTTAAAATACACTCTACTGTTATGTATATCTAAAAAGAACAAATAAAATATTTTTTAAAAAGAAAAGTCAAATAGAAAGTCCAATAAGGGACAAGATAAATTTCTATGTATAGAAATAACTCAGTTACAAGGTAGAATACAATAGGGAGAAATTCAGGGTAGTAGGGAGGGTCTGAGAAGACACTGTAGATGTCTAGAATTTTGTAGGATGTCCAGGATTAAAAACAGAAGGGTGAGTGGGAGCAGGATTGAGAGGAGGGAGGCTAAGTAGAGGAAAATGCAGGGCATCAAAAACTCAGCATGACCAGAACATGGGTAGGGAGTCCACCACACTATTTGATGAAGACAGTGAGTCATGTACAGAGCAGAGGAAGAACCCAAGGACACCTCTCTGTTGGTCACAAACAGAAGGTCCTTGCAAGTGTCTATTTTCTTTCATTCTCCCCACTAACACCAGTTTCTTCTTGGCTCAAAGAAATGACCAGTTTTATTGAGCCAATATCTTAAATTGAAGTTGTGGCCACAGTCCAAATATTTCCAAGTGAATTTCCTTGTACTCATAAACCTCTGAAAAAGATCAGGCAAGTTTTGAAGACCTGCCTGAGATTTTTTTTTTTTCCTCTACCACGAGGCAATTTGATCCACCTGACAACAGGCTGGGGAGTGACCAAAGAGAAAAGTGAAAGAGAAGCAAATCATAATAGAGGCACATTTCTTTACAAGCTATAAACAACACATTTTGGTAACTGAAGAAATAAACAGTTCACTTCTAAGAATACAAACATTTGTAGGAAAGTCATTACATGACAATCTGCTGTCTGAGGCAAAATTCAAGGAAAACAGCACCACAATTCAGGCCAAGCCAAAGGAAAGAGCAATTAGAATTATTTAGACCACAGCACTATCATGCTCCTTGGTCAATAAAAACTGAATCTCTTTACCCTTTAACACTGATGTTCTCTAACAAGACACAAAATTCTTCCCTCTTCCAATATATCAGTCATCTGCAATTGAACAGGATTAAAACCAACTTGAAAATCATAAGTATCTGTAGTATTAAAAAATAATAACATAACATGAAAGAGATAATTTATAAAAGTTTTACTCTAAAAAATAAACTAAATTTTAGATATCATTTGCTTTGAACTCAAGAAAAAGAAAACATGAATTTTGAAAAATAAGATACGAAGATGAGTTGATAAGACACCAGTATTAAATGAAAAACATTTGATGTAAGGAAATAATGTCTAAAAGCATTAAGAGTACATAGAAGAAATTACATTACAGAAAACTTGAGTCAGCAAAGTAGCAGAGAGTGTGAAACTCAGGAATAAAAAGGAAGATGTGAAATGCATAAAAGAAGATAGGTATGGATAACGGACAATGTATAATCTGCACTGTGTTCTTTAAAAAGAAAACAGGAACAGGAAAAGTATTTAAACATATACTCACCAGTGGTTCAATGCTCGTCTACTGTGCACAAGGACCTGGGTTCTTTCCTCACCAATAAGATTTAAAAGATATACTAAAAAAAAATTCCCCACTTAAAATGTATAAATCAAAATTAGAACCTAGTCATATCTTAGTGAATTTTCAAAGACAGAAAAAGAATGTTGGGCTGGGTGCGGTGGCGCATGCCTATAATCCCAGCACTTTGGGCGGCTGAGACAGGAGAGTTGTGAGTTCAAAGCCAGCCTCAGCAATGGCGAGGCGCTAAGCAATTCATTGCGACCTTGTCTCTAAATAAAACACAAAAAATAGGCTCAGTGGTCAAGTACCCCTGAGTTCAATCCTCAGTACCAAAAAAGAAAAGAAAAGAAAGAAAAAGAATGTTGGATTGTGGACAAAATGGTATGTACTCATGTCTCCCAACTCTCCCTGCTAAATACAACTAAATAAGAATCCTGCTAAATAAGAATCCTGGAGATAACATGGCAAAGAATCATGTAGATGCTCTGAAAAGTGGAAGGTAGAGAGCATCCTGGCTAGGAACCTCAGGTCTTGAAGAACAATACAGTGGTGGGTTCTCTGAATTTTCCTTTTATAGTGTGTATATTCTGAACTGGGAGCTTGGGCAACCCATCAATACCACAAGCAGAGGAAGAAAGGAAAGGGTCAGAGGGCAGGAAAGAGGAAGAGAAGCAAGGCTGTTTTCTCCAGTCAAAGGACCAGGACACAGGCCAGCAGATGAAAATCTCATTTGACAATAACCATCTTACCCCAGCCAAACATTATAGATGCCTTCCCCGGACTACCACTACCAGCAGGGCCAGCAGAGAGTGGAAAGCCTGGAGATCCGCTCCCCAGTGAATGGTAATGGACTGTCTGGGACATGCTACCTTCTCCCTCCTGTCGGCATGAAACCAGCAAAACCAAGTGTGGATCCTAGACTCCCACCCAGTGATAGTTGGTGGCCCAGTGACCTCCCATCCCTCAATATCAATATCCACTGAGACCAAAAGAGGAAACTGTATTTGACTTATACCTAACAGTGGCAGTGTGCACCTGTCCCTCCCAAGTAGCAGGAGATGGGGAGTAGAGATAAGGGAACAGAAGAAATGAAATCTTTAGATAGCTTAGAGATAAGGGAGCAGGAGAAATGAAATCTTTAAACATGCATGTAAAATCTAAGGCAGAACAGTGCAAAAGGTGGAAGAATTGAACTATAGCGTTGAACATAGCACAGGAAGTAGACCAGAATAGCATTGCAGGGGCTCTAAAAATCCAACTACCTTTATAATTATGGTCCATAAGAGAAGCAAAGACCTGTACCCTAAATCTAAGAGCTACTGTGTACTAAAATAAAAGATAGATTTAAATTAAATCAAATTAGACCCAGAGTCTCATAATACCCAAAATAGTTAGGATAAAATTATTAATCACTAATAAGAACCAGGAAAACCGTAACTTAAATCAGAAATGTTAATCCATAGATACTAAAACTGAAATGACTCAAATGTTCCAATTATCTGACAAGGATTTTAAAGCAGCCATCATAATAATTACAAACACTCTTGAAACAAATGGAAAAAATAGAACATAACAGAAAAGGGATGATATAAAATGAACCAAATAAAAATTACAGAACTGAAAGTACAACATCTTAAACTAAATTTTAAAAAAGAATCCTGGATGGAAATTTTTAGCATACTGGAATGATATAGTAAACTTGAAGATCTAAATGCATCACCCAATGTAAACAACAGAAAGAAAAGAGGCTGAAAATAAAATCAACAGAACATGGGGGAGTTATGGGAGAATAACAAAAGATACAATTTTTATGTTATCACAGGACAAAGAGGAAAAGAGAAATGATGTAAGACTGAAAATATTTGAAGAAATAGTTTCTGAAATGCTCCCAATTTGGGGGAAAGTCTAAAACTAAAGATTCAAGAATCAAACTCCTCTGTCTATTTTGTCCCATCATTCCAGATATGGAACACAACTAACCAAACTTAAATTAAGCAACAAATTAATCTAACCTATATAATGCACCTGTGTTACTGAAAGAGTTGCAGAACTGAAAATTTGGGACTTAATAGGCTGAAACAAAACAAATAAATACAGCAAATGCAGCCCTTGAAATCTAAGGACTAACAAAATTTTAAAACTCAGCTAGAGGGAAACAAAGCATGACTTCTAGGGGAGAAATAATTTGGATGACAGAGATCTTCTCATCCGAAGCCCTAGAGACCACACAGAAGAAGCGCAACATGCTTTAAGTGCCAAAAGAAAGGAATTGATAAGCTAAAATTCTGTGTTCAGCAAAAATATCCTCTGGAATCAAGACATTTTCAGATAAAAGAAAATTAAGCATTTGTCATCAGGAGGCCTTCTATCCCTAAAAAAATGAAAAGAAGAAGTGTTCCTAAAAGAAAGGACATGATAACAGAAGGAAGCTTCAGAACTCCAGAAAGGAATGAAAAAAAAAAAGCAGTGTAATAGGGGTCCAGTGCAGTGGCACATGCCTGTAATCCCAGCTACTCTGGAGGCTGAGGCAGGAGGATTGCAAGTTCAAGGCCAGCTTGGGCAACTTAGTGATATCCTTCCAATGCATTTCTTTAAAAAAAAAAATTATTTGCTGCTTGAAACAAAAATTAAGCCATCTGATATTCTCAATGTACATAGAGAACATAGTTAAGGCAGCCATATTAAAAGGGATCTAAATGGAGATAACATTTCTATGCTCCATCAGAAGTGGTAAAATGTTGGTATCACTAGACTGTGATAAGATAAAGCAACTGAGAGACTGAGACAGAAAAACAGAGACACAGAAAGACAGAAATCCAAACCTTTATAGATAAATCACCACAGAAGCCTAAAAAATGTTCAAGTAATCCATAGGAAAGAAATAAAAGGGAAACAGTGGAATGAGAAACAGGAAACAAAAAGAAAACAAATCATACTAAAATGGCAGACTGAAGCCCTAACGTGTCAATAATTACTTTTAATGTAGGTGGTCAAAATAGAGCAAGTATAAAGTACACCAGAAAGAAATCGGCAGAACGGATTTTTAAAATATGACCCAACTACACGATATCTATAAAAAACTCACTCCAAATATAATAATAGAAGCAGACTGAAAGCAAAAGGATGAAAATGCATACACTATGCTAACAGTATTTTTAATAGTGATTTTTAAAAGGTGGCTACATTAATAGCAAAGTAAACTTCAGAGTAAATAAAATTATCAGGGTCATAAAGAAACATTTCACCAAGAATAAACAGAATCCTAAATGTGTGTGTGTCAAAGAACAGATCTTCAAAATACTTGAAGCACAAACTAATAAAACTGAAATAGAAAATAGAGTCACAATTATATTTGGGGATTTCATCATCCTCCTCTCAAAAACTAGTTGAATAACTAGATAGAAAATCATCAAAGATATACAAGAACTAAACACCATCAACCAATAAAATCTAAGTGACAGCTGAAGAACGTTCCCCCAACAACTGTAGAATACACTCTCTTTTTAAAAAGGCCCAAAGAACATTCATCGAAATAGAGCATATTCTTGGACACAAAACAAACCTCAACAAATTCAAAAGAATTAATATCATACAGAATGTATTCTATAACCACATTCTCTATGAAATCACACACAGTATTCTATGACCACAACAAATCAAACTAATAAACAGTAACAGAAAGGTAATAGGAACATCCCAAACACTTGGAAATCTGATTATTCTTCCAAAAGATCAACAAAACAATCAACTGACAGAAAATAGCAAGTAATACTGCAAAGAATAAAAGAGAAATGATACAAGCTAATATCAGGAATGAAATGTCACTACAAATTCTGCAACCATTAATAGGACAATAAAGGAACGCAACAAATAATTCTACATGTATAAGTTCAATAATTTTAGATGAAATGGGTCAATTCCTTGAAAAACAGAAACTACTAAAATTCATTCAACATTAAGTAGATAACCTGAACAGCACTATAACTATTAAGGAAATTGAGTTTATACTTTAAAACTTGCCAAAAGAAATCTCCATGTTCACTTGAGAATTGCACAAAACATCTAAAGAATAATATTAACTCACACAATCTCTTCAGAAACAGGAGAGGAGGGAACATTCTGCCTTAGTTTATGAAGATAGTATTAAAACCAGAAAAGTACATGAGTATATCTTTTTCCCTATATCTTTGCCAACACTTATTGTTGCCTATATTCTTGATAATTGCCATTCTGACTGAAATGAGATGAAATCTTAGTCTTGATTTGCATTTCTCTAATTGCTAGAGATGATGAACTTTTTTATGTGTTTGTTGATCGATTATATTTTTTCTTCTTCTGTAAAGTGTCTGTTCAGTTCCTTAGCCCATTTATTGATTGGGTTATTTGTTTTTTTGGTGTTAAGCTTTTTGAGTTCTTCATACATCCCGGAGATTAGTACTCTATCTGAGGTGCATGTGGTAAAGATTTTCTCCCATTGTGTAGGCGCTGTCTTCACATTATTTATTGTTTCCTTTGCTGAGAAGAAGCTTTTTAGTTTGAATCCATCCCATTTATTGATTCTTAACTTTAATTCTTGTGCTTTAAGAGTCTTGTTAAGGAAGTCAGGTCCTGAGCTGACATGATGCAGACGTAGGCCTACTTTCTCTTCTAAGGCACGGGGTTTCTGTTCCAGTACATACAGGGCATTAGTTTTAGAGGACTTATACAACATTGCTATGGGGGGGGATCCCAAGGAATCTAAAATCATCACCATCATCATCATCATCATCATCATCATCGTCCTGTAATATTTGAGTCCTAAAAGGTTGCAGGGTACAATATCAACAACAACAACAAAATTAATTGTATTTCTGTGTATTAGCCACTAAGAGGTGACTAATGAAATGAAAAACTCAAGACCATTTATAATCACTCCAAAAAGTATGGACTACTTAGGAACAAACATAGCAAAGCATGTACAGAATTTTACAAAACACTATGAAAGAAGTAAAAAAAAATCCAAATAATGAAGACACAGATCATATTCATGGATTGGAAAACTCAACACAGTAAACATGTTAATCTTCTCCCCAATTGGTCTATTAAACTGGTTTAATATAATTCCTATCAAAATTATTGTGTACTATAGATGTTTATTCAAAAAATTATATGAAAATACAAAGGAACTAGAAAAATAATTTTGATAAAGAATAAGGAGGGGGTGGGATTGTGGTTCAGTGGTAGAGCACTTGCCTGGCATGCATGAGGGACTGGGTTCGATCCTCAGCACCACATAAAAATAAATAAATGAAATAAAGATATTGTGTCCATCTACAAGTAAAAAAAATATTTAAAAAAGAATAAGGAAAGAAGAATCACTCTACCTGATTTTAAGATTTATTCCAAGCCGGGGGCGGTGGCTCACGCTTGTAATCCCAGCACTTAGGGAGGCTGAGACAGGAGAATTGCGAGTTCAAAGCCAGGCCTGGCAACAGCGAGGCGCTAAGCAACTCAGTGTGACCCTGTCTCTACATAAAACACAAAATAGGGCTGGGGATGTGGCTGGGTGGTCGAGTGTCCCTGAGTTCAATACCCGGTACCAAAAAAAATGGAACAAAACAGAGTCTGGAAATGAACCCACACAAATATTCTCAAATAATTTTTGACAAAGTATTGAAAGTAATTCAATGAAGGAAGGACAATGTTTTCAACAAATCATGATGATAATGCAATTGGACACCCATATGTGAAAATAAATCTTGGCCTTACTCACATCTTAAACACAAATTAATTAAAAATGGGGGGCTGGGATTGTGGCTCAGCGGTAGAGTGCTTGCCTCGCATGCGTGAGGCCCTGGGTTCGATCCTCAGCACCACATACAAAGCAATAAAATAAAGACATTGTGTCCATCAACAACTAAAAAAAAAAAAAAAAAAAAAAAAATCTTTAAAAATGGATCATAAAGATAAATGTAAAACAATAAAACTTTTCAAAGAAAACAGAAAATTCTTCATGACCCAGGGCCAGTCAAAAGTTCGTAGCCATGACAACAGAAACCATAATCCATAAATTAAAAAAATTTTTGATAAACCAAACTTCACAAAAACTTAAAACTTATGCTGTGCAAAAGATCTAATAAGAGAAATAAAAATCGAACTACAGACTGGGAAAAATATTTACAAACTACATATTCCATAAAGGGAGTCCTAGCATACCAAAGAAACTAAAAATCCTATGTACACAACCACCTTACCATCAAAGAGCGATAAGGGAAAATCTGTAAACTCTATTGCTGAACACAGATGGGGACTCACTCATACTTTATTGCCAACTGCAGTCTCAGATTAGTTTCCATTGAGATTGCTTTCTGTCTTGACCTCATCAGAGATTGTCCATCAATGGAACTGTTAATTGAATCTCAGAATTATGTGCTAATCCCATGGTCTTACATTACAAAATAGAGCTCGGGGCTTAGTGAGTACTTCCACATGACAGTTAAAAAAAAGATTCCTGTGTCCTGTGCGCCATGTGTCTTTTGAAGGATAAGCTTCCCTTGGTTATTCCTAGAGTGGAAAAAAACTGTTAACATCTATCTAGGACACCACTCCAGTGCTGGCCAAGGAAGTGTCTGGTGAGCCAAGGCTTACTCAATGCACTCTGTGTCCTGCGATGGACAGCATAAGGGATCAGCAGACAATGCAGACAAAATCCAGCAATGAGGCCAACGAGGGCAGGGACACTACCTTGGCCTATTACACTCAAGAGACCAATAAGGCTCCTCTGAAGAAAGTCTAAGGATTGCTTCTGTACATTATCCATGTTGCTCTGTGCATGTACACGCATGCGTGTGTGGCCATCCATTAATTTTGTCAATTAACTACATAATAAACAGTGACTGATTCATTGCCTGGTATAGGTTGGGCTCTTTCTCTTTACAAACGCTTTTGGTTATCTTTTAAAGTATCTGGTTCTAAGTACATTGATAAGGATCCACCAGACATCAGTATTCACCAGCCAGGTGCATAGTAGGCATGACCTGAATAAATGGCCCCCTCACAAACAGAACCTGAACAGAGTGGGCCACAGCATGACCTCCTGCCGCTCCATGCATTCCTTCCCTGCTCTGTGCACCAAAATGCTTTCCTGGCTCTGACAATGGAAGCTGCTAATGGATCCCAGAAAGTGTTTACAGAACACGCAGCACAAGTGTTCCGCCTCTAGAGCTGTGAACAATGATGCCTGCCACATGCTGGACCTCCCAAGGGTTGGAAGGAGAGCTCCAAGGTCAGCTCAAAGCCACCTCTAGGAGGAAAGGACACATAGCCTGTCCTGAGAAGTGAGACCACCACTCTGTCCCCAAGCCAAAGCCTGACCCAGGTCTGGGAGGGTCTGCTTCCATCAGCATGCCATGGGAGGAGGGAGAGCTGGTTGCAATTGTTCCACTGGCCACAGTTCTATGGGAAGGAGGCTCTGCATTCTAAATGTATTTTCCTTGAAAGGAATTTAGTGTGAGTGGCCACAGGGCATTGAACCTGCTTCACTCTGCCCATCCACATATTCCCCATTCTTTCTCAGCCTGAGCAAAAGGTGACCACAGACGGTTGCCAACAAATGGACAATCGTCCCTTCAAGACAGCCATGCCTCTCACTTTCAGGCTGGCTTCCTTTCACCACCAGCTCCATCTTCAGTCCCAGGGGTGAGTAGGTCATCCATCAGCCTCTCAGAGAAGGAGTTCAAGAACAACAAGATGGCAGAGGCAGGGTACAAGAAAATGGCTGAGGTAAAGACTGGAGTTGAGTCACCATGCCTCTGTTTACCTTCAGTCCCATTACCATGACAACTCCTGCCAACAGGTTCAGTATTCTAATTTTTTTTAAATATTTTTATAGATGTTGATAGACCTCTATTTTATCTATTTATATGTGATGCTGAGAATCAAACCCAGTGCCTCACACATGACAGGCAAGCACTCTACCACTGAGCTACAATCCCAGCCCTGGATATTCTAACTGAGTGAAAATAAAGGGGGTGAAAGGGGCAAAGGGGGAAGTGTTCTAAGTAGGTATAAAGTAATCAATGGGAAAAAATGAGGCAGGGTTTTCAATCAGGTACATGCTAGGAGGAGAACACCTGACAACTCTGCCTATAAGACAAGAATCCCCGACACTGGGACCTGGAGCCTCTATTTCTCACTTCCAGCCCTATTGTTCTACTTTATGGACTATCATTTCCTCCTTCAACAAATCTATGCTTTGTCACTTCTGCATGTCTTATTTAACTACTTGTTGGGGACACCAAGAACCTAGACTCCAACTGGGGATCCACTAGTAAAAAATCTACCCACAAAGGGTATTCACAGGACCTGCCTTCACCCCAGCCAAAGATCTGGACAGTGCTTTCTCCTTTCCAACTTCACCTGGAGTTCTGCCTTCAAGGCCCCCTAAGCACCAGCAAGTTTTGCTAATAATTGTATCTTTCTTCCCTTTATTGGTACATTATTTTAGGATTCTAAGCTATACAGGTCTTTCATAAATTAGACTTACAGCACATACATTTTATAACACAGCTTAAAATATACTCCCAAATGAGCCACATAACCCTCAGAATTCCCTGCTCTGATTAGCAGGGTGGTTACTTCTATTTGAATTTAAGGGTGAGAGAATTTAAAACATCAAGACATTTATCAAATAAACATTTTTTGTGCTATAGAATGCTGGCAAGTGTACGGTGACACTCTCCCAGACGGCTAAGAGTAGTGCAACTTGGTAATAAAGAAAAATATTTGTACACAAAGCTGTTGAATATTCCATTAATGATAACACTGGAAAAACTAAGAAGAAATCCAACAGCACATAAGCCAATGGCCAAGTGCAATTCAACTCTACTCAACAGCAAGGACTATTATCCCCCTTAAGTTGGGGGATTTTTGTTAATAAAAACAGCCAGGCGAGCACTTGAGGGAGGGTGAGTTCCTGAGGACAGATACCAGTAGGAGACAAGAAAACAAGAGAGACAGATCGCCCTTCGCTAGAACTAAATAGGAATTGGCATGGGGTTTGCCTAGATAAAGAAGAAAGAGAACCTCGGAGAAACAGTGGGGACATTATGACAATATTGTGTAATTCAGAGAATGGCAATTTATTGTCAAATTTAAAAATCCATAGAAATTCACAAAAATGTAAATTGTCAAAACCCTTGGGACATGAATGAAATTGAGCCCCTTAACACATTTCAAAAATTTAAACTTTTAAAGGCCATATTCTCTAAAGAGGAAAGAATTCAGAAATTAATAGCAAAAGTTTTTAAATTGTTGAAAAATTATAAAATATTCTCTTTTGCTCTCTCCTATCAATTATGTAACTTACAATGAAATTGGTGGTTTCTAGGAAAAATGCAGATCATCAAACTTGATTTAAGAAACTGAAGAAAGCCCAAATAAACCAATATTATATAAAATGTACTTGTCAAAGTAATAATCCTTTAGAAGCCGGGCGCGGTGGCACAAGCCTGTAATCCCAGCACTTAGGGAGGCTGAGACAGGAGAATCGTGAGTTCAAAGCCAGCCTCAGCAACAGCGAGGCACTAAGCAACTCAGTGAGACCCTGTCTCTACATAAAACACAAAATAGGGCTGGGGATGTGGCTCAGTGGTCGAGTGCCCCTGAGTTCAATCTCTAGTACCAAAAAAAAAAAAGAATCCTTTAGAAAGGTTCTGTGGCCCCTTTATTTTCTTGGCAAGTTCTTTCACACCATCAAGAAATAGGTTTTTTTTGCACTACTTAAACTGCTCCCCAAAAAGAAAAATTATGGAAAGTGCCCCAATTCATTTTATGAGGTTAGTAAAAACCTTGATATAAAAAACAAAAAAAATCCAGTACAAATCAACATCTCTTATGAATACAGATGTAGTAATTTTCAATAAAATACTTGCAAACCATATCCAGCTGATTATTAAACAGACAGTATATCATGGCCAAGTACAGTTAATGCCAGGAACACAAGGATGATTCAATATGAGGAAAATTATTAATGTGATTCTTCATGTTACTATGTCAGAGGAATTAAAAAAACAATATGATTATATAGATAACACTGAAGAACCCTGACAACCAAGCATGCAGGGAATTCTAGCATTATACATGTACCACCAGCAATGCTGGTTCTGCTGAGAAAGATACCACCCCAGGACAGCAGAGCGACATTTGGAGAAGAATGACCAAGATCAAGGATTGTGCTAGAGTGTCAGTTACCAGATACTTGTCCCAATTCACACACCAATAGGGAACATCCGTACATTAGCCAGGGCAGTGTGAGTCAGCCCATTAGCAGGCTTTGAGATAAACAGATTGGATATCAACCAGCCATTTTTTTTTATGAAATCAATTGGACTAGAATGAAATAGAATAGAAAACAAAAGCAAGTATCAGGATGAATCATTCATAGAAACAGTTAAATATCATTTCCTGAAACTTTTAATTAATATGAAAAATATATGCAGTTATGATGTAAACAATATTTCTTTTATTGGGTAATAGTCAAAAGTCCAAACGACACCATTAATCTGGGATGCTGAGAGGAATCACTTTCTGGATTTCTACTGCTACATACTTGGGTTTAGGACTGGGTTTGGAGTTATGAATGAGACGGTAAAGAGGGTATTAAAGTCTCTTCTTATCTTGTATGAGCATCTATTTCATGAAGAAAGCTACAGTAGATCACAAAGTGAGACCTGTCTATAAATTCCCATTGTTGTCAACTCCTCCCCAATTCAGTAATGGTAGCTTATAAGGGTCATGTGAGCGTCATATTTAAAGTATGCTTGCTGAAACTGAACTGCCTCAATGAAAAGCCTGGCTTTGCCACAGGGATAGATTAGATTACTTTTCAAAAATAATACTCCTACCCCTCGACTCCCACACACATACACACAATCTGTATGGAAGGAGCACACTGCCCTGACTCAGTGATTTGGAGTATGGTCATGTAACTTGCTCTGGCGTCATGGTAGGTGAGGGTACTTCCCTACCCACTGCCTATGGCTTCAGCCATAGAATGTGACCAAATAATAGGTGAGGGTACTTCCCTACCCACTGCCTATGGCTTCAGCTATGTGAGCTCCTTCAGTCAATGGGACGTTAGCAGAAATGACATCTGTGGAACCTGAAGGACCTGTATGCATTTGGGCTTGGCCTCAAGTTTGTCTATCAGTACCAAGAGATGAAGATGCTCAGGTTAGCCTCCTGGTCCAAGGAGAATGAAAGATGCACAAAGTGGAGCCCCATTAAAAATACCCATCAGAAGCGGGGTACGGTGGCTCATGCCTGTACTCCCAGCACTTTGGGAGGCTGAGATAGGAGAACTGCGAATTCAAAGCCAGCCTCAGCAACAGCGAGGCGCTAAGCAACTCAGTGAGACCCTGTCTCTACACAAAATAGGGCTGGGGATGTGGCTCAGTAGTCAAGTACCCCTGAGTTCAATCCTCAGTACCACAAAAAAAAAAAAAAATCATAACAGAATCCTTATCAGATTGATGCACAGATTTTTTAAAATAGAAACATATGTAAAATGTAGTCAAAGGATATGCAGTGTTAGATAAATTACTCAAGATAACAGTCACAAATAAATTATGGACACCTTGATCTCTCTTTTCAAAAGCTAGGTAGAAATATGAGAGTTTAAAGTAAATACTGCAAGAGAACACAAAAAGTGAGCTTATTAAAAGAATATCAAGAATAAAATTCAAAAATATTATGTACTTGAAGATTACATTAAAAAAAAAAACTCTTCCCTGATAATAAGCCACTAAGTCTGTAGTAGTGAAAACCTTCCTGAAACAACTGCACATGCACACACACACATGCACACACATACACACACTTAGGAAGATTAAGAATTATTTATGTAAAAGTAAGTTGTCTTGCTGAAAATATGTGACTTCAGGATAAAGAACTCATGTAGGCATCATGGCAGACAAACGGGGAGCATACAAAGGGAAATGTTAAATAGACCTCAGACTTCCCTCCAGTAATACTCAATGCCATATAAATGGGGGCAGAGGGAGTCCGTATTTAAAAAGAGCTGAAGAAAACTGAATGGAAAGTTTTCTTTAATTATATTGTTGAATATGTTTTTCTGTTCTCCTTTTCAGAAATATTAAATTTGCTCTTTTGCTGTCATTTTTCTACAATTGTTCGCATATTTTTGTTTTTAAACTTTCATCTTGTAGTATGCCCACACTATTTAGCATATCTCCAGTTGCTCATTCCATTGTGTTTACCTTATTTTCATTTCGTCTCATGTGGTCAGTTGTTTGCAAAAAGAGGATGTGGAGTATGAGATTGAGAATGAGCTCCAGTAGTCCACAACTTCAATTCTGCCTTGGTGTCTGGCTCATCCTATTACTACATGTTATTTCTTTTTCTCTTGACTCACATCTTCCCTTCATTTTCAACATCCAAAAGTCAGCAAGGATCTCAAAAGAGCCCCTAATTCATAGGTTCTTCATTATAGAAAGGGCAGCTTTCTTTCTCCACCCCACTAGCTCACCCCACTTCACCTCCGGCAGTCTCCCTCTGTAGGAGGTTATGTTATGCACCTGGACAATGACAGTTCAAGGTCTCCTCTTTAACTCTATGAATGCTGCTATTTTGGTTGTCACACAGAGCCTCTCAGAGACAATACCTACTTCTTCCAAGACCCACTTAGAGTTCTCGATTTCTTCATTCTTACCCAAAGTTGATTAGATAGGCACAATTACAATAGTCATTCTTAAAGAAATCTCATAACCCAGTGACACCTATATCATCCCTCAAGACAAGATCAAGATCATCCCTCATCCAGGTCTAGACTTCACAGAATTCAGAGCAGCTCCTCCATAGTTTATGTCTGGACAATATGCCAGAAAAAAGTATAAACTTTTTTCTTTTTGTTGTTTGTTTTACATAATTTTGAGGGAAGGAAATGTTAGTCCTTCTTTATCCCACATGCCATTTAAAACCATGGGATTTTTTTGTTCTTAGAATGTGACCAAATAATTTATAAAGATTTGGACTAGTGAAAACTATAATAATGGAGGTCTTGCCTCAGTAGATACTAAACACATTACAAAGGTATAGTAACTTTATAAGCATGAGTTAGCACAGGAAGAAATTGACAAATTGATTGATTTAAATATTTTAAAATATTTAAATATTTTAAAAGATACACACAGATGTACATATATGTTTATCTCAACATGGTATTATTTCTAAGTACAATGCAAAGGCAGAGAGTTGTGGCTTGGATCTGGAATGTCCCCCAAATGTCCATGTGTATAAGGCTTGGTCCCTAACGTAGCAATGTTCAGAAGTGAGACTTTGGGAAGTGACTGGATCATGAAGGTTCTGACCTCATCAGTGGATGGACTACTAAAACATGATGGAAACTGTACATGGTGGGGCACAGTTGGAGGAAGTAGGTCATTGAGGAGTGCCCTGGGTTTCTTGTTCCCAGCCCCATCTTCTCCTTCTCTCTGTTTGCTGGCTGCCATAAGGCCAACAAATTTCCTTTTCCATACCTTTCCACCGCAATATTCTGCCTCACCTCAGCCCCAAAGCAACTGAGTCAGCCAACCATGGAATGAAACTTCTGAAATCATAAACCAAAATAAATCTTTCCTCCTCTAAGTTGTTTTTCTCAGATATTTGTCACAGCAACAAAAAGTTGATCAACACACAGAGAATTCACCAGGCAATGGCAGTGTACACCTGTAATCCCAGTAGTTCAGGAGGCTGAGGCAAGAGTATCTCAAGTTTAAAGCCAACCTCAACAATAGGAAGGCACTAAGCAACTTAGTGAAACTCTGCCTCTAAATAAAATACAAAATAGGGCTGGGGATGTGGCTCAATGGCTGAGTGCCCCTGAGTTCAATCCCCAGTATCAAAAAAAAATTAAGAGACTCCCAAAATAAAACACTCAAAAAATGTAAATGAAGATATATCAGAAACACAATAAAAATAAAATGTGAATAACAAAATGGGAAAATTATTTGCAATATATACAATACAAAAGGTTAATATTCTTTGTATATAAAAAACATCTATTAACAAGAAATTCTCAGCAGAAAAATAGAAAAAAATATGAAAGTAAAAATTTGTTGTTCTATATCTAATGTCTTAGGGAGACAATTCACAAAAATGATAGCACAAATTAACCAAAAATATTTTTAATAATCTCTCACTGGTAAAATTTTCTTAATCTTACATTACCAACTATTGCAAGATAGGAGTATACAATGATGAAACCTTTCTAATAAATAATTTCATAGTACAAATAAAACTCTAAATGGTATCTGACCCCAAAATTATTTTTAAACAAATACATTTTCCTAGAAATGTATTCAAAACAAATAACCACAAATGTTAGCAAAGATGAATCTGAATGCAAATTTATAACAGTAATCTTGCAAAAGCAAAAAAAAAATTTTAGAACTCTGTGACCGCCTGTGTTTAGTAGTAAAGAATTAGTTAAGAGGGGCTGGGGTTGTGGCTCAGTGGCTGAGTGCTTGCCTCATATGTGTGAGGCACTGGGTTCAATCCTCAGCACCACATAAAATAAATAAAGTTATTGTGTTCATCTACAACTAAAAAATATATATTTTTAAAAAAAGAAATTTAATAAAAAAGAATTAGTTAAGAAAGCATGACACAGTCAAATGACACAATACTAAGAATACATGAAACACTATTCTAGAAAAATATTCAAGGACATGTAAAAATATTCCTCAAATTGTTTCATTTTAAAATAATTATTAAAATAGAGTGCAATTAGTTCTTTGGAGATGCATACATGTTGATATTCTAAAAAGAATATTAGAAATATATTCAACAAAATTTTAACGGTAGAATCAAAAGTGATGTTTATTCTCATCTTTCCTGAGTCTTCCATATTTTTATAATTTTATGTTTTTTTTAAATCAGAAAAAAACGCATAAAGGTAATTTCAAAAAGGGAGAAAATTTAGAGTCCTGTAATACCATAAATGATTTTTCATTAATAAAATATTTATTGTTCCTTAGTTTTAAATTGTTTTCAAAGTAAAATGCTATCATATTTATAAATGAAAGCTTGGAGAACAAATATATTTCTGAGTATTTGACCACAATAATTTATAGCATACGTTGGCTGGAGCTGTTCGGTGCTGACAAATTCCAGAAAGTAACTGCATAAAATACTTGGAGAGGAAATTGCTGTATGCTTCCATGCTATTTATGGAAATTAGCATTTTTGTAAAAATAAACTGAGAGCAATCACAATCATAAACCTTGAAATGTGGTTTCCACAAGATGTTAGCTTTGGTGCTTTAAGAACCATTAGTAATGCAACAGGGGAACACTGCCTATTTTTTTTGTTATGAAACAATTACATATAATTGGGTTTTTTTCCCTTGTATTTTTAATCTCTCTCTTTTTCCTAGATGCTTCCCTTTTGGAGTACAAATATACTGAAGTACACTTTGCTAAGAAAAACCTCTCTTGTGATCCTGTTTCCTTCTCAAAGAGTCTTACACATTTCCTATATTCAATGTCTCAACATTCTGCAATTCATGTCATTCCCCAAACCTACTCCCTCCCAAGGTCAGACTAAACTTTTACTATTCTGTGCCCCTAAAATTCATTCAAAACCTGAAAGTATTTTCAATGCTTCCCTCTCTCTCAATCCCATGTAATCACTTATCAAGTTCTATCCTTTCAGGTTCTAAAATTATTCTTGTATTGATACATACTAGTACCCCAACCCCAAGACAATGTCGTCAGGTCTCATCATTACCAACCTGAACTAGTGCCAGAGACCTCACAAGTATCCTTTGCTCAACCACATCCCCAGTGTTCCAATGGAGTCCTGACGGTACGTAGCATGACCTCCCCGTCAATACTCCCAGAACCCCGTGCTGCCTACTAAGGAAATTTCTTAGCATGCTCTTCAAAGTGTTCCCTGGAGCAGCACAAACTGTCCCTGTTCATCCTTATTTCATAGCCCAAGCTTCAAATGCAGTGTCAATTAAAACCAAGAGGAAGAAAGACTTAAGAGGTATTTCTGAAATGGAATGAATAGAATTTAGTAGCCAAATGGATACAGGTTAAGGACAACAGAGAAGAGGCATCTGGAGTAATACTAGGATTCTGGCTCAAATGACTAGTTGATGGAGAATCCAAACACTGAAAAAGAGCAAGGTGAGAGGTAGGTGTCCTGGTTTGGCAAGTGGTGTTTTTGAGGTTGTCAGGAACATTCCAGTAGGAGGTGCTGACATGGATATATTGAAGTGTAGTTCATAAAAGAGGCAGAGACACTTGGCCTCTTCCACTTTGCAAGGGCTCTTGAATTAAAAGAAACAAGAAAATAAAATAAAAATAACAACCAAAACAGTTGTCAAGATTGTGTGTTGCCGGCATGATGATGCACGCCTGTAATCCTGGCAGCTCAGGAGGCTGAGGCAGGAGGATCATGAGTTCAAAACCAACCTCAACAACGGCGAGCCACTAAGCAACTCAGTAAGACCCTGTCTCTAAATAAAATACAAAATAAGGCTGGGGATGCAGCTCAGTGGCTGAGTAGTGCCCCTGAGTTCAATCCCCAGTACCAAAAAAAAAAAAAAAAAAAAAGATTGTGCTTTATTTTTATTTTCAAAGTTTACATTTAACCATTAATGTAAAATAATAGGCAAGTTTTGATATTTTTGGTGTATATGTAATCCTATTTGAAGGGAACATCAAAAGCCTAAATCTAAGAGTCTGCATCATTAGATCTGGAAATCCAGTGACAAAACCAGGCAGAAGACTCTGGTGAGAAAACCATAGGAGTGATTGAGGCTGCCTGGGAAGAACATATGGAGGGGGAGACAGGGGTAAAGGGTGAAGCTCTGAAAATGGGTAATATTTAAAAGGAGCCATAGTTGAGCCCTAAAAGGAGATAGAGATGGAAAGGTCACAGAGGTAGAAAGGAAAGAGTACAAGTGACACAGATGACAAACGAGGAGAGAGCTTGACTGTATTCTCAATGAATCTAGCCAGTGACTCCATCTTGAAGATTTCCAGGCTTTGGGTATAACATGGTAATAAAGTGAAATCTGCAACCAGGACAAGTTTGGCCTTTCTACTCAAACTCCATCACCAATGTCAACGTAGATTAGAACAGTCATCCAAAATCACCACAGAGGACAAAGTCACACAGGAAGTACATTCATGACACAAAACCTGGAGAGCTGGAAAAGCCACTCAGAACTGAAACACAGGGAAGAGGAGAAAGGCCACAAGGTATATCAAATATGTAGTACAGCACATTCTACTAAGAAAGAATTATTCTAAGAAAATGTTTAAATAGGAGAGCAAAGATGTGAGCATAAGATGTTCATTACAGGTGGCTAATAGTAAACCAAGGGAACAAACCATCTCAAATGTTCAGGAAAAAATAATGTGTTTTTTTTAAATCATGACATTGAAAATGAAAATGAAGAAAAAGAGAAGCACTCAGAGATTGAGGACTCTCTGCAAAGAGAGAGTGACAATCCATTTCCTAGATGGACATCTGCTTAGTAAATGGACCTACTGATCTGTCCCTGGGCCTACAGAGCAAGGTGAGAATTATAGGGAGTTCATATGACAGTGAGAGAAGGCAGCACTCCATCATCCTGGCTTCCCAGGATACCAGTGGACACCACAAAAAGATGCTGGGTTTAAACTATCCTGCCAGCACTCCACCCAGTAAGGCTGCCTGTTAGCTGAGAAGACCCCAGCAGAAAGTGGCAAGTTAGCACAGGACCACCTGCTACAAGGTAGACCTTGAGGGCCCCTCTGAAGAACTTGCATCTGCTACCAAGAGGTCAGAGTGATCAGGGAGAACCAGAGTGGCTATGTTGACTCTCAGGGTTAGCATATATTTAAGTAAAAGATGTTTTTGCTCATCTCCCATCCCTTCTCTTTATTTCTTACCCCAGGAAAGCTAGAAGAAATATATGCAATAAGTATTTCAGAAACAGCCTCCACATTCCTGAGCCATTCTGTGGCAGGGAAAGAAGAGAACAGTCCCCAGCCAATCCCATTTTAGATACTCTTAGCATGCACCAAGCCTAAACCAGAGGGAAGGGATATGAGATTTAAATCAAGTGGGGAACCAAAATATTAAATTGAACTGGACTTGTGAAAACAGAAAGTGAATCTTCTGAAGATTTCATTAGGGATGGAAAAGGGAATTTGACAAGGCATGGCTTTATACCCCACTGAGTTGAGACTTCTCAATAAATCTTTCAGAGGCTCAAATCTCCCATAACACCCACAATGGGTCAATATTCATAATCATCTCAGATATGACTTATCAAGCTCAGCCAGATCCAGGTTAACCTCAAAGAAATTAGGTGCCATGTTAGAATCAGGGCCACTCTGAGGTCATTTACTGTGAGTAAGTTCTCTGAACCCTGCTGCTGGGACCCTATCCTCACTGCCCATGATTGACATGATCAAGGGGGACAGCAACACCATAGGTAATTGGGGGAACTTAGATGGTGAGATTGTTGTGGAATATTAGAGTGTTGAAAAGAGGCCTGGGCTGAGCCACCAGCACTCAAATGGCTCCTCCTCTTTCCCCATGTTAGTTCTGGGGCTATGCCAGCCTCTCTCAGCATCCATAGTTATTAGGGATAGAGAAGAGATGCCTGTTGGCAATGGAGAGAGGTCAAGATTTAAAGTCCACCTCTGATATCCTGTATTAGTTTCCTCCTGTTGCTATAACAAATTACTGCAAATTTAGTGTTAAAATTAAGCAAGTTATTCTTTTAAAATGGTAGAGGTCAGAAATCCAAAATAAATCTCTTTTTTCTTTTTTTTTTTTTGGTACTGGGGATTGAACTCAGTGGTACTCTATCACTGAGCCACATTCCCAGCCCTATTTTGTGTTTTATGTAGAGACAGGATTTCACTGAGTTGCTTAGTGCCTCGCCATTGCTGAGGCTGGCTTTGAACTCGTGATTCTCCTGTCTCAGCCTCCCAAAGTGCCAGGACTACAGGCATGCACCACTGCACCCAGCTCCAAAATAAATCTTGATAGGACTAAAATCAAGGTGCAACCAGGGCCAGTTACATCTGAAGACTCCAGAGGAGAATCCAATCCTTGCCTCCTCCAGTTTCTAGAGGTGGCTGCCATTCCTTGGCTCCTGGCTGCATCGCTCTAGTTTCTGTTTTCCATAGTAGCACTGCCTACTTCCTCTGCCTCTATATCATCCTCTGTCCCTCTTATAAGAACTATTATAATTGTATAATGTAGTAGAATATCCTCAACCTCAAGATTCCTATTCACATCTTCAAAATCTCTTTTGCCAAATAAGGGAACATTTGTGGGTTCCAGGTAGAACATGGACAGATTTGGAGGCTGTTATTCAGCCTACCACATATCCACACTATGCCTGGTAGCATTACCTGTATTATAATGATCAAGGCAATAAGAGCTAGAAGGGCATCTATCAAACTAACATGGACTTGTGTGTCCTCTCTACCACCAAGCCCTCTGCAGGATCAGCCTCCTATACTAACCTGTAGGCTCACAATCAGAAACAAAATGTGAAACCATTCTGTCTTATACATATGCACCAACAAGAGCCAGGAGACAGGATCTGAGACAACTCAGATACTGCTTATGTTACAGGTTGTGTTTCAACACTGTCAAAATCCTTCTCCCTGTACAGAAGGTCCCCACAATTTTAAGACAACTCTTCAAACTATCCTTCCAGAACTACTTCATCTAAATGTCTCTCACTTTTCAAAACTGTCACCTTAAGGGACCTGTTCCAATAGATGTCTATAAACTTGGCAGGGAGACGATCAAAGATCAGAAGAGACCCTCCCATCCAGAGTCACAGAAGGAAAGGGGACAGGATTTGCCAGAGAATCTAAGCAGGGCAGCACCTCCCCAAGAAGTACACATGGTAGGGGGCTACTGGGATACACATGAAGACACCTTGATAAGATTATTTAAAGAAACATGGCAAACCACATGACCAAGGTTAAAGCCATTTCTAGAAGAATCTGCCAGAGAGCTAGAAATCTCTCCTATGATTATGCAATTAATAGATAGAGGAGTTCATTTATTCTTCTCCTGGGTAAGAGGAAAAGAAACAAATTACAGGGGCTGGGATTGTAGCTCAGCGGTAGAGCGCTTGCCTTGCATGCATGAGGCCCTGGGTTCGATCCTCAGCACCACATACAAACCAATAAAAAATAAAGACATTGTGTCCATCTACAACTAAAAAAAAAGAAACAAATTACAAGGAGCAAGTTGTAACTCAGGGAACAATCAATATGGGAGTCATCATCAAGGGGTTGGAAGAAAGTCTGAAAAGCCCTCAAATACACTAGGCTGGAAGGGAGGGGTAGAAGAGCAGTCACTGACTTCCCTGGGAAGATGGAGATCCCTAAGGAGAGGGCTGAGCAACAGGAAGCTGCAGGGGCCTTTGAGACAGGAAGAAGGAAGGCCTTTCTTACAATCTTGGTGACAGGATCAGTGAACTCCTCTAGGAATGGTCAAGAATTAGTTAGTAAAACAAGGGACTGAGCCTCATGCCTTGTTCTGCATTCTATCACAATTACTTATGGTCAATAAATATGAGTTTAAGTTATAGCTCATCACATAGGAGAATTTGATTTTTATTTACTAGTTAGAACATCCTATACTCCTGACAGCTCAGTCTCACTCCTGAGACACATGCCACCTGGCAGCAGCACTCAGGAGATGCTAATGAACACTGTGACCCCCTCTGAACACCAAATTAAAAGATGCCTCACTGGGCAACTGAATGTCAAGTCCACACTGAATCTAGGGGAAAAAGCAGTGAGACAGCTCTGGCCTCACGTGTTGACACCTGCAGGAATCTCCCCCTAGAAGATCAGGCCCCACCTCCAATCCTCTGCAGTATCTTCTCTCCTCTGCAGCATCTTCTCTCCTCAGCTGTGCCTCTTGAGTGCCCCCTACAGCCCCACAGCAGAAAATACAGGCACTGTGCTAACTTTAAACCCTGAATGCTTACAGCAGCAGCAACACAGAGCTGACATTTATTGTGAACTCCTCACATGCCAGACACTGCCTGCTTTTGTTTTGTTTTGTTTTTTTTTACTTTTTTTCCACTTCATAATGGATTAACTCCTCCAAATAATTCCATGAGGTAGATACTATTATTACCTCCTCTTTGCAGATGTGGAAACTGAGATGTGATGCAGAGATGTTTGTGTGACACAGTGATGAAGTGGTGGAGCTGGGATTCAAAGAGTGGGTGGTATGTATGATGAAGACCGCTGCTCTGAAATCTCCTTTTATGACCTTCTGTGCACACTGCCTTGATACATGGAAACAGCACTGCCACAGGCACACAGATATGGAAAAATCCAAAAGAGGTCAGTGAGTGATTCAAGCTGGACAAGCACTGTCCTTGGCCAAAGGTCAACAGACTGCCTCAAAGCACATTTAAATTTTATAGGGTGAAAGAAGGCAACATGAAATGTTGTGCCTTGAAACCTTAGCCTAATTTGACAAGGAACAAATCTCTGAAGCTCTCATGGCCTGTTTAGACCCTCTGAAGGGACAGAAAGTATGTCTCCATGCTTTTATCCCAACACTACACCTTACTGGCCTGAGATATCCTAAAACCACCCTGAAAATACTTAATTTTTGTTCTAACAGAAGACAGCTGTTAAAATATGGTCATGAGGAGCATCTATAAAATAGAATAATGAGGAAGATGTTGCTTGTTAACTAGCTTTATGAGAGTCACAGAATTCATGGGACACTGGAACCAAAAGAGGCCTTAGAGACATCACGTCCAGGAGAGTGCATGAGAGGAAGAGAAGTCTAGTTGATTTATCTCAAAGTATATGGTCAGTCATGCATAAGTACTTATTTCACAGTCACATAGGTCCTTAGGAACCAGGCCCTTCGCCAGACCCTGCAGGCATACAGGCCACCAAGCCATGTGCCTGAGAAGAAACATCCTTGCTTTGTTCTAATTCACAAAATACATGGCATGGGATTAGCACCAACCCTCAGGACACAATATTGACTAAAATGTTACCTATATTTTTAGATCTGGGGCTACACACTTCCTGACTGAATCCAGGTTGGGAATATATTTGTATGGCTTTCACTGCTTTATAAACTAGGAGATTTTATAAGAAATCTGGATGATTCTGCTATCTTGCAAAGTAAGATCTAACAATCCTGGGCTTGCATTCCCATTTAGCAATGATGAACTGAAGTCAAGAAGAGGCTGCTCTTAATAGATGGAGCATGTGTTTTCCATTTTGCCACTGTCACCACCACTCTCTATTGTATCTTTGGCAATTCTAGTATCATTCCTGTGTTTGAATCTTCCCAGTAGATAAATAAGGATGCAATGCATGGTTCGATTCTCCCAGGTTGGTTGGAAAAGACGAAGAGTCTAAAGAGAGGATTGCAAACAGTGAGGTGTGTGTTGACAGAAGTAAATTCGGAGTATGTACTTAGTGGATAAGCTATGACAAGAACCTGGCTTTGCCCATTCACCGTGTCCTGGCCTCTATCAGCCCAGACAGTCCACCATAGCCCAAACCATTATGATATTAAGGCTCTGCTTGGGACTCAGAGAGGACCCAAGTATGGGGATTCTCCTTATAGCTAGCCAACCAGAAATACCATAGGCCAGAGGTAAGAGAGAAAGTCAGATTCTCTATTACAGCATTAACACTAACCATAACATATGTGGTCTACAATAATGCTCCTAATAATGTTCCCGCCATTCCTCTTCCCCTCCGTATTACCTGCAGGAGAGTAGAGTGTGTGAAGACCATCCATATCAGCAGCCACCAGGAGCTCTTCCAGGAAGCCATGGGATCTGCTATCCTAGGGACCTCACTTGCAGTCTACAAAAGAGGAGAATGTTGGTTTCCAACGAGCTCTGGCAGCAGTGGCTTAAGAAATCAATCAGAAAGAGGGACCCTGAAGCCCATACTATGTCCTGGAAAAGTTTGTGTTGTTCCAAGATGGAGATGCCCACTGCTGAGTGCAGGCAATCCAGGGCTCCCTTTAGGATGGGTCTACATCAAGGCCAGGAGGGGGCTAGGCCTGTCTCCAAGAAGCAACTCACACCTCCAGCTCTCCAGAAGCTGAGACATCCCTGCACCAGCCACCTCCCAGCCCATTTGTCAGCGCCAGGGTGTGGCTATTGGCATTTGACTTAGGAAACTAGCATACAGCCAAGGGTTAGGGCACCTGCCAGCTTCTGTTCCTTGAGGCAAAAATGAATCTAAGACCAATTAAACCAGTCCAGAGAGGGAAGGGACTTGCCTAAGGTCACACAGCAAGATAGTGACATTATAGGACCCGAACGTAGGTCTTCTGATAGTTCAAGGCTTTTCCCACTAGATGACACGCAGCACCCTTTGGGTCCAGAGCCACAACTCCAAGAGTTGAATTAAAGGAGGTTTGGAGGGCACAGACCTGGAATCAGTCTAGTACAATCTCTTAGAAATAAGTGAGGGCACACCAGCAGAGGTTAGCTGAGACCCGGAGGGCACCAGGGGGGCTTTTTTTCCCCTGATTTTTCCTGTCAATTTACGGGGAAATCAGTACAAGCAGAGACTGGAAAAGCCGAGGTCACACTCGACTCTCTCTTCGCCTCGCGGGCGCCTTGGCGGAGCTGGTGTCCGGGGGCGGGTCGGTGGCTTCTCTCCATCTGGAGAAAGCATTAAGGGCCTGGCCTAATGCGATCCGCAAATGTGCTGCTGTTTCCGACCTGAGGCGGCAACTCTGGGCTGAAGGGAGGCGGCCAGAGCTGAGCCCCAGGGCTGTGCGCCCCCCTCGCTACCTCGCGCCAGCCGTCCCAGCACACACTCCTGCTACTACCCGCTGCCTCGCCGTAGCTCCTCCAGCGCCCCGGCCGCGTCTTCGTCACCCCCACGCCCACTTTCCATCGCGCGCGCTTCGCCTCAGCCCTCTGCGCTCTAGGAGCTAGAGACCAAGTTGCCAACCAACTGGACCTTCGGACGCTCGAGGCCACTAGCTGCCGCCAGCCTGCTTTCTACCTAGAAACCCCCAATCCTGAAAAATCCAACCTTTTCGGAGAGCCTCAAAAGACTCTCCCCAAACCTCCCAGGTCCCCACGGAGTCAGAGATATCTAAGCTGTGAAGGGCGTTCCAGTCACGAAGGCCCCTGGGGCCCGCGTAAACCCTGCCCCCAATCTCGCACGGTGTCCTTCCAACTTGCTTAGAGAAGCCATTGCTCTGAGTCTCATCCCTCCTCAGAAACAGTGTCCCCTTGATTCCCGTAGGGCATCCTTGCGCCCAGTTCGCTGCACCCACCTTGCGCTGCCTAACCTTCTAGGACGTGCAGCTCTGGAGCCGCGAAGGCTTGGTGCGCTCCGAGGAGAGGCGGGCAGAAGCTGCTTCGTCCACACCTCGTGCAGAATCCGGGACCAGGACCTTCCCCGACGCCGGCCTCCAGTCCACGGCGCCGCAGTCGCAGCAGCCGCAGCGAAGTTAAATGGGGCTGGGACGGGGGCCGCCCCGCCTCTCCCGCCCCCTCTGAGCGCGCGGAGCGCAGCGCTGGCCTGGGCCCAGAGGCGGAGGGCGCGCGCCGCCACCTGCGCCGCCCGGCAAGTGCACTGCGCGCCCCGGCGTCCGTCTGCCCGCGCGCGGGCACCGCGCCCTCGGCGAGAGCCAGGGGCGCTGGGGGCGCGAAGAGACCGGGTGAGGGGGCCGGCCCGGGCCGCCCGGAGCGCGCGGGGCAGCGGCTACGGCGAGACTCGGCTGGAACGCTCCTCCGCCCGCTTCCTGGAAGCCACTCCTCGCCCTGGGCCGGCCGCCAGGCGTTATGCCAAGAGCCGGGATTGCCGACGCCGCCACCGCCGCAGCCGCCGCCGGCAGGCGAGTTGGGAAAAGGCGGCCGCTGCGCGGTGAGCCAGCGGGGCCGCCCCGCCTCAGCCAGAGCCAGAGTAGGGATGCCGTCTCCCCCTTTCACCTCCCATCGCCTCCACCCATCCCATCCGGGCGCCAGTTCTGCAAAGTCGGGCCCAGCGGCTTCACGGAGGTTTGCCTGGAACCGCCGGCTCGTGCCTGAGAGCTCTTCTGCCCAGGCAAGACCAGAGTCGGGTATCAGCAGCCCCCTCAGGGTCTGCGCCTCCTCTGCTTCCCGTGGTCCCCAACGCAGACCTTTACAGGGGCGGGGCGGTCCTCTGACACCTCGCTGTCCATGTAGTGGGCAACCCAGCAGGGCACCTCTTAAGCCCAGTAGGCATCCCCTTCTATAAGGCTGACTTGGGTAACAAACTCCACAGCTGGCGGGATAACGCAGTGTTCACGCCTGCAGTTTGGGATGAAGGTGGTCATTTCAGGGGCAGAAGGCTGGGATGAGTTGCCTTGTGGGATTCTAAACGTAAAGAGAAGTTTGGGGAAATGGCCTTGGCTTAATCTCAGTAATACAAGTCAGGAGGCTTCTGCAGGATTATGACCCCACATAAGTACCACCGCAGTCATCATTTCCTTGATTATAGCTGCAGTGAGGCTATGAGTCACTTGGCCCTTATGGCAGAAGTTGGTAGCATTAACCCATTTCACCTGTGAGGAATCTGAGACTTCTCAAGGGATAAATAACTTGCTAGGTGAGTAGAAAAGCCTAGACTGGAACCCCAGGTCTGCACCTCTTAGAATCTGTATTATTCATCCTCAAATTTGCTCTCCTTCCTTCCTGGTGGTTGGTACATTGCAGAAATCATTGTGCTTTCCCGAAGAGTTGCACTGCCTGCCACCCTCGCATCTCTTCCCTTCCTTACACGTTAATGGCTTGCTTTGACAAGAGGAGGATCTCTGAGACTGTCCACTCCAGGTAAAGTGGCTGGATTCTTTTGAAAAATGAGCAGGAGGACCATCAACATGAAGGAGGCAGAGAGAGGGCAGGACTCAACCAGAACTGACTCACCTATGTTTATATTCTAAAAAGCTGAACAATGAATTTATGAATACCAGAGCATGGCTCCTGGGAGAAATAACAGACTTAGATTCCCACAAGCCTCTGGTCACAACATTTTTGTCAACCAATTAGCACATTTTCTTCCTTTTTGTGTGTTACTATATAAAAAGCATCTTATTTAACACACATTGTTGATTCATTAACAGAGCTCAGGCCAACAGCATTACAACTTATGTCCTCTGCATCCTGTCCAATACATATATTTTCTCCACAAGGCACATCACAGCTTTCTTCTACTTAGAAACACTAGACAGATTTGAGGGTTGTTTTAAACAGTGAAATCGTCAACAAAAAAGAGAGAAACGTGCCAGATGCAGTCGCACACCTGTAATCTGGTATCTTGGGAAGGTGATGCAGGAGAATCACAAGTTCTAGGCTAGCCTCAGCAACTTAGAAAAAGCCCATCTCAAAATTTAAAATCAAAAAGGACAAGGATGTAGAACAGTGGTAGAAGAAAAGAAAAGAAAAGAAAAGAAAAGGAAGAAAAAATACGGCATTAAAAGAGACTTTAGGATGCTTATTTACAGTATAAAAGCTGAAAGAAGAGGGCAAAACATTGCCTTATTCAACCTTAGCTGGGAACATGCACATCAGGTGACTCAAAATTTTCACCACTCTTCAAATGACTTGGAACGTGTTCCAAGAATTGATTATGGGGTTACAGGTAAGTGAATTCAAAACTAGGGAATCCGGAAATAATGAGGATTGATGGTATGAACTTCTCATATCAGGGTATAAGTAGAGGAATGTTAATATTTTTAAAAATGTAGGATGCATCAGGCATTTAATGTGTATTAACTCAGCACAACAGTCTATGGGATAAATATTATTTTTAGTCCCAATTTACAAATGAGGAAACTTAAGTAGAAAGGTTTAAACACTACATGTTCTTAGCAAATACATTATGCCACTTCTCAAATCATTCATATTCTGAAACCACTCATGAGGTATCGTGGAGTCGATTGCAGAACTCACATGAATATTCAAGTTGAAATAGAGAATTCAAAGAAATATTATGCTTGTGCAGTGGCAGCTGCATACAGTCTGCAACTCAGGAAGGCACTGGGAACAGCTCTGGAGTTGGAGTACTTTGCTGGGAAAGCCTGAGTGGCTCTGTTCTAAGGTTTTAATGTCTCAGCAGGACTTCCTGTCACACTTTCCCCTGGGCACTTTTGATTCCTGAGTCAGTCTCTAGGGAGTGCCCCTCACTAAGTACTAAGGCCAGAGGGGAGCCTTTCTCTCTGGCACAGGCTTCCCCCACAAAGAGCAGTTGGTCAGAAGAGCAAAGCAGAAAAGACAGATTACCAACAGCCTTCTGGAAGTTCTGCCCTCCCATGAACCCTAACAGGCCGAGCGATCTTATATGCATGACTAAGGTACAGTAAATTAGAACAAGAGCCACAGAGGACAAACTCTACTGAGGGGGCTGACTGTTCCTTACAGGTGTTGTCACCTGAAGATTTGTGGTCCCAGCACCTCATTAGCACTTTCTTTTGACACTCTTCCCAAATGTAGACTGACCCTTCCCTCAGTCACCCTCTACCCTTCCCTCCTACTCTTCACCTCTTCCCCAGAGGACTGGCCCAAATGTTCAAGCAAGACATTGCCAAAGGCATGGAAAGGAGAAGACTGGGAAGTGGGGACAACAGGAATTGGTGAACCTCAAGTGAACAAATCTGGCTGTCGGGTGCAGCTGCCCATCTCTGAGTGGGAGTCAGGCCCTCCCTGCCTATCTTCCGACTACATCCCCATGAGAACCCTCACCACCTGAGGGCAACAGCAGTAGTATAGACTCTGAGATGTCAAGGTCTAGGAAATCATTCCATTTCCTCCCTAAGATCCGTCTTCTTGGGTTCCTGGATTCTACCACCTGTCTCAGGATCTGCTTCTTCCTATCTGAGTCTCAGAGATTCTGAGACTGCAGGCATTGCCTATTGAGCCCAACCAGTTAAACACAACAGCATAAGATTCATAGGAGAGATATACAGAAAGGATTGGGGCAGTAACTGTTGGTGATGGTAGTGTTAGGGTATTATGTGTGTGTGTTACTCTGAGAAAGAATATCAGTTCAGGGCATCTGCCTTAATTTACTCTTATTTTTTTTAATTTTTTTAAAACATTTATTTTTTAGTTGTAGGTGGACAGAATATCTTTATTTTTATTTTTTTGTGTGGTGCTGAGGATTGAACCCAGTGCCTCACGCATGCTAGGCGAGCACGCTACCACTGCGCCATAACCCCAGCCCCTTAATTTACTCTTGATACAGAATTGTTCTTTGTATCTGCAAGACTGTAGAGTC
>CM053401.1:132332680-132370661 GCA_028644305.1 Xerus rutilus | reverse complement strand
TTTTTTTATATTGTGTTTTTTTGTGATTTTGTTTTGGTTTGGTTTGGTTTGGGTTTTGGTACTGGGTATTGAATCCAGGGGTGCTTAACCACTGAGCCACATCTTCAGCCCCTGCTTTTTAAAAATTTTTTATTTTGAGACAGGGTCTCACTAAGTTGCTTAGAGCCTTGCTAAATTGCTGAGCCTGGCTTTGAACCTGCGATCCTCCAGCCTCACATCCTGAGCAGCTGAGATTTCAGGCAAGTGCCACTGCACTGGGCTCAAATATGCGTTTTAAAATAATAAACTGGCTAGGTATGGTAGTGTGCACCTGTACTCCCAGCTATGGAGGAGGCTGAGGCTGGAGTTTAAGACCAGCCTGGGAAATGTAATGAAATCTCATCCTCCCCCTCAAAAAATAAAAGAAAAGAATTATTTTCATATTTCATATATTCTCTGCCTTGGATACAGAAGATAAATAATATAAATGCCTAAGAGGTAGATCTATGGAAAAAAGGACAAGTTTATCTCATGTTCTAGGACAAACACTACCTTCAAAGTTGAAGGAAGAAAGCAATATTGCATCTTATATTAGCTACTGTCTTTTCTTTTATACTTGTCACATCATTTATTTCCAGAATGGTCAGTCTCCTTACCTGTCACACAGAATAAAAAAAAAGCACCCAGATTCCATAGCTTTCTTCCCTCATTACAAGGGTTATTGTTCCCAAATCAGTGGCTATATGGCATCTCCTCAACCCTCTGAGTCTGTCATGTAGATGATTCCCTCTCCTAGTTTCCAGCATTAAAGTAGAATTTTCTATTTTATCCATTTGGTAATTTCATTGGAGAATGACTGGTTTGGGTAAAACATCTGAGCTCAAATCATCTTCTGAGATCTGAAGTCTCTACCTGACCTGAAATTTCATGTCAATATCCATTTTTAAAAATGTTTCCATTTTCCTTATTTAGGCTTTGAAGAACACTTAACACTTTGTTCTCAATTTTCCTGGCCCCATAAGTGAATTTAGGGATCCTTGTTTCATGAAGTCGTTTGATGTTTTTCTTAGTCTTTAAAAACAACAAATAATAATACACTATTCTGGCACACAGTTAATGAGAGCATTTTTCAATTTCATGGGAAATACCAAGCATGTCCCACTATTACTTTGAGCTGGAGACCCAGGCTTGAACTGATTATCAGACTTGCCCTGGGGCAATCTGGAACTTCTAGGTGTATCTTTCAAGCTGAAGTTCACAATGGAAGAGCTGAAGAAAGGAGCTGGTTGAATAGGTACCCACACCATCATATTCCATGACTTTAACTACCAGCCATATGCTGATGAGGAGTCATCAGCTTAAACCTCTAGCCCTCAGGTTGTCTTCCTGATTCTAGATTCAATGGCATTTCCAGTTCAAACTGTCCAAGACAAAGCCGTTGTCTCTGTGTTACCCTCTTCCACCCAACATACTTCTCCTTTTCCTTTATGCCACCTATCATGAATGACACCCCAACACTCATGTGTCAGAATTCAGGCAGCCTTGAATTTCTCTCCTCATCATACTCTTTAAGTCATTCACCCCATCTTTGTCAATCCCACCTACTAACTCTCAAACCTGTTTTCTTCAGTCCCTATTACTGCATATGCCAGGTGAAGTCATCATGAACTCTTGTGTATATTACTAGAAATACAGCCAGAGTAATCATGCTGAAAAGCCAGTGTTACCATGTCATTGCTGCGAATGTTATACTCAGTAACCCACTTCTCTTAAGATGAAGATTGAAAGCCCAATAGCATGATATATGTGGGCTTCCTAACTTGGCCCCCACCTTCCTCTGTCCACTCACCTTTTGCCGATTCCATTTTTACCTTGTGCTCCAAATGTATTAGTCAGTATAGAAGAGGTTTCTGTTACAGTAACAAGTAACAAAAATTTTAGAGGTTTAACAGGTAAGTTCCTGTTCACATCAAATCTGGCATAGGTTGGATAATTCCCCAGGGCAGCCGTCCATGGGGCTGTGCAGTGATCCAGAACCCTTTTCACCCTGTGTCAACACGCAGCATTTATGTCAGCTGCACAATGGGAAGGGAGAGACTGGAGAATCCACAGGAGCTTTTCACTGCCTCCACCCAGAAATGACACACATCACTTTAACTCTTAGTTCTTTAGCCAGAATGAGTTGCATGGCTCTAACAACTAAAAGGCTGAGAACTGTAACCTTCTGGAAGGATCCAGGAAAAAGGCATTTGGTAAACATACAGCATTGCCTCTCCCACACCAAACACGAAGGTGTGAATACCAAGAGGCAGGAATGACTGGTGGGCCCTGTTAGAATCTGTCCACCATAGCTACCCTAAACTGTTCCCTCAATTCCTTAGTAGGCTGATGGTGCACACACACTCAGCTATTATTTTTCCCTTGGACTTAGAGTAAATATGAAGAATTTTCTAAAAAAAAAAAAAGTATAGAGTGACCTAGAAAAGAAAGGTTCTGGAAGACCAGCAAAGATAGAAACCGCCAGGCAGGCAAGGTCAGTTTGTGGGGTTTTGAGGTCAAAAAAAGGTGAGATTAACAGTTCCTGTGATGACTAGAACTTTTGGAAAATGGAGTAAAAAGGCAATTTAAAGAAGACGTGAAAGAGTGATGTCAGAAAAAAATGGCAAAATAGAGGGTAATAGCAGTCACAGAAACATGGATTTTGGCCACCACCGCAGATCAGAACAGCTTTATGGGAGCCCATGGTCTAGCCAAGAGTCTAGCACCTCAGTGGAGTGGAAAATATAAAAGTGGATGCATTGAAGAGGGTGAAAGTAATCTCACTTTACTGATCACTCCTACCCAAGAGAGACCCTCTTGGCCTGTGATTCCTCCCACAGGGAAAAGTGAGGTCAAAGTGAGGACTCAGCTTCCCCAGCCCGCAGGACACTTCCCAGGAGGCCCACTTCTGCCCTTACTAACCCAGAAAAGTTGGATAATAGCTGAATATTCTGGAGATATCAGGAGCAGGAAGAAGGGGAGGGAATTCAGAGCAACCAGCACAGATTTCTTAATAGTGAGCCATAGTTCCTGCTATCCAGCTCACAAACTACCAAGAGACTCTTCTAAGAACCTTGCAGGGCTATTCTTCTGAGGACCTCCAACCATCTGAAGCATGCCCTGAGCACCCTGTGTGCCTCCTTGTAGAGGCCCTATGAGCTCCCACAGACAGCACAAAAATCTCAACAATAAGTGCAGATCTTAGCAGCTGGCTTGACTGATGACTTGGAAGAAAGTGCACAACCTTGAACATCTCAGGGGACTGTCTGGGAAAAATAAAGAGGAGGCTCTCAATACCAGTCTGGTATTTTATAATAAAGAGAAAGTACACAATCCTAATATTTGATCCATAAAAAGGCACAAGAGGAGTGGAGTGGGAATATCCATAGAAAAGTTCTGAGAGATCCTAAAATCTGTAGCTGGGCTCACTAGTTAAGGTCTTTCTTTGCCAAAGTCCTTCAGTAAGGACTGTAAGGACTGACTGCTTTTCCACATATGAAGATAGCCACAAAAAGCTTAGAGGAACCTGAAGAATCAAAGAAGTATGACACCATCAAAGGAATAAAGCTCCAGTGGACAGACCTAAGGAAATGGAGATCTATGATTTTCCTGACAAAGAATAGAAAATAAACATCACCTTGAATAATCAGTGAGCTACATGAATACACAGGGAGACAACTAAATAAAACAGGAAAACAATACATGATCAAAGTGACATGTTCAATAAAGAGGTAGAATCCACAAAAAAAGACCCGATTCTGGAACTGGGGAGTAAACATCTGAACTGAAATTGTCTACGGACGGCTTCCAGAGCTGACTCAGTCAAATCAAAGGAAGAATCTGCAAACTCAAAAACATATTTGAAATTACCTAGTCAGAGGACTAAAAAGAAAGAAAAATAGTAAAGTTAACTATGAGAATTGCAGAACACAGTGAAGAGAATTAATACATGCATTACAGGAGTTCCAGAAAGCAGAGAAAAAGGTGTGGAAAGAATATTTAAAGAAATAATGCTGGAAAATATCCCAAATATGGAGTGATAAATGAGTATCCATATCCAAGAAGCTTGGATAGGACAGATTGAACATAAAATGGTCTTCACTAAGACATATTATTACAAAATTGTCCTAAGTTAAAAAGCGAAAGGTTTTGAAAATAGTGGGAAAATATAGAGAATCTATGTAAGATCATCAGAGATCTCTGGTAGCACCAACATTGCAAGCCAGGAGAAAATGGTATGATAACCTCAAGGTGCTGAAAGAAAAACTGCCAATCAAGAATAATATATCTTGAAAAGGAATATTTTTTTACCATGCAAACAAAAACTAAGAGAGTTCATCATCAATAAACCTACCCTACAAAAAATTCTAAAGGGAGTTCCTCAAGTTGAAATGCAAGAATGCTAATCATCAACATGAAAACATAGGAAGGTAAAAAACTCTCTGCATAAGGTAAGTGTATAGTCAAATTCAGAATAATTTAAAGGCAGAAAAGTCACTTTGAACTATGAAATAGAAGTTAAAAAGACAAAAATATTAAAATAGTTATAGAGACAATAATTTGTTATTGGCTATACAATATAAAAAGATGTAAACTTTAATCTCAATAGCACAAAAATGGGAAAGAAAGTGAAAGTGCAGAGATTCTGAAAGTGATCAAAATTAAGTTATCAACCCAAAATGAACTACTATAAGGTTTTTATGTGTCTTGGTACTCACAAAAAAGTAAACTAAGAAGTTTTTTTTTTAAAGTCAAACAAAATTGACACCTTTAACTAGATCAAGGGGGAAAAATCTTTAACTAGATTAAGGGGAAAAAGAAAGAAGACTAAAATACATAAAATTATAAATGAAACAGGAGACATTATAGTTAATACAAAAGAAACACAAAATATCATGAGATCACAATGAACAATTACATGCCAATAAACTGGATAACTTAGAAGAACTGGATAAATGAGAAACATACTCCTACCAAGACTGAATCATGAAAAAGAGGAAAATCTAAACAGATGAAAAGTAAGGAAATTGAATCAGTAATTTTAAAAATCTCCCATAAAAGAAATGGACCTGATAGTCTGAATTTCACCAAGCATTTAAAAAAGAATTATTTCCAATCCTTCTCAAATCATTCTCCCCCAAAATTGAAGACTAGAGAATACTTCCAAATTTATTCTACAAATTACCTATTTATTCTAGAATTACTTTAATATCAAAAGCCAGACAAGAATACTACAAGGAGAGAAAAGTACAGGCCCACATTCTTAATGTACATAAATGCAGACATCCTCAACAAAATCCTGGACAATTGAATTTAAAAGCACATTAAAAGCATCATACAGGGCTGGGGTTATGGCGCAGTGGTAGTGTGCTTGCCTAGCACAAGTGAGGCACTGGGTTCGATCCTCAGCACCACATAAAAATAAAATAAAGATTTTCTGTCCACCTACAACTAAAAAATAAAATATTAAAAAGAAGCATCATACACCAGGATCAAGTAGGATTTACTTGATCCAAACATACACAAATCAAAAAATGTGATCCACCATATGCTGCTGCAGTTGCTTAGGCTGGAGGACCCAGTCCACCAAGCCTTTGTATAACACAACTTATATCCCTCTGCTTCTACTCCTTCTAGAGTTGCCTGAGCTGGTCCTGCCACCCAGCATCACAGGCTATTGCTGCTATGGTTGCACCATCCTGAAGACCCATGCAGCAGCCTTGGAAGACTGTTGACCTGCCACCCTTGTCTGCCTCCTCTCCCTGAAAGTCATTTGTGCTGATCCTGCCACAACCTCCTCAGCCCAGAGTCCCACCCTAGTAGTATGTGCATTCTCCAGGTGCTTAAGCCACCACTCCTCTTCCCAGAGCTGCTGCCTCTGCAGGTGTTTTGACCCAGGGACATAGCATATATGTTCATAGCATATATGTTCATATATGCTATGTAAACATACTAGTACATATATGTTCACAAACCTCCCCAAAGACCCTACAGCCACTGAAGGCTAACACTTGAAGTTGGGCTACAGCCTTGCTGTCAGGCCTGGCTCTGCAGCTGTGTATACATGCACATCTCTAGTTCAGTCCCCTTCAGCCTACACACATGCAAACAGTCTAGCCCCATACCATCACACTTCCTGATTTCAAAATAAGTTACATACTCAAGAAATTAGTTGAAAATGGATTAAAGACTTAAATATAAGACCTGAAACAATAAAAATCCTAAAAAAAAACAAATAGGGAGAAGAGTTTTGACACTGATAGGAGCAGTAATTTTGGATATGACATCAAAGGCCCAGGCAGTAAAATCAATAATTAACAAGTATGATTACATCAAACTAATTTTTTTACATAGGAAAGGAAGCAATCAACTAAATGCAAAGCAATGTATGGATTGGAAGAAAATATTTGCAAACTAAATATCTTCCAAGAGGTTAATATCTAAAATATCTAAGGAACTCATACAACTTAATAGCAAAAAAAAATCTTATTTTAAAATGTGCAAAGAGGTTTTCAAATCACTAATCTTCAGGGAAATTAAAATCAAAACCACAATGGGATTCAGTAGTGTTCCCTTATCTGTGGTTTTGCTTTCCTCATTTTCAGTAATCCGTGGTGACTTATGCTCTGAAAATATTATGTGGAAAATTCCAATAATATAAGTTTGAAATCACACACCATGCTGAGTAGCAGGATGAAATCTTGTGCTGTCTTGCTCCATCATGCCCAGGATATTGAATCATCCCTTTGTCCAGTGTATCCATGCTGTATACACTACCTGACACTAGTCACTTAGAAGCCATCTCAGTTTTCAGATCTTCCATTGGACTGTTGCAGTGCTTATGTTCACATAACCCTTATTTTACTTAAAATGGCCTCCAACTGCAAGAATAGTGATGCTGACAATTCAGATATGCCAAAGAGAAGCTGTGCTTCCTTACATGAAAAGTGCAGATTCTCAACTTCATAAGAAAAGGGGGAAAAAGTCATGTGCTGAAGTTGCTAAGATCTGTGGGAGACACAAATCTGTGACATTGTGAAGGAAAAAAGAACATTGTGCTAGTTTAATTGTCACATCTCAGACTGCAAAAGGTATGGCCCCAGTGTGATAAGTGCATCTTATTTAAGATGAAGAAGGCATGAAATGTGCACACAGGGCTGGGATTGTGGCTCAGTGGTAAAGTGCTTGCTTCGCATGCATGAGGCACTGGGTTCAATCCTCAGCACCACATAAAAATAAATAAATGAAGATATTGGGTCCATCTATAACTGAAAAAAATATTTTAAAAAAAAGAAATGTGCACACACACACACACAGGAATGTAGGATTGAGTACTACCTGTGGTTTAGGCATCCACTAAATGCATCCCCTGCAGATAAGAGATGACTATTGTATCACCTCATACCTCTTAGGATGGTTATTATCAAACAAGACAAGATATAACAAATGTTGGTGAGGATTTGGAGAAAAGGAAGCCCTTAGACACTCTTGGTAGGAATGTAAAGTGGTATAGACTTATGGAAAACACTATGGAAATATAAGTTATATGAAAAAGTACAATCTTCAGGAAGTGCAGATACTATAATGAGAATTTTAATTAATAGACCAAATTTAAATACATCTGAGTTCACTATGTTTGTCCTTTGGGCCCATTTTCATGGGTCAAAAATGTAAAAAAAAAAAAACTAAACTAAAAAATACATCATAAGGAGATAATTAATTTAATAAACATAGATGTTTGTTTTAGGTTTGTGTATAATATAGGAAAACTGGAACTAAATAATAGTAGGAGATTAATTATAGAAGTTATACAGCCTTACAATAAATTACTATATTCCAACAAACCATAAGACTTAGGTTCTATAATTATTAATATGGAAAGCTGAGATCATGCTTATGTACTCTCATTTATGTATGCTTGGGCAAAACTGGAAGAATATAATGAGAATGTTGAAAAATGTAATGATTTGAGGTTGTGGAATAAAAGGCAATTTTCACTTTCTTCTTATAACTTTATATATCTTCTGAATTAGTTCTGCAATATACTTGTATTACATTTATAATTAGAAAAAATAAAGCCATTTGAGCTTTTGAAATTGCTTTGCCATCTACAAAGTCCTGGATATATTTTATAATAAAAGATAAAATTTGCATGACTCCTTTAAAGATGAAAAAAAGAACTGAAGGGAGTCCTACAGCAAACTTCTGAATGTAAATCTGTTAAAATCTTAAGGCCAGCGCCCATGCTGCTATTTTCTGCCAGTGCCAAGAGCTAGGCTAAAGGTACTACCTGCTGGCCCTCCCTGTGGATGTCTCCTGGAGATGAGAACCTGCATGTTAGCTGAGGCCAAAAGTCAGGGAAAGACACACAACTACAAGTACTTCCAACTCATTGCCAGCTCATGATCAGCTTAACTGATGCAAGTCCCATTTTAATTGCTTTAAAGTGATCTGATGTAAATTACTGACTTGTTATTCCTAGAGCTTAATCTATAGCTCTCAATTAACTTCAGTTATCGTTTACTTCCCAAACAGGTTGTCAAAGTATATTACGGCCATGGAGAACGGTCCTGGATTTCTCATTCCCTTTGGTAATTTTTAATGTGGTAGCTAAAGAAGAAAAGCTGATGGATGTATTTTTTAAAAAGGCTACTCTGTGAATTTGTATGGACAAACACATTTGATAAGAGGTAGGATATGGAGTTAAGATCATGGGAAATATCATGACTATGGGAGAGACTACTGGGGTTAAAACCCAGCTCTGCCATTTAATTGTATGACTGTGGACAAGTTCCTTAGCTTTTCAGCATCTCAGTTTCCTTATCTGAAAATGGGCATTAGGTCTACCTCAGAAGGTGGTTTATGAGTACAAAATGGGTTAGTCTATATGAAATGCTTGGAAAAGCACATGGCACATAGTAAGCACTCAATAAGTGATAAATCATAGACACTGAATGTACAACTGTTTTGTATAAGGGGTGTGTGTGTGTGTAGCTGGCTGGTAGAAAAGCTTGCTGTCATGAATTAGTGATGTACTATGAACTCCGACTGGGAAACCCAGCTTAGGTAACTGATCTGAACTCTTGGCATTTGTTTCAAATGTCAATAAACAGTGGTACACTTCCAAGTGACCTGGATGCACACTTAAGTGTTATGAGGTATATCAAACAATCTGAGTTCATACTCTGTCTCAGCCACTACTTGGTTGTTGGATACTGGGCAATTCATTCACTGAATCACCTTCTCTGCAAAAGGGGAATATACCTGCCCTGTCACAGGGATGTTTTGGACTCATCAGGTCAAAGCACATGACAAGTGCATACCCTGGGCAATGCCAGGGGCTGTTCACTGAACCTAAGTGGTCATGTGATTGAACACTCAACCCAGCTCCTGGCCATGCTACCTCTTGAGGACATGCTTAGAAAACCTACCCAATATTTGACAAAGTTTGACAAAGATTGAGTTGGGCTTTTTCATAAATACACTTTAAAGCAGGTAGAAGCAGGGCTGGGGCTGTAGCTCAGTAGTAGAGTGCTTGCCTAGCATGCGCGAGGCACTGGGTTCGATCCTTAGCACCACATATAAATAATAAATGAATAAAATAAAAATCCATCAACAACTAAAAAAATATTTTAAAAGATCTTTTTTAAAAGGTGGTAGAAGGGGTTTCCATCCCCCAACAGGAAGGAGGGTGCACCATGTTTGAGTCAGTGGAAAGTGAAGACCCACTCTCAACACTACTAGTGTTGGTCAGGAGCAATCACCTAAGCATCCATACTGCAACCCATGGTCAACCAATGGGAACAGAAGAATTTTGCAGCTGGAATAGTGTGCTTAAAAATTAATTCAGTGTTAAAAATAACTGAGGCCTTTTACCAACACAGTGTTTCATGTTTATTGGAAGATTCACAGGTAAGCTTAAAACACAATGAAGCGGGAAAGACCAGATGCCATCAGTAATGTCAAAAAACAAAAAACGTAGCAGTTCTTAGTTTCAAATGTCGCATTCCACTGCAGCTGAAGAATATGTAGGCAACTAGTTGACATATCTGCAATGAGTACAATTTATTTTTTCAGCAACAGGAAGCATGTACATTTAACCAATGACTTTTTAGGACTGTAAGCAAAGAATAAAACTATTTTCATGTAGCTCAGTCAAGAAAATCATTTATACAGATTAAATTGATACAAAATACATTATAAAGAGAACACACATACAAAAATCATTACGTTGGTCAGAGAGCAAGGATGTCACAGAATACCACACTGCGAGAACATTGGTGTGAATTCATTTCAGTTGTGAAAGTATGTCCAGAGTTTGAGTAACACATTTACTGAGGTAAAGGCACAATGACTTCGACATAATTAATGGGGAAGAATCCGGATTCCCCTCGTATCATTCCTTCATACCAGTTTTCATCTATTTGATTGGTTAACGTAATGATGTCCCCTTCTTTAAATCCTAATTCTCCTTGGTTTTCTGGCTCAAAGTCATAGAGACCACGACAGCAGGGCTGGTCCATGGGAACATTAGAACCTGTCCACATGATAAGGAGACAAAAAAAGTACAGATTAACATGACCAATCATCCATGGGAAACCGGAAATGTGGACACGTCTGGAGAGCACAGTGGGCCCTGGCTTCCTTTCCTGCTGATCACAGGTGCTGCGGCGTGGTCTCTGCCTCATTCCCCAACTGCCAGGGCATACCTCCTGGCCCCATTGTCCATCTCCTTCGTCCTCCCAGGTAGAGGACACATGTCAAGCTCATCTCTTCAGAGTAGCCACTCAGCTTGGCCTGGAGCCCTGTGGGAGGGGCAGGAAAATGACAAGCCCATCCCCTCCCCACAGGGCACTTATAAGCTTCTTTGTGGAGACTGAATGGTACATGGGAACACTTAAAGAATAAAGTCAAGAAAGTTAAAGAGAGGAGCAGAGATGCCTACGTGGTCAGAGACATCTTCCTAGAGCTGGTGGCCAGGAGCCAGGACAGGAATGGGCAGAAAATTCACAGGACAGCCTAACATCTCAAGGTTACCATACCAAGCCTGGAGTTCTTAGAAGAACATTTTAAAACAATTTTTTTTCTAAAAGGAAAACATGGTATTTGTTAAAGGAAGAAGAACTGTAACCCACTAACCCAGAGATAACCAATGTTAAGCTTTCAGATTCCAGGTGTCTTCATGAATGTATTTATGTATACATTAACACATAGTTGTCTTCATTCAAGAATCTTCTATATACCATTGTAAGGTGTTTCCAGGTTACTTTAGTTACTGACCAACTGTCAACTTTATTAATGTAACTAACTTCTTTAATCTATTGTTGGATATGTGAGATCCTTCCTCCATTTTCTTTCCTTCCTTTTCCTCTCTCTCTTCTTTCTTCATTCCTTCCTTCTTTCTCTCTCATTCTCTTTTGGCTTTCATAGTTAACTCTTTGTAATAGTGTATACCTGTATGTACATATATACATACAAACATGCATAATTTTCCCTGAGGATAAATTCCTAGAAAAGGGATTTGATGATCACAGAACATGAATTTATCTAAGATATTTGACATTTACTATCAATTTATTATTCTATCATTACTTTTTAAAAAATTTTAGGAGCCCCTTTAGAATACAAATATTGACCCTACATCTGTCTTGTTCTGAACAAACATTCCCAGTTTATCAACTATTTTTTTGTTTCATTTTTGCAGTTTGTGCTAGTGATGGAGCAAGGAATAGAGTTTCTATTGTTTCAAGAGGCTCCAGAAACCTGAAACAGTATAAGCAGTAAACTTTAGTGTCAATGTATCAAGTTTTTCCCACAAAAATCTCGTTTCAAGTTTGACTGTATCAAACACATTTTTGAGTATTAGTTTTAGATTTTTTAATGTCTGCCCACTTAAAAAAACATCCACTGGTTCATATACTAGGCTTTTTATTCTATGACTAGATTAAATGTTATAATTTTAAGATTTTTGTATCTGTATTTAAAAGTGAAATGATTTTGTTTTTGTATTCTGGTCAGGCTTTCGTTCCATAGTGGTATTAACTTTATTTTTTAAAAAGTAGATATTTTGCTAGTCATGGTGGCTCACCCCTGTAATCCCAGCACTTTGAGAGGCTGAGATAGGAGAATCACGAGTTCAAAGTCAGCCTCAGCAACAGCGAGGTGCTAAGCAACTCAGTGAAACCCTGTCTCTACATAAAACACAAAATAGGGCTGGGGATGTGCCTCAGTGGTCAAGTACCCCTGAGCTCAATCCCCAGTACCAAAAATAAAAAATAAAATAAAATGAAATAAAATTAGGTATTTATTCTTTTTCTGTTTTTTAGAATATTTACATTTTGGAGATTAGGGGGAAAAATGCCTCAAACTACCTGTGGCTATGGTCTCCAGAACAGAGGGTGCTTTCCAGGTTGGTTTAGGGTAATGACTTAGTGTGTCATGGAAGGAGATGGCATCGCCCCACACCAGTTCATGATTATCTCTGAAGATAGGGACATCTCAGAGAAGTTCACACCTGTCTATATGGGGACCATCACATAGATGGATATAAGTCAACCAAGAGGAGGTCAGGAAAGCCTCTACCCACCAGCAGCTGCCTGGCTATGTGAAAGCTCCCCTAAGTGCCAACACGGGCAAGAAGAGATCTGGAAAGGAAGAGGAGTTGTGACAGCCCAAAGCAAGACCACAGCAGTTTCAGTGTTCATCTTTTCCCAGGACTGAAATATCCCATAAATTTTTTTTTAGTTGTAGATGAACACAATATCTTTATTTTCTGTGGTGCTTAGGATCGAACCTAGTGCCTCACACATGCGAGGCAAGCACTCAACTGCTGAGCCACAACCTCAGCCCTCTCATTTATTTTATCTTACTTCAGCTGTCCTATTTTATGCTTTCCATTGTTATTTCCTTTTTTTTACTATTATTACAAAATTCTTTTTCTCCCTTAGACTTCAAGCAAGAATTGAAACACATTCTGCAAGAGATTATGGACCTTCCTCACCAGTCCAAGAAAAGAGAAAGAGAGAAGGAGAAAGAAAAAGAGGGGGCCAGGGGCCAGGGAAGGAAATTGGGGTATTTTTGTGGTTGGACAAATGAGAAGTCTCTGTCCTGGGGAGGGATAGGGGGCAGCAGCACTGTGGGGAGAGGAAGGGAAGGATCCAGAGAGGATCCAGGAAGGGTACAGGAAGGGGAGTTTTCCTGCTGTGACAAGGATTTGATGTTGGTTTCAGTGGCATGAAATTCACTGAATAGTGCCCATTTCACCCATTTCTGTGACTGACAGGGAAGTTCTCAAGTTCCACCAACCTCCTACAACCTTCTCAACACTCTGGCCATGTCCACTTGGGAGGGTGTACACAAGCCCAGATTCACCCAAGGGGCTCTAATTGGTGAAGTTCCCTAGGGAAAATTTAGGAGGCTCCCCACTGCCTTCCAAAGGCAATGGTTCTCAACTTAGTAGCACATTAAACAAGCCCATGCAGGGGTGAACCTCACACCAACTAAATCAGAGTCTCTGGCAATGGGACTGGAACAGCAGTATGTTTTCACACTTTCCAGATCTTTCCAATGTCCTGGGGAGATTGAGGATCACCAGTATAAGGGCCCTCCCCTTCCTCCATGTTCTTTTACCAGAGCTTGGAAATGCTAAGGAACTTCAACTGGGAGGGGTAAGAAAAGGTGGGGGGGGGGGTTCTTCTTCCTCTCCAGAGAGCTGCTCCCTCCCATGTGGCAATACAAGCAGGACAGCCTCTTAACTTCTAGGACCTCTTTGATGTTTCTAGCATTTGGATTGCTTCTTCTCTCAAGAGTCTTCATCCCAGCCTAAATTTGTAGATTCCTTCTGTCATGATGATGGAGTTTGGGCATAGGAAGATTTAAATACTGGGGCTTAGTTCATTATTTTGAATTCGAACAGAGTAACATTCAACGATGTCAAAGCATTGGGGAATTGAGGGTTTCCAACATAGAACTTTTCATTTGTGTTTGGCTACACAGTATTTATCTGGGTGGGTGGAGGTGGGACATTGAAAACTCATGGTGACTTAAGCCCTGAGTAAAGTCAGTTTTATTAATGTACAACTATTTTAATGTGGCATATAAAAATGGTTAGTATTCTTTTAGCATTTCTCCTACTACCAGTTTTTAACAGAGAAGTCAGTTTCCAAACCACATGGTAGTCTCAAGAAGCTTTTCCTTGAACACAGAATGTTAATGCTAGAAGGGAATTTGATAATCTTCTATGAACCCACCTCCTTTACTTTTTAAATTTGGGGGGACTCTGGGGATTCAACCCAGGGGTCCTCTACCACTAAGCTACATTCCCAATCTTTTTTTTTTTTTGAGACAAGGTCTTCCTATGTTGTAGAGGGTGGTTGAACTTGTTGTAATCCTCCTGCCTCAGCTTCCTGAGTAGCTGGAGTCATAGGTGTGTGCCACCATGCCCAGCTCCCCTTTTTGAAAAGGGAGTGGAAATGCTTTCAAGAAGTCACAATGGGGGCTGGGGTTATGGCGCAGTGGTAGCGTGCTCACCTAGCATGCATGAGGCACTGGGTTCGATCCTCAGCACCACATAAAAAGTAAAATAAAGATATTCTGTCCACCTACAACTAAAAAATAAAAAAAAATTAAAAAAAAGAAGAAGTCACAATGGCCTGAACCCAGACTAACAGCTAAGCTATAATGAGACACCACGGTCCAGACTCCAGGGTGTCAGCTACAATAACCAAAGACACTGCCAAGGGTTGCCAAGACATTTGTCAGCTATCACACTGACTATGGGTCTAACTCTGTTTTTCTTCCTATTATTCTATAAGCCACCTGCAATGACCAGAATACTAAATACAGACATGCACTTGTCCAAGCCAACCACCTAGGTATACATACATGTGCATACATGTGCACGCTGCATGCACTCACTGAATATATCAGGGAAAAGACAAATTCCTCACACCATTCCAGGCATGGGACCACTGCCAACCTGCCCACTTAGATACTCTGAGATCAAAAGCAAGACTAGTACTCAGATCACACTCCATCAGCAAATAAGCCTAAGATACAACATCTCTCTGGAGACCACTAAGTGGAAAGACTCAAGAGTGACCCACCTCAAGTGATACGTATATACCTTGGCTCCACACACCTCTGAATAGCCTCAACACTGAGCACAATTCCTAGCAGCACAGCCACTTGATAAATTCACTCCAGCCAGAGCTCAGACTGGCTGAACCAAATTACACACGCAGCAGGATGATATTTGAAACACCATCCAATGCATTTTTTATTCTGGGTCATTTTTGTTGTCTGGGGCCCTCAACCCAATAAACTGTGGTCTCCCTTGAGGAGGAGGGCAGAACCTGGATGTGAACAAAGCAACGTTTGGCTTTTAAGTTCCTAAATAATGCCACGTCAGTTGTGAAACATTGCAAAAGCCAAGGTAGGATTTTATGAGGTCTGAGAGAGAAAGAAGTTTTGGGTTCTAAGAATCCAAGTTTGGAGGCCTCAGAGCCTAGAGAATTTTTTACAAACCATGGAGAGGGAAGGGCTGTTTCCTGACATTCAGAGAAGAGGTATAAGTTCCTCCTGGAAGGGGAAAAGGCCTGGAAAGAGAGGGTAGGCAAGATGGTTGAAATCGCTCTGGATTTCACCCCCAGCCAGGTGGTCTTAAGCCCCACTCTGGGAGAAAGCAGGCTCCCCAAAGTGGACCAACAAGAGGACCCAGTGCCCAGCAAAAAGGTTGAGGTGGTGTAATTAAGCAGAGAGGGCTTGAGGGAGCCACAACCTTCGCTCCCTATGAACAAATTCCCTGAAGTGCCAGTAAGAGGTGAGTAAAGGCAGAGGGGCTGGTTAGGCTAGTGGGCAGGTACACAGGCTCAAGATGCAGGCTTTCGGCAACCCAGCCCAAGCTCCAGGCCTCCTGGGATAAGTGACCTCAGCTGTGGACAAGCCTCCTTGCCAGCCATCATGGCACTTCATAAACTCCCCGGCTCACCCAAATATCATCTTGGGGTAGATGAGGAGGAAGAGAAAACCCAACATCCCTGATAGAGAGTTTCAGATCTCAACTGACTGGGTTTAAGTCCTGAATCAACTGAAAAATAAATACATCATCTATGCTTTCTATTGGAAGAGACTGAATTACCTTGAAAGGCAAGATTACATTTTTCTCCACCATTAGAAGAAATGGAAAAAATATTTTTCTTTTTTGGCCAACAGTATAATGGAAAAAATATTAAGTTGTTTCCACCACCATTGGTCTAAAGGAACAAGAAAGTTCAGCTTAGTTGAAAGTTTCTGCCCACCTGAGTGACAGAGGTTGAATTTCCCCTTGATATGAAAGACAAATCCAAGTCAACCATGGAAGGAACCCAAATCCAGGCAGAAAGAGCTCTTCAGGGGGATCTTTCAAACTGTATCAGACACAAGCACTGCAAGGTACCCCAGTGTCTGGCTTCCCACCACCAGAAGCTAACAACTTTCCTGAAAACTTCCTGTAAAAAGAAACAGCCCTACCCCACATCCCATCTTTGTTGACAACCCACCCCCTCTATTCATCCAACTCCCCCCAAGTCTGGCTGTTCCTCATCCATCTCCACCTTTCTGCTCTCTCACCTGCAGGATTTGACTCCTAAAACCACTGAGAAAGTGCACATGAGCCCTCGCTGGCCGACAACAGCCAGTGAGGTGGCTGTAGTCCATTCCTGCCCTCCTGAGGAGCCCATGTTTATTTTCTCTTACTCCTGAGAACTGGCTTTAATGAAACATGAGTGCAGAGGTGGGAAAAACACAGTCTTCCTTGTTTTAAAGTACTGAAACAAAGATTATTTTAACAGAGAAAAGGGAGTGACCCTGTTAAATATTTATTTTTCAAGCTCTAACCCACATCATTAGCAGTGAGAGAGGAGACAGAGACCCTAAGGGTTTTAGAATGACTAGACAATAAATACTCTATTAACAACACAATAGGAAGGGAAACCATGTTCTGAAAATAAATTTCACTACCCTCCTGGCACTACTGTGGTCCAGTTTCTAAGAATATAGGGTCCCCTCATACTTTAACTGCAGGAAAATTCTTTGCAGTGCCTTTCCTGCAACTTCACCCTTTTTTTGCCCAAGTCCCTGCTGCAAAGAGTTACTCGCATATATAAGCACTGAGCACATTTTATTTAGGTGGTGGTCATCCCGCACCACATTCCTCGGACCCACTCAGCTATAGGGATGAAGTCATACCTCTCAGTTTCAGCGTTTACCATGTGCAGGAGCAATGTTCTAATACCTCAGAGATATTAATGGATTTAATTCCCAGAGAAATCCCATGTTTAGGTAACTTTATATTCCCCAATTTAAGTGACGGAGAAACTGAGGTTCAACATGATTAAGGAGCAATGCTGGGATCCAACTTGTCTGGTCCAGAGTCTGCACTCTTGATCACTATGCCATGTGCCCTTTCTGATAATTGTCAGTGGGTGAGGATTTCCTTTCTCCATTTCTCAACCAAAGGGGTGGTCCATCAGTTGGGCTTGGAATAAGCCTTTGGGTCCTCAGTTGGGCACTTCCCAGGGAGCTCTCAGGCCTGGGAAGGCTAAGAGCATTCTCTGCCTAAATCCTACCCCAATCTTCTGGGCTTTGGCCCAGGACCCACCTAGTCCTACCCCACCTTGAGGTCTATTCTTGACTTCTCTGTTATGCCTTCTGCTGTCTGAGCTCCTGCTCCAAACTGAGCAGCTCAAAGCTTTAATTTAAAGCAATGTCTGCTCTAATGGTGGATTAGACATCAGTGTAGAGACAGCATTCAAAGGGAGTGGCACTGGTGCAGTTTGGCCTTCTCATTCATTCTCCTTCTCTTTGTCCTGTGCCAGGATCTATAAGCTGTTCTCATTTTTAACCATGCGTGAGGGAAGTGAAAGTAAGAGGAGTCAGCGGGGCAAGGGGACCCTCCTCTCCATAGCACTAAAAATCACAGTTCTTTTGTTGTACTTGAACTTGAGTTATTTTCAGACCATCAAAGTAGCTTTTTCTTCTCTGTGACTTTTTCTTCTCTGCTGGCCTTGACTTTGGAAATCTCATGGCCTGGAAGCATTTGGTCAGAGGATCCCTACTGAAAGGCAAACATGACCCCCACATGCACACCTGCTTTGGAGGGATAAAGGGAATGGAGAGAGATATCATTCACACAACTACTGTCAACATGAGTCCCTGTCATAGTATAAGGTGCAGAGTCTCCAGGAAGCTACTGACCTGAGGAGGGCTCTGTGTCTTTTAGTAACTGCCCCAGACTGCTGTGCCTTTTGAGTTTTTGTTCCTGCTTTTTATAGTTTTTCTCTTGCCTCCCTTGTAGTCAGGCTGCGATCTGTCACTTTTGCCTGCTGTCAGTGGGCCTTCCCGAAGCAGTCCCTCGGGCCTTTCTAATCTGCTGGTTCCAGTCTGCTGTAGCTGGGAAATCACATAACCAATTATGTAGCATTAACAGCTGCTGTACTGTGGGTGCTTACTCTGTAGCAAGTACCATGCCCAGCATCTCTAACTTACATGACCTAATTTAATCCTTAGAAAAATCCTTTACAGTAAGGGTCATAATCCCGGTTCTTTAGATGACCAAACTGAGACCCAGAAGTATGAAGTGACAGAGCTGGGATTTGGGCTTCCCACTCCATGGCCCCCTTCACTCCATCTGGCTGGGTGGGCTTATTTTCCACTCACTTCCTAGTCTGATGCTCAGAAGTTTAAAGGTGTTTTATTATCATTTAGGCTACCTCCCAGGGCCACTCAGGAGCAGAGAGGAAGTTGTATATTAATGGGTAGAGTTAGCATTCCAATCAGGAATAAAATCTAAGTCTCTTTCTGGAAGCTTTGGTTCCACAAGCAAGATCACCCTGATATTTGACAATACTTGTAACATCTAAATGGTTCATCTGCTACCTTATTGGGGCAAAGACCTAATTTGGCACTTTTAAGTTTACTTCTGGCTCAGACTCATTCTCAAACACTTGCCAAGTATATACATACTTTCTTTCTCTTTAGCTGACCAAGACACAACATTACTGTATAGCTCTGATAAATACCACAAAAACTATTTTGTTTACCATCTCTAAAATACCACTTGGGCCTATGTTTTTTGTTTTTTGGTTTTTTTTTTGTTTTTGGTACCAGGGATTGAACTCAGGGGCACTGGACCACTGAGCCACATCCCCAGCCTTATTTTGTGTTTTATGTAGAGACAGGGTCTCACTGAGTTGCTTAGTGCCTCGCCATTGCTGAGGCTGGCTTTGAACTCGCGATTCTCCTGTCTCAGCCTCCCAAAGTGCAGGGATTACAGACGTGCGCCACCACGCCCGGCTTGGGCCTATGGATAAAAGAGTACTGGATAGAAACTTGAGATTCTTGGGTCCTATCTTTGAATGAGATCCTCTTTGGGTCCCAGTTTCATTATCTGCAAATTTGGAGTCATAATCTCAGATGTCTAAGTTATAAACTACTGAGAAAGGCTAGTAAAGTCTATAAACTGTCTTTCTAGAAATAACATCCCTGTACTTATCCACAGGAAATAGGATTGGTAGAAATTTACTTCTCAATGGAACTGAAGTTTAATCATCGTAATTTATAAAAATAAGCACATGAGATTTATTTTAAATTTAATACCAATTCTCCATGGTTCACACAGGTTACTTGGGTTTAACTAGTAGAGCTAATTACTTGGGTTTAACTAGTAGAGCTTGTGCCTTTTATCCTACAAAGTCCTATCTGCTGAGATGGCTCAGGCAGATACCACAGAAGCTGCAGCCCATTTACTTATCAAAACTTCCTGAGAGATGACAGATGTAGCTTTCTGGTCCCTGCTATAGGGATTGGCTTGCAGGTGGTACTTTGGTTTAGCCTGATCCACATCTTTTAATGTGGATTAGTTGCCAATATGAAAAAATTGAGAGATTACACATAAACATATGATTTCTGGTTTCTCTTGAAAAATCAGAAACACTGGCTATTCTGGGCCCACATTCTTGGGCAAGGGAAAGCTGCTATAGACTATTGGTCACCCACTTTGGATAGGGCAAGTGATTCCTAGTTGGCTAGAGACTTGCTTCTCTCTGTTAGGCTCCTGACTGGGAGATCTGGAGTTGTTACCCCCCCTGCACAATTTTCTCACACTTTTCTTATGTCTCTCATTCCCAGAATCTGGAGAGTTTGTAGCTACACCCATTGGACAACTACAGGGGCTGTCATTCATGTGGATTCAAACTGGAGTTCCCTGGAACTGTGCTACATGGCTATCCAGTTTGTAATCCCTGGAAACATACAGACTTCTCTTCCAATTTAAAAAAAAATAATTGAATATAGTAACTTTATAATGGTATTTTAAATTTTAGTTCACAGATTAAATGTATTATTACAAAACACATATTAAGATGTTAAGATACTCAGCATTTGAGATAACATCATATAATCATTTCAGCTAAGTCATACCAAAACTTCTATAGCTAAGTTAGAAGTTAGGTCTTAGAGCTTTTCAAAAACTCCTATTGCAGAGTATTTAGAAGAATTAGGAAACCATCCCCTATAGTAGGCAAAATCAAATCTTCTTTCAGTTTGGAAAATAAGAGGACTCTTTTTTCATTTCCCTCATCAATAGCTACTGATCAACAACTGTAAACACAGCTCATACTTTAATTTTTTACAAATGTTTTTTAAATATAGAAAACATTATTTAACCTACTACTTCTCCAATTTTTAAGAACTCTAAGTACTCAACAAAAGATAAACATTGCAGTCACAGAATTAAGAGTTAGAAACTACCTTAGAATTTTTTAAGTCTAATCCTTTCATTTAGGGATAAGTTCAAATCAGTCTAGAGATATTAAGAAACTCACCCAAGTCACACAGCTAATGAGAGCCAGCATCTGAACTACAATGTGCCACTCCTGTCTCCATAGTTATATCTCTCTTGTCCATAACCCTGTCTCTGAATTCTAAACCACGTGGCATGGTCTACAGAAGTGAATGTGGGGGAAAGCAGGGAGGGAGGAGAAGGAAAGACGGGGAAAAGGAAAGAGGAGAAAAGTAAGAACTTGCTGACCGAGCAAACTCCATTTTCACTGCTCTGTGAAATTTTAATTTCCTCTTTGGAAATGTAGGTTAAAAAAAAAAGGTATGTTTCTATTTGCAAAGTGCTCGTCTTCTTTAATTTTTAAACCTCGCATTTCACTTCTGAATCAATGTTTATTTTCTAGTGTAATCCTAGAGATTTTATACCAATGAGACGAATGACTTAGGCTCTAGAAATTATTTCTGAGCAGGCTTCGAAGTGTCAAGAAATTTATAAAAGTCTCTTTTATACCTAAAGAGAGTTAGAATGTCTTAATACAAGTCATTTGAGAGATTTATTTCGCCTCACTCTAACATGCCTGTAGCACACATTTGGAATGCACATTTGTTAATGAATCTCAGCCTTTTCTACATTTTTAAAGTAGATCTCAGTTTGTAGCCTATTAACCCTTCATTGTCATTATATAAGTTGTCAGCATATAAAATGGTACCTTTTTTAGGAATATTAGTGGAGAGGAAAACTCTTCATAAAGAAATGACTAGATAAAACATGTAAAATATACCTCAATCTTCAATGGTTCAATGCATAATTGAGAAAGTGACAACTTGGTGCCTGATACAAATTCCCCAGGGACGGAGAAGATACTTGAGCATAGGTCACAGGTCCCTACATTGCTTTCTTCAAAATCAACAATTTTCTGGAGCTGCCCAGGCACACATTTCATCCCCAGTACTTTCCTTGGCCTCCTTTTCTCTTTGGGGACAGGGGTAGCATATGCTGATAAAGCAGCACAGTCCACACTCACAGGCTTGGACAGGCGTTCATTTATCCTAGCCAGAGCCTGAACTTGGATTTTGTCTGCAATCCATCATTTCAAGTTGTGATTCCCCTCCTTCTCCATTTCTGGCACACTTTATTCATTCCTTCAACTACCTAGCAATGATATTATCAAAGATTCCATCTCAGTCCCACAATGCATTCTGCCTAATTGACCCATGTCCTTTCATCTCTCTCTAAACTTTTTTCTCTAGAAAGAAGAAATGATGAAGAAAATGTTCTTGGAATTCATTTCTGGCAAAGTCTTTTGAGCTTTGCTTTAAATTGTTAGTGAAATGCTTGACATTTTTCCTTTACTTTATAAACATTATGTGCAAATCATTCAGAATCCTAATGGAAAGTAATTTCCCATTAATGCAGGCTATAAAATGTTATTTTCTTTTGAAACTGCGCCTGAGAAACAAACACTACAGGACCCCTCTACGCTCAAAAATTCCACCCACAAATCAACAAAGCCCAATACTAGGTGTGTGACATGCGTACTCAGAGCTTCTGCCAAGGGAAACTTCAAAAAAGTGGCCCAGGAAAGGCACAGGCAAATGGCCAACAGAGGCACACAGGAGAATCTATGGTAGAGATGAATCTAGTTATTGGACATGGAGGCTTCTTTCAAGCTTTCTTTTGCACATCTGTGATCCCTGGCTGAATAACACTCTTCTAATAACTTAATCTGCCTAGGGACTGAGCTACTGGCCAAGAAGGAAGGGACAAAGCTCAGGCATGCACTGCCTGGATGAATAAGCCAGAGAACTCACTGTCCTATCGGTGTTCTCTTCCTCCAGCTTGGATGCATGGTCCCTCTGCAACCATGTGCTGACCACAGATTCCCTGTGATGAGTCTTGGAAATAAATCATTCCTGGTGCTCTTGAACATCTCATAACATTCTCCAGTCTTCTTCTTAATGATATAAAAAGAAAGATCTATAAGAAAGCATCTATCTCTGCTACTTACTGGCTCTGTGACCTTGAGAAAATGTCACTTAACGTCTCTGAGCCTTCTTATTTTTCTGGAAAATGGGAATAAAAATAGCACTAGACATGTACATAAAGTATTGAGTACACACCATCTAACCCACAGGGAGCACTTGAGCATAGCTGCTATTAACACTATATCTTTATTTATTATTTTATTTTTATTACTATCACTTCCTTACAGTATCATTATGAGAATGAAATGTTAGGTACATAAAGCATCAACTAATAACACCTGGCATACTTTAGGCTCTCAAATGCTATGAGCTTATGCTTTTCAGTAATACTTTAATTCAAATACATTTTCACTTTTATAGAGCCCAATGCTATTTACACTGCCAAAAAGGCCAACACAAATGAAAGCCAAGTTCTCTCTGGTAGCAAGTGCAAGCATGGTGTCTTGGGCCCTTGAGTCTAGTTCTTGGGTCCCATCTCCAAGTATGGAACCCATACTTAGTGCAAGATGGAAGATGGAGAGAGCAGAGCAAGGACTGAGCCCACCCAGGGCTGGGTTCTGCTCACACAAATATATTGGGGTGGGGAGGCTGGCATTGGAATCATTTCCAAAGTTTTCACTTAGTCTGTTGATATCCAGATTATTTCTAAACAAAAATTTGAAGTGACTTAAAATAATATCTACATATTCTGATAAATTTTATCAGAATAGAAGTAGAAAGGTAAAGGCAAAAAGCAGGTAAACAATACAATTTTGATCCAAACAAAAGAACTTTTAAGATTAAAATTTACACTGAAACAACAGGCATACACTGGGACTGTCCTAAAGAAAGTGGGACACATGGTCACCCCCATCAAAGGAGAGACAAACATACTAGCCATATTTCTTCAGATGGCTCTCTGCGTGAACCTTACATCTGGTATTGAGATTCCTGATAACCAGTCAAATGAAGAATATAGTGGGGAACATATTTCTATAAAGAAGGAAGTATACCTCCTATTCAAAACCATCAACTTTTTCTACTAGTGAATACATTTTATTCAATATTCTTATTAAAATACAATTTGAATAATATCTTGAGAAAAGAAATGTCCATAATCCTATCTTTAGCCTAATCTACATGCAGATATATGTTTACAAAGTTGTAATCACAGATTACTTATGATTTTTGTCTTTCTTTTCCACTTACTATCAAAATTTTGTTTCTACATAATCTGCTTATTAATATGTTTAAATATATGTATGATATCTCATTTTATATACCACAATCTCATAACCATTATCTTACTATTGACAAATAAATGTTGATCATTAGGCTGTTCTCACAACTTTTTGTTTGTTTAGACAGTTGCTATATAGATACAAAGGAGGATACTTTGCTGAAATTATTTCTTTAGGATACATTTCCAGTAATGAAGCTACTGGGAGTGTGTAGACATTGCTGAGTTGATTTTGCAGCAAGTCATATCAGGGGCTGGCAAACTATGGCCTTGGAACCAAATAACAATTTAAAGGAACACAGCTATGCCTATTCTCTTATATATTGTCTATGAACACTTTGATGTGTTACAACAGACTCAAATAGTTGCAATAGAAATCATATTGCCCAATAGAGAAAATAAAGCCTAAAACATTTACTATCTGGCACTGTACCAAAAAATCTTCCCATCCCTAGATTATCCTAATGTATATTCCCCACACTGTCTGTGAGCTTGTACTAGGTACAACAGAATGCATTATACAGGACCCTGTAGAGGACACTGACAGAATAAACATTTTCTTCCATAATAAGTCTGTAGTAAATATATGTGGTAGAGATCTCAAGCTGACCAACAAAACCTACTCTTCCCTTCTTTCATAGTAATATAATTATAAGTAGGATATGGATCTCCAGCTCACCTCTTCCTAGCCTTTGTAGTTAATGAGTGATGTGACCAAGCCCTTGCCAGTGGGATGACAGTAGAAATGATTTGAGCCAGTTCTGGCTTGTTTCCTTTAGAGGACACCTCTGGCCCTGGACTTCCATTCTTCATGTCTGTCCTGCTTGAACACTACCTTTTTGAGTGTTTCCAGAATGGCAGCTACTAATACAAAAACTAGTACCAGGAGTGGGGTGTTGCCGGAGTAACACCTAAAATTAGTGGTGCTGACTTAGAGAGCTAGCAATAATAAAAAAAAAAGAAATAGGTATAACAGGTGTAGAAGCCAGTAACTCTTATTAGGTCATACTGAAACATCTGTCCTTTGAAACCAGACCACATACCAGTATCTCTAAAGAAAAAAGTTGGACAAAACCAAAATGTTACTGTTAAGACTCCTTACTATGGTTACCTTGAGGGCATCCCAAACCATAGAACTGAGCTGGAGGCAATAACTTTAATTTAATTCTTGACACGTAGCTGGATTTCTTTGGTTTAGGGATGCCTCTGAGAAGAAAGGAAAGAAAGAAAAGAGGAAAGAAAGAATGAAAGAGAAGAGAAGAGAAGAAAAGAAAAGGAGAAGAAAAGAAAAGAAGAGAAAAGAAAAGAAAAAAGAAAGTCTTAAGAGCTATGTCTAAGAAAGGACCTTAAGCCAGGTGCAGTGGTGCATGCCTGTAATCCTAGCACCTTGGGTGGCTCAGGCAGGAGGATGACAAGTTCAAAAGCTAGCCCCAGAAACGTAGTGAGGCCCTAACAACTCAGTGAGACCCTGTCTCAAAATAAAATATAAAAAGGAATAGGGGATGGAGTTCAGTATCAAACCGCTGGATTCAATACCTGGTACCAAAAAAAAAAAAGGAAGAAAGAAAGGACCTTAAGTTCAATTATGGGAAAACAGACCTTCCTGAGGGCAGATGGAAGCTCATTATGTTTTTGATAAAATCAAACTAAAGGAAAACAAGCTTAACCCAAAAATATCTCTATCTATTGAACATTAAGGAGTTCATAAGCCCAAATCCCAAAGAAGGCAACATTCCAAAGACTACCTCAGATATGGACTCAGAAGTTATGAAAGATTTAGGAGGGTGAATCAAGTTGCTCTGCCACTATAGGTGGCTGTTTGGTTGGGCTCTTGTTCCTGAAATGTTGAGTGTGTCAACAAAACTCCTGCCTTGCTAGCTTAGGAAGAAATGTCTAGTCTACATATTTCTGTCCCCATCCCCTTGCTGGCTGGAGCCACAACAACTTGGAAGTCACATGATAAGGGTGTCAAAGCATCTACCTGCCTGGGCCCCTGAGCAGGTCTGAACATGATTTAAGAGGTGCCCACAGAATGAAGGACAAAAGAGAAACTCTCCCCAAGATAGCAGAATCCCCATCTAGTCAAGACACTTCCTTCACTGCCAGAGTAGGGGTTTCTTGGCAATTTCTGTCCAGCAGGATTCCATTATTGTTATGGACTTGTTTCTGCTATGTATTTCTATTTGCCATAGACTGAATGTTTGTGTCTGCCCCAGATTGATATGTTGAAATCTAATCCTCAGTGAGAAAGTATTAAGAGTTGGGACCTTCGGAGATGAGCAGGTCATAAGAGCAGAGCTCTCATGAATAAGATTAGTGCCTATAAAAGAAGTTCAAGGGAGGGCTGGGATTGTGGCTCAGTGGCAGAGCGCTTACCTAGCATGTGTGAGGCACTGGGTTTGATCCCCAGCACCACATAAAAATAAATAAATAAGTAAGTAAGTAAGTAAGTAAGTAAACAAACAAACAAACAAAATAAAAATATTTTAAAAAGAAGAAGAAGTTCAAAGGAGCAAGTTTGTCCCTTCTGCAGTGTGAGGACAGAGCTAAAATGTGCCATCTGTGAGAAATCGGCCCCACTAGACACTGAATCTGCCAACACTTTGGTCTTGAACTTGCCAGTCTCCAGAAAGGTAAGCAATAAATCCTGTTGCTTTTAAGTGTCTCACTCTCAAGTATGTTGTTACAGTAGTATGAACAGACTAAGACATCATTGTAACTGAGTAATGACCACCCAGCTAGAGATTGCATTTCCCAAGCTGCTTTGCCACTGTAAGTTCCTATTTGGTTGGGCTATTGTCCCTGAAATGTTCAGTATATCATTTCTGCCTTGCTAGCTTAGAATGAAATGTCTACCCTATATATTTCTGTTTTTCCCCTCTTCTTGCTGGCTGGAGTGACAACAACTTGGAAGTTACATGGTAAGGATATCAGAGAATCTATCTACCTGGGCCCCCAAGCAGGTCTGAGGATGAGAATCACCCATCCTATTGGAATATTCTCCCTGCTTTGTTGCATCAGTAAGAAAATTTTATGCTATTGCTTACTGCACTTGAGTTTTTCTTTTTCTTCTTGAAACAGAAACTAGTGTCATCCTAATACAATATAAAGGAAGTCTTCAGAAAACTATATCTGAATATCCTCTTGATGATTTTTAAACAAATTAATGTAACTAAAATAACTTTAAATGAAACATTATATCAAAAATACAAATTGAAAATTAGCACCATATGCTATAAAGAGACTGAAACCATGAAAACAATTAAGATGCAAAAGAGGCAATTTAATTCAATTTAAGTTAGGGCTCTTGCCTGCAAAAGGTCTTTAACCTGAGGCCTATCCTCTGTTAAAAATGGACATTGAAAACATTCCAGTACAAAACTATAGCTTTACATCATTGTCATCAGAATGACTGATAAAGAATAGAAAAAAGAATATTCTTATGATGTGATTCAAGGTATTTATGCTGACATCCATTTATTACCTAAAGCCATCTTGTGTGAGCAAAAAAATGCAATCAGTATGACACATAACCTTGAATAACTTAAAGGTATTAATAGGGTATACTGAGTACAAGACTAAAGGATTCTTCCATGTATGGAATCCTTATCAATTTTGTAATAAGAAAATTTTAAAGTTCCAAACCATATTGGAAAACAGAAGCAAACAATGCTGATAGATTAGAAATTGTAAGGAATATGAGGAATTCCAAGAAGATGGAATGTAGAGATAAAATGAAGGAAATCAAGCTGAAAATGGTCCCTGAATAGGGATGCTACAAAAATGGCTTCTGAGGATGCCAAAGCTCAAAGTAAGTGGATACTGGTAGCTGGATAGCTGGTTGGCACTCAGAAAGAAAAGGAGCCAAGTAAGTCCTCCCTTCCTGGGTTTGTGCAATGTACCTGAGAGCCCAGACATCTACCTCAGGAAGGAGTATTGAATATGGCGACCCAAAACAGGATGTCAGGGTAATACTGTGGGTGATAGAAACACCCTGAAAACTAGAAACCAGTACATTTAATCAGCTGAGAATCCCTTATTTCCCCATTACCATGGGAGATCAACTAACAAGGAATCTCAAATAAAAATTTTCATACAGCGCCAAGAATCAACAACACTAGATGAGAAGCAAATTCATAAAGTAGATGGCAGATTGAAACAAACACTCAAGGAGATAAGATTTAATAGATTCCCTAAATGGAGACTTTTAAAAAACATAATATTCTCAGAAGGATCTTAAGACACTAATTTGTCATAAAGTTAAAATTTTAGAAATTTGAATATATGTATGGTGGGAACCCAAAGATGTCCTCCTATCCTTCTCCTAATCCTTGGAATCTATGAATATGGTACCTTATGTGGCAAAAGGGAATCTTCCAATGTGATTGTTACAGATCTTTTTTCTTTTCTTTCTTTCTTTTTTTTGGGGGGAGTACTAGAGATTGAACCCAGGGGTGCTCTACCATTGAGCTATATTCTCAGCCCTTTTTATTGTTTATTTTGAGACAGTGTCTCACTAAGTTGCTGAGGCTGGCCACAAACTTGCAATCTTCCTGCCTCAGCCTCCTGAGTTGGGGAATACAGCTACCACGCCTGGCTTACAGATCTTGATATAGAGAGATTATCCTGAATTATGTCAGTGGGCACATAATAGTCATACAGTTATGTGTGTGGGCCTAATGTAATTAAAAGGGTCCTGATAAGAAGGAAGCAAGAGGATCAGACTCAGAGAAGAACTTGCAACTATGAAAAAAGAGGCTAGAGACAGATGTTAAGATGTCATGCCACCAGCTGAGAAGATGGAGCAAGGGGCAAACAGCCAAGGAACACAGAGCCTCCACAGGTTGCAAAGGCAAGAAATGGATTCTTCTTTTGCACCAGCACCTGGATTTTAGGCCCTATGGTCCCCACAGCTTTCAGATGGATAATAAATGTGTATTACTTTAAGTCACATAGTTTGTAGTAGGGAAACTAATACAATAGAGGTAAGAGACTGAGTAGATATGCTACATAAATAAATGGGTATCAGCAAAGAATAAAATAATATAGGGAAATTTCCTCCAAAGGCAGAGATGAGGAAAGAAAGAAGGAAAGGGACACGGAGACACAGAGGAAGAGTCAGAAGGGTCAACATCTATTGGGAGTTTAAAAGGGAAAAAAAAATCAAAGTAATAGAGAAGGATATTTAAGGCAATAAAAAGTATTTCCATGTTTAAGAGCAATATGAATAATTAGATTAAAGGGTCAACAAGAAGGAGGAAGGAGAAGGGAATGTAACCAGTCTTCCCATATTGGATTCAATTGCCAGGAAAAATGGACAGGTCCAGCAGTACCATTAGAAATTTCAATACTCTACCCGAAAATTAATAGGAAAAAACAGACCAAAAAAATCAGAAAATATATAGAAGAATTGAACAACACTAAGAACTTGATCTAACTGACATTTATAGAATACTCGCCCAAAGAAAATAGAATACACATCATTTTCAACTGCACACAGGACATTTATCAAGATGGATCTGATAAAGCAAGTCTCAAAACAACTCAAAGGGTGCAATTCATACAAAGTATGCTACTTGAAGAAAACAGAGTTAATTTGAAGTCTCAAACAGAAAGATGTCTGGAAAAGACTACATATGTGAAAATGAAATGAAATACTTCAAAAGAAAACATGGGCTAAAGAGACTATGAAAAGTGAAATTAGAAAGTATTTCAAAGACAATGAAAATAAAAACAATGTATCTGAATCTATGAGATACAGCTACTCAGAGGGGAACTGATAGCAGTAAACACATACCAAGTATTAGAAAAGAATGAGACCCAAAGCCCTTAGTATCTATCATAAAAAACTAGAAATAGGGCAAATTAAACCCAAAGCAAGCAGAATAAATAAATAATAAAGGTCAAAGTGGAACCCAATAAAATAGAAAATAGTAAACAAGAGAGGAAAAAACACTGACAGAAAAATGGGTTCTTTGAGAAAATGAATAAAATTATTCATTTTCTGAATGAATTATTCATTTTATGAATAAAATTATTCATTTTAATATAAGAAACTTATAGCCAAAATAAAATGATCAAGACAAAAAGGAAGTAAATTATCAATAATCAGTACCAGCAATGGATGAGAGAGGTGACATCCCCACAAATTTTGTATATCTTAAAAGGATAATAAGAGAATAATTAGAAGAACTTTATGCCTAACTGACAACTTAGATGAATGGACAAATTCCTTGAAAGACACAAACTCCAAAAGCTCTCTCAGGAACCTGTTAACATTGCTATCCCTGTATCTATTTAAAAATTGCATGTGTAGTTAAAAACCTTTACATAGAAAAGAAAAGAAGTTTCAGAAAGGAGTAGGCTGATGACCACTGCCTTAGCCAGCTGATCCAGATGGGCATCCACAGTGCTCGGTCACCTGGATGCCCCTGATTATTGTAGGGAGGACCCCCAGATTCACAAACTCATTCTTATCATGAATAATACCAAATCAACCTCAAAATCCCTGAACAGTACTCCCCCAAATGGTCAAGCTCATTTAAAACCAATAAAGTCTCAGAAACTGTCACAGCCCAGAGGAGCCTAATGTGACACAACAATTAAATGTTAGGCGGTGTCCTGGAACAGAAAAAGAACAGTAAGTAAAAACTAAGGAAATCCAAATAAAGTATAAACCTTAGTTAATAATAATGTCAGAAGTTGGGGGTGTAGCTCAGGGGTAGAGCACTTGCCTAGCATGTGCAAGACCCTGGGTTCAAATCCCAGCAGTGCAAATTAATAATAATAACAATAATAGTTTAAAAAATCAAAATAGGTTCATTAATTATAATCAATGTACCATACGAATAAGATATAAATAATGGGGAGGAATGAATAGAGGATATCAGAACGCTTTATTCTGCCCTCATGACTTTTCTGTAAATTTAATAATATTTTAAAATTAAAAGTATATATTTTCAGGCTGGGGTTGTGACTCAGTGGTAGAGATCTTGCCTAGCATGCGTGAGGCACTGGGTTCGATTCTCAGCACTGCATATAAATAAATAAAATAAGTAAAGATCCATCAACAACTAAAAAATTAATTTTAGAAAAAGTATATATTTTCTAAAAACTTTCCCAGAAAATATTTGTCTCAGGAATACAAGGTTGATTTAATTAATTTAGTGTAATTCACCAGATTAACAAACTAAAAGTTTTGAGACTGATCATCTCAATAGATTCCCCCCAAAAAAGCATTTGACAAAATTGAAAAAAATGTTCCTGATAAAAACTCACAGCAAACTATGGGAGGAAGTGCCTTCCATCCAAGAAAACAATCTATGAAAAGTCTACACCTAACATCATACTTAAGTATGAAACTAAATGCTCCTCTCCTAAGATTAGGGACAAGGCAGGTCCATTGCCTCTAACTATTTCTATTCAGTATTACTGGAGGTTCTAGCAAGTATAAAAAGCAAGAAACACAAAAATCATTCAGATATCCAGTAAAACTATCTATATTTACAGATGACATGATCATCCATATAGAAAAATCAGAAATAATTAAAAAGCTACTAGACCTAGAAAGTCAATTTAGCCAAGTGGCAGGATACATGTTTGATATTCAAATATCAAGTATATCTCTACCAATGAAAAATGTATATTAGAGACAAAATCACTGGATATGAAAATTTTATAAAAACTATTTATAAGCACACCAAAATTATGAAATATTTAGAGATGTATGGAAAACTATATAAGACCCACATACTGGAAACAGCAAAACATTGCTGAGAAAAACTGAAGAAGACCTAAATAAATGGAAAATAAAATAAGTTGAACATTCAATATTGTTCAACTTTCAATTCTTTCTAAAAGAATCTAGAGAGTTAACCCAATCAAAATCAAAATCCAAATGTACTTTTTTTTTAAACCTGAAAAGATGATCTTAAAATTCTCAAGGAAATGCAAAGGAATGAGAACAGCCAAAACAGCTTTGAAAAAGAAGACCAAAGTTAGAGAACTAACAGCACCTGACGTCAAGCCTTATAAAGCTATGATAAGCAAGACCCAGGAGGTCAAACAAGAATGAAAGTGGAGCCCCAGTCACTAGGCAATGCTACCGTGTATGTTATTTTTATGCACATGGCATTATAAATCATTGTTACATAACATAAACATAGAAGTTTGGGCTGAGGCTTCATAACTGTTTTTAAAGCCTGATATGCAGGGGCTGGGATTGTAGCTCAGCGGTAGAGCGCTTGACGCCCATGCGTGAGGCCCTGGGTTCGATCCTCAGCACCACATACAGAGCAATAAAATAAAGACATGGTGTCCATCTACAAAAAAATTAAAAAAAAAAAAAGCCTGATATGCAGAAGATCACTGTGCAGAACTTGAAACAGAAACAGAAAAGAGATGGGAAGGAAACATTTTTATGACTCTTAACCCTAACCCACACCTGTGATGCAATCAGGTCAGGTAATGGAGATTAGAAAGAATTTTCAGAGAAGTTTTTGGAGAGAGCAGAGAGGAGCTGGAATATCACATGTTCTTCTGAGGCAGAGAGAGAAAAAGAGAGAGAGAGAGAGACTTAAAAGAGCCCTCAGAGAGCATGAAGTTCAGTTCCCTAGAACTTTAGGAACAGAAGGGGTAGATGAAACAAAGAAGCCAAACACCATCCCTGCTCTGATACCTAGATTACCACTGCAGTAGTTAATTGAAGATTGTAACTGGCTACTACACAGGTCTTAGCAACTGGGCCACTGTGCAAACCTGCACTTACACAGTGAAGTGACTAGAGAACTAGTGTGATCTAGATGTAAACAGAAAAGTCCTGGTGCCTGCCCAGGTTTTCATTCAGAGGTAGAGGCAACTACATGTAAAATAACAGCAGGGGAAACAAGGGAGGGGTGCATTTTAATACTTCTGATGACTATGTAATAAGTACTTATTTGACAAGAATGGTGATTTTAAGCCAACTAGAAGAAGGAGAGTGTGTGAGATACTAAAGGATAGGGAGTTGAATGCTTATCTGTCTTAGCAGGAAATCACTATCTGTGACTCCAAACTGAAAAATCAGGAAATAGCATTTTATTTAGAATGATGGAGTAAACTTCCAAACAGTGGAGAGTTGAAAGTGGCTTCCTCTGAGAGTTGGAAATAAGCCTTGTGAGAGGAGTAGATAGGGAGACTACTAATTTTCATAAATAAAAGCCTTGTACACCCTTTCATGTTCAAAACACTAGAAAAACTAGGGATAGTAGGAACATATCTCAACTTTGTAAAAGCTATATATACTAAACCCAAGGCCAACATCATCCTAAATGGAGAAAAATTAGAACCATTCCCTCTAAAAACAGAAACAAGACAAGGATGCCCTCTTTCACCACTTCTATTCAACATAGACCTTGAAACTCTTGCCAGAGCAATTAGATAGATGAAAGAAATTAAAGAGATATGAATAGGAAAAGAATAACTCAAACTATTATTATTTGCTGAACATGATACTATACTTAAAGGATCCAAAAAATTCCACCAGAAAACTTCTAGAATTAATAAATGAATTCAGCAAAGTAGCAGGATATAAAGCCATAAATCAAATGCATTTCTATACATCAGTGATGAATCTTCTGAAAAAGAAATTAGGAAAACTACCCCATTCACAATAGCCTTAAAAAAAAAAACTTGACAATCTAATAAGAGAGTTTGTGAAAGACCTCTACAATGAAAACTACAGAACACTAAGGAAAGAAATTGAAGAAAACTTTAGAAGACAGAAAGATCTTCCATGCTCTTGGATAGGCAGTATCAGTACTGTCAAAATGGCCATACTACCCAAAGCGCTATATAGATTCAATGCGATCCCAATGAAAATCCCAATGTCATTCCTTATAGAAATAGAGAAAGCAATCATGAAATTCATTTGGAAAAATGAGAGAGCCAGAATAGCCAAAGTAATCCTTAGCAAAGAATGAAGCAGGTGACACACAATACCAGACCTTAAACTATACTACAAAGCTATAGGAACAAAAACAGCATGGTATTGACACTAAAATAGAATGGTAGACCAATAGTACAGAATAGAAGACACAGAGACAAACCCAAATAAATACAGTTATTTCATACTAGACAAAGGCACCAAAAACATACACTGGAGAAAAAGACAGCCTTTTCAACAAATGATGCTGGGAAAACTGGAAATCCATATGCACCAAAATAAAACTAAACCCTTATCTCTCACCATGCACAAATTCAACTCAAAGTGTATCAAGAACCTAGGAATTAGACCAGAGGCCCTTTGCCTAATAGAAGAAAAAGTAGGCCCAAATATTTATCTTATCAAATTAGGCCCTGACTTCCTCAACAAGACTCCTAAAGCACAAGAAATAAAATCAAGAATCAATAAGTGGGATGGATTGAAACTAAAAATCTTTTTCTCAGCAAAAGAAACAATCAATGAAGTGAACAGACAGCCTGTATTCTAGGAGCAAGTTTTTGCCACACGCACATCAGATAGAGCACTGATCTCCAGGATATATAAAGAGTTCAAAAAACTTAACCAAAAAAAAAAAAAAAACCCAATCAATAAATGGGCTAAGGAACTGAACAGACACTTCTCAGAAGAAGAAATACAATCAATCAACAAACATATGAAAAAAAGTTCAACATCTCTAGCAATTAGAGAAATGCAAATCAAAACTAAGATTTCATCTCACTCCAGTCAGAATGGCAGTTATCAAGAATACAAACAACAATAAGTGTTGACGAAGATGTAGGGAAAAAGGCACACTCATACATTGCTGGTGGACTGCAAATTGGTACAACCAACCTGGAAAGCAGTATGGAGATTCCTTAGAAAACTTGGAATAGAGCCGGATGCGGTGGCTCACGCTTGTAATCCCAGCACTTTGGGAGGCTGACAGGAGAATCGCAAGTTCAAAGCTAGCCTCAGCAACGGCGAGGTGCTAAGCAACTCAGTGAGACCCTGTCTCTACATAAAACACAAAATAGGGCTGGAGATGTGGCTCAGTGGTCGAGTACCCCTGAGTTCAATCCCTGGCACCAAAAAAAAAAAAAAAAGAAAACTTGGAATGGAACCACCATTTGACCTAGCTATCCCACTCCTCAGTCTATACCCTAAAGACTTAAAAGCAGCATACTACAGTAACACAGTCACTTCAATGTTTATAGCAGTACAATTCACAATTGCTAAACAGTGTAAGCAACCTATATTCCCCTCAATAGATGAATGGATAAAGAAACCATGGTATATATACAAAATGGAGTATTACTCATCATTAGAAGAGAATAAAATTATGGCATTTGCAGGTAAATGGATAGAGTTGGAGAACATCATGCAAAGTGAAGTAAGCCAATCCCAAAACACCAAAGGCTGAATGTTCTCTCTGATAAATGGATGCTGATCCATAATGGGGCGGGGCGGGGAGAATGGAGGAACTTTGGGCATAGGGGAGGGGCAGGGGGGCAGGAAAGATGGTGGAATGAGATGGATATCATTACCCGAGGTACATGCATGGCTGCACATATGGTATAATGCTACATGGTGTACAAGAGAAACGAAAAGTTGTGCTGCATTTGTGTACAATGAATCAAAATGCATTCTGCTGTCATGTATATTTAAGTAGAATAAATAAATAATTTTTAAAAAGATTTGTGGTACCATTTTCTTTTTAAAACTATATGTACACATTATTCTGATAATTGTTATTTTTCATTGAAAAAACAAAGAAACCTTAAAGGGAAATGATAGTATCAGAAGAAAATCCAGACTGATGCTTTTCTGGATTGGGTGTGCTATGACCAGAATGACCAGACATCCAATGGCAGAATAAATGAACCTCAAGCTACATCTCACACAAATCCTACCTCAAAATAGATCGTGAACTTAAGAAAAAACACAGGAGAAGATCTTATCCTAGGCAAGGGAAAGAATTCTTAGTTTCATATCAAAAGCAAACAATAGGAGAAATTGATAACTCGGACTTCATCCAAATTAAAAACTTTTGATCTATGAAAGACTCTGTTAAGAGATAAGCCACAGAGTGAGGGAATATATTTGCAAACCACTTCCCGTAACAAAGAAATTAACATTTAGAATATAAAGAAAATTCCCAAAACTCAACAATAAAAATACAAATAATCTAAGTAGAAAATGGGCAAAGATATGAAGAGAAATTTCACCAAAGGGGACCTTCAGATGGTAAATAAGCACATGAAGAAATGTTCAACATCATTAGCCAAAGGGACTACAATTAAAAATGGTGACAATCCTAAGTGCTGGTGTGGATGTGAAGAAACCAGATTACTCATACAGGCACAGCTATTCTGATAGTTTAGCAGTTTATTTTAATTTATAAAAATAAAATCCAAATGATTAGGACTTAAATATTTAGAGGAGATTTTAGAAGCATAGAAAACTGTAAAAGAATAACTTTGGGGTGAGGAAGACTTTTCTCAATGGCATAAAATGCAAAAATCACAAGTAAACACAAAATGCAAAAATCATAAGTGAAAATCTTGTTAAATTTGACTACACGAAATACAACTTCTGGAGCTGGGGTTGTGGCTCAGTGGTAGAGCACCTGCCTAGCATGTGTGAGGCACTGGGTTTGATTCTCAGCACCCCATATAAATAAATGAATAAAATAAAAGTCCATCAACAATTTAAAAAATATTTTAAATAACAGAGCTTCTGGATATTCAAAACAAAACTTAACAAGGCAAATCACAGCAACAAAACCAATAAACAAACAAAACACTTCATAAACTAGGTTTAAAGATAAGTGACAAACTGGGAGAAAATTGTTAACATTAAAGAATCCCTACAAATCACTAACAAAAACTACCTAAAAGAAAGAAAAATGACATTAGCAATTCAGACATAAGGAAATGCAAATGACAAATTAGAGTAAAAAATACTCTATCTCACTTGTAATTATGGAAAGACAAGTTAAGGTTGAAGACCATTTTTTTAAATTCTTGAGTGCTCAGAAGAAATGGAAGTGTAATTACATGGGCACTGGGAAGCAGGTATTCAAATATTAAAGGTCATGTAGGTAATTTAGGCAATTATCTACTATCACTTAAAATGTGCATTCAGCCTAACTCAGCAATATCATTTCCTAGAAAGACTTGTTCACCAGTATATGGAGGCAGATGAAAGATATTCATACTAGCAAATAAAAAACAAACTTTATGTTAATTAATAGGAATATGGTGTATATATAATGAAAAAGTATGAAGTCATTAAAAATAGTGATATTCAGCTCCTTGGGCCCATTTATGGATTGGGTTGTTTGTTTTTTTGGTGTTAAGTTTTTTGAGTTCTTTATATATCCTGGAGATGAGTGCTCTATCAGATGTGCGTGTGGCAAAGATTTGTTCCCAGAATATCGGCTCTCTGTTCACTTCATTGATTGTTTCTTTTGCTGAAAAGAAGCTTTGTAGTTTGAATCCATCCCATTTATTGATTCTTGATTTTACTTCTTGTGCTAACAAGATTTGAGTCTTGTTAAGGAAGTAAGGTCCTAATCGGACATGATGAAGATTTGGGCCTATTTTTTCTTCTATTAGGCATTGGGTCTCTGGTCTGATTCCCAGGTCCTTGATCCACTTTGAGTTGAATTTTGTGCATAGTGAGAGATAGGGGTTTAGTTTCATTTTGCTGTATATGGATTTCCAGTTTTCCCAGCACCATTTGTTGAAGAGGCTATCTTTTCTCCAGTGTATGTGTTTGGATCCTTTGTCTAGTATAAGACAACTGTATTTAAGTGAGATCATCTCTGTGTCTTCTATTCTATATCATTGGTCTACATGTCTATTTTGGTGCCAGTACCATGTCGTTTTTGTTACTATAGCTTTGTAGTATAATTTAAGGTCTGGTAGTGTGATGCTTCCTCCTTCACTCTTCTTGCTAAGGATTGCTTTGGCTATCCT
>CM053401.1:132322334-132332580 GCA_028644305.1 Xerus rutilus | reverse complement strand
TGTGTACAATGAATTGCACTCTATCATGTAAACCTAAATAGAACAAATTGATTAATTAATTTTTTAAAATTAATTTAAAAAAAGAAATAGTGATATTTTAAAAAGCAAACTGCATAACAATATTCCTAAGCTGGTCTTGCAGTTATGAAGCAGAAAAAATCTGAAATTGTGTGTGTTTGTATATATACACATACATAGTATATGTACACAAATAGATATGACAATATTCATACCAAATGGTTAACAGTAGCTACACATCTCGGGAGGAGACTGGGGTAGAATGGCAATCACAAGAGACTATAGAATTTTTATACCATCTGTTTTATTACTTTACTCAAGAATGTATTTATGTGTCACTTGTCATTAAAAATGAACAATGTAGCACTTAAGACAGAGCCAGCACATACTATGCTCAACAATAGTAACTAAAACTTTAAAAATTAGTAAAATCCTTGAAAGTTAAAAATTTCAAGATAATATAGCAACAAGGCTCCTAAGATCAAGGGTTTATCTAATTGCCACATTTAGGAGGCTTTAGTAAAGTGATGGAATTATTCCTGGTGTTCATTTTCAAAATTGGATATGAGTATTTGAAACAGGAAAAAAGGGCATTGTTGAGGGGGGGAGACTTTCACCAAACCACCAAAGCAATTCAGGATCTTAGTGTATTTGCACAGAAAGACCTAGCAACAAGAAGCAGATCAATGTTTCTAGAAGCCTTACTGAAGGGCACACTCCACACAGGCCAGCGTACCTGTCAACTTTGCTGCAGAAGTGCTGGAAACCCCATTGAGTTCGCTAGAACTCCTTTTCACGGGTCTTGGCTTATATTCTCTTCTGGGGATAGTAGATGCAGCCATGATTCTGTAACACACATTGGAACCTGAGTCAGGCATCTGACAAAGACAGCAGAGCTTCCAAACACACCTTCACTCTGCCCTGATGAGCATACAAACCTAGGTTATAGGAGTGACCACAGAGGTGATGGTTTTTACACACTGATTCCTGAATAGCCCTAAGAAGTCACATCCTAATGCAGTTTTCCAACTATCTATGTGAGCTTCTCAGTGAAATTTATCATGAAGACAATTTGTCTTTATGATAAAGTCCAAGAAGCATTTATCAAGTGGGCCCTCAAACACACTAGCTGCCTTCTTCATTCCCCTCTGATACAGAATTATGAAAATATGCTCTTCTAAGAACTAGACGACTATCTAGTGGATGCTTCAGGGACTGGACACACATTTTATCTTCCTTCTAGAATCAGGGCATTGACTTGAGGGAAAATCTCTCCAGATTTGTTGTTGCCATTGCCATAATGCTGTGTAAAACAACTTTCTATTATCAAGCTTGTTCAAAACATAGGGCATTAGTGGTATTTTTAGCCCAACATTTTAATTAGTGGGATTGCTGTGCATATTATAGATGCTATTACTAATTTTCAAAAATGTATAGATTATGTTGACCATAAGCCATAAGGCACACACCTCAATATTTCTTTCATCTTTCAGAATATGCTGTTGACTTTTTCAATTGCTCTTAATGTCAACCTTATGAATATAGCCTGGTTTTCTTTGTTTTGGTACTGAGGATTGAATTCAGGGATTGAATTTGATCACTAAGCCACATCCTCAGACCTGTTTTGTATTTTATTTAGAAACAGGGTCTCAATGAGTTTCTTAGCATCTCACTTTTGCTGAGGCTGACTTTGAACTCAAGATCTTCCTGCCTCGGCCTCCCGACCGACTGGGATTACAGGAGTGCACCACTGTGCACTGCTCAGCCTGGTATTTTTACTAGTGAAGTAAAAACATATCTTGTGTATGGATATTCACTATTTTCTGAATATCATCTCACTCTTTTCTGCATCTCCCTAGGCACTGGGAAGAGAGTATACACCATGGCCACTCCCAGCTTTTAAGTGGAAAGCAAAATTCAGCAAGTTGACAAGGAAGCAGACAGCTCTGTAAGGGTCCACCTCCAAGGTGAGCAGGGGAGCCCTTCGTTTGATTGCCCTAAACACAGGTGAGAGAAAGGGGGATTTAATGAAAAGAAAAAGGAGAAAAGTTATCAGATCTCTTTTCCCAGTTCTAATTTATTTGCCAAAGTCACATATTAATTTCCTGTCTCATCCCACGCCCAACCATGAAAGCCAACTAAAGAAAATTCAACACACAATGGGGCAGAGGGAATGGGAGATGGACAGTTTGATTTCAGTTGACTTGAGCTCTGCAGCCCATGGCTATAAGGAAGGTGAAGGACCTTACCGTATCTGTAGCTTTCTCTGCAGCTCCTGCAGAATCTCTGTGGACTGTTTGTGATAGTCTAAAGCTGCCTCTATAAACACGGCCAACTGGCTGACTTGCTCTACCTGCAGCAGAAGTGCAAAATTACTCCATGGAGGCCAGAGCCCATGTAATGTCCAGAGAGAGGTGCCCAGCAACAAAGACCCAGCTTTGCAGGGAAGCCCAACGTCTGCCTTGGCTCTGATCCATTTCATTTCATTCCATCTTGGAGCCCTGCATAATAACCATACAGGCCATGGTATAGAGCTGGAGATGCTGGAAAAACATGTTCAAATTTATCTGTGATTATGAATTTGATGTAACTCAATAATATACCTTCTTTTGAAATTAGGTGATGATATTCTATGGAGATTTTTATTATTATAATTCACAGATCTGAAAATGGAGGAAGGAAGCTTTTCCAACTGTACATGAAGCCAACATCTAGCAAATGGACTTTGTGAAGTGTCTCTATGGGCACTTTCTAGCTAAGCAAAATCCAGAAACTAAATAAGTTATTTTCAGATAAGAAGGCAGTGTCCATGAGCAATATGTGCTGCAGGGCAAAGAATCCACCTGTTTTTTGTTGCTACCAACAGAAAATATTTTCCCTGAAACACAGTGGAAAGGAATGAACTACAAAGACCCTGGCATATCTCTTTCCCACAAACTGACACATTCATAAAATTAGTGGCCAACTTACAATGGATGCTTAAAAAACAAACAAAAAAGAAAGAAAATTATGTTTTGTGAGCAAGGTCCAGAAGACCTAGAGATGTTTAATTTGAGGAAGAGCAATCTTCAGAGGGCCCAAGAGCTTTCTTGCTACCCTGCAAGGTTAAGGAACTGCTTTAGGAAGTAAGGATTAATAAAACTTATTCAGAAATCCTCAGAGGCAAGCCCCAGAAGGTTAAGGTGATGCCCCAGCATTAATCCCATGAACTCCAAATCTGAACAGATTCACAAATCAAAATTGCTCTTCCCCATCTTCCCCAAAGCTCAGGCATCATTCTCACATATCACTTTCTAATCAGCTTTAGGGAAAAATCTGCCAGCTTATTCATTCATACATTCTCACCCTGTGTAACCAGGCATGGACTTGCTTGTTTTCAAAGATCCAAGATGTTTCCATGTGTTGATGCAGACTATTCTTCTACTGCATGCTCTATAATTTTCTTTAACCACATATATAATTTTAAACAGGGGCTCAAATGCACTTAAGATATATGTGGAATTCATCCAGATATGGTGGCACAAACTTGTAATTCCGGCAACTGGGCAGGCTGAAGCAGGAGGATCCCAAGTCAGAGGCCAGCATCAGCAAACTTAGTAAGAACTGTCTTAAAATAAAAAATAAAAAGAGTGAAGGATGCAGCTCGGTAGCAGAGAGCATCCCTGGGTTCAATTCCCAGTACACAAAAAAGAAAAAAGCAAGAAAAAAGGTAGGCATGGAATTCTACTTGTGCCAAAATGTGAACAGCATTTGAATAAGGAAATTCCCTGGTGTTACATTTACTTTACCATGCTCTGTGGATGGAAAAGCAGCAAGCCTAGCCTTAAATTTCCAAAAACCCAATAAACAAAACAAAGACAGCCTGGCCCCAACAAAATCCTAAGGATTTCTTAAATTTCATCTCTTTGGCTTTTACACATACTTTTGAATAAGTCCGGCACCATGGCCTAACAGGATCATAGCAGAATTTGCTACAAAAGAATTTTTATTCTTTACAGGGCTCAAGTTGTATTCTTGGTAAAAATCTGTGCCACATCTCTCTGTCTTTAGTAAAATTAATGTGTCCTAATTTATGCCCCACTTTGAAATATGTTTGGTGTTTTAGAATTTTTAAAAAGTGAAAAGCCAAGTGAATATTCCTTGAAACATATGTAGGGTTGGTAGTGGGCCGGGTCTGCAAATTACCAGTTATTTTCTCTGAAGTGGCTAAAATGCATGATTATGTAATCAAGAAATGCATTTTTAAGACTGGCTTTGGGAAGACAGTGAATGCTAGCGCCCCTTGGGAGGTGACAGCAGTGCTACTCAATGCCTGCATATAGTACATGCTAAGTGCAAGATACGTGATGCCACAAGTGGATATCCTCCTGTAACTAGCAAAAAATGGAAGTTTCCATTTCATGGTCTTCCAGGCCTTGAGCATCAAACTGTGCTAGGGACCAGCACAGGTATACTCTGATTCCCAAAGCTGCAATTAAAATTAAATACCTGCACAGGAAAAAATAAGATGGAGCAACAAACCCAGGCCTTACAAGAACCAAAACCTATGTAGAAAGTGAAATGTTTCCTCCATTGGTCGCACCACTCAATTTGGATCCACCCTGTTGGATCAGGTATATGGAGGCTTACTTCCATTTACAGGCTGGAAAATGTGACCTCACCATATGGAAAAGTTTACCTGACATTCAAAGGAACAGAATCACCAGAGAAATAGCTGCCTTCTCTCATACTCAGTTCAGATGCCTACAGTGAGAAACTCACGATGCAAACAGACTTCACCAGAAGGTGAAGGTGACCTCGCTAGAGGGCAAGGAGGCACAGGCCAGGCACAGGCAGTGGTGGTTGACAGATGCATGGAGTGAGGACCATGAAGATACCTGGGAGATTCATGGAACCATAGAACCAGAGGAAACCTGTGACAGAATAATGTCCCACAAGAAGTCCAGGGTCGAATTCCCCAAACCTATGAATAAGTTCCTTTGCATAGCAAAAGGAACTTCACAGATACAATTAAATTAAGCATCTTGAGATGGGAAGACTATTTTGGACTACTGGGTGGCTCAATGTAATTACAAGGGTCCTTTAAGAAGTACATAGGAGGGTTAGAGTCAGAGTAGAAGAAATGACAATGAAAGCAGAGGCGAGAGCAAGAGATCTAAAAAGATACTCTGCTTTTATTTATTTACTTATTTGCATATTTATTTATTTAGCATGTACCAGGGGTTGAACCCAGGGGTACTCTACCACTGAGCTATATCCCCAGCCCTTCTTATTTTTTTATTTTAAGACAGGGTATTGCTAGTTGCCTAGGCTGGCCTGGAACTTCCCATCCTCCTGCCTCAACCTCCCAAACAGCTGGGATTACGGGTGTGCCACCATGTCCAGGCTGCTGCTAGCCCTGAAGATGGAGGAAGTGAGCCAAGGAGCTGAGAAATGCAGATGGTCTCTAGTAGCTGGAAAAAGCAAGGAAATAGATTCCTTTCTGGAACCTCCAGAAGGAAGGCAGCCTTGCCAAAACCTCAATCATAGGACTTACAACCTCCAGGCTGTAACATAATAAATTTGTGTTCCTTTAAGTCATCGTGTCTGTGGTCCTAATTTAGAGCTGTTTTGATCTATTCTCAAACTAAGAAAATGCTAACAATGGGATTAGTGCAGGTTAGGGTCCCCTGTTTGGGGTAGGGGTGGGTTTGGGTTTGGAGGTGCCCCTAACCAAATTCACTAGGTAATGAGTCCTCTGTGGCTGGGCCTGGAGACTTCACTGATACCTCAGCTTTACCCCATGGTACCTCACCCTCTTTCCAGGATCGGTGGGATGGAGTTCATTTTTCTCCCATAGAAGACTATGACATTGCATATCAATCACTTACGGATGTATTTAATCCTCTTTCAAGCTGCAAGGCAATGGCTGACCAGTGTATGAGGCTGTTGGGATTAACTGGCACTGGAGATGGAGGCAGGTCACAGATATTCCCAACTACAGGGATCAAGGGCACTAAACATTCCTAGTGTTTCTAGCAGTGGAAACTTTTTAGGGACACTTGGGTGGTATCTGAACTATTGTCTGGTCTTGTGGACCACCTTCAAAGGGCTTGGGCTTACCCAAAAGAAGAAGGGCTCCAAGGACTGCGGCCCTCAGTAGAACCTTCTAGGTAAGTTCTCTAAGAGAGTAATGTGGAAACTGGGGTGAAAGAAGAAATAGAGATGTGACCCCCACCTCCTCAGACTGGCTGGTAGCCAAGGCAGAGAGAGGCAGTCTATGAAGGCTATGGTGACAACAGAGAGAGAATCATGATGTGAATGGGTGATATTCTACCCAGGTGCCTGGAATCCCCAGTGTGCACAGCATGCATGAGAAAAGAAATGCACATCTTTAGAATATAACAAGCACACTTCTTCTTTCTTTTTAGTTATACATGACAACAGAGTCCATTTTGATAAAATTATACATGCATGGAATATATCTTATTCTAATTAAAGCCCCAGCCTTGTGGATGTACACAATAGTGGGATTTACTGTGATGTATTCATATATGTACATAGGAAAGTTATGTCAGATTAAGCCATCTTCTCTCACAAAGGAAATGACACACTTCCCATGGAGACCATCTTCAATTTCCTTGCTCTATCACATCAAAGACTTCATCTCTTTTTGGATTCCTCAAAGAAGCCAAAAGAAATTTTCTCATGCATTTTGCAGTCTGGTCATAAAAGGTGTCTTTTTTCAATGGATTCAAAGTCTTTATTCAGAGTTTCTGAACAAAGCTTGGGTGAGGCAATTAAATTAATAATACATTTGCAGTCTCCACTTTATACTTCAAAAGAATTTCTCAAATGCAATTGCTCAGTTGCCTGATATTTGTCAAGTGAAAGCAACTTTCCCAGGGCAAATGCATAAGCAGAGACAAAGCCAGAACCAGAACCAGGTCTCTTATTTTTTGATGAGTATGCTTTCTGCTGGCCCAGTACTTCCTGGTGCATCTTATTCCACTCCTGAAATGTCAATAACTGTAATAATGTGGATCAGTTCTAGTCAAATAAGTTCTGCAAATTGCCAACTATATCCTCTCTTAGATGTTGCTCAGAGATTAACCTTTCATATTATCCTATAGAGTCTAGAAAATCTTAGGATAAGAAACTGTTGTTTAGTTTTATTTAACCCAGAGTTTCTCAAATTTATTTGAACCTTACAGAGACAGTATTAATGCAACATGCTAACAGCTCATGTAATTAATTTTGGAAAATGCTACTCTAGACCAATGAAAGAACCTAAGAATCAACTGTTCTTGGGAATCCATGGATGAAGGACCCCTGGCTCTGGGGGATTTGTACCAAAACAGTTACTGGATAGTGCAGGGGACTGGCTTCATTGGGCTGAAGCAGACATCTGTGCAATATCTCCAGTTTCTGCTTAAGGTCAAAAACCTACATTTGATAATATCAACTTGTGAGGAATAAAATTCTTTGCAAAAACAGAAGAGAAGAGTGTGTGATAACAAGCCCTTGGGGGATTCATCATTCCCAAGAAATGCAATGAAGGCTCAGAGTCAACTTGCTGATTTTCCTGCAACCTCATCTCAGAATCAATGGTTGTAGGCACAATGGCCCTTCTCCAGAGGAATAGCTACTCTAGGTATCTCAGGGGACCCTGCCAAGCCTGGCATAGCAAAAGGATTCAGTCATAGGTGTGGCCCTCTAGGATCCCTTGAAAGCTAGAGAATCAAAACACCTCCCAGTTTGCATTACCACCTATAGAACAGTGAAGCTACTTGGTCTCAAACAAGAAGTGAAATGATGTTCAAGGTCTCTAATCCAGCTCTTAATCAACGGCTGCAAAAGGGAACCAAAGGAGACTCTTCTCCATTTTCTCATTCCCAATTCTGGCAAAAAAATAAATGAGAAGATAGAACTTTTGCTTAGGAATGTCGGAATGAACACTTCAGGTCTCTGTACCATCCCCTCCTTTACACAGCAAAGGTGGAGAAATGATACTGGTAATCCTGGAGACCTGGCATCTGCTTGGCCCTGCTAATCAGGCATCTGGACACTGCACTAAAAGGCAGCAGGGCCCTGGCTCTGGGCTCTGTGTTCTTTAAGAAAGTGGGTTTGTGAAGAGGCCAAGAGATCATGTGTCATCTGGCTTTCTGCTCTATGCAACTTGTTCTCCTGTGGCTGGTTCCGAAAGTCTAGCTAGCTGGACGTCCACTGGTCCAGGCCCAAGCTGCCTCTTCCAACAAGATTTTCCAGAAAGCCGTATCCTCTGAGTAGGGGGCTGGTATGTAATCCTTGTTTGGCTCCCTCAGTTGGGAGAATGCAGATGTGAGGACAGAGGAGTGACCACACCCTGGAATTCCCTACAAATGACCTGTTAGCCAGAAAGTCCTAGAAAGAGTTGTATAATTTAAATTTGGTGACCCAGGAAAGACAAAGTCTGTGAATTCCAAACCAGGCAGAGCTTTGGCCATAAATTTTTTAAGGCATTCTCTGGTGAAGCTTTTGTTGTTTCTTAGCCAGGACCGTTAAGACATGAGGGCTGGAGAAGAAAGGCACTGGCTGCTCCCTGGAGTGAGATTTGAGCCTTTGAATTGCTAGTGCCAGGTAAACATGGGCAGGTAGCACCAAGCACACCATCTCAAGTGGTTTCCCTTCACACTATGTACTTGGCTTATTTACTTTCTTTGGAATAAATACTTCTAAGTCCTCTTTCCAGCCCTTCTTTACTCCTCCTTCTCCTGTGGATTAGATTGGGAAATGTTCTCTCATTAGCAGAATGGCTTACTCTGCCTCAATAACAGGCTCCACATGGCCAGAGGCCCAGTGAGGGCTACTCGCCCAGTTTCAGCATCTCAGATTGTGTCTGAGTGGGTGTTAGGTTGGCTCTGTCCCAGGGCTGGCTTCCATCAACTGAGGGTGCAAGGAGTAGAAAGTGCTTCTTTGGGACTTTGGGCCCATGCCATATCCTCCAACACAGGTTCCCAGCAAGTCTTCATTTTATTAATTATTGGGTATTTTCATCAATTAAGACATATCCCCAGATTCCAACCTGACTTTTGTGTCTATTTCTCAATTAGTCAGAACTCAAAGTGGTGAATACTATGATGAATATCCCCAAATCTCTAACCCCCAATTAATACAAGCATGTCCTGCCTGTGTCTGAAAGAAGCATCAGGCCTCTGCTGCCTGCCACTCTGTTCCTCCTGAGGCATGTTTTTTGATAATCTGTGCACCTGTCTCCAGCAGGTGCTATGTCAGGTGGAAACACTGTTGAATCCACTGGATACTGGCAGGACCTGCTGATCCCCTGTATTTAACCTGGGAATTAAACAGGTCCCAGGCAACTTTAATTAGTGCCAAGGTTATTTCCTAGGAGAAAATCCAGCCATCACAGACATGGATAAAGAGACTGAGTGACAAAGCCTGGATATGAGGTTAGTGATGAACAGGGAACAGGAGGCCAGAGTCCCATGGGCTGCAGAACCACTGGCCTTTGCCTTGTCACTGGGGATGGGATAAAGACAAGGCTGACAGTTTAATGCATGCTCTCCTTACCCCACCATGTATTGGAACTTTGCCCTTCCTCCCAACAGATCACATCCACAGTTTGTCCCCTAAGCACCAGGCAATGTCAGCTTAGCATGTCAGATAAAAGGAGTGAACTGGAGGAGATTTTCTGTACCTTTCCTGGTAACAGGAGAGAAACAGCCAGACCAGTTGGACATGGGAAAGACCCTTCTGGTTCTAATCCCCAAAAGACAACAAAAACGGCCTTTGGAGACCTATATATAACTTGTGAGTCCCTTCAGCTATAAACCTGGGGGGGAGGTCAAAGCAAGTATACCATGATAGGGAGCTGTTACCAGCACCCCTGAACCTTTCTGTCATGGGGTGCTCAGGAAACGGCAGCTCTTGTCACTAGTGTAATCACCACCATCATCATTATGGTAAGAATCAGCAACCATAGTGCACAGGATAACCGCTGTGGTTGACATGAGGAAAGGAGGAAAGAGAAAGGGAAGGAGCCCAGTGCCAAAGCAGTCTGGACAGCCCTTCACAGTCTCATTTCTTTGGTCTACTCTCACCTCAATGGCTGGTTTTCAGGGGCCTCTGTCAAAAGTGCAGAGAAAGTAGGCCATCCCTGATGCCAGTCAGAGAAGCCTCCCTGGTAGATTGTGGACCCCAGGAGCTGAACTGATGGGGAAGCCCCAACTCCCCAGAGCCAAACAAGGGT
>CM053401.1:132169596-132321834 GCA_028644305.1 Xerus rutilus | reverse complement strand
TGGTAACATCTATTTTCTTAAAAGAAGACAAAACACGTAGAAATGTTAGTAAATGGAACTCTTGATAATTCTCAGAAGAACAAATAGAGATGTAATTTTCATTAATTGAGTACTTCTAATACCATCAGATTCCAAATGAATACTTGCAACATTTTGGGGGAGGTAACAATTTCTCAGTTCTTAATGTTGGAACATGAACTCCTCCCTGCCATTAGAGAAGCCTAATGTATTTATTTTTGAACAACAAAATGAATATTAATGTAATAGTGCAGAACTTGGAAAATCATTACTTCACTCAATGACTGAATAGACTTGGAGATCTCTCAATACCAAGATGAGACATGAGCCAATCTCTCTTCATCTGCTGGGTGAACTTGAATTTCTATGCTTATGTAAGGATACCATAATAATGACTCATATTAGAAACTACCTCAGAAATCAACAATAAGAGAATCATAAATCATTGGTGTTATAACTAAACCTATTTATTTGTGCTAAAGTCAGAAGATATTAACTTCAAAGTTAGACCTGCCAGATTGATTGAATTTTTTTGTTTTTGTTTTTGCAAAACCATTCCTGGACAAAAATGTAGTGTTCAAATTTTAAAATAGCCAGGCGCCATGGTGCATCCCAGCAACTCAGGAGGCTGAGGCAAGGGGATCACAAGTTCAAAGCCAGCCTCAGCAAAAGTGAGGTGCTAAGCAACTCAGTGAGACCCTGTCTCTAAATAAAATACAAATTAAGGTTGGGGATGTGGTTCAGTGGTTGAGTGCCCCTGAGTTCAATACTTGGTATTCCCCACCCCAAAAAATGAATTTAAAATAATCTAAATTATAATCAACAGGAGACTCACTAGATAAATTGTAAAAACATCCACATAAAGGAATATTATTTAGTCATAAGGAGAAATAGATAAATAAAGAAGATGTGCATGTACTGGGGAGATGCCTACAGTGCATTGCTAAAGAAGGCGGCAAGCTGCAGAGTGAATTATAATGGGAAAAGGTTTTTTGTTTGTAATTTTAAAAACTACAACCCAGTCAGAGCCACAAGCTTTCAATCAAGCAGTCTCATCCAGCCTGAAATTGTATTTGTTCCCCTTAGCTAAATGCCTAAATTTGGAGCACAGAAAAAGATAAAAGGACAGTACAGGAATGACAAGAAATGAATCAAAGCTGTATCACTGATACTCACATACTGTGTGTGAGCAGGCATGCCTGTGTGTGTTTGGCCTAGTAACAAATTGTAAACGTTGAACTTTCTTTGGTTATATCCTGTGTGTAAAGATCTTAAAATGTGGAGCTGGGATTGTAGCTCAGCGGTAGAGCACTTGCCTCGCATGTGTGAGGCCCTGGGTTCGATCCTCAGCACCACGTACAAAGCAATAAAATAAAGACATTGTGTCCATCTACATCTAAAAAAAAAAATTTTAAAAAAAAGATCTTGAAATGTTTATGAGGATTTGATTACCTAAATGTTTGTGGGTGTGTGTGTGTGTGTATGTATGTTAAAATTATACATAATAGTGGGCTTCATTGTTACATTATTTATACATGCATATAATATAATTTGGTCAATTTCACTCTCCAGTACTTAAATGTTCATGTTTCATCAGAGTTACATGCAATTTAAGTGCTTAAGAAAATCCTGTTTTAGATTTGATGTGAAGTTTAAGGCAATCTTAAGTGCTGCATTTGTAATTTTCGTTTGAAGTACCTAGAATTTGCTTCATGTGGAAAATAAGGATTTAATCTGTTCAGCTTATAGGTTAATGAAATCTAAATTAAAGATGAAAAAGCATTTTATATCAAAATTACTAAGTCTGTAAATAAGATTCATAAGTTCAGCTTAAAGTTTAAGAGAAATTAGGCTGTAGATTTGTGAGTTTAATGGATTAGATATTAATTAAAACACAATTCAGAGTACTCTTTTTTTTTAGTTGTAGATGGACACAGTACCTTTATTTTATTCATTTATTTTTATATGGTGCTGAGAATCAAACCCAGGGCTTCATACATGCGAGGGGAGTATTGTACCACTGAGCCACAACCCCAGACCCCAGAGTACTCCTTTTGATGTATTCAGCCTTTGGATATGAAGAGCCATGAGGAAAATAAGAGGCACCCCTCAGGGATGACAATAAGAGAAATTAGCTGGGAAATAGTTTCTAACGTTATATCCTTCTGGGTCTTTTTTTTTTTTTTTTTTTTTAGACCAAGAAACAAAGGATCCAAAAACTTGCCAGTGCCTCATAGGCTTGCCATGTGTATACTGAAGCCACTTCCAACTCAGGTCACACATCAAAACTGCAAATAAACCCTTTACAACAACAAAGGATGCCCATCAAACATGTGGGCAAATATGGGCAATCAGGGTGGACACTGAAAAAATACCTCACATAGTTTAAAAGCAAGGTAATCAAAAACAAAACCTCTGTCTTAGAATAATTGTGTGTGTGCATGTGCGCGCGCGCGCGTGTGTGTGTGTGTGTGTGTGTGTGTGTGTTCAGGTTAACAAAGTGCTATGCAAGTATCTTAGCAAACTATCAGGAAAATACAGAGGAAGTAGAGAGGTAAATATTATTTTTGTAAAGCCTATGGGGTGTAAAGGCATGTTTGTTGGTTGATTAAATCTGGAATTTCCATTGAATGTTGTTACCTTGCCCTCTAGTCCTAAAGCTTGTGTCACTGACTCCCAGGCCCAGATCTGACTTAGAGGGCTCTAGCAGCCCTGGGGGCTGAAGGCTATTTAGTTATTTGTTAAGAAAACAATCCATATCAATGTTAATATTCTTTCATTTTCTTTATGTAATTATTGTTTTTTTTTTTTTTTTTTTTTTTTACTTTTCTTCTTCTTGGTCACACTTGGTACAAGTTTGTCATTTTATAGCTTTAAAAAGAATAGCTCTTGGCCTTATTGCTTCTGTCTCTTTGTTGTTACTGGGTTTTATTTTATTAAGTTCTCTTTTTAACCATATTGAATTCTACTTTCTACCTAGAGTGATATGATTTCCTGTTATTTTCCTATTTCTTTGAATGCATGACTCATTCATTTTTCCCCAATTTTTATTTTCTATTAAATGCATTTAAGATTTGCTCATATATCACAGCTCTTGAACATAGAATTCTATCACTCATGATCAATCTGTAATTTTACTTTTCATTTTCTCTTTAAAGTAGGAATTGTTTCTCCATGTTTATGCATTTCCCAACATTCAGAATTTGGAAACTATACGTACCTTGTAATTTTTGTGTTCTATGATTTCTACTTTGGAAAATTTATTTAGTTTTTTTTTCCCCCTGTACATGATTGGTTATTGTAATTGTTCCAAAAGAATGTGTTTTCCATTTGGGGAATGCAGATGTCTCTATTTATTTGTAATCAAAGTTAATAACCATATTTTATGCAAATCTTCCATGAGCCAATTGCATCTGTTATGTTATGACAGAGGTATGTGATGTCCTCTATTCTGATTTTTGTCAGTTTGCCATGTATTTATGAAAGCTTTACCTTACAAATTTAGATGCTATCTTATGTGGTGCAAAATGATTTATGACTATTATCATTCTCCGACAGACTACTTTGACTTCATTTTCTTATTGTTTAAGCAAAGCTCTTTTTCCATGCTTTTTGCATCAAATTTTGCTTTGATGTTACTGTTGCTCCTCTATTTTTGTATGGTCAGCATTTTTCATTGTGTATTTTTTCCATTACTTTTGTCATTTCTGTGTGGTGTTTTAGGTGGATCTGATACTATCTAATGTATCATTTCTAAGAAGTTCTTAAAATTTGTGGTCACATATTATATATTTTCATGCTTTTCACTGTTGAAATAAAACATAATAGATTTTATATTTATTATGTTCCTAGGATTTCTGGAGGGAAAAGGAGATAAACAAGAGGGATCTTGGTCCATTGACTGCAACTATAACTCCTGACATATGCTTTTAAATTTAACATTTCAACTGAATCATTTGTTAGTAACAAGGCTACCCATACTACCTTTGTATATCAAGAGATTTTTAAAAGCAATTTCAGCTATATCAATGATGTGAAAATATTTCCATGGTTCTTAATTTGCAGAAATTATTTTTTTTCAAAATAAGCTTTTCTCTTCAAGGTCAGCAATACTTCTAGAAACTTAATACCTCTCATCCAGAAAGCAGGGAACTCCCAGGAGGACAGGCTGCTCAGGGCCAAGGTATACTGAAGAGATTCCTTCCCCAGCACCTGCTGATATCTCCCTTATCTACTACAGGCTGGCCTTATGTTACACCTGAGGATAGAAGCTTTCCTTTATCTCCTCTCTCTCTCATCTGGGGAGTCTAATTATTAGCACAAGGATACTGTTTAAAGAGCCCAAGGCAAAGGAGAAGGAAACTAAGTGCTCCCAGGTTTGCCTTTTCATAGCTGACCAGAAAACATATTAGGGGATAAAGATTATACAGTCTTCTCTGGATCATGTTACAATCATTTCTGTATCAAGCTGGTCATATTTTTCTAAGTTATTGCAAACACATTAATATTATGCATAATTCTTGCAACACCACATGAGGCAACCAGAACACACATTATCATCTTTCATGTCACAGTTGAGGAAAGATGAAATAGCCTATCTAAGTTCATACTGCTAGCTCTAATGGCAAAACCAAGACAAGTTATTTGCTATGCAGATACTGCAACACATAGGGACAAAATATGACAGCAAATCAGTTGATACATATTTGAAAGGTCTTGTACCAGAAACAGATTTTGATTTTCCAGGATACATAAGGATAATTATTCGCAGTTTCTGTAAGATGACCCATCTTTTGTGCATTCTGACTTGTGGCCACTAGAGGGAACCAATTAGCCACATCCCATTTCCCCAACCTTGCCTGTCTAGACTGGAGGTGGTTCAAGGGAGCCTCTGACTGGAATTGGGAAGTGTGAACTGTTGCCTTCTGGATTGTACCATCCATACCTATATGTAACCTTCTCTAACATCCTGTACAGTAACAGTACAGTGAAAGTCAGTTTCTGATACTTGTTAAAAACGCTTAGAGACCCTTATAGAATGGGAGAAAAATCTTTGCTACCTACTCTTCCAACAGAGAATTAATATTCAGAATACATAATGAACTCAAAAAACTTAACAACAAAAACAAATTAATAAATGAGAAAATGAACTAAATAGACGCTTTTCAAAATAAGAAATACAAATGGCCAACAAATATGTGATAAGATGTTCAACATTACCAACTAGGCAAATGCAAATCAAAACTATATTGAGGGGCTGGGATTGTAGCTCAGCGGTAGAGCGCTTGCCTCGCATGCGTGAGGCCCTGGGTTCGATCCTCAGCACCACGCACAAAGCAATAAAATAAAGACATTATGTCCATCTACAGCTAAAAAAAAAAAAAAAAAAACAACTATATTGAGATTTTTAATGTCACTCCAGTCATAATGGCAGCCATCAAGAACACAAACAATAATAAATGCTGGCGAGGATGTGGAGGAAAAGGAATACTTTTACTCTGTTGGTAATATTTTTTTTAATTTTATTTTTGCATATGTCCTACAGTTTATTTTTCTCTACAAAAATAAACTTTAAAAATACTTTTGGGATTATATTTCTCTTTTTTGCTGATTTATATTTATTCCTTTTTAAAAATTTGTTCTTCTTAGATATACATGATGGTAGAGTGTATTTTTATGTATTATACATACATGGAGTATAACTTATTCTAATTAGGATCCCATTCTTGTGGATATACATGATATAGAGTTACACTGGTCATGTATTCATATATGAACATAGGAAAGTTATGTACAATTCATTCTACTGTCTTTTCTATTCCCATCCCCCTTCCCTTCCCTTCATTCTTCTTTGTTCCACTGAACTTGTATTCTTCCCTCCCCAACACTACTGTATGTTAGCATCCTCATATCAGAAAAAACATTCAGCCTTTGGTTTCTTGGGATTGGCTGGTTTTGCTTAGCATGATAGTCTTCATCTCCATCCATTTATTGGCAAATGCCGTTCATTTCCTTCTTCTTTGTGGCTGAGTAATATTCCATTGTGAATATATACCGCAGTTTCTTTACCCATTCATCTACTGAAGGACATCAAGGTTGGTTCTACAGTTTAGCTATTGTGAATTAAGCTGCTATAAACATTGGCTGTGTCACTGTAGTATGCTGTTTTTAAGTCCTTTGAGTATAGACTGGAGAGTGGGATAGCTGGGTCAAATGGTGGTTCCATTCCAAGTTTTCTGAGGAATCTCCATGCTGCTTTACAGAGTGGTTGCACCAGCAATGTATGAGTGTACCTTTTCCCAACACCCTCGCCAACATTTATTGTTACTTGTATTCTTGATAATCACCATTCTGATTAGAGTGAGATGGAATTTCAGTGTAGTTTTGATTTGCATCTCTCTAATTGCTAGAGATGTTGAAAATGTTTTTATATATTTGTTGACCATTTGTTATTTCTTCTTCTGTGAAGTTCCTGTTCAGTTCCTTTGCTGATTTATTGATTAAGGTTTTTTAGGCTTTGGTTTTTTTTTTGTTTTGGGGGGGGTTTTTTTGGTGTTTTTTTTTTTTTTGAGTTCTTTATATATCCTGGAGATTAATGCTTTATCTGAGATGCTGGCAGCAAATATTTTCTCCCATTCTGTAGGCTCTCTCTTCACATTCTTGATGGTTTCCTTTGCTGTGAAGAAGCTTTTAAGTTTGATGATATCACATTTATTGATTCTTAATTTTACTTCTTGTGCTTTAGGAGTCTTGTTGAGGAGGTTGGTTCCTAAGCCAACATAATGAACAGTTGGGCCTATATTTTCTTCTAGTAGGTACAGGGTCTCTTTCTGGTCTAATTAGTATGAGTATCCTTCAAAAGACTAGAAATAGAACCACCAAATGACCTGGCTATATCACTTCAGAGTTTATCTTAAAGAATTAAAGTCATCATACTACAGTGATACATGCATAACCATGTTTATACACAATTCAGCATAGCCAAACGATGGAACCAGACTAGGTGTTCATCAATGGATTAAAAAAATAAAGAAAATATGGAATATATACACAATGGAGTTTTATTCAGCCATAAAGAATAAAGTTATATTATTTGCAGGAAAATGGATGGAACTTGACAGCATTATACTAAGCAAAATACGCCAAAAGCAGAAGGTCAAGGGTCATATGTTTTCTCTCATATGTGGAAGCTAAAGAGGAAAAAGAAAAACAAAGGTGGGGAGGAGGAGCTCATGAAAAATCAAAGTGAGATCAGTAGAGTAGAGGAAAGGACCTGGCCACAGAAAATGGGGAGGAAGGGGAAGTACTGGGGAGTAATATTGGCCAAATTGTGTTGTTATATTGTGTGTGTACAAATATGTAACAACAAATCCCATTATCATGTACAACTACTAAATATCAATTAAGATGTGGAAAAACAAAAATACAAGTGAAAAAAATGCTCTCTTACCCTTTCCATGTCCAAAAATTCATCATCTAGTTTTGTCCCTTCGGCGCCACTTATTTTTTCACTAAACAGCTGCAGAAATAAACACAAGTGCATTGTACAATAATTTATCATGGTTTTTTTACCTAAATTATTAAAAACAAAAACAAACCTCTGACTTAACTGGTTTGGTTTTTTTTAATCTAAAGCTTCATGAAAATTTCTGGAAGAATAACCATATCCAAGGGTGTGGGAAGACACGCATTTGTTACTTACTTGGTCTTGACTTATTAGACACCTGCTGTGTGTAAAGCACACAGTAGGTGCTCTAATACAGATAAAGATAAAATAGGAGCTTTGTCATCCAGAAATAAGCAGTTCGGCAAAAGTTAATGCACTAACATTCAACTCAAGTCCAAGAGAGAGACAAGAACAATTTAAAATAATAGTACCAGGTAAAAATTATAATTAAAATGCTAAGCGGTAGGCACTTCAGATGTACAGAAAGTACTCTGAAGCCCACGGCACTGGGAATGAGTCATCCAGACCCATTTCCTAGAACATTTGGCATTTGAGCTGGCTTTTTAAGGACAGGGGACATTTCAATATGCAGCAGTAAAGGAAAGGCCTTATAGGATGAAGCAGAATGGAAGAAAAGAACCAGAGACAGAGATGAGTAGGGTAGTTTTCTCAGTCCTGGCACTGTTGATATTTGGACCTGATAATTCTCTGTCATGGGGGCTGTGAAAGATGTTTAGCAGCATCTCTGGTCTCCACCCACTAAATGCCAGTGGCGCACACACACACCATTGTGGCAACCAAAAATACCTTCAGACAACTGAGAACCACTGGTGTTGGACAAATGTGTCCAAGAAACAACAAGGAATTCTTTTGAACTGTCAAAATGAGTGCTCAAAGGAGAATGGAGGAAAATAAAATTTGAACAATAGACCAGATCATACCATCCCAAGTTGAAGGATATGACTAAGAAGTTCTAAAGAATCCTCATCAAGCACAATGTAGTTAAGAGAACCATTTTAGAAAAGCAACTATGGCCCCAGTGGGATTGGATTAACGAACAAGGAGAATGAATCAGAGGAAGAAAATGTTAAATCATTTTCTTTAAAAAACGACATCAATATAATTTGTTTATGCCTTTAAAATATTAATATAAACAAAGAAATCAGTAGTTGGGGGTGCCATTGATTGGCAAAAGGATCATAATTTGTTTTAAAGGCAAGTGTGGTTTCACCTACTATGTGCACTACTACTATCGCAGACAGAGAATCACTATTTAATGGGGGGGGGCAGAATAAGTGGAGATGAAGTCTAACTTAAATTTGAGGTATGATAAGAATTTTCTTGAAAAGAGTAGATATGGAAGATTACAAGAATGGCCAGGGTTCTCCATCCCCCTAGAGCTGCTCTCCTCTCCTGTCTGGGTTGGCCTGTGCCTTGTTTTGATTCCTCCTAGCTAGGCTCCAGAAGACTTGGTATGCTTCTACTTGCTCCTTTGAAACTCTGCCGCCACGCCTTGAACCAGCCCTGACCAATCTGTTCATGAGAGTGAAGTGGCCTGGCACTCATCACAACTACCATTCCATCCCAGGATGGGAGCCATCAACTGGCTCACCTGCACAGGACAGAGCCCAGCTGGACCAGCCTCATCTGATCCATAGAATCAAAGCACAATAAATGGTATTGTTTTAAACCATAAAGTTCTGGGATGGTTTATTCCTCAGAAGTTAACTGATGCACTAGATGATCTTAATTTTTCAGATCAAGATATGACCTTTAGCAGGAACCATTGAGAATCTCATTGTCACATACCAAGCAATGTTTTAAACATTTCTGCTGTTGTAGTTCAGTAGTGAAATCATCTGAAACATTTTAACTTTAGAGGTCATATTCTGAGAATCTAATGAAAGTTATAAAACTTTTCCCTTCACAGTTTGTTGCCACAACTAGATTGTAAAAATGGCCACAATTCTTTGAAATTCCTCCCACTGAAAGAGTCCACAGGTCCATTTTCAACTTGTTTTAGCCAGTACAATGCAGTGTAAGCCACATCATATGAATATTAAACTTTAGACCTAGAAAGAAACTTTATAGATATTTCTGCTCACTCTCTGAGGGCTACTATAATGAATGTCATGTGACTACACCTGGGCTAGCTGTGGGAGCATGAAAGATCTCATGGGGCAAAGATAAATCATCCCAACAGAGCCGTCTCAGATCATCAAACCCCCAGTTCATCTGGCAGCTGACAGCCAACAGGTGTGAGTAAACTGAATCAAGATCAGCTACACCACCAGACACACCCAGTGCACCCAGCCCAAATTGCTCACTCACAGAAACTTGCACTAAATAAATGACTTTTGCTTTCAGTCACCATGCTTTAGGGTAGTGTGTTATGCAACAAAAGATGATTGACATCATTGCCTGTGATTTCCTCTTGCTCTCGGAACCACAGAAGCCCAGGCACAGATCCCTGTTTTTAAATATTCAATTGAAAATCTCTTTACCATTGAGAATTACACCTGAAACCTCTTAAATCTGAATCAGTAGTTCTCATCTGTTCGGGTTAAATTCATTCTATTTTCAAAAGGCAGAGTGCCTCATAGAAAGAGGGCTGTTTCTAGTTTTAAGAAACAAGTGAGATCAATACTCCTTTCTTGTTTGGAAAGAGATAACATATGGGTTTGTTTTCAACAAGAGTCACAGGTAAGGGTTGGGATCTTTTTTATTTTTATTTTTTATTTTCCTAAATTCTCCACTGATGTGTAGCTTTATATTTATTTATTTATTTTTGGTACTAGAGCTTGAACCCAATGGCACTTTATTACTGAGCCACATCCCCAGCCCATTTTTTTTATTTTTTTTTTTATTTTATTTTTTTTGGTACCAGGGATTGAAATCAGGGGTACTCCACCACTGAGCCACATCCCCAGCCCTATTTTGTGTTTTATGTAGAGACAGGGTCTCACTGAGTTGCTTAGCGCCTTGCCCTTGCTTTGAACTCGCAATTCTCCTGTCTCAGCCTCCCAAAGTGCTGGGATTACAGGCATGCGCCACCGCATTGACCTATTTTTTATTTTCAGACACAGTCTCACAAGTTGCTTAGGGCCTCACTAATGTGTACCTGTTTTGAGACAGTAAATATAAATACATATACTGTTAGCTATTTAGGCCATTTGACTATATTTTATACTTCATCATTCAACAAATATTGTTTGTTGTGTATCTACTATGTGCAAGGCCCCATAACAGGTGCTTGGAATATAAAGATGAAAAAGGCAGGTATGATCCCCACAGCACCCCTAGCCCCATCCCAGGGTTATATCTTTTAGGTGTCTAAGGCTAAATATAAATATTCAAGCTTCTACCTTTGATCAAGATGACTACATAAATTCAGATTTGATGCACTCCCTCTGCTCTAGATACATAGAAATGATAGATTAAATATCAAAAAATAAAATTGGAAAAATAAGTAATGCTCAAAACAGAATAAGCATTTTTGTGGACCTGAAAATGATCAGAAATGCAATATGGTAAGCAAGGGTGAAGAGTGGATCCCTTGGGCTTCTTGTCTGCACACTGGCGATGGCAGCCAGCAATCTCGTTGCTGCTGGGTGAACAGGGGTCTATAAGTGCTCCATGAGATGAGCATCTGACTCAAGCTCTCCTTAAGGGCAGGGGATAGGAAGGAAGATGAGGCTGGAAAAAACAATCCAGATACAAACCACAGCCTGGTGCTACCAAATTTGGCAATCTGCATGCCCAGGGGGACTAAACAACAAAGAATCAATCAAGTCACTCATCCCCCAGCTATGTGGATAGACCCAAATGTATACAATATCACCACAGAAGAGGCCACTGTTCTATGTAAGAGCCTCGGGAAGCCAGGTATAAGAAAGTAGAATCACTAGAGACATGAGCACAGAGGGACTAAAGGTGACAAAAAGATAACCCTCCAAGTTAAAAATTCATCCAAGATCTAAATTCTAAGATATAAAGATACAAAAAAAAATCAAACAAATAAACAAAAAACCCAAGAAAGCAAAAAAAAAAAATCACATAACAAATGTGAACTCATTCCTAATGAAAATAACTTTATGAGACAGGGCCTAATTGAGGCCTGACCCACCCCCAGTTCCCTGCCAGAGCCCCTGCCGGGCAGCAAGAGCACAGGCCAAGGCCCAGGACCACCTTCAGGGACCTCTGCAAGAGCCCAGCCAAGGTCAGGCCTGAGATTGCTACCCACCAATCCGACAACCCACAGGGGAACCCAGACCCAGGCAAAGGACTGCCTCCAGGGACCCCTGCAGCTGAGCCCTGGGACCGCCCTCAGTTCAGCACCAGAGCCCCTGCAGATCTGCAGGGGCCCAGGCCCAGGGCCAGACCCACCACTTGGAACCTCTGAGGGAGTCCAGGCCAAGTACTTGACAAAATACAGCACCGTTTTTTGTTCAAAACATTAGTAAAACTAGGGAGAGTAGGAGCATATCTCAACCTTGTAAAAGCTTATCCATGCTAAACCCAAGGCCAACATCATCCTAAATGGACAAAAATTGGAAGCATTCCCTCTAAAAATGGAAACAAGACAGGGATTCCCTCTTTTGCCACTGCTATTCAACACAGTCCTTGAAACACTAGCCAGAGCAATTAGACAGATGAAAGAAATTAAAGGGATATGAATAGGAAAATAAGAACTCAAACTATCATTATTTGCCGACAACATGATTCCATACTTAGAGGATCCAAACGATTCCACCAGAAAACTTCTAGAATTAATAAATGAATTCAGCAAAGTAGCAGGATATAAAATAAACATCCATAAGTCAATTACATTTCTATACATCAGTGATGAATCCTCTGAAAGAGAAATTAGGAAAACTACCCCATTCACAATAGCCTCAAAAAAAATAAAATAAAATACCTGGGAATCAATTTAACAAGAGGTGAAAGAGCTCTACAATAAAAACTACAGGACACTAAAGAAAGAAATTGAATAAGACCTTAGAGGATGGAAAAAATCTCCCATGCTCTTGGATATAGGCAGATTCAATATTGTCAAAATGGCCAAAGTACCAAAAGCACTACATAGATTCAATGTGATTCCAGTTAAAATCTGAATGTCATTCCTTATAGTATAGTATAGTAATCTTGGATATAGGCAGATTCAATATTGTCAAAATGGCCAAAGTACCAAAAGCACTACATAGATCCAATGTGATTCCAGTTAAAATCTGAATGTCATTCCTTATAGTATTAGAAAAGGCAATCATGAAATTCATTTGGAAGAATAAGAGACCCAGAATAGCCAAAGCAATCCTTAGCAAGAAGACTGAAGCAGGAGGCATCACAATATCAGACCTTAAACTATACTACAAAGCTATAGTAACAAAAACGGCATGCTACTAGCACCAAAACAGACATGTAGACCAATGGTACAGAACAGAAGAAACAGAGACAAACTCACATAAATAGTTATCTTTTACTAGACAAAGGTGCCAAACACGTATATTTGAGAAAAGATAGCTTCTTCAAGAAATGGTGATAGGAAAACTGGAAATCCATATGCAGCAAAATGAAACTAAACCCCTATCTCTCACCCTGCACAAGATTCAACTCAAAGTGGATCAAGGACCTAGGAATTAGACAAGAGACCCTACACCTAAGAGAAGAAAAAGTAGGCCCAAATCTTCATCATGTCGGCTTAGAACCTTACTTCCTTAACAAGACTCCTATAGTGCAAGAAGTAAAATCAAGAATCAATAAATGGGATGGATTCAAACTAAAAAGCTTCTTCTCGGCAAAAGAAACAATCAATGAAGTGAACAGAGAGCTGACATTTGGGGAGCAAATTTTTGCCACAAGCACATCTGATAGAGCACTAATCTCCAGGATATATAAATAACACAAAAATCTTAACACCAAAAAAACCAACCAACTCAATCAATAAATGGGCTAAGGAGCTAAACAGACACTTCTCAGAAGAGGATATACAGTCGATCAACAGACATATGAAAAAATGTTCAACATCTCTAGCAATTAGAGAAATGTAAATCGAAACTACTCTAAAGATTTCATCTCATACCAGTCAGAATGGCTATTACCAAGAATACAAACAACAATAAGTGTTGGCAAGGATGTTGGGGAAAAAGCATGCTCATACATTGGTACAACCAGTCTGGAAAGCAGTATGGAGATTCCTTAGAAAATTCGGAATGGAACCACGATTTGACCCAGCTCTTCCACTCCTTGGTCTATACCCAAAGGACTTAAAAACAGCATACTAGGGCTGGGATTGTGGCTCAGTGGTAGAGAGCTTGCCTCACATGTATGAGGCACTGGGTTCTATCCTTAGCACCACACAAAGATAAATAAAATAAAGATATTGTGTTCATCTTTAAAAAAATAGCATACTACAGTGACAGCCACTTCATGTTTATAGCAGCTCAATTCACTATAGCTAAACTATGGAACCAACCTAGATGCCCTTCAGTCGATGAATGGATAAAGAAACTATGGTATATATATACAATGGAATATTGCTCAGCAATAAAAGAGAATAAAATTATGGCATTTGCAGGTAAATGGATGGAGTTGGAGAACATCATGCTAAGCAAAGTAAGCCAATCCCAAAAAACCAAATGCCAAATGTTCTCTCTGATAAGTAGATGCTGATCCATAATGAGGGAAAGGGCATGGAAAGAACAGAGGAACTTTTGTCAAAGGGGAGGGAAGAGGGAGGCAGCAGCATGGGGGCAGTAAAGATGGTGGGATGAGATTGACATCATTTCCCTAGCTTCGTGTATGACTGCATATATGATTTGATCATATCATCATGTACAACCAGAGAAATAAAAGTTGTTCTCCATCTGTGTAAAAAGTAACTAAATAAATTTTTTAAAAATAACTTTAGAAAAGAAGATGGCAAAGACTTATTTGTGTATGTTTAGTATTAGCAAAATGGGTAAATGGAGGGATAACTTCTATTTATAGTATACTAATAGTAAATAATAGCCTTTTAGATTAATAGTAAATAAATAATAATTAAACACACAAAAGGACAAATTCTTTTGAAATATTTTTTAAATTAGAAATCTTAATTAAATTAAAATTAATTTTAATTAAATTAAATTAGTTTTAATTTAATTTAATTAATTAAATCTTTAATTTCCATGAACAAAAAAATTCATGGAAATTAAAAACTTAATAGATGGGATAGACTCAAGTCTAGGCATAATCAGGAAAGAACTTATAAGTTGAAAAGTATTAAGGAACTTAGCACAAATTAATCACAGAAAGGAATAAACTTTATTTTTTAAGGAAATATCAGTTAATAGATATGAAGAATAAGCAAGAGATTCTGAGCTATATCTGCTAGGCACTCCAGATAAAAGGACAGAGTATAGGATAATCAATATTTTAAGAGCAAATAGCTATTTTATTTTTCTATCATTGAATAAAGGTATGAGTCCACAGTTTGGAAATGCACTCAATTACCAAGCAAGATAAATATTAATTCACACCTGGACACATCAATATATCAAAAACAAAATTTCTAAAACTATCATGGGCTGGGATGGAGGGTGGGGGACAAACAGTCAAAGCAATAATAAGATTGACAAAAAATTTGTGTTCAGCAACAGTAGGTGTCAGGAGACAATGGAAGGATGGTTTCAAAGACCTAAGAAGAAATAAGTGGAAACCTTGAATTTTATGTCTTCTTATCTGAGAGAACAAAATAAAGATATATTCAGATCACCATAAGTCTCTAATAAGGGTAATGCTAAAGTGCATCAAGGAAAGAAAATGGAACTAATTGCATCAAAGAAATAAAACTGAACTAAAAGGAAAAGTATGAACCACTAGAAACAATGGTAAGATTGAAAATTAATAACCTGTGGTGGTAAATATAGCTATTAACTAAAAACATACAAGCACACAAAACCTAAAATGTCTGAGTTTATACAAAGGCAAAGCTAAAATCTTAACAACAATAAGGTAGGGAGGAGGAAAGGTATTCAAGGGATATTTTGAACACACTAAAGTTCATGTGTGATCAGAAGGAGGTAAGGAATGGGTAATAATGTAAGATATTGTTCAAATAATGTATAGGAAACATCTATGTTATATAATTAATTTTAACCATTAAAAGCACAAAACTATAATATACATATAATGCCATGGATATTGTAATACAGTATCCATATCAGCACACTGGTAAAAACAAAAAAAAAAAAAAAAAAAAAAAACAGTGCTTTCCAATCCTACGGAAATCAAAATAAAGGGTTAAAATGAAAAATATAAACAGAAAACACAAAATAAGATAGCAATAGTAAGTCCAAATCAGCAATTATTATGTGAATGGATTAAATGTAACATATTAAAGGATAAATTAATGGGGCTGGGGCTGTAGCTCAGTGGTAGAGTGCTTGCCTAGCATGCGTGAGGCACTGGGTTCGATCCTCAGCACCACATATAAACAATAAATGAATAAAATAAAGATCCATAAATGACTAAAAAAATATTTTTTAAAAAAGGATACATTAATAAAGTGGATTTTAAAATCTAGCTAGAGTCACAACTAAAACAAAACATATAGATTGAAAATAAATATATAAAATATACAGAGTAAAGAAATATTAATCAAAATAAAGCCTGTAATAATATTTGACAAGAAATACTTTCATAAGACAAAGCATTAATAAGATACTCAGGCTAATAATGAGAAGCAATCTACCACATGACATTTTAATGATATTGCATCTACCTATATCATGATGTTCAAAATATATAAAGCAAAAACTGAAATTTTGACATCATCAAAATACCAATAACATTCTTCACAGAACTAGAAAAAACACTCCAAAAATTCATCTGGAAGAACTAAAGACCCAGAATAGCCAAAGCAATTCTAAGCCAAAAAGCAATATGGTAGGCAGCACAATACCTGACTTCAAACTTACTAAAGAGCCATAGTAACAAAAACTCCATGGTGCTGGGAAAAAACAGATACATATGGCAATGGTACAGAATAAAAGACAGAGAGACAAAGCCATACATCTACAGTCATCTGGATCCTTGACAAAGGTGCCAAAAACATACATTGGAAAAAAGACAGCCTTTTCAACAAATGGTACTGGGAAAACGTTATCCATATATAGAAGAATGAAACTAGACTCTTAATCTCTCACCCTGCACAAAAATCAATTCCAAATGGAGCAAAGACCTAGGTATTAGACCAGAAACTATAACTCCTAGAAGAAAACTCAGGCTCAACACTCTAGCAAATACGCACAGACAATGACTTTCTTAATCCTAAAGCTCAGGAAATAATGTCAAGAGTAAATAAATGGCAATAAACTTAAAAGAACAAACAAGAAACAAAAACCCCCAAATAAACAAAAAAAAAAAAAAACTTCTGCACAGCAAAGGAAACAAGAATGTGAAGACAGTCTATAAAGATGGCAGAAAATCATTGCTAGCTATTTTTCCAACAGATATTAATATCCAGAATATGTAATGAACTAAAAAACCCAATTAATAAATGGGCAAATGAACGAAACAGATACCTTCCAAAAGAAGAAATACAAACGGCTAACAAATATATGAAAAAATGTTCAACATCATTAGCAATTAGGGAAATGCAAATCAAAACTATACTGAGATTCCATTTCATTCCAGTCATAATGGCAGCCATCAAGAATACAAACAAATAAATGCTGGAGAGAATGTGGAGGAAAAGAACAATTTTACATTGTTGGTAGGATTGGAAATTAGTATAATCACTATGGAAATCAGAATGGAGGTTCCTCAAAAGACTAGGAATAAAACCAGCATATGACCCAGCTATACCACTCTTCAGTATTTACCCTAAAGAATTAAAGTCATCGTACTATAGTGATACATGCATACTCATGTTTATAGCAGCACAATTCATAATAGCCAAACTACGGAACCAGACAAGGTGTCCATCAAAGGATGAATGAAAAAAGAAAATGTAGTATACATACACAACAGAGTTTTATTCAGCCATAAAGATGATGAAACTATGTCATTTACAGGAAAATGGATGGAGCTTGAGAGCATTATGTTAAACAAAATAATCCAAACTCAGGTCAAGGGGCCTATGTTTTCTCTCATATGTGGAAACTTGAAGAGGAAATGTAAAAGAAAATGGGGCGATTCATGAAAATCAAAGGAAGATCAGCAGAGTAGAAAGGGACAAGGGAGTGGGAGGAGGGAAAGGAGTAAGTGCTGTGCAAATCTCAGTATGTATAACTACAAAGTAGTTATATTATTATATATAACTATAATGCACCAATAAAAATGTTGATAGAAAATAATAATGTTGTAAAAGAAGATTTTAAAAACCTGAAATATTGAAACTGACCAATTCACAATTGTAACAGAATTAATACAATTCTATCAGAAAACCAACACATCAGACATGATAAAAAGAATTGAAAAGGACATAGATGACTCAAATTCCCAAAATAATAACCCTGACCAAATATGCCCATACACATATATGTCCCTCCAGTCAATAAACAGAAAATGCATTTTCTTCGCAAATACAGAGAGAACATGACAAAAGCTGAACATGTACTAAGTCACAAGATCGATCAATACTAGAAGAACATGTTTGGTTTTGTTGTTGTTGTTGTTTTTAAATATTTTTTAGTTGTAGGCAGACACAATACTTTTATTTTTATTTTTATATGGTGCTGAGGATGGAAGCCAGTGCCTCACCTGTGCTAGGTGGGTGCTCTACCACTGAGCCACAACCCCAGCCCCTGTTGTTGTTTTTTAATAATATAATCATACTAAGAATCAACAGTGAAAGTTATAGGCACAAAACTTTAGAATTATGTACTAAATAATAATGAAGTGAGAGATAAAAATCCTCATTTAACATCTACTTCTTGGTGGCTATAAATGTGTCACTAATAGGAAACAAAAACAAAAACAGAAATTTTTTCAAAGACTACATGAGAGAAGTAATAAATTATAAAAGAAATTTTCTTGGGAAACATGAAGCTTTTGCATTTGGTTTTTCATCCAGCTATGGTGGGGTTTTGATAGTAAATGTTAACAAAACCCTGGCCACCTTCTTGTGCAAATATCTGTTTCAAAGAAATCTGGGCTTCTCCATCTTCTTCCCTTTTATGAAGCAAGAAGTTAAACAGCAAGAAAGCCATAACCCAGAAGAAAATGTAAAAAAAGCCAAATTTATAACTCAGGATTTCATAAATGGCTCCAAAATAGTATTTTTGCATATGTGTACCAAAACAAAACAAAACAATAGTTCTCCAGGATGTAAGGAAGGGTCAGGTAAAAAAAAAAAAAACAGTTCTTGGCCACATAAGTTTGGAAACATAGGGGAAACAAAATTAGACTTGATGAAGAAGGAGGAGGAGGGGAAGAAGAAGAAAAAAGAAAGGAAGAGGAGGAGGAGAAGGAGGGGAAGGAAGGGGAGGAAGGGGAGGAAGAACAGGAGAAGAAGATGAAAAACCTTTCAGAGGCTTTAAAATGCTAATAAGCACCCCTGGATTTCCAAGGGGGTGAGTATCAGATGTAGCACTGCCCACACTTATTTGGCCATGTGTATTAGTCAGATTTCATCACTGTGACCAAAAGGCCTGACAAGGACAACTTAGAGAAAAAAAAATCTATTTTGGGTTCACAGTTTCAGAGGTTCAGTCCATTCCTCTGGGCCTGAGGTAAGGCAGAACACCACCGTGAAAGGGCATGGCAAAGGAAAGCTTCTCCACTCATGGGAGTCAGGAAGCACAGAAAGAGCAAGAGAGGAGTCAGGGACAACATATGATCCAAGGGCACACCCCCAGTGACCTACTTCCTCCAGCCACACCCCCACCTGCCTACAGTTATCACCTAGTAGTCCATGCAAATTATTAACCCATAAAATGTATTAATTTGTTGATTAGGTTACAACTCTCGTAGTCTAATCATTTCACTTCTGAAAATTCCTGCATTGCCTAATATATTAGCTTTTTGTAGAACATTAAAGATCCAAACCATAATAGCCATGTGAAATGTCTTAAGAGGAAGACAAATCTTCAAGAAGCTATATTCTGAGGAACACACTTTGAGAAACCCTGTACCAAAAATTGCACCCTCTCTAGTGACTCCTTTGTTTTTTCTTCCAACCACTTAGCAGCCACGCTCAGCTTTTATCATCTCAGAGAACATGGCAATACTAAATTTTAAATACAAATAATTGAGGTGATTTGTAAGTTAACATTAGGGAAAGATGGGTGGAAGTTGTATGAAGGTCTCTGTGCTATTCTTTTAACTTTTCTGCAAGTCCAAAGTATTTTCAAATTTTGTGATTTTAAAAATATCTCTGAGGGAGGCTGCAGTTGTAGCTCAGTGGTACAACTCAGCTTGCCTAGCACACGTAAGGCACTGGGTTTGATCCTCAGCACCACATAAAAATAAAAATAAATAAAAGGTATTGTGTCCATCCACAACTATATATATATAGTTGAGGCATCAGAACACCAAGGCAGCCAGGATCCAAGGTGTCAGGATCAGGAAGAAAAGAAAAGAGAGCCATATAAAGAAATGTGCTAAGGAGAGCCATATATTTGTAAGTTGCTTTTTCTCTTTGGAGAATTTTCTCTCTTGAGACATAGAACAGAAAGTCTGAGCAGAAAGCTGCAGCCTGGAACTTGCAGCAGTCTCACTACACTGTGTGAAAGGAAAAGCAGAATGCATCGTAACCAAGGAAACCAGGATATAAATGAGGCCAAATTTCTGGGGGGAAAAAACAGAAACATAAAGAAGTAAGCCTGACAGGCTATGTTTCAATTTTTCTCTCAAGGTTTTTGACAATTCCTTGCCTATACACCAAGCAAGACACTGAGGAAACCAGGACAAAGATGCTGCTAAAAAGTTAAAGACTTAAGAAGAGTTTTCTGCACTATCACAGTGATCAAGAGACAAACGCTGGAATTTAAAATAGCCCAGTAAGGAAAAACACCCTGGGATTTTAGTTCATCTCTGAAGGCCTAAACTCTAAAGACCTGAACTCATAAAACCTGAAATGCATCCTTGAATCATTTCAATCCTTGTTGGTATCAAGGTTATCAGCCTTGATATACAGCCATGGGTATAACTCAGTGGCATTGCTTAGATGTGCAAGGCTCTGGCAAAACAAACAAACAAACAAACAAAAAACCCCATATATTGAAATCTCAATCCTCCACATAATACTATTTGGAGTTGGGTTCTTTGCCAGGTGATTAGATCATAATGGGATTAGTACTCTTATTAAAGAGACCAATGAGGACACAGAGAGAAGACAGCCATCTGAGAACCATGAAGCAGGCCCTCACCAGACATTGGATCTGCCATTGTCTTGACCTTAGACTGCCGTCTCTAGAACTATGAGAAATACATGGCTGTTGCTTAAATCACTCTAAGATACTTTTGTTGTAGGAGCCCAAATGCACTAAGACAATATCAAAATGGTCAAATAAGCACCTGAAAAGTTTGTCACTTATTATCATCATTGAAATGCAAATTAAACCACAATGAGATACCTCTATCAGAATGACTAAAATTATTTTAAAACAACAATGACAACAACAACACAAGTGTTTCCAAGAATTAATGGAACAACTAGAACACTTTACACACTATTGATAAGAGAATACATTGGTATAAATATTTTGGAAAACAGTTCAGCAAGTCTACTAAAGCTAAATGTAAAAATAGATACCCTACAACTGAGTAATTCCATTCTGAGTAATTACAACTGAGTAATTACAACTGAGTAAACTCCCAGCAGAATTTATTACATTTGTGCACCAAAATTCATGTACATGCAGCATTATTTCTAAGAACCAAAAATTGGAAGCAACTCAAATACCCATCAGTAGAAAAAAAATTAATAAATATATTGCAGCTATTTCTAAAACCCAAACACTATGTGGTAATTTAAAAGAATGATATGACATGCAACTACAAGGGAAAATCTCAGACATAACACTGAATGAAAGAAGCACATGCTATGTGATTCTAATAACAAAGTTCAAAACATAAACAGAACATTCTGTGTTATTCCATTCATGTAAAATCAAAAATCAGGAAAACTCATCTACGGTGATAGAAGTCAGTCTATTAGCAGTGGGTACTGGAGATTGAACCTAGGGGCACTCTACCACCGAACTACATCCCCAGCCCTTTCCATTTTTTAAATTTTGAGACAGGGTCTGAGTTGCTGAAGCTTGCCTTGAACTTGCCACAGCCTGCCAAGTTTCTGGGAATACAGATGTGTGCCACTGAGCCTGGCTATAGTGTTTATCTTTAAGGTAAGTTTATAAGGGAGCTTCTGAGGTGCTGGTAACCTCCCATATCTCGAACTAGTTGTATAGATACAGCATTTGTTAAAATGTGTCAAGTTCTACACTATGGATCTATCACTTCTCTATATGCATATTTTATTTCAATTAAAAAATGTTTAAGTATCCCCTTCCATTAACCTTGCATTCAATGTTTGTAATATATACAAGACATTGTAATTTTCCTGATTTATTTGTATGGAAAAAGTTTTAAAGCAATGCATATCTGATTATCCACATCTGGAAGTCTCTATTCAGCATAATCACAACTAAACTCTACAGAATCTAATAATCTATACTCAGAAGAATAAAAAGCTCAAGGACTATTACACTGCGACTGAATGCCAAATATCACTTCAAGTTTAATCGTTACAGCACCATGCTAAAAGACATTAATTAATCCTATCACAAGTAAGTAAATAGTTAAAATGCATACAGTAAATAGTGCAGATATAGAATCAAGATGGTAGGTGAAATGCATGCATCCTCCTCTGCTGTACCAAATGCCTTTAAGTAAATTTCTAAATATATATTGAGAGACATATGACATACCCATAACAGGGCTGAAAAACCAGAAAGGGTGCCAGCAACAGAACATAAATGGCGAGAAATTCCTAGAAGAAAGAGAGCAGATGGAAACAGAGCTGAGAAAAGAGCCAACCAATATATATACATGGTAGAATCTTCTCCTGTGACAAAAGTTAATACAGAGAAATTCCAAACCTAGATTAAGTAAACAAAAAAAGAACAGGAAAAAGCCCTGGAAAATTATCAGGGAATTTAATTTTTTAAAAAATGCTATATGGAAAACAAGAAGAATCGATGATGCCCTTCCTCCCATCCACACATCCCACCTCTTTGCCCAAAAGCAAATTCTGTGGCTACAATATCTTGACTCAAATCCCTGCACTACTGCTAACTACAGAAGAAACTCTGGGCAAACTACTGGAGCTCTCTGTGCCTCCAACTCTTTATCTGCAAAATGGGGATAAAAATAGTGCATGCTTAATAAGGTAAATGTATGGAAAGCATTGAGAACAGTATCTCATTAAATATTAGCCAATAATAATATCCACTAAACAACAAGAAGTAGGGATGTTTGTTCCCAGACTAAACCTGTAACCACACTCTAAAAGTGTAGAATACTCTGGTAGGGTGGGTCTCAAAGTGGGTGTCAAGATCTGAGAGATCTTGACAGAAATCTTTCCAAACATCTTAATAAAATCTTTCCAAATATCTTAATAAACATGGAAAGACAGCCCTGGCCAAGAGCATAGCTCTATATTCCTAGAGTCAAATCCTTCTTTCCAGCACTCCTGTCTGGTACCTGTTGGTCACTAACCCCACTAATCTCCTCCTACACTCAGTCTTTCCAGGAAGGAGAGAAGACTGTTAGGCAAACAGACAAAACCTACCCGTTACCTGCGGTGATAGACCTAGTCCCTCATTCTTATATAGTGACAGTCAGGAAATCACACAAATTTGAGAAAAACCAGGAACATAAGAGAAAGTGTCAGAGAAGAAACTTTAGAATGAACCAAAGGAAACAAAGACAATCTAGGCATAGATTAAAAAATAAAAGCTGTTCCTAAAGCTTTTATTACTACCCAAAGATAAATTTGAAAAGATATTATACACATAAAACAAGAAAAGGCTATTACAAAAAAGAGGTAATTGGAAGACAGGGAAACTCAATTTGAAAGCGTAAACTCAGAAGAGACAAAGCTGAAATCACAATTACCTATTGGAAAGACAAGAATCAAGGAAATGTCCCAGTAAAAGAATAAGAGATGAGAAGTAGAAAAAAGTTTGGCTACAAGCCCACCTTGAGGCTGCCCAGGACTACCCACCTTCTGAATGCCCTCGCTACTCTATCAGGAAGGTCTGCTCTCCTCAGGCCTGGTTTGGGCTTCCTGCAAGCTGATTCTGTTATGAATGCACTTTGTGAAAAGGTATTTCAATGAGAGGAAATGTTTCAAGTCTGTGCAGAAACTGACACCTCTCAGCTTTCACACCTAGAAATTAAGGGCTATGATTCAGGACTGGTGGGATCTTTTCTACTCAGTTTTTGCACACCTTCACTTTTTTGCAGAAAGAATACCCAGAGGTATTTGGCCCAGGTGACTTACTGCAGTTTGCATAATATTGGGAAGAATGAAGTTGAATCCCCCCCACCCAGCTTCCATGTGAGAGAAAATATTCAATCCTTGACTTTCTGAGTCTGCATTATTTCACTTAGCTCAATGTTTTTCAGTTTCATCCATTTATCAACAGAAGTCATAGCCAGGTGCGGTGGCGCAAGCCTGTAATCCCAGCACTTAGGGAGGCTGAGACAGGAGAATTGCGAGTTCAAAGCCAGCCTCAGCAACAGTGAGGCTCTAAGCAACTCAGTGAGACCCTGTCTCTACATAAAACACAAAATAGGGCTGGGGGTGTGGCTCAGTGGTCGAGTGCCCCTGAGATCAATTTCCAGTACCAAAAAAAATAATTTCATTCTTATGGTTAAGTAAAACTCCATTGTGTATGTATATCATACTTTATCTATTCCTCTATTGACCCACACCTAGGTTTGTTCCATAGCTTAACTATTGTGAATTGTGCTATAAACACCAATGTGGCTGTGTTATGGTTTGTGTGTGAGGTGTCCCCCAAAAGCTTACAGGTGAGACAATGCAAGAAGGCTCAGAGAAGAAATTATTGTATTATGAAAGACTTAACCTAATCAGTGAATTAATCACTTCATAGAATTAATTGAGTAGTAACTGAAGGCAGGTGGGGTGTGACTGGAGAAGGTGAAGCATTGGGGACATGGCTTTGGGGTGTATATTTTGTATCTGGCTAGTGGAATCTCTCTGCTTTCTGATCATTATGTAAGCTGCTTCCCTCTGCCATACTCATCCACCATGATGTCCTGCCTCACCTTGAGCCCTGAGGAATGGAGCTGGTTGCCTATGGACTAAGACCTCTGAAACCATGAACCCTCGAACTTTTCTTCCTCTACAATTGTTCTTGCCAGATCTTTTTAGTCACAGCAGTGAAAAAGCTGACTAAAACAGGCTGCATCCCAAGAGTATATTGATTTTAGATCTTTTTTTTAGTTGTTGATGGACCTTTATGTTATTCATTTATTTATATGCAGTGCTGAGAAACGAACCCAAGGCCTCACATATGCAAAGCAAGTGCTCTGCCACTGAGCCACAATCCCAGCCATTTTAGATCTTTGAGATACATTTACCAAGGAGTGGGATAGCTGGGTCATATGAGGGTTCCATTCCTAGTTTTCTAAGGAATCTCCATACTGCTTTCCAGAGTGGTTGCACTAGTTTGTAGTCCCATCAACAATATATATTTACACCTTTCCCCCCACATCCTTGCCAACATTATCATCAGTAGTAGTAGTAGTAGTAGTAGTAGTAGTAGTAGTAAGTATTTTGGGTACTGGGGATTGAACTCAGGGACACTCAACCACTGAGCTACGTCCCCAGCCCTGTTTCATATTTTATTTAAAGACAAGGTCTCACTGAGTTGCTTAATGCCTCACTGTTGCTGAAGCTGGCTTTGAACTCGCAATCCTCCTACCTCAGCCTCCCAAGCCACAAGAATTACAGGCGTGTGCCACTGTGCCCGGCTAACATTTATTATTATTTGTATCAAGCCATTCTGGTTGAGTGAGATGAAATCAGTGTAGTTTTGCTTAGCATTTCCCTGATTGCTAGAGATATTAAACATATTTCCATATATTTATTGTCTGTCTGTTTTTCTTCTTTAGAGATGTGTCTCTTTAGTTCTTTAGTCCATTTACTTATTGTCTATTGGTTTTTTGGTGCTAAGATTTTTTTTTTTGGTGCTAATTCTTTACATTAATCCTCTATCTGAGGAGCAGGTGGCAAAGATCTCCCATTCTGTAGGCTCTCTCTTCATGCTTGTTTCCTTTGCTATGCAGAAGCTTTCTAATATGATGCCATCCCATTTGTTGATTCTTGGTTGTATTTCTTGCACTTGAGGAGTCTTGTTAAGGAAGTTGATGCCTGTGCCTAAATGCTGGAGTGTTGGGCCTACATTTTCTTCTAGCAGTTGCAGTTTCTGGTGTAATTCCTAGGTCTTTGATCTACTTTGAGTTGATTTTTATGCAGGGTGAGAGATAGGGATTCAAAGGTATCAAATTTCATTCTTCTACATATAGAGTTCTAGTTTCCCCAGCACTACATGTTAAAAAGGCTATTTTTTCCCCAATGTATGTTTTTGGCACCTTTGTCAGATAAAAGTATCTATATGGGTTTGTATGTATATCTTCTGTTTTATTCCATTGGTCTTCATATCTGCTTTGATGCCAATATCATGCTTTGCTTTTTTTTTTTTTGTTGTTACCATAGCTCTTGGTGTATTTTGAAGTCTTGTACTGTGATGATGCCTCCAGCATCATTTTTTTTTTTTTTGCTAAATATTGCTTTGGCTATTCTGGGTCTCTTATTTTTCCAAATGAATTTTAGAACTGTTTTTTCTAGTTCTGTTAAGAACATGATTGGTATTTTGATGGGGATCGCATTGAATCTGTATAACACTTTTGGTAGAATGTCCATTTTGATAATATTAATTCTACCTATCCAAGAACATGGGAGGTCTTTCCATTTTCTGAGGTCTTTGATTACTTTCTTTGGTATTCTATAGTTTTCATTGTAAAGGTGTTTCACTTCCTTGGTTAGATTTATTCCTAAGTTGTTTGTTTGTTTGTTTTTTAGGTTATTTTGAAGAAAATCATTTTCCTAATTTCTTTTTCAGAAGATTAATTATTGGAGTATAAGATAGCTATTTATTAATGTCAATCTTGTAACTGGCTATATTGCTAAATTTCTTTATCAGCTCTAGAAGTCTTCTGGTGGAATTTTGGGGGTACTCTAAATATAGGATCATGTCATTAGCAAACAGTGATCCTTTGACTTCTTCTTTTCCTATTTGTAGCCCATTAATTTCCTTCTCTTGTCTGATTGCTCTGGCTAGAGTTTCAAGGACTAAGTTAAATAGAAATGGTGAGAGTGGACATCCTTGTCTTGTTCCTGTTTTTAGAGGAAAATCTTTCAGTGTTTCTCCATTAAGTATGAAGTTGACCTTGGGTTTGTCATACATAGCTTTTGCAATGGAGAGTTTTAAAGGAAAAGTTTCCAGATCCTCAAACTATTTGTGGGTTCTCTCCTGCAACTGATTTGCCTGAGAAGGCTCCTGTATCCATTATTCCCTTCTGACCCTTTACAAAATAAGAGCACAGCCCTCACCCAGCCCAAGTCTCTGAGTGTTGCCCCAAAATATGAACTCCTCTGTGTGGTTTCACCCTCTCCCACCCAGATCAACATCTACATGACTCAAGCCATTCACATTCTAAAAGGGAACCTTCTATTATGTCTCCATATTCTACACTGGCAACTATCTTCTCTAGTCCCTACTTCTCAGCCACCTTTAAGTGGAAGTCAGCTAGAGTGAGGATTTCTGGGAAGCTTTTCATTTCTTTCTCTTCTTCCCACTATGAATATGAACATAATGTCTGGGGCTGCAGCAGCCAGCTTCAGACCATAAAGAAAGTCTTTGAGAATGTCAAAAATGAAGGCTTTGCTATCATTAAGTTCTAGAACACATACAGGCAGCCTCCCACTTCTGGACTTCATGGTATATGAGAAAAATAAGCCTAGATAGGTAAGCAACTTTGGTTGAGGTTTTGATTACTTGCATCCATACTCTTTCCATATTGATACACCTTACAATCTGTCTCCATTTGAACTGCTGTTCTCATCAGGGGCCTCCTAATTTACATATCATCCGCATAAATTTTAACTCCTATCTTAGATGGCCTCTCTAAGGTACTCATACTGAACAATCCCTTCTTCAAACCATCCCTTTTCTTGGCTTCTTCTCATTCCTCTTCTCCCTGGATACTCCTTTATTATCTTTATAAGTCCTTTTTCTTTAGCCAGGGCTACAACCTTAGCTTTCTATTTTCCTTGCCCTAAATAATCTCCCTGGATAATTTTATCTATTATCAGGATGCATTAAATCACCTATGTATGCAACTGACTTGAAAATCCATAACTCTAGCCCAAACTTCCCTTCTAAACTTTAATTTTCTTCACACTCAATTGCCTACTGGAAATTTTCTTTGGATATTCCAACAACACTTCAAACCTAAAATTGACAAACTGGTCAGTCCCTTTCTCTGCCTATACTTCTTTATCAGTCAGTTAGTAGAATCACCACCCATACAGTTGATAAAGTCTGAAAGTTGTCCTTTATAAAATTATCCTTTTACTAAAATTGACTTTATAAAAATGTTAAAGGAGAACAGCTGAACAGAAAATTACAAGATGGATCTACTTAATTTCTCTTTGAAAATAAGAAGGTGCACACTTTGTGACAAAACAACAGAAGAATACAGAAGTTCAATTGACGATAACCACCAATAAGCCAGGAATTGTGTGGACTGAAGCTTTCAGGAAGAAGGGCTGAAGTCAATCAACACCTTGTGATAAAGGGCTTCATGGCCATAAAGTCTCCATAGGATCGCATCACAGTACACATACACATATGTATACACACCCCAAGTGCAAGCCATTCTACATCCCAAACATCTCTTGATCCCATGTCCTTTTCTTTATTTAGGCCACCTTTACCTCCTCTTGGAACTCCTCTGACAGCCTCCTACCTGAGTCCCTCAAATTTTCCACACTACCTACTGCCAGTGAGCTACCCAAAACTCTCACCAAACAATACTACTCCTCAAATTGATCCAGTAATTCTTCTTGCCTTTAAAACAAAGCCCTTGCTCCTTCACACAGTGTCCCTTCTATGATCTGTATGCCATCTACCTCTCTCCAGCCTCATTCATTGCCACTGTCCCCACAAGCACCCACACTCTTGCACTGCTAAGCTCTTGGTCACTCAGAATCACCTTGCTCTATCCTGCCTTTGTAATGCTGTTAGCATTGTCTAGGTTTTCCTACCTCACTGATTCCTACATAGCATTGAAGGTTCAGCTTAGGTATCTTGCCTGACCCAGTCCTGTGCCCCTTCTGTGGGCCCTCTTCACATATCAAGCACTAGCACATTACTTACCACCCTGCCTGCAGTTTGTCAGTGTCTTCCAGCAGCCTAGGGGGCCCTTGGGGCAGGATCTTGTCTGTCTTGTTTATCCTGATACCCCCAGCACTAGAATAGTGCATACCTAACAGGAGGCCCCCCAACCAGTCATTACCCAGGCAAAAGAACTGAAGGGTCCCTGAAGTAATCTGTGGGATCCCTAACGTAATTTGTGGGCATGTTAAGGATATTATTGGAAATGCTATTTCTGACACTTTTCTCCAACCAAAGTCCAGAAAAATTGGGCCCTGAATTTTAGAAAATGTGATATTATTATTCCGCTTGGTGCTACGGTTTGATCGTCTCTACAAAACTCACGTTGAAATTTAATTCCAATTGTGAGGTATTTGTTAGGTTGGATCAGGGTCCAAGATGTCCAATTAAAGGGACTGGTCAAGGCAGCTGCAGTCAGCAGCTGCAAAAAGGAGCAGCTAGCCAGATGCTGTCACCAGTAGACATGCCTCCTGTCAATTAGCGGGTTTTCTGACTTATCCAGGAAGAACTCTGGCCTTCTCTTCCTGCCCCCAAGCACTCCCCTTCCTGACCGAGCCTTTCGAGTTCTCCCTACACTGGAGCCCCAGCACCATTTCTCCCGGACGCACTCTGATGGACGGGAGGATTCGGCCCGAGAGCGTCTATTTTCAATAAAGCCTTGCCGAAAAGCTTTAACTCATCTCCTTCTGCTTGTCTAGTCTTTACATAATGGTGCCGAAACCCGGAAGGGTTTTGAACCTCCCCTGTACCGGGGTCGAGGCAAGCCCTCCAGACTGGGAGAACTCCTGAGCTGCTCTCTGTCTTCCTCACCCGGACCAACAAGAGTGAGGTAGGCCCCCCACTCCTTCCTCTGGCTTCTCAGCTTGTCCCCCCCAACTGCTTGCTCCAGAGGCCTACTCGTAAGTCACACGTGTGCATAGGTCTCTGCCCACTTGAGGCCACGTGGACTGGGAAGACGTTCCCAACCCTCATGTTAGCCATTCCACCGCCATCTGGGGCCCCGGAAAGTTCACAGGGACACCTCAATTTTCCGCCTGTCCCCCACCCCCGTTCTCCCGTGGACGCGAACATTTTTTGGGATGCCTTTTTATGTTCCCGCCCACTCCCCGGGACCGCTGAGAAGTCACAAGGAACCCCAACTCTTCTCTAGACCTCAAAACTCCACTGTACTATGGCTTAGATTACAGATCAAAATGGCCTCCAGGGAGAACTTTTAATTTTCAAATCCTCACTGATTTGGCTAATTTTTGTCACCGGATGGGGAAATGGACAGAAATTCCTTTCATAGAGGCTTTGTTGGAAAATGCGCTATCCCCCTCCCTTCCTTCCCATCTGTTCTGTCCTCTCAAGTTCTTCTCGCTAAAAGTCCCCTTTACCATTTGCTCTTCTATCTGTTTCCTCATGTGGCCGCCGCTCACAGACGCTGGGCTGCCTGCCTTGCGGCAGTCCCTCCCCCCAGGCTTGGTGCTGGGCGTTTGTGGGCTGCCAGCGGCCCCTCCCCCCCAGGCTTACCGCTTTACCTTAGATCAAGGAAAAAAAAGAGGAAGGGAGGTTGCTTTGCATCTGCCTAAGCTCCCCCCACCTCCCCTCACTCTCAGCTCCCCCTGAGCTGCAGTGCCATCTTCCTGGGAGGCGGAGCTGGCCTCAGTCCTAGCGCCGGAGGGCAGAGGCAGAGCCCACCCTGAGTTCCTGCGTCTCTCGCTCCCTGCATCTCTCGCTCCGTCCGCGCACCGCTCGGGCGGACCGGCGCGGCTGCCACAGACCAGTGAAGCTCTCTCTCGATCATCTATGGGCTGCCGGACCAACCACCCTGCAGTTTTTAGTTTTATCAGCCGCATCATTTTTTTTTTCTAAGACTCTTTCTTTTCCTAACTTCTATGTACATGGTAACAGGATTGGCACAGATAATGAGCGCTCATCAATTAAACCTAAAAAAATGGATCCAAATATTTTTAATTCACATGATTTAAAAGGTTCAATTTAAATTGAGTAAACACAAAGGTTTATAAATTCCTATATGAAATTTTAAAGGTTTCTACTGTTGCCTAAATTCAAAAAGTTTACAAGAATTGCTTTAGGATATGAACAGAGGGTATTTAAAAAGATTCTAAATATGGTATTTATTGGAAGGAAAGAGAATGTTTCTGATCAAAAGGTTTGCAACTGTGATTAAACAAAAATTTAAAATCTAAAGTGGTGTTCTGCTCTTAATAAGATAACTTTCTTGCATCTGTCGGGTTTTATCACTTGGGGAAACTAACTTTCAAAAATTGGGGTTTATATAACTATCAAACAATACCAATGCAATTATGGTGCTACCAGTTCTATTTTTATATTAAAATGTGTTCATTTCTTTCAGATATACAAGCCTTAAAGTAGAAAGTTTTAAAAGAGCATTATATCAAGCTGATGTCCTCCAAACTGAACTTGTATGGTATCAATTTATATCATTTAATGTTTTATAATTGAACCTATCATCAATAAGACTTTAAGTTATTTTTTATATCAGAATGATCTTTTAAACAAATGAAGACCTAATCTATTTAATATTCTGCTAAGATTTTGCAAGGAGCCCTGTCTTACCTGAGATAGTTCTGTCTCCCAGCTTACTACAATGGCTTCAATGTAGTCCAGACTCCAATTCATTTAAAGATATATTCAAAGGATTGATTTTGTTGTAAAGATCATTAGGACCTCAAACGGATATAATATGTAACTCAGCCAAAATTTTAAAAACCTGTTACACAAACTAAATGTTTTTACTGTTATTTTTACTTTGTATTTTCCTTAAACTCTGACTATTGCCTGTTAATGTTTTACAGAGGTACTACTTCGAGACCAACCCACCCAGATTATTTTAAAATAAATCAGCCATCACCTGCAGGACACATAGACCTTAAAATTGAAGCCCAGTACCCTTACTTTATAACTGGTGAGATTGGCTTGCTGAGTGTTTAAGATCAAGACTTAAAAACTAAAATTAAGTTAAAGGGCCAAAAAAACCAGTATTTGCCTTTTGCCCTCTGAGTCAGCCTGAATTCAAGAAATAAGGGAACTTCTCTAAGAGGCTCTCTGCACCTCTGGGCCACAGGACCTCCTGATCAAGGAGATTTCTGAGACCATTAGAGAATTAAAGAGCCAATCAAATGCCATATGATGAACAGGAAGGTCGAAGAGAGAGAGAACCTTCTCTCAAGCTTCCCGGGGAAGCCACATGGTCAGCGCCAGACCTCAACCTATCCTAACACAGATGGCACTAGCAGAGCTAGCTGCTCTCAAGTTCCTCAAGGATGCCTCCCAGGAGATCAAAAGGTGACTCTTAACAATAGGAAAGAACAAAAGTCAATTTGACTTGCTTCATCTTAAACACCTAGCAAAACCAAGAACACAGCCGGTCCTAGGCACTTAAAAATAGTTTAAAGAGGGGCTGGGATTGTAGCTCAGCGGTAGAGCGCTTGCCTCGCATGCGTGAGGCCCTGGGTTCGATCCTCAGCACCACATACAAAGCAATAAAATAAAGACATTGTGTCCATCTACAACTAAAAAAAAAATTAAAAAAAAAGTTTAAAGATAGACATCTATGACATTAAAAAACTAAATGCTATGTTTACATGCCTTGTCCTCTCCATCCTTGTTATGGGGACAAATTCTCAACCCTTATACTTCCTACACTTCAGACTGTTCCTCTATGTAGATTTGAATCATAATTGTAATTCTCATTGATGTTCCTCAATTAACTGTACAGTAAGGCTGAATTACCATGACTTGTTACCACCTCCCTCTCTAGGGCAAAAAAGGGCCATCTTTCTATTGGTAATAGTTGGGCTCTCCTTGGCCCCCATTCACTGCCTCTGGGCTAAAGCAAGAGGACTTGATTATGCAGTAACCACTACTTAAAAACTTAAACAAATTTCGTTACAGAATAGACCAGCTTTGGACTCCCATCACATTAGACTCCCACCAAACTCAAAATTTCTTGGCAGCCCTTTCTTTTTCTGCTAATCAGTAATCTTTCCCAAGCATCTGTTCCTATCCACAGGTGATGTTTCTACATTCAAGCAACATGACTGACAACCAGAGGCTCCCACACCCCTGCATCTGCCTCCCTGCCTGACCAACACCCGAGCCATCTCCCCCTCTCGACGCCCCAATCCCACACGAAGTAGCCAGACAGAATCTGCTGTCCTATATCATCAAAAAGGCCAGGATGTTAGGTCGGATCAGGGTCCAAGATGTCCAATTAAAGGGACCAGTCAAGGCAGCTGCAGTCAGCAGCTGCGAAAAGGAGCAGCTAGCCAGACGCTGACAGTCACCAGTAGACATGCCTCCTGTCAATCAGCAGGTTTTCTGACCTATCCAGGAAGAACTCTGGCCTTCTCTTCCTGCCCCCAAGCACTCCCCTTCCTGGCTGGGCCTTTCAAATTCTCCCTACACGGGAGCCCCAGCGCCATTTCTCCCGGACGCACTCTGATGGACGAGAGGATTCGGCCCGAGAGCATCTATTTTCAATAAAGCCTTAATTCATCTCCTTCTGGTCCTCTAGTCTTTACAGTGTTAAGAGGTGGGACCAGTAAGAGGCGATGGCACTCATGATTGGGTTAATGGATTAGTGGATTGAAGGGTTATCACTGTTGCGAGAAACAGACCGGTGGAGAAACAGCAAGGGGCACTCAGAGAGGAGGAAAACTCCAAACTTTATTTATGCCAGGGGAGATCACACTCCAAATTCTGAGTGCCCATCACCAGTTTTCCACAACATTTCTAGGCTATCTAGTGACATAAATTTTCTAGTCTAAATGATACATAGTTGTGCACAGGGTTTCTAAGGGAAGGCATAGAGTGAGATCAAGGGAAGAAGTGACTCCTTTTATAAGGCCTTTGATAAATCTCTAGCCTTGGGCCCAAGCCTCCACAGGGGTGTTTACACTTCAAAGGAAAGTAGTTAGATCCTAGGGGAAGTCATTTACAATGCAAAAGGTCAGAGTGGACAGTACTAAGCAAGTTCCCTGAAGATGAGCTAACAAGAAAGGGGAGGGAAACTCTCCCTTTGCCAGGCACTAATTCTTAGGACAGTGTTCTTAGTTTATTTTGCATCCAGGCTTAGGTTAGTTACCCATTACATCACAAGAGTCCCTTTGTTATAAAGGAGGGTTCTCTCTGGCTAGCTTGTTCTGTCTCACTATGTGATGCCCTGCGCCATCTTCACATTCTGCAGAGTCCCCACCAGCAAGAAAGCCCTCAAACCTGATGCCACAGAATCATAACCTGAAAAAACCTTCTCTTTAAAAATTACCCATAATTTATAAAATTATTTATAATTGCCATATTCCTTATAGCAACAGAAAATGGACTAAGATGCTTGAAACAGGTATGGTGGGCTTGGCTACTACTCACTGTCCTGCTGTGGTCTGGAAAGAAATAACCTTATTGTTTCTAAAGGTGATCCAGTTTGGGAGCCTTTGGTGACATTAATAAAGTGAAAAAGAAGTTCTCACCATACTATGGTTAGTAGCAGAAAAGAAAGCATGATGACTAACTGAAGAAAGCAAACTTGTTGTTTTAATAGTTTCAATATAAGAAAAAAGCCAAAGAGTAATTTATTATTTTGTCTGGACCACTTTACAAGAATTATATGGGGCATAATATGAAAAGTTAAAAGAAAAAAAGTCTTGCAGGTTTTGGTGTTTGCTGGGGCGGTTGCTCTTTTGCCAGCTCATTAGCTTCATTGATTTCACATTCTTCTGTTTTGGGGCATTTGAGGCTAAAAGGAAATGGTAACCATAACAACAAAACAGAAAGAGGGAGGGAAGGAGAGAGAGGGAGGGAGGGACAAAGACAGGGAGGGAAAAGAGAGATAGACAGCATTTGAGGCCACAGTGGGATCTCCCCCAACATGGCACTCTCATATAAGAAAAATCTGTCTTGCCTACAGCTCAGCCCTTCCCTCACTCTTGTCCACGCTGCCCTCCCAGGCAGCCCACCGCTGCCATTTCCTAGGCAAACCCTCCATCACAACTCTGCCCCTACAAACTTGACCCAGGATCAAGCATCTGCGCAGTACTCAACTGTTTTCAGGGTCATTTTAGCTTAAGGCTAATGGGCTCAAATCAATCACATGGATTGATATCACAGTGAAGAAATAGTAACAATCAAATGTACTGTTTGTCTATTTTGAGATGTAAACAAAAGGTAGAAATAAATGTGACATTCTTTTCCTTCCCATGAAAACTTTTATGATCTTATTCAACACTTTAAAAATGTACTTCCTTTAGAGGATGTGTCTTTGACAAATTACATGTTAATCTATTTTTCATCATTCAAAATATTTGTAAGTTCATTTTAGAAATTTGCTTATTTAAGGGCTGGGACTGTAGCTCAGTGGTAGAGCACTTGCCTAGCATGCGCGAGGCACTGGGTTCAATCCTTATAGCACCACATAAAAATAAACAAATAAAATAAAGACATTCTGTCCAACTACAACTCCAAAATTTTTTTTAAAAAGAAACTTGCTTATTTAAAAACATCATCAAAGAATTCTTTGGTAAAATAAAAGGGCGTTGATGCAAAGAAACAGTCTTAGATTTATTTGTCATAAAAATTCAGATTTGGGTATGCCTGCTCTTCTTAAAATTCTGAACATCTCTATGATTTAGGAGGGAAAGGTAATTATTTTGGCATTTAAAAAATGTTTTTCCAATTCTAGTTGTGCTAGTCTACAAAGGCTTTTCCCTATAGTCACACAGAGTTTTTATTGAATATTGGAATCAAGAAAAGACCATTCTGTGATCTCAAATCAGATTTTAAAACCTGCATATATTTTGCCTTTTATTTTTTGGACTGAAATTACTGAGTCAGAAAATTTAGTATTTTTTCTTTTTAAAAGTAACTATAATGACAAAGCAAGAAAAGAAACTCTGATCAATGGCTCAAACTCAATTCTAGAGTCAAATTAAGGTAGTAACAGTATTATGACTATGAGCATGTGGAAAGCCTGAGCAAGGTCCAACAAACTTTCAAAACTGAGGTTTGCAAAGGTCTGCCTCCATCAGCTCTGAAGAGAAGGGAGATGAGTAGGTGCACCATACTCACGTCTACATTTATAGGAAATGGATTTGAAGGAGGCTATCTGATAATGATATTATTACTTTGGGTTCTGGGCTTTAACTTACAACACAGTTGTTGCAGGTGCTTTCTGCTACACTGCAAATAGATAATACCTAAGATACAAGTATCAAGCAGATAATCTGCTGGAAAGAAGGGTTTTCTATTGGGATGGTCTCTGGCCTCTACTTGCCCTTCTTTGAAAACGTTAGTGTCCTCCAAGGTCAAATTTTCAATCTCCCCCCATCTCTTGTAATTCTTTGCCACTCTTGTCTCCTGTCATTGTTTATGAAAAAAAAAACCATAAAGCTTTAGAAAATGAGAGTAACTTCATAATGTGAAATTGGGAACAATATGTGAAACAACACATAAATAGCACTTACCATTTAGGGGGAAAATGGATAAATTTGACTATATTAAAATTAAGAACTCCAGCTGATCAACAGATCCCACTAAAAGAGCAGAAGATGTTTGCAATAATAACTAAACTACTATAGACATACACACTGACAAAGGCTTATATACAGAAGGAATACATAACCTACTAGTTGATAAGAAGACAGTCAACTTCACAGATGAGCAGAAGAACTGAGCAAATCTCTCACAACAGAGGAAAATCAAATGACAAACATACGAAAAGATTCTCAACTTTATTTAAAATCAAGGAAATGAAAATTACCATGGAAAGCCATTAGAAAAACTGGCATTTCCTAGCATTGTGTACCATATGACATGTTTCAGTCAGCTTTTCTGTCATTGTGACCAAAAGACTTGAGAAGAACAAAGTAGAGGAGGAAAACTTTATTTGGTTTCAGAGGTCTCAGTCCATAGATTGTGAACTCCATTTTCCTGGGCACAAGGTGAAGTAATACATCAAGGTGGAAGGGTGTGGAGGAGGAAAGCAGCTTAGGACAAGACACCAGGAAGCAGAGAGAGACAGCACCACTGACCAGGGACAAAATATATACCCAAAGGCACATCCCCAGTGACCCAACTGGTCCAGCTACATTGTGGCTGCCTACAGTTACCACCCAGTTAATCCATTCAAGCAGACTAACACAATGATTAAGTTGAGGCTCTCATAGCCCAATCATTTCATCTCTAAACTTTTTTGCATTGTCTCACATACGAGTTTTTTGGGGAAACCTCATATCCAAAACCATAATATGACACCACAGTTCTACACAATCTCAAGGATATATTATGAGAATGTTCACAATAGCATTATTCATAATAGCCAAAATCTGAAAACAACCCAGAAGACAACAGGAGAATAGCTATACAATGATATTCACAATGATTTCACAATGAAAATGAATAAATTACAGCTGCACAAAACATTCCACATAGACCTTAAAATTTTAAATACTGTATGAAAAGAAGTCAAACATAAAAGAGACAACATGGCCCTGTTCAGATAAGCTTTAAAAATAGGCAAAAGCAACCTATGGTATTTAGGAATACCTACTTAGGTTGTAAAATATAAATAAATTCAATAAATGATTGCCATAAAAGATAGGGAAGGAACTACAGGAGGGTGGGAAGAGGAGGATGTAATGATGAAGGGCCACATGAGGGATTTCTGGGTGCTTGCAATGTTCTATTTCTTGTCCTTGAAGGGATTACACTGATGTTTGTTTCATAATAATCCAACAATCTGCACACTCATGTCTTATGCCCTTGAAAATTAGTACAGACAAAAAGAAAAAAACTGAGGAAACAAATACTCAGGTAATCAAACTGAATATTGTCAACAAGTCAGAAGCCCCCGCATGCACCCTTTCCAACATAGCCTCCCCATACTCCTCAAAGGCTATCTCCACATTGGCCTTAACCCCCACCCCCACCTGTGCATCACTAAACACTGTGGTTTGCCTTGGTCTTCTTGACTTTTACATAAATGAAAGCAATTGAATACGTGCAGCAGGGCCTAAAAAACTGTTCTTAGTAGATCAATTACTGTGATATATACACTTCTTTAAAACAAAAAGATATTTTTGTATTGAATTAAACACTGTTCAGTTGTAACAAAGATAATGTACCGGAATTTTACAAGTGTGAATGAAATCACATTTAGAACAGCGAGTTAGATTTAGCAAAACATTATCCATAACATTAACTTAGGGGTGTTAATTTGAATTTTATTGGATTTGTAGTTTTATTTGCATTTAATTTGAAATAATTTTGGAATTTATAGTCATCTTAATGCTATAAGCACAAGTTAACACTTAGTTTTATGTTTATATATATTTAAGTAGCAATATAATGAAACTAAATTTAAATCAACATGAGTCCTTTATGAAAAGGGGTCCTCACTTCACACAGGCTGGAGAAATGCTGCCTGGGAATCAGTTCCCATTCCCTCCCCTCCCCATAACATCCCTCCCTTTTACCTCAGGACTAAGCTACCAGTTGCCACTTAAAGCCAGACTCTTTCAAGCAAAACTCTCCAAGCATCCATGACATCTATGAATATAGGAGCTCTCTCTATGCCTTCAGCACCTCTCCTATGCTGATTGGCTGCCTTCAATGTCTCCCCCCTCCCCCTTCCTTTGCCCTATGCTGATTGGTTACTTTGAATGTTTCTCCTCCTCTTTACCCCATGCTGATTGGCTGCCTTCAGTGCCTCTCCTTTTCTCATCCCATGCTGATTGGCTGCGCACCTGACATGGATCAATACCCTACTGGCTGTAACTTAACCTCAGGGCCATGATTGGTCCGAGGACCCTATATAAACTGTTGCATTAACTGAAATAAACGGGTCTGCTTCTCGCTCTGGCAGCAGTTTTACCTACCCCCGGGGTCTGGGTGAGTGACTCTGCTACCATCCACCCCACTACCATCCACCCCATAAACTCTTGTCCTCCGGGACCGCAGACCTCGTCCCATGGGACCCCAACTCGTGGAGGGAACCCACACGAGGCACGACATAAACGACATATGAAGTGATGTCAAGTGCTCAACCTGCCAGCTCTGAATTGAAATTCATTCCAATTCCATTTGTCATTCCATTTGGTCAAAGTGGGAGACTAAAATAAGGCACAGGCAATGAAGCAAAGTGCCAAAACAGTCTATGTGGGCCAGGGGACAATTCTTTAAAATGCTAATAACCGTGACCCAGAGCTTACATTTACTTTGGCAAGACTCCTGCTTATGAACCCAGGTGTAGAACCCACTCACCCAGTAATTTGTTTCCACTGGCTGATATAATAAATTACTGAAAACTTAGTGGCTTAAGACAACACAGATGTGTTTCCTTATAGTCCTGGAGGTCACACGTCTAAACGCAGTCTTTCAGAGCTAAAATCAGGGTATTGGCGTGGATGGCTCTTTCCGGAGACTGCAGGGGAGAATCATCAGTTTCAGTGCCTTAGCTTCTAGAGGTTGCCTGTATTCCTTGGTCCCTGATGCCTTCTTTACACCAGTCTCTTGCTTCCATCTGGGCCTGGCCTCATCCTTTTCAGTCCTGGCCTCCATTTTATAAGGATCCTTGTGTTTATATCAAGCCCACCAGGTAATCTGGGATAATTTCTCTATCTCAAAATCAAGATTCATCACATCTGCAAAATTCATTTGCATATAAAACAACACTCACAGATTACAGGGATTAAGACATGGCTATCTTTGCAGGTGGTCACTAATCAGGCCTTATGTGCCCAGGTAATAGAAGTCTGACCTATGACAGCTGTGGATAAGATGAACTCAATTCTCCTTTGCTTAAATATCCAGGTGTCTAACAGAGCACACAAACACTTGGCCAAAAGGCAATTCTACACTAATTGACCCTGAATTGCAAAGCACTACTAGTGCTGCCTATAGATATAAAACACAAACTTTTTTTTACAACTTTCTCATTCTTTTAAACTGGACAACAAAGCAAAGAATTTGCTTTTGCTTTTTAAAATTTTTTATTTTGAAATAATGACTGGCCTACAAGGAATTGTAAGAATATTACAAAACCTTCCCTCATACTCTAAAGAATTTTACAATACCCTTCACAAGATTCCATAAATTTTTTTTTCAAATATTTTTTTAGTTGTAGATGGACACAATGTCTTTATTTTATTGCTTTGTATGTGGTGCTGAGGATCGAACCCAGGGCCTCACCCATGCAAGGCAAGCGCTCTACCGCTGAGCTACAATCCCAGCCCAGATTCCATAAATTTTACCTCATTTACTTCTATTAGTCTACTTCCTCTCTCCTTTACTCTTTCCAGCTCCTTTTCTTTCCTCTATCTCCATTAAAATATTTTGAGAACAAATTACATTTTTATCTCAAACTTCTCCCATCTACTTGGACAATACAGGTGGGAGAAGCAGAGGATGCAACGCAATCCTGGTGGACTGGCTGTTGCTCAGTCTCCTCTGTGTTCTAAAGTAAACTGAACCTCCCTGTAGGATAGGAGCTGAACCTGGGCTCTGTAATGGGTCCATCTCATTTATTTAGGATTATTAGTCATTTATGATGATCATCTACTTGTGGTCCTTATTCATTTATGATTTTCTACACAGGATGTTCTTAGAGTTGGATGGAAAAATCCCACTCAGCAAAGCTTCACTGACCAACTACAAGAGCTCTGGGTTGAATGGGAAGTAGAAATGAATGTGAAGAGCTGGGCGTGGTGGCGCAAGCCTGTAATCTCAGCACTTTGGGAGGCTGAGACAGGAGAATTGCTCACAAGTTCAAAGCCAGCCTCAGCAACAGCAAGGCGCTAAGCAACTCAGTGAGACCCTGTCTCTACATAAAACACAAAATAGAGCTGGGGGATGTGGCTCAGTGGTCGAGTACCCCTGAGTTCAATCTCCAGTACCAAAAAAAGAAAAGAAAAGAAATGAAATAAATGTAAAGTTAGATGTAGTGGGAGACACAGATGTGTAAATCACAAACAAAGGCAAGTAGTGTGAGGTAAACCCTAGAGCATGAAGAAATGCTCTGGCCAGGTAAGAAGGACCAGACAAAGTCAGCAGGGTGGGAATTATGCCTTGCAGAATGAGCAACATTTGGGAAGTCTAAGAGGAGAGGGAGGGTATTCGCAGATGAAGGAGAAGCCTGGGCCAAAGGACCAAAAGATGCAAATGTCAAGCATGTCCAGGAACCGAAGGTAACACATCCAGTGTGGCTCAACAGTGGAGGTTTCAGGTGAAGTTGAGACCTGAAGAGGAAACTGAATAAGATCACAAAAGCTCTTAATACTGTGCCATCTTATTTCACAGTCTTTATCCTGTAGCCATGGGTGGTTTTATAGAAAACAAAGTTCCTTTTTATTGCCAGGTAATTAACATCCCACAAGTTTAACAATCAAAACATTCTATCTCAAACAATTTCACAAAGTCCCTACCAACCCCAGGCCTCCCAGCTCTATGCTGGAATTAACGCACAACTAGTGGAAGGTAAGTAGAGAAGATGTTGCAAGTGTACTCAGCAGAGAAATACAGATTCCCAACAGGGGAAGTACAACTTTTGTACAACTTTGACTGTTCTCATTAGGTAGGCATGAAGACCCATCTGAAAAGGCATATCTGGATTTGTCATGAGGACCCATATTATACAAATATATTTCAAAAGGATTCTCTTTAAATTTTTCTGAAAGTTTACCAGGGAAAAGATACAACTTTTTCAACATGCAAAAAGCAGGGGAAATGTTCTAGCAGTTTATTCATAGAGTTGAGTGACTTTAAAGTGCCTCAGCAGAATAACACCTCATCTGGAGAAGATGGTGGTGCGGTGACAGCAGAGGAAGGAGCAAAAACAGAGTGCTGGCTACACTGAGCACTGGGGTTAGGGGAGAGAGGAAAGGAGACAGGAGGAGCTTCTCAACTGGAAACTGCAGGAAAAGGAAATCTGAGCAACTTCCACCAGCCCAGGAATAGTTTTGCAGACACCAGGAAGGAAGGAAGCTGCATCTTTCAGGCTGTGGCTACTGCTCAAAACAAATTCCTTGAAACCTAAGCACCTAGAACTCTTCTGATTTTAAGAGCAATTTTAAAATAGAAACTATCAAAGACCTCAGAGAAACCCAAGCATTAGATTAATATGAAATACATATAGAGTTGCTAAGATAAATGAAAAGTATTAAGCATGTGTTTCTTTTAAAAATCAACTTAAACATATACCTCTACATCTTACAATGTTAAAGAGCTGATGTCTATATAGTGGGGTTACAAGAAAGACAAACTCACATCCTACCATCCCACCAAGATCTTCGCATTAGTGTTAATAAAGAATTTTTAAAAATCACCCATTAATGGATGGAAAACAGAGATAAGCCAAGTCCTCATAAGTAGAATTTATCCTCCTTGAGAGGACCTGTCAAGGTCAATCTAGTCCTCTGCAGATGACATAGGTCTGAAGACCCCTGTACTGTTGGCAACTCCTACCACAGCGAATCCACACTGCTTACACTAGGCAGGAACTCAAAACAAGTAACTGTCTCTTCAAGGCCTGGCTCCCTTTATGTCCAATGCTGCCTCTTATGACCCTAGGTGTTTGTAGCTGTGCAACTATACAACATGAAGCTACACCAGAGTGGTCCAGGGTGGAGACTCTAGGGAAAAAAAGCCAAGGAAGAATGGTAAAGATCAAGAGTATAGCTTCTTGAAAGTCAAGGTATGCTGGAAGGGGGAATGAGCACATACACAAGACCCTGTGGGAGAAAAAATACTAGGACACTGTGATCTGGAAACTAGGCAGCTGATACGGAGGCTTTGAGCCTGAGAGAACAGGAGTTTCCAGACTTTGGGATTTTACAGGCAGTAAATATAAATAGCAGAAGCAAAATTATTACTATGTAAGAAAGTATTTCCAATTTTTCATTTTCCCAGGAAAGGGCACATTTAAAAAAAAAAAAAAAAAAAAAAACTATTGCTGTTGTTTCATTTTTAAAAGGAACTTTTAAGCCAGGCATGGTGGCACACACATATAATCCCAGTGCTTCACTTCCGATTGGCCAGTTTTCTTTGGGGAGGCTGAGGCAGGAGAATGATAAGTTCAAAGTCAGTCTCAGCAATTAGTCACAGTCTCACTAAGCAACTTAGCGAGACCCTGTCTCAAAATAAAAACGGCTGGAGATGTAGCTCAGTGGTTAAGTGCTCCTGAGTTCAATCTTTAGTACAAAAAAAAATTATAAAAAGGAACTTTTAATACTAAAAATTATAGGAAGAACATAACATCTGAAATCAAGTAAATTCAGATTTGGAAAAACACACTCTTTGTTCTAATTTTTTTCTTGTCTTGCTAAGAAACAGTGAACACTGTGAAGAAGGCTTTAAATTCACACCTAGAGATGGAGCATGGTATGACCGCACACCAGACACTCTGAAGCCTGTTTCTGCTTGTAGTCCTGCAGGTAACTCAGTGGAACAGGCCAACTATAAAAAGCAGGCCCCAGAGACACTGGGGTGCCAAGGTCTATGGTGGCCATTTACTTAATCTGCTCTTCTTTTTTTGAGGGGGGGGTGTGCTGGGGATTGAACTTAAAGGCAATCAACCACTGGGCCACATCCCCAGCCTTATTTTGTACTTTATTTGGACAGGGTCTCACTGAGTTGCTTAGCATCTTTCTTTTGCTGAGGCTGGCTTTGAACTTGTGATCCTCCTGCCTCAGCCTCCTGAGCTGCTAGGATTACAGGCGTGCCCCATGGCACCTGGTCACTTAATCTTCTCTTCTGATTGGCCAGTTTTCTTTTGGGAAAGCTTGACTGTTACATCCTTGCTTGGGGTTGGGCATGTTTTAAGTAATCCTTTGCAGCATCAGAGAATGAGTTAACTGATTACTTCCTTCTTTACACTTTGGCTGTTAGGAATTTCAACATCTAACGTGAGAATCAACAATGAAAACTCCATGAATCTTTGTATACATATAATTACATGTAAATATACTCCTACAAACCTCCATTAACTTTGCCTTTTCTACAAAGTATTTCTATCTTATTTATGTTATTTTATTTTCCATAAGCTGCTTCAAATCCTATGTGGAACAAAAGTATGAATTTTTAAAATTTTTAAAAGTTAAAATTAAAAAGTTTTTGCCAAAGTAATCCACTGAGAGGCAATGGCTAGGGCAAACAATGTCTTTCATGTAATAACCAAACTTGAAAGCAAAAATCATTTTTACCACCAAAGTAGACAACTTGTATAAGCAAGCTAATTTTTCCCCTAAAACATATAATATAGTGGACCATCCGTTTAATTTAAAATTCATAGAGCTTCCAAACAATAAGAGGCACTTTTCTCTTCCGTGAACAAAGACGTTTTATTCATATGTGAATAAAGCAAAGATTCTTTCTATTCTATCTACATGAAGTGATTCTGCATTTCTATACAAAATGAGGTATTTTGCACCAGGCAGAGCCATATTACAGAATTGCTATGCATTCTGGATGAAGTTGTCTGATGATGGCACATGCACTGAATGACAAAAAGCACTTTGTATTACCAAAAAAGAAAAAAAAATACTTCAGTCTTCTATGACACACTCTTCTGTTTCTCCCTCAACACAAGGCATTGATGGCAAACACATACATTAATATATTCATTTTGAATCTAGCACTAGGCATGTGCCATGAGGATGGAAAAACTGAACCCAAAGCAAAAGGACCAAACAACAGAAATATGAAACTTCATGCCAAGTATATATGAGCAGTGTGAGCAGTGTTTTTTGGGTAAAATTTTTCCAGTGGTGTAATTTAAATTAGATTTTGTGAAATTATGGCAGTGGGGAGAAAGGAATCTCTACAAAGTAATTGAGAATGTTTTTAAGGCAACAACAGGGTAATTTATACATAATTTAGAGTTAAATCCTTGAATTATGTATATTTCTGGATAAATGAAAGTATTCCTTAAAGAACTTTGCCCTTGGGCTAGGGCTATAGCTTAGTGGTAGAGCACTTGCCTCATACCTGTGAGGCAGTGGGTTCAACCCTCAGTACCACATAAAAATAAATAAATAAAGCTATTGTGTCCATCTACAACTAAAAATAAAAATAAAAAGAATTTTGCCCTCTTTAGTGTAAATTTATCTTTAATGTCTATCTCTTATTGTCTATCTTCTTCAAAGTATAGAGTTGTTACATCTAACAGGAGCCAACACTGAGCTACCTGTTAAACTTAACAACTTTATCACAGCAAACAAAACTGAAATATGAAATCTTAACTGAAAACAAAGTTCTTATTTCTCTCATTGTTATACAATAAATTTCCAAGAAGTTCTAGCCTTTTGAATGAATAGCCAGTATGGAGGGAGAGAACAGAAAATGTGAACCAGTTCAAAACTGAAATCCATAGTGATCATTTGGAAGCAACACATGGAGTTCCTTCATCATAATGGTCCCTGCCACCGCCCTGGCCCTCTGACAGTGCTGGTGACAGGGATCTCACCTCAATGATGTGGTCCCGGAAACCTAGATTCTGATCTCATTGCATGAGGGGAGGCAGGGTATCCTCCCCACCCCTGACCTCCATGACAGGTCAACTTTCACCTCCCATCATCCTCACCTAAGGACAAGGATTGGCAAAAATGGCCTGTTTCATAATGAGAATGCCCTCACTCTTCTGTCCCATCCTTTTTTCAAGAAACATGTCTATTTTTTTAAATGTGTGGGTTTTTTAATGCACAGTAAAATCCTCAATAGGTACAATAAACATTCTTTCCAGAAACCTCACCAATTGCTCAGTCCACAATTAGAGCCTGGGAGAGGTGCTTTTGCAATAACCTCCTCATCTGTCTGCCTGCTTCTACCTCTCTGCCTTTAAAACCCATTCTTTTTTTTTTTTAATATTTTTTAGTTGTAGATGGACACAATACCTTTATGTTATCTATTTACTTTTATGTGGTGCTCAGTATTGAACTCCGTGCCTCATACGTGCGCAGTGAGCACTCTACCACTGAGCCACAACCCAGCCCAAAACCTATTCTTAATAGAATAGTCAGAATGACTTAAAATTTAATTCCATCTTGTCCCACTAATATAGGAGAACCCTGCAACAACTCCTACTTTCATTCAGTCTTTATAGTAAGGCACCACACAAACAGCCGCCTACCTCTCCTTGGGTACCACCCTTCATCCTCTTGTTCACTGTGCTCCCTTCCTAGTCCTTAAGCACCTCAGGCATGCTCCTGCCCTAGGGCCTTTGCCAGGCTGTTCCCGTTGCCAAGCACACACTTCCAACACGTATCTGCACAGCCAATTTCTTCACCCCAAGTCTTTGATCAAATGCCACCTTTTCAATGAAGACCATGCTAAAAATTGCACTTAGACCCCCTACTCCAGCTCTCGCACCCCTGATCCTGCTTCCCTTTTCTTTACATTCCCTTCCTCCCACGACACTTATCATTTTTGAGCTTACCATAGTCTGTAGGTTTCATCAGCCCATACATTCCAAGTACCTAATGTGTCTGGTACATAGTGGGAACTCAACAGATATTTACTGAATGCATGAAAACCTGGAAGATGCAAGATGAATTACTAAAAAGTAATTTAAAACAATAAATTGCTTCAGTAAAGGTCACTAATTAAAAATCAGCATACATACAAAAGAGGTTTTCAAATCTCAATAATAACCAGTCAGGGAAATTATATTGTTTCAAGCAAAGGAGAATGATTTATACAAAGAAAACCCATGATGGTAGAGAGATAGGAACAGCATCCCTCCACTTGTCCTCACAGCCCTTAATTCTCTAAATGACCTGGGGTTTGAACACCTGTGCATTAGAAAATACACAGGAGAAAAAAATATTAAGGACAGAATACATAATGAGAGTTTGTCAGATCTATATTGAAATAAAACTTACAAAACTTCAGAGAGGAGAATAAAAGAATTCCAAAGTAAATGGCAAGACTGCAAAAATCTGAAGTGGGAAGATTAATTTATTCTAAACAAGTATTTTTCCACACACTTTTTCCATGAATAAATCTATAACATAATGCCAGTAATAATTCTTACGTGAATACAATATTTTGAGGATGTTGACAAGACTCCTACAACTCATGTTGTAAACAAAAATGTAAATGTCAGGAAAATGCTGAAAGACAAGCAAGAGTAATGAGCAGGGACATGCACTATAAGAAATGTAGCACAGAGGGGCTGGGATTGTGGCTCAGTGGTAGAGCGCTTGCCTCGCATGCGTGAGGCACTGGGTTCATTCTCAGCACCACATAAAAAATAAATAAATAAATAAAATAAAGATATCGTGTCCATCTACAACTGAAAAAATATTAAAAAAAAAAAAGAAATGTAGCACAGAGGGGCTGGAGTTATAGCTCAGTGGTAGAGCACTTCACTAGTACGTGTGAGGCACTAGGTTCGATCCTTAGCAAGCACCACGTAAAAAAATAAAAAATTAAATAAAGATATTGTGTCCATCTATAGCTAAAAATAAAAATAATTTAAAAATTTTTAAAAAATTGTAACATAGAGCTCCAGTAAGGAAAAGTAGGGGGCAGGAAGTGCCCATTCAACAGAAAAAGTGAACAGAACAGAAAGACACTCAAGAACATCTTTGAAGCTACAGTTATAACAATGTTTTAGTTCCTCAGTGTTATGTTATGGTATTAAGCTTACCAAATTATTGGGCCTCATCGTGTTGATCTTAAATGCTTCTGTATCATAAAATGGGATCCTATGTATAGCTTCCCTTCTGAGCTTTCTGTTCTGTTCATTGAACTTTCTATTGATTTGGGTGCTTAATTCCACTTTTATATAATTTTAATGCACTAATTAAATAATAATGATAATAATAATGTGCATATATAAATTCAGCATAATAAATCTCATTATTATGTATAATTATAATGCACCAATTAAAAAGTTCCTGGTGAAACAATTAATAGTTTAAATATTTTTAATGAAATCTTAAAAATTCAACTACTAATGTAGGTATTTGTATAATCCAAGATAGGAAAGTCTTCCTGAAGATGATTTCAAAGTCAGAAGCTATAATGGGAAGAACTAGTAAAACTGACTACAAAAAATATATGTTAAAAATGAAAATGGAGTCAGGAGTGGTGGCACATGTCTGTAATCCCAGAAGCTCAGGAGGCTGAGGCAGGAGGATTGCAAGTTCAAAGCCAGCATCAGTAAAGGCAAGGCACTGAGCAACTTAGTGAGACCCTGTCTCTAAATAAAATACAAAATAGGGCTGGGGATGTGACTCAGTGGTCAAGTGCCCCTGAGTTCAATCCTTAGTACCAAAAAAAAAAAAAAAAAAATGGAAATGGGAAAAGATTGAGAAATCTTTGTACACTGCTTTAAAATGTTCAAAAGATACCATTCAGTATTTTGGAGAGTGAAAATACACACCAGAAGATATTTGAACAATATGTAACAACAAAGGGCTAGTGTCCAGAAGGTATAAAAAACTGCTAGAAATAAATAATAAAAAGTCAATTAATTTAAAAATTGGATAAAATATTTAAACAGACATCACCAAAAAGTAAATTCAAGTGGCCATTAAATAGATGTAAAAGTGCTTAACCTCTTGATCTCCAGAGAATATAAACTAAAACCCAATGAGATAACCCTGTATACTTACCAGGCAAAAATCAGTGTTGGAAAGGATGCAAAGCAATCAAACTCTCCATCCAGCAGGTTGGAGTGCAGACAGTTACAATGTAATACTATAGTGAAGTTTGGCAATGTCTGGTAAGGTTAAAGAAAAGGTGAAGATATCCATACTCTTTAGCCAAGATAATGAACCACAATGTCAACCTAGAGAAACCTATGGAATGTATACCAGAAAATATGCCCGGAATGTTCCTGCAACATTTTTAACACTAGTCCCAAACTGTGAACAATACCAATGACCAATCAACAGGAGAATAGATACCTAAATATTCTACGTGGTAGAGGCACACAATAGATTTCTGCAAATAAAATTAACTCTAGCTAAATACAACTATTACAGATAAACATAAATGCAGAATATTGAGGTAAACCTCAATTTAAAAATACAATATGATTACAATATGATGTCAGGTATAAAAAGCAAAAAAAAAAATAAAACTAAATTGTCTTGTTTAGAGATATATACACCTAGGTGGTAAACTTGTAATTATAAACAAATAAATTATTATTATAAAATCCAGGTAGTTATATTAGCTATATATTACTATACAACAAATTGCCCCAAAACTCAGCAGCTAAAAATAGTAAACATTACATCAGGCTATTTCTGAGGCTGGGGATCCAAGAGCAGCTCAGCTAGGCTAAGGCGTTCTCATGAGGCTACAGGAAAGCTGCAGCCAGGAAGGCCGTCATGCAAAGGCTGGAGATCTTTTCCCAGTTTACCCAGTGGTTGCTAGGGCTTTTGGACTAAAGGCCTCAGTTCCTTGATCCCTGGACTTCTCTATAGGGCTATCTGACTTTCCCCAATGTGTGGCAACTGGCTTCCCCACAGTGATTCATCCATGAGAAAGTGAGTAAGCCCAAGATGGATGCTGTGGTCTGAACCCACTCTGGGAAGCAACATGCCATTGCTTCCACCACATTCTATTGAGGCCCAACCCTAAATGATGTCAATAGCTGTGAAGACCAAGAGGAGAGAATCAATGGGGGCTGTCCATGAAGCTGGGTACCACAGCAGTGGCTTCCTCCAGGGGGTTGAGAGAAGACTATATTAGAAAGGACCACTCAGAAGCCAGCAAGGTTCTATTGCTTGAACTGGTAATGGTGCAGTTGTTAATGTCATAATTACCTGATAAACTGTACACTTATATTCTAAGCTTTTCCCTTTTTATCGTCATATTCCACAATAAAAGTGCAAAAAGAGAAAAGTCTAATTTAAACTATACTAGGGAAAGTCTGGTTTAAACTACACTAGGGAAAATTATTTACAACTTAACAATCGTGAAATCTTGACAAGTCAATGAGACAAACATCACAGTGTAAATAAGTGATTCCTAAAAGAACTAAAAATGCGAATAACACAAAAATGTAATCTCACAATTAATTAAAGAAATGACAAATTAAAAGAATGATTTAAAAATATCTTTGTCCTGATGTCAATGGTGCATTCTCTTATACCATTCAGGGGGAAATTCTTCTGGAACATAACTTAGCAATGCATAGCAAACGTCTTTATAACATGCAGTGGTGACTCTACAAATTTACTTCCAGGATATTTCTTCTCCTGGGAAATTGTAAAAGATGCGTCAAAGACAGTAGCACATAGTCACTGACTATACATTATTCTAGTTAGAAACAAAGAAGTCAGATTTGCAGGACTGGAATCCTAGCTCCAATACTTTTTACCATAGGTATATTATTTTGTACCTCAGTCTCCTCCATCTGTAATATGATGGACAGAATAATACCTACCCTTAAGTTTGTACCTTAAGGCTTTCTTAGAGGAAATAATATATATGAATATCTTAAATTCATAACTGACATGGTAAGCACTCAATAAATTTTACTTGTTATTATTAGTTAAAAATTGGAGGGCTGGGGTTGTAGCTCAGCGGTAGAGCGCTTGCCTCGCATGTGTGAGGCCCTGGGTTCGATCCTCAGCACCACATACAAAGCAATAAAATAAAGACATTGTGTCCATCAACAACTAAAAAAAAAAAAATTTAAAAAAAAATTGGAAATGGCTTTAATATCTGATATTAAGTAATTACTTAAATAAATTGTAGTATACCCATATTATGCAGCTGCTAAAATTTATGATGCATATCTGTATGTATTAGCACAGAAGTATGGTCACAATATATTAAGTGAGAAAAATGGGATAGAAAACAGCATATATCAATTTTACATTTTTATAAACATATGTATATGTAATAATACTAGATATATAATCAATGTTAAGATTATATATCATATATTGAAATATATGATAATGAGGTGTGGATGACTTTTTTCTTTGTACTTTATGGTGCTTCAATGTAATAAGTGACATGGAAATACATGATTAATTTTAAAATTAAACAGTCCACACTATCAAACAGAAAAACAAAGAGATTTAAAAGTTCTCACCAGCCGGACGCAGTGGCACAAGCCTGTAATCTCAGCACTTAGAGAGGCTGAAACAGGAGAATCAGGATTTCAAAGCCAGCCTCAGCAATGGCGAAGCGCTAAGCAACTCAGTGAGACCCTGTCTCTACATGAAACATAAAATAGGGCTGGGGATGTGGCTCAGTGGTTGAGTGCCCCTGAGTTCAATCTCCAGTACCAAAAAAAAAAAAAAAAAAAAAGTTCTCACCAATGGCTTTATAAATTTTAGCACCCTATCACATTTTACAGACTGTTACATTTTTAAAGTACAAATATTTATCCAGAGCTCCAGAGCATAACAGCTGTATCTCAAACAACCTTGGATCCCTCCTAGCCCTGAAGTAGAGACTCAAAAGAGTGGATTCTCATTATTCACAGTGCTCATTTTCTAGAAAGTCACCATAAACTCCAAATTAGCGAACACTGAACAGTTTTTCCTAGTACACATTAGGTTCCAGAAAGCCTCTGGTCCCACAAGTATATATACTGGGAGCTCATCCAAATTTATTAGAAAAATGCTAATAGTCCAGTGGATAGATAGGCAAAGGGTGTGAACAAATCATAGTAGGAGAGATTTGATCAGCAAATAAACCTGTGAGAAAGCCCGGGTCCACTAGTTTACTCATATTACCAGTTGACTTGTTCATTCTCTCATGCAAGCATGTTGTTTTGGTTTGAATCTATAAAATCCCCCAAAGGCTCAGGTGTTAAAGGTTTGGTTCCCAGGGCACCAATATTTAGGGATTTAGGGAAATGATCAGACCTTGAGGACTCTAACCTCATCAATGGATTAATTCACTGACAGATTCATAATTTGATGGCATTATTGGGAGGTGGTGGAAACTGTGGTAGGTATGACCAAGTTGGAGGAGGTGGGTCACTGCGGGCATGTCCTGGAAGGGTATTTCTTATCCCCAGCCCCTCTCCCCGCTCCTTCCCTCTTTTTCTCTTCATTTCCTTGCTATCATAAGGTTAACATCTTTCCTCCACCACGCCCTTCTGCCATGATATTTTGCCTTCCCTCTGGCCCAAAGTAATGAAGTCAGCTAACCATGGACTTAAACCTCTGTAACCATGAGCTGAAATAAATCTTTCCTCCTTTAAGTTGCTTATGCCAGGTATTTTGTTCACAGCAACAAAAAAGCTCACTAACACACACATATAGGTCACCTCCGATGTGCAGAGCCCACGCTCCAAGAACACAGACATAAGGTATTATACCCTTTTCCTGGGTAGTTTGGAGACAGAGTGCTAGAAAAGTAGGGCCAACACAAGTGAATCCAGGAAGTATGCACAGTCCTGGGAAATTGTAAAAGATATGTCAAAGACAATAGTACATAATCACTGACTATACATTATATTCCACAGTCCAGTGTGGAAGCCACTGCCTGGCCTTCTCTCTACTGGGTGTTTGATGCCTATACTTACCAATCCAACAAATGTGGCAATGGTTACAGACCTCCCTCACCTCACCTCAGAATGCCACATGTATCAGTTCTGAGGCTACCCCAAGGAAGGTGCCGCAAATGTGATACCTTGCTCTGTAAATGCTCTACACCCTCAGCCCTGACTCTGGTCTGCTTTCCATTTCAACATGCTGGAGAGTGGGATGTACTCTACCCAGGAGAATGTCATTGCTGAGCAGGAAATTAGACCCTTGAAGAGAAGATTATAGTTTAGACACATAGTGGTCACTTAGCTGAAACCAAAAGCACAACTTCCAATGACTTTAAATAATTCTCTAGATTAAAATGTTATATAATTCCTGACAGTAATCCCAGTAGCTCAGTAGGCTGAAGCAGGAGGATTCCAAGAACAGGACCAGCCTCGGCAATTTAGCGAGGCCCTAAGCAACTTAGTGAGAACCTGTCAAAATAAAAAATAAAATGGGCTGGGGATATAACACAGTGGTAAAGTGTCTCTGGACTCAATCCCTAGTACCAAAAAAAACATTATATTTTTCATAAAGAGAAACTGATTAGATTTGTCTGCATGTGAAACTGCAATTAACTTTATTTATAAAATTCATTTTTCTTGTTTCTTTCTGTCTTTCTCTCTCTCTCTCTCTCTCTCTCTCTCTCTCTCTCTCGTGTGTGTGTGTGTGTGTGTGTGTGTGTGTGTGTTCCTGGAAATTGACCCCAGATCCTCATGCATGCTAGGCAAGTGCTCTACCACTGAGCCACATCCCCATCCATAAAACACCTATTGAGTCATTAGGTTTCCTTCCTCTCCTACAAACTACGTCTAAAAGGGATGGGGACATAGCTCATTTGGTAGAGTGCTTGCCTCGCATGCACAAGTTTCTGGGTTCAATCCCCAGTACCACACACACACACACACACACAAAAAAAAAAAGATTGCAAACTATGTCTAAAAAAGAGCCAGTAAGTCTAAATGCAAGATGGATTTTCTTATGTCTAAGATGAGTGACTAAGATCTTGCACTCAAATATAAAAATTAATAAATTGGCCTTTCAATGTCTGTCCTACTTGTGATACCAATTATCACACTCTGAATTCCACCTCTAACCTTCCAAAAATATTAAACAGGATGATTAGCAAAAAGACTTTTTAACAATTTTGTAAGTCAGGAAACACAAAATTCATACAAAAAGTACTTTTATGATGTACATCACAAATCTGAAATTAAAGTTTAGCTTACCATATGAAATACATACTTCATAAACTTGGGTTTCTCAGACCAAGTTCCATAAAATGTATAAATACATTTTTTCAGACAATAAGTACATATTTAATCCAACTATTCTCATAAATGTCATGAAGTTGTTAATTGTGTTATAAACATACAAGCTGTTGATCTTCAATGAATTGCAGAATTCTTTCTTGACTGAAAAATATACAAACAACTTTAGAACATTTTTAAAATATTTCTTTTTCTTTGTGATGCTGGGAATTGAACCCAGGGCCTTTGGCATATTAGGCAAGCCCTCTAAACACTGAGCTACATCCTCGGCCCTAGAACATTTTTTGAAAAGTGAAAAGAAGAAAGTTAATGTTTTCTGATCTTAATGTTATTGGTAGCATAAGCCAGTTCCCAAAAGTATTAAGTTTCATGGATGTAAGTACTGACAATTTATTCCAAGATGAACAAACCCAGGACTGTCCAGAATAAAGAAAGATAATGACACCAGGAAAGACCCTAAATAATGTGTGACACAGTGTATGACCATGTACCTTCACAAGAATCCAAGCCACCAAGCAATGTGTTCACCAAGAGCAGTCCATGGCAGGGAGGAGTAAAGAGAAGTGGATATGCCCAGCACCCTCCTAAGGTTCACCACAAGAGCTACAATACAGCCAGCCAGCCCTCAAGCAGTCACACAGGAAGCCAGGTCCTATACCCCTGAATTTCCTCCAAAACCAAAAATGGAAGGAAACTATATTTGACAAGCTTGTGGGCCTGAAGGCTATGTTGGTCCAGGGCTTCACCTATGAACTCCATCTTGCTCTGAAAGCTCAGCAGGCACCAGTAAAGTTATAGGGAGGAAAAACTAAAAAAGAGGGAGCAGGGCAAAGAATCTTATGAGATGCAGATATTTGAGTCAATACAGGACCTTTTAAAAAATAAAGCTCTATTCAGTTGTATTAATTTACTCAGCATCAGTAGCAATTTCTGTCTTGCTCATTCATTCATACATGTGCATAAAGAGTAGCTATTATGATCCAGGCTCAGTGCGTACAAGGTTCCAGAAAAACAATAACATAATTCCAGTCTCACAGAGATCCAAATTTATCCAAGGAAACAGATATTATACATGAAATAAAATGTCTACTATATGTATAACATGTGTGCCAGACACTCCTCTGGACCTAGAAATTAAGTGACTGTATTAGAAAGCTTTCTGTCACTGTGATAAAATACCTGTGGAAAATAAGCTTAGAGGAGGAAATATTTTTGGTTCACAATTTCAGAGGTTTTGATCCATGGTTGGCTGGCTTGATTGCTTTGGGCCTAAGGCAAAGGAGAACACTGTGGCAGAAGGCCATGGCAGAGGAAAACTGCTCACTGCAGGGCAGCAAGGCAGCAGAAAGAGAGAAGGGACCAAGAACAAGATATACCCTTTCAGGACACACCCCCAGTGGCCTACTTCTTCCAGCTAGGCCCCACCTCCTACAGGTTTCACCATCTCCCAACAGTCTACTCAATGATGAACTCATTAATGAATTAAGCTCTCATCATCCAATCATTTGCCAAAAGTCCCATCTCTGAACATTGCAGCATTGGAGGTCAAGACTTCAACATATGAGCCTTTGGGGAACAGTTCACACCAAACCATAATGGTGATCAGTAGTCAATAACATGACTATAGAATGGCAAACAATAAGAATCATATCAATTATAAATGAGTAAATGAGGAGTAGTGTTTTAACTAGTGTCACTGCAGCCTGAGTATATAAAATCCCATCCACACACAGAGCTTTAGAACAGACAGACATTACACAACAGTGTCTGAGCACAGAATGAGATCTCAATAAAATCTTGGAAAACGGGACAAAACCCAAGAGCTTAGCAGTCCCTGGTAGTTAAAATATGTGTAATTTCAGCAAAAAGGAACAGTCTGAAAAAAAACTGACACATGGGGCTGGGTTCGATCCTCAGCACCACATAAAAATAAAGATATTCTGTCCATCTACAACTAAAAAAAATATTTAAAAAAAAACTGACACATGAAATTGAACAAGATCCCACCAAGAGGAACATGGTAGGGAAGTCCTATAGACCATTGATGTGGCAGCCAATTGATAATAATCTGAATCAATGCTAGCTCAGAAAAAAACCATTCTGGAAGGAGCACACCCGCATTCTGAGTCCAGGTCCTAATCTCCAACCAATAACATGGAGCTTGACTGTACGTTGGTTCCCAGTGTTTTATAAAGTAACAATAGCTAATATGAGATGGTGATTATGTTCTCCTTTGTTAAAGTGAGAAATTTGGGACTGTGGGATAATTATATTAAATCCCTAGTGTTAATGCTTATGAATTGAATTTAAAGATAATAATAATGTTTACTGATAGTAGTAAGCTTTGCAAGCATTTTTACATGTTGTATCTATTTTCATGGAGTTTTAAGTCTTACAAAAATCATGCATATGGCACTTGTAACTATACTTTAAAATGTTTAAGGGAAGTCAACTAACAGAATTTATAAATGATACTGTATGAAGGGTTTAAACTTATAAACTGAGCATTGTTCAAACAGCAAGAATATGAGGGCTTTTCATTTTAACATTACTAGACTTACAAATGAATTTAAAAGACGTGAAGTTGTTTTTAAAAGTCTAAGGTAGAATCAGCTTCTATACGTATGACTTTAATAAATTAAACATTGAATAAAATACAGGTAGTTGTAAATATCCCTTTCTGATCCCTCACACATTAAAAACAAGGGACAAGAAAGACAAAGGCCCTGATCATAAGAGGTAAGATTATCTATCAAATACTTTAAGAACACTGGGGTTGGAGCAATCAATTTTCTCCATCCTGGGGGAGGCAGGAAGGAATCAGGTGCTGTTTCAACAGCAGCTTGAAGGAAGAGAAGGTAAAACACCAGGAGGATGAGGGAAGGAGGCAGAAGGAAATGCATTTCAGCAGAGAGAATATGAGCATGATACAAAGGGACAACCCACCAGGGCATGATGTGGGAACTGCACACGGCCATAGGTGGCTAGAACAAGGCCAGCAGATACAGGTGGACCTGACAGCCACAGGGAACAGTACAAGTTTATCTCAAAGGGCCCCTGAAGGATTTTTAGTAAGGCATGACATAAACAGATTTGTGTTTTAGGAAGATCCCCATGGTGCTGATGTGGAAGATGGCCTACTGGGAGAAAAGAACACAGATGGGAGGGGTGGTAATGTGGACGATAAGCAATTAGGCCCCATCATGAGGCCATGGTGATGATACAGGGATAGCAAATCTTAGAGCACTCAGAAGTAAGACCTTCAGAACATAGGCCCTGGAGACATGTGTAAATGGAGGGGATGTCCAGCTGAATGCCATGCAAATAACTGAAGGCATTCAGACTGCTGGATGAATGAATAGGATAAAGGCAACAACAACATAACATTTGATGCAAGTTACTATGAGTTGAGCCCTTTGCCAAAAGCTTTGCCTTTATTATCAAATTTCATCTTCATGTCAGTCCTTTAAGGCAGGTAAGTTTATTTTCCAGAAACTGAGACATGGGGGTAGGGGGTAGTTAGATTGCTTGTCCAAGCTTACCCAGCTACTCAGGAGAACTCAAAACACTTAGTTTGGTGATACAGGCACATCAATGTTTATAGCAGCACAATTCAAAATAGCCAGCTTACATAAGCAGCTAAGGTGCTGTCAACAGAGGAATGGATAAAGAAAATAAGGCATGTACACACAATGGAATTTTACTCAGCCATAAATAAAATTGAAATTATGGCATTTGCTAATAAATGGATAGAACTGGAGAACATTATGCTAAGTGAAATAAGCCAGACTCAAAAGGTCAAGAGTCAAATATTTTCTCCTACATGTCGAAGCCAGAGAGAAATAAGAAAAAATTTAAAAAGGGATGAGGATCTTGTGAAAATAGAAGGGAGATCAGCGGAGTAGAGGAAAGGATTGAGGGGGAAAGGGATGAGATGGGACAAGGGAGGAAGTGAGGAGTGAAATTGACCAAATGAAATTATGCTACATACATATATGAATATTGCAGTGAATTCTACCTTTATGTATAGCTATAAAGCACCAATTTTTTAAAAAATAGTATATAAATAGAAGGAAGACCAGTAGAGTACAGGAAGGGAAATGGGGAAGGGAGGAAGGAAGAGAAAATGGAAGTACTGGGGACTGTAATGAAGTCAATTATATTCCTTCCATGTATAAATATGTCAAAATGAATCCCCAGCATTACATATAATTATAATACACAAATAAAAACAATACTTTTCTACAAAAAGCTTGGGCAATCAAGCTCCAAAGCTCTTTTTGAACAAAGAATGTTGGTTTCACAGTTTCTAGAAATTGGAGTGATGAAAAAATTTGGATTGAAAAAGAAACACAATTTGAAACCCAATGTGAGTTATGTGGAGGGCATCCAAGTAGAGATGTCCTTGAAATCTGCCTAGAGCTTGGAAGAAATGTTAGGAAGCAGAAATATAGATTTGGGATTAGCAGTGGGCAATCACATGGGTCACCATGACAACATCTGCGTCACCAGGCATCACCCAGAGTATGGACAGAGTGAAAAGGCAAAAGGATCAGGAGTAAACTCCTAGTTATCAGTGATTTCAAGCAGGTGAACACAGAAAGGCCATAAAATAAAAGATAGTAGGCAGAGGGTTAAGAGTAACCGGCAGACTGGAGTAGTCCACAGTAGGCATTTCCAGGAGGAAGTGGTCAAATGTATGATCAAGTAAAATTGCCCAACAGGATAAAGACCCAAATGCCTGTTGGAGTCATCTTTTAGGAAGACATCATGGACCTCAACTGAAGTAGTTCCATGGAGTGATGGAAAGGAAGGTAGATTGTATTTGGTTGGCAGTGATCCCTGATAAGAAAGTGGAAACAATAAGAGATATGCTTATAAAAGCCTGACAATCAAGAGAAGAGTGAGATGAGGAAGGCCTGAGGGGAGACAGGGTCAAGGGAAGGCATTAAAGAGCTGTCACATTTGAGTAAGTATCAGTAAAGGAGAGATTGAAGAGAAAGATGAAGGGGGAAGGCTGGGACTGATGCCATGGGGCCTGGGGTTATAGAGGGTCTAGAAGAGCCACCCTGAAGGATAGAAGAGAACACCATTCTGGGAATTAATAAAGGATTAGTAACATATTCTGAAGCTGAAACCACAGATTTGGCTTCATGAGCACAATTACAAGATTTTCTCCAGCAGTTCAGGTAAGTTTGGAGAGAAGATCGATGTCAGACTGCTGAATGGCTTGAGATTTATAGGGGACACAGGAAAGACAATGGAAGGTGGGGTTTGTGGGAGTCTGTGAGAAAAGGGCTGCCTTGCATGGAATTGGGAAGGCAGGGAAAAGGAAGAGAAGCCTTAAAATATCCAGTTTTGGATAAAGGCTTTGGGAAAAGAGCCTGGTCTGCCAACACAGCTGAGCTAGATAAAAAACAAATCATGCAGAACTTTCCCACTGACCTGGAAGCACCGCTCAATACTGCACATCCAGAGTCATCAACAAGCTTCAGGCTATACTTACCAACAAATGCTAAAACTGTTTCTGGCCCCACCCACTCCCCTGCCTGCCACCAAAACACTCTCCAAATCAGCATCAGGAAAAGACAGGCAAAGGAAGAGGAGGCCCTTCAGGGGGAAAAGAGTAACAAGAAACACCTAAGCCAAGTAGGCCAGGCTCCAATCCCAGATCTACCAACTTGTAAGCTAGTGATCTAGGACAATATACATCCACACTGCTCCTTACATCCCTTGTCTACAAAATAGGAAAACTGCCTACTCAAAATAGTTGTCAGAAAGATTAAATCAATTAGAATATGTAATATGCTTAGAATTATACTGTGTAAGTATTAAATTTTATTACTCCTTCACCCTCTCATGGAAAACTGATGGGGATGCTATCTCTTCCCCAAAGCCGAGTCAGGAAGGACTCCAAGAAAACCATTTGCAAAGATTGGAGATGGCTTTGGGGAAGGGACACTGTTCTCCATGACCCTCCAAAAGTGTGAAGAAAGACCCCAGTGGTTTCTCCAACTCAGCAAGAAGGTGTAAGTTGAGGGTGTAAGGTTCACTCCAAACTGGCCACTACACGCTCCATATAGCCAAGGGACCACGGGGTTAGCGCAGGAGGATGCTAGGAGAGAGAGAGAGGCGCCACAGAGCATAGGATTTATAGAGCCTGCAGTAAAAGAGTCATGGACTATGGATTGGTCTTTTCAAGCCAGTGTCAGGTGAGGATTGGTGGTCTTAATTGTGAGGCACCCCGGAGGCAGTTGGGCTTTGTTAACTTGGGTGGTTGGGCTTTGTTAGCTTGGGCGGGGAAACTCAGGCAGGAAACTGCCTGGGGCAGGGACTGCCACAGGCTTTAGAGAAGGTAGGTGCTGAAATTGGGTATGGGGAGGGCTGGTTCTACCTTACAGTGGGGAGCAGCAGGAGAGGAGCCATGGGACTTTCCCTTTCTAGATAACCCCAGGAAAAGATTATGGGATTATATACCACAGATGGAATCAAAGGAAGACCCAGTTGCCACTCCAGAGGAGGAGATCCTCAGCAACAGAGGAACTACAGAAAAAAGAAGCTGCTTGCACCCAATTTCTTCTCCACCTGTCCTGCAAGGCCTCCATCACATGAGAAAGGCCACCAGTAGCAAACAGAACTAGAAGAACCCAGGACCCACACACATCATCTGTGGGCAGAAGACACATAAGAACTCATCCTCCCCAGCTGTCCTACCTGCACCCAGCACTGAGGCAAGGAGCCTTTGCCAGAGGAAGAGGGAACAGATACCCCAGCACTTGGCCTCACCCACACTGCAGGGGACAAACTTTTAAGCAAACTGAAAAATGATGTTTTGAAAACAAAAAGGGACTAAGTCATAATTACAGAAATGAAATCTTTTAAAAACTGGGCATGGCAGGAAAGCTATGGCTATGATTGAGCTCTCCTCGAGGGTCTTACTCCACAGAAGGAAGAATTGTTTGCTTCATCACAGTGGATAGCAGTGATGGAGTAAAATAAACCCAGTTCCTAAGTATGAACAGAGCTGAGACCTCTCAGTGAACAAAAAAATAGACAAGATCTGCAGCCTGCAGGCTCTCCATGGCTACCCTCACCCTACCTGTTTCAGTGCCTGAGCCCACTGGAAACCAACCCAGCAGGGCACAGGCCCCAGACTTTCCAGCAGCTCAGCTCTGCCATTTCTCATGCTTTGGGAACCCTAGAATACCCCTGTGTTAAGCCTTGGGTGGTGGACCCACCTTAAACCAAGCCCAGGTGTCTAGTTAACATAGGAGGGCATCTGCCTTAGTTTCTTTATTATATACCAGTTTCCCTCTGGAAATTCCAAGCCATTTGGCTACTGTCCTGACAACTAAAGCATTCTTACATGCTCTCTCCTTGAGGGCTGAACTCTTACCCTACCAGATCCTCCCTCAATGAACATTTCCATTCCTCTTCTTATAGGCATGGCAGCACTTCTGATAGGGGACAGACAGACACAAGCAGCAGGAATATTAGGTTAAGGGGATAAATCCACAAAATGGGCTATTGTGCTAACCTCCATATGTTTCTTGTCTAAGAAATAATTTACCTGCAGCCCTGGCTTATGCAGACAGGATCCTTTACATTCCTCAGCAAACTATCCGTTATCTGCAGGACAATGTTGGCCCAAAATAATGTCGGTAACAACAACACAGGTTACCCTCAAGTGGGTACATTTTGTGACCCTTTCACAGACCAGATTCCAGGGCTCAGGGAAATAAGGATAATTCCCCCTAACCATAAAATCTGTAAGAACAGGTTCCAATTAGAACTGGCCAGCATGGGTCAAAGGGACCTAGAGTGGTCATGGCAGTGGGGACATAAAAGTCTGATGTCATCCTGCTGTCAGTCAAAATTCAAGAGGTTGACCTAAACAGGACTCTCTGGAATCTTCCCTGGGACTCCAATAAAACTGGAGTCCAGTAGAGGCATGCTGTCTTTCCTGAGAGAACACACTCTCTCCTTTGAGAGTGTCCCCATTCCTGTCTTTCCCATCCCTTCTAATAAACTCATGCTTGTTACTGAGCAACAACCCTAAAATCTTTCTGACTTCATTATAAGAATCAGGGTTCAAGGTGAGGGCATCTTCATACTGTCTCAGTTTCCCAGAAGGTCCCAGCTCTGTAACATTTCCACTTTTGTTGGTACCCCACTGTAACACCTTTGAGGTGCTTATTCAAGGTCAAAGTCACCACATCTTCTTAGATATCCCACTAAAATTGCTGACCATCTTCAAAAGGAAAAGCTCCACAACCTGGCCTGATCCTTCCAGTCTCCAGGCCCACCCTTCCCCACCTGCCCACCCCAATTCTGGCATGGAACAGTCAGGACCACTTGGGTTATGGATGCATGGGGGAGCTACAGACTGGAAAGTAGCTGCAACAGGACCAAAGGAATAGGCTGATCTCAGAGTGGAAGCTCATGGGATGGAATTTAAGATTTCAGAGTGAAGCAAGCCTGGAAGATGCCAAAGGTTCTCAGCTGGCTTTGGGATAAGTGGATGCCCTATGGGAAGTGAAGACTATGATCTTGCATGACAGCCAACAACTGAAGTGTTAAGAACTCACCCGCTGAGCTGCTGACCTGCCTAAGACCAAGCTGGCATGTCCTGGTGCCAGGGCTCAGAAGAGGATCATTTAATCTTGCCTCAGAGAAGTGGGGACCGGACAGGTTATCTATGTGATTGTTTTTTCTTTAACATTTTACTATAGAAAATTTTGAACATATCACAGAAGTAGACAAAACATTATAATGAACTGCCATGTACCCCAGCACCCAGCTCCAACTATTTTGTCCATGTCATTTGACCTGTGTCCCACCCTGGCATCCCTCTACCATCATTAGATTATTTTAAAGCAAATTCCAGACATCATATCACTTCATTTGTAACTATTTCGGAATGTACCTCTAGGAGATAAGCACTTTTTATTTTTTAACCTAAGAAACTAGGATAATACCTAAAAAGATATTAACAATAATTCCTAAATATCATCCAACATCAGTTAGTGGTCATATTTCCCCCAACAGACTCAAATGTCTTTTGACAAATGGTTTTCTTAAAATCGAGAGGCCAATAATACTCACAGGTTGCACTGGATTGATTTGTCCCTGTCATAGGCATTTGTCCCTGCCCCAGAAACAGACCCTGAGGCAATGATTTCAGTGCAAATACTTTGAGAGGAGATCCGAGCAATAAAAGTATGACAGTAAGCCAGGGGAGGGAGAAATACCAACAGAGAGTGCAATACCACTGGGGATAATGGGGCTCAGTCCTTCTGGGCAACTCTGGGAGACATTGTGGGTACTACTCAGAGTTTCCCCAACTCTGGGGATTAGAGGGAAGGAAGCTGGGATGTTCATTCACTGTTTCCTCGTCCATTATTTGCTAAGGTTTGCTGCTAGGGCCATTAACTCCCCAGGCCATTTATTCTCTGGCTCTGCTCCGCTTGCCAAGTGTCATATTAGGGACAGAATAAAAGTCCTCAGGCAGAGGGTCACAGATGTTCTTAGCACAAAGCCTCCAGCAAGCTGTAGAGATATAAGCAGTGTAACAACAACAACAACAAAATAGAACTACCATATGATCCAGAAATCCAAGTATATCCAAAGGAATTGAAATCAGTGTGTTGAAGAGACATCTGCACTCCCATGTTTATTGCAGCACTAGTCACAATAGCCAAGAAATTAAATCAACCTAAGTGCCCATCAGTTGATGAATGGATAAAGAAAATATGATACATATACACAATTGAATACTCTTCAGCCATAAAATGGATGAAATCATGTCATTTACAATAACAGATGGAACTAGAGGCTACTATGTTGAGCAAAATGATCTAGGCACCAAAATACAAGTACCCCATGATCTCACTCATATCTGTAATATACAAAAGTTGATTTCATAGAAGTTTAGAGTAGAAAAGTGGTTACCAGAGGCTGAGAAGAGTAGGAGGGAAGGAGAAACAAACAACTGTTGACTAGCAGGTACTAACTTAAAACTAAGAGAAAGAAGTTCTGGTGTGTTATCTGCACAGTAGGGTGACTATAGATAATGATAACATGCGGTATATATATTTTTAAAAGCTATAAGAAAAGATTTTGAATGTTTTCAACATAAATAAATGATAAATGTTTACTATTGTCTAGATAAGAGGTGTCCTCCAAAATCTCATGTGTAAGACGGTGCAAGAACTTTCAGAGGTGAAATAATTAGGTTATGAGAGCTGTAACCTAATAGTGGATTAATCTATTGATATGGATTAACTGGGTAGTAACTATATGCATGTAGGGTATGGCTGGAGAAGGTAGGTCACTGGAGACTTGCCTTTTGGGTTTTTATTTTGTCCTTGGGGAGCAGATCTCTCTCTCTGCTTCCTGGTTGCTATGTCCTGAGCTGCTTTCTTTCATGCCCTTCAGCCATTACGTTCTGCCTCACCTCAGGCTCAGAGCTATGGAGTTGGCCAACCATAAACTGAACCTCTGAAAGCATGAGCCAAAATAAACTTCTCTCTGTTGTTCTTGTCAGGTATATTGAGCACAGAAATGCAAAAGTTAACTATGCATCCTAAAACAATGTTTCAGGAGACACACGTGTTTACCCTGCTTTGAACATTACAAAATACATACATGTATTGAAATATCACATGGTACCCCATAAATATGTACAGATTTGTATATATAAGTTAAAATTATATCAGCTAAAAATTTTTAAATTACACTAAATTTTAAAACAAAAGAGTGGAGGGAACATGGGCAGAACATCAACTGCAAATGCCACAGTTCCTTTAAAGTTTCTTTGACAACATTTCCCTTCCTGTCATTCTCTTTGCCATTTGTTTATCAAAAAAAAATGTCATTTGTCCCTTAGAATTTCCAAACTCTAAATCTGGAAGATTGCATTCCTCTAGTATTGTTTAATATGTTCTTCTATCTCCTATACTTCCGGTAAACTAAACAGAAGATTAATCAGATCCTGATTCTGATCAGGTGATGCTGTGGCCTTCCCATTGCACCACATTAGGAAATACTGGATCCTAATGACTAAAGGTTTGCCTGACTTGAAACAAGTTGTCTCTCCCTCCCATCTGCTGGTTTTATTGTAATTCACCATAATCCCAAGCAGACCAACTTTTTTCCCGTTGTTGTGGAAAATGTACAAATATAAAGTAGACAAGTCAGACTCTGTACATTCAAAAGCCTTGTTGGTAAATTTCCAGCAGGGTTTTCTTATGACTTGGAACAAACATCCAAACATGTTATTTACTCCTCCACTCCTTAGAGCACCTTCAAACACCATGTTCCTTTGGAAACCAACTTGAATATCAGAACAGTGCAAGCACCACATATATTCCTGACTTTGAATTTCAAATGTGCGAATCTATTTCCACTTAAGCTTCAACAAATTCCAAATCAGAGAGACATTCAGATCCTCTAAATCTTACCTACCCCATTTCATAAGAAAATTCTGCCTTATTGCCCTGTAATGTACACAGAGTATGTGCTTAAGACTCTTGGAGGAATGATAAAATTAAATCCCGAGAACCATCTAGTCCAAAGCCGTGTGTCATATAAAGTCTAAGATCTTTAGCCACTGGGTTTAGAAGGAAACATTTTTTGTTTTTTAGTTGGTTTACTTTTCCAAGATCCTTCCCACTTGCCTCCATTAAGCTTTCTTCACACTGTAGTCCACACTGTCCAATCACTCATTCAAGAAATGCTCAAGGACCATGCTGGTCACTGGTGGGAAAGAGTTCCTCTTGCTCTCTGTGATGCCAATTTCCTCAGCATCATCCCAGACTAACACTACATGTCCTCTTAAAGAGATCTGGCCCACTATGGCTGTTGCTTGTCTTCTAATAGTGATCAACTACGTGATGTCATAAAGCTGCCTTTGGAGGCAAACATGGCTCAGCAGTATGTGGAGCTGGGCTCACTGTGGGCAAGCGATGCAGTCCTTTTCTTCCTATGACAGTACCTCTCACCTCACCCTGGAGTCATCCATTGATGCTTTTGTCCTCCAATATGCACAGGGACTTCTCATCTCTTACTTTTGTCTGTATCCAAAAGGTTTTAGACTCTCCCTAGCACACAGCAGGTCCATGCCAGTCATTCCCTGCTAAAATAGGGCTTTCCATTTTTTGACACTAAGGTCTGAAAGTTCTTTGAGGGCTTCTGTTCTGTGAAAATGGCTTTTCAAACTGCTGTTCTTCCCCAACATCCCCACCACACACACACACCTGTCTGTCTATCCACCAGTAGAAACATCTAGGTCAGGTACATTTGGTTTACATATTATACCATCAAAATTCATTCATTCATTCATCTTCTCATTTAAGAGAGTCCTCAAGGTTTATGTCACTACTCATTGAGAAAATGGCCTTAATAATTTGAAATCGATGAGTATGTAATTAAAAGGGAAAAAATTCCAGAAGATGATATTATCCCATGTACTGTTTTTCCTGATGTGCAGAGATATCCCATCTAGAGAGAAATCAAGTGGCATGGTTTTTTTTATACATAGCTGCATCAGGTTGAAGCAGGTTATGGGTGACGTTCACTGTGACATCACAGAGACAGGGCCTCACTTCTGAGATAGGAAGTGAGCACTGATTTCCTGTTTATCTTCAGAGCATCATTCCTTTCCTCACTTATGCCCAGGGTGTATATTTCCACCCCACAAATAACATTTTCTACCCAATACATTTACCAGAGAAAACAATCATCTAGCCACCTTGATTTCCTCTCCACATGGCAGCTGAGCCCACGTCCCTCTGGCCTTGATCCACCAGTAACCAGCATAGAAGTCATCTAGCACATTTGTGTAGAGTGAAACCTCTGCACATCAAGGTCAGTTGAAAACAAGCAAAGGTGAAGCATTCGGTAAAGGGGCAACATGCAGCACACAGCAGGAGCAAGGAAGCCTAGACCCACACAGGAAGAGAGGCCAAATGTCCAGGCATGGAGACCTTTTCAGGACCCCTGTATCATCCATCTCCCAAGAGTGGTTTACACACAAGGTCATTAACCTCTTTACAATCTCTTAGCAGACCTCTATGGGCCATACAATTCTATTGCCAGTGATCAAAAATTCCCAGGCACAGAGACAAGGTGTAATTCCTTTTCATTTATCTTATCTATCACTCTGCTTCTGACAAACCCCACTAGCCTCCACCAACAAGTACAATCTTGATCCACATACTATTTTCTATTTCCCAAACAGGCCTAAGTCCCCTGCTTGCTTTCACCTGGCATTGTGGGTTAGCCTCTTCATTTTAGATATAGGTGGAAGACCAAAGGGGTTCAGTGACTTTCTTAAGATCACAGCAGTAGTGGCAAATTGAAATCTAAAATTGTGCCCTAGGGACACTGTACCATTCAATATTAAAGGAAGTTCAGGTTTCTACTTATGGAAGAATAATACAGTTTGCAAATAAAAACACTGGCAAAGGATGAAGTAATAGTAAATGAGAAAAGTTTCCTGAGTAAGGAGAGCTCACCTCTATTAGAGGAAGGAATAAACATCCTCAAAAAGTAAACTGGATGAAGTTGGAAGTAGTGATTTGGATGGGAATGTGGAAGCAGAGGTGAACAGTTTTACCCAAGATGATAGAAATTTTAAGTGGTTTTTTTGCTTCTTTCCTTTAGCTTTACTGTGTGACCTAAATTTTCTTCATGGGTAGGTGTTTATGGGCATAATTAAGAAAAATAGACCAATGAACCTGACTGCCAAAATCATACCTGAAAAACCAGACTTATTTCCTAGGGGTCACACAAGAAGTAACATCTGCCTATTAAAATACAGTCAGAAGAATGGAGAATGATATTGGCCAAATAATATTGTTATATTATGTGTGTGTCTGAATATGTAACAACAAATTCCCACCCTTATGTACACCTATAATATGCCAATAAAAATATGTAAGAAAAAATAAATGTGAAAAAAATGCCATCAGATGAATCAAAGCATTCCATGAGCCACAAACCAAACTGGCGATTTATTTACAATGGTACCTCATTCTCTACACAAGCTGAGCTGGCACAAGCACTGCTAGACTTCTGGGGACTCCTCATACCATGCTGGTGCCCAGTATTATAGAATCTTCATCAAAAATAGACATGCAACTTCCAGGTCAAGAAAGGCAGATAGTTAACAGTGCCTGAATGCTCACTTAAGTCCCCATGAAAACTAATAAAAGTGGGGGCAAGAGAGTAGCAATAGTTCTGGAAAATAAAGAAAAGAGCTGACCATATGCTAAAATCAGAAGAATCTTCTGATGGGAAGGAATTCAGGTGTATAGTCACTGACCAGTAAACACCAGCCACAAAACCCAATGGACCTGCAATGTTCAGCTGGGCATGTGACAGACTGCAGCGTATCAAAGGAAACACACACTTCCTGCCATACGTTTGTGTACTTATTTTCCAGTTTGCTGGCAGGCAGTAGAAAGATAACCAACCAGCTCTAACCAATTAGTGTAGTACAATGATTTCCCACACACAAAAGTGAAGTGCACTGAGGAAGAAGTGCCATTTATAATCCATGCAGAGAGCTAGCAGTGACCCCAGGGACATCCTGATCCCAAGGACTGTTCCTAGTAAAACCCTCAAGGGATTTGCTTCAAATCACATAAGCATCCCAAGGTCAATTCCCCATGCTTTACCAATAACTTTTGTTCCTTATGCAACCGAATCTATAGCTTCTAGACAGCAGCCCAACCTGTTACAAGGATGACCAAAGTACCTGCCTTCCTGTGAGTGTGGGCTCCTCAGCTGAGGACAGTGCCTGTAGATAGGTGTATGTGTTCAGGCACTGAATGATTGCTTAGGGCTGCTCTCAGGTCCTGCTGGACTGTTTAGTCAGCTTTCCATCACTGTTACAAAATGTCTCAGATAATCAATTTATTTATTTATTTATTTATTTTTATATTTTATTAGTTGTTGATGGACACAATGTCTTTATTTTATTGCTTTGTATGTGGTGCTGACGATCGAACCCAGAGCCTCACGCATGCGAGGCAAGCGCTCTACTGCTGAGCTACAAACCCAGCTCCAGATAATCAATTTATAAAGTGGAAAGATTTTATTTTGGCTCACAGGTTTGGATGTTTCAGGCCATGGGTAGTTGGCCCTGTTGACTTTGGAACTGTGGCAAGGCAGTGTATCGTGGCAGGAATGCATGGCAAAGAAATCTCATTCATGTCATGGCAGCAGAGAAGCAAAGACAGTGTAAGGAATGGAGTCCTAATATCACCATCAAGATCACTCCCTCAAGGACCTAATTTCCTCCTACTGGGCCCCACCTTCTAAAGGTTCTAGTGCATGGTCTGGGGACCATGCCTTTAACACAGGGGCTTTTGAGGAACATTCCAGATCCAAACAATAGCAGAGACTGACATCCATTTTATCACTTGTCAGAAATGAATGAAGAGAGAAGAAAACACAGTCAGCCAAAAAGAGCTGGCCAAGATGTGCTACAGATCAGGGTTGTCCCATTGGAGGTGCCACCTACACGGCTCCTGGCCGCAGACATGAAAAGCAATTTTGCCAGAATCAGTGACAACCCTGCAAGCAACCAGTGCTATCATGTCCATGCACCAACACTAGGCCTATTCATGGGTAAGTAAATGGAAACAGAACAGCCAGATGTCTAAGACCAGAATTTGAAGCATAAGAGAACAAAAACAGTTCCTCAAAGGACAAGAGTTAAAACCTTCTTAAACATAGATTTATTGCAGAGAAATAGAAATTGCTTTGAGTTCATAGGAGGAAATGAGGGCAGATTCCCTCAAATCAGGCCATGCACAAGATATGAGGAAAATATATAAAACAATTAGCTGAGGAATGAAGAGACTGCATAGAAAATAATAAAAACAACATAGCCAAATTATAAGACATGCAAGCATAAAGGCACATGCTGGAAAAAGACATGAGAAAATAATCAGACCAAATGGAAAGGAGGGCCAACTAGACTTGTCATGTCAACAAACTGATGTCATGGTGGGGTGGGGAGAGAAAAACAAGGAACCTCTTCCGTATCAAGAGATTTAAGAAGAATATAATTCCATTCATATGTGGATCCCAAAATAATTTAAAACAGATACCTAAATACCTGTACATGAGTATTCTGTGGCCTGAAATGTTTATGCCTCCCCCCTCCCCAAAATTCACATGTTAAAACCCTAACCTCTGTGTGATTTTATTTGCAGATGGGCCCTTTGGGAGGTAATTAGGTTGAAAACACGCGACAACGGTGAAGTCTCCATGATGGGACTTGTATTCTTACAAGGGAAGGAAAGGAGATGATGCAGCAAGAGGGTAGCTGTCTACATGAAAGAGGCTCCCACCAGGAACAAGATCTGCCAGCACCTTGATCTTGTCCTTGGACTTCCCAGGCACCAGAATTGTGAGAAATAAATGCATGCTGCTTAAGCCACTCGATCTATTTTATTTTAGCAGCCTGAACTGACTAGGACAAGTATTCTTAGTAGCACTATTCACAATATCCAAAAGATGGAAAACCTCAAATGCCCATCAATGGATAAATGAATAAACAAATTATGATATATCCATATGACAGAATATTATTTAGCCATAAAAAGGAATGGAGTACTGGTACACGGGCTAACAGGGATAAACATCAAAAAGGTGCTAAGAAGCAAGACACAAAAGGCCACAAATTGTACAATTCCATTTATATAAACTATCCAGAATAGATAAAGCCATAGAGACAGAAAGCATACTAGTGATTGCCTAGGGCAGCAGGCATGGGGAATTGAGAGCAACTGGTTAAAGGGTATGGGGTTTTATTTTGGGGTGATGAAAAATTTTTGGAACTAAGTAGAGACAAAGATTGTGCAACACTGAGAATGTACTAAACACCACTGAATTATTCACCACTGAATAATTCAAAAAATTTAATTTTATGTTACATGAATTTCACCTCAATTTTTTTTAAGAAAAGAGATTTAGAAGATATAACAACTAAATGCAATGTGGTCCTTGATTAGATCAATGTCTGTACAGACCATCTATAAATGGTATGTGAGGAGGATTAGGGAAATTTGAAGAGTCTGGACACTGGAGAACATAAAGAATCATTGCTAAGTGTGGCAATATTAACATGGTTAAGTAGAAAATGGTTAATAGTTTTTAGATGTGCAAATTGAAGTGTATTAAATGTTATGGTATCTGTTAAAATACTTCAGAAAAAAGATGAAGCAAAGATGGCAAAATGTTATGAAATGTCATATGACAGAAACAGAGGTATTTGTTGTTGTTTTGTTGTAGCTGTTGTTTCTTTTATAGTCTTCTGTATGTTTTGAAATTTTCATAATAAAAGATGAAAAAGAAAGTCCATGGTAAAAAATAAGCATAGACTTCACAATGGTAAAAATGTAATCAGCCAGGTGTGGTGGCACATGCTTATAAGCCTAGTGGTTGGGGAGGCTGAAGCAGGAGGACCAGAAGTTCAAGGTCAGCCTTAGCAATTTAGTAAGGTCCTAAGCAACTTAGCAAGATCCTGTCTCAAAATAAAAAATGAAATGGTCTGGGGATGTGGCTCAGTGGTAAAGTGCCCCTGGGTTCAATCCCCAGTAAACCGCCCCCTCACAAAAAGTAATCAATGGCAAAAATACTTCAAAACTGGAGCAAAAAAAAAAGACCTAAAAACAAAAATTAGTGCAAAAAAAAGCTAACATTTTTTTTCTTATGACCTGTATTATTCTCTACAATTTTTAAGGCAACTGAGACAATAAATGAAGGAAAAAAGAACAAGCACTCAACCAATGTCCAAATATTCCCCTGCCCCCCAGAAGAAACCCAAGTAATATAGAAACACTAAATACTTAACAGAAAAAAGTTTCCCCTGAGGAGAACAGATTTCTGTTTAGCCCAGTTCATCATATATTACCAAAATTAATGAAAAGAAATTCCCTGATAAACATGTTCTGGTGAGATTAGTAAGGAGTTATAGAAAATTTTAAAGGATAGAAAGCTTATCTGCAAAAGGATACAAATTAGAATAAACTCAAAAATTTCCCCCAATAGGAGATATTAGAAGAAAATGAAACAATATTTGCATTTTCATTTAAAAATGTGTGACTTAAAAATTGTTATATTCTGACATATTGTTCATGACATAATGCCACTGAAAGGAACTTTTTAAATATGTACTCTCAAAAAACATAGAGTGTAGCCTTCTTGAAAAATTGACTTAAAAATATGCTTCATGTCAGACAATAGAAGAAAACAAGAACTCAAAATAGCAAAGTGAGCATTAAATAAGTTTAAAATAAATGTAAGCATAATATATAACAGGATCATAAATAGAAAAGTTATTAAAATTATTTATTAAGTGTTAATTTGAATAGCATTAAATTATCAGAAAAGAAAAAAATTATATATATATATATATATATATATATATGTAAATAAGCCAAAATCAGATAAAGCAAGAAAGAAAGAGAAAAAAAAATGGAGATTGTCTGTCAGGGAGAATGAAAATCTACTTTGTTCTTAATTTGAGCAGTTCTATACATAGATTTAAGAAGTACTTTGAAAAATGTATTAGGATCCACTGCTTAGAATTCAAAATGGCAAAACTATGACCTAAACAAAGATACAAAATAAAAGTAAGAGCAGTTGATAATGTGAAGATGGAGCTGAAAACAAAGAATGAGGAAAGTTAAATTATATAAATTAGATCAACAATATACATGGTTTAAATTTTTTCATTAAATAATATGCAAAGACCATCAAAATTGATTCAAATATAAATTACCTGTTTTCTAAAATGACACTGTAGTGTGAGTCTGAAAGAGGATGGCAAATGGGAGGAAAATAATCAGTAGGCAATATTCATATCAGTCTGAGTAGAATTAAATCAAAAGGCAAGAAAATAGGATTCAAAGGGGTCATTTTATTTTACTGAAAGATACAATCAGCAGTAAAGACTTGGTGGAAACTAAAACTTTTGCATAATATATATATATTCAAATAAGAGATAAGTATGACAACCAGCTCCTGATTCAAAACATCCATTGGAGTCCTTCCTCTTTAGCACCGACATTCTCCCTGCAACAACCAAGGGACTCTGAAATTGGAAAATATCTAGATCAACTTTGAAAACTGGGGCAGCTCTCAACTCACTGACAGCAGCTTTGAGAAATTTTTGAAAAACGTAAAAGAGGCAGGCATTCCTAAGGCAAGGACTGGTCTGACTGGCACATTCAGTGGCATACATAAGGGAGCTGGGGATAGAAGTACCACAGATGCTCCTACAAACAGCACTCATAGTTACTGATGAGGGCAGAATGCCTTCTCTAGCTCTGGGCAGCATACAAAGAGAAAAGGAAATGTTGGCACAGCAATGAAAGCAGCTCCCACAGAAGACTTTCCCTAGCTGCATTCATTTATTTCTACAAATATTAAATGCCTAATATGAGACAGGCACTGGGGCTCAGAACGCAGTAGTAAATAAAACACACATGATCCCTGAAATCACAGTGACTGCAATACAATATGTAGCCATTGGCCACAGATGGCCATTTGATTTGATTTTAATTAATTACGGCTAAAAAATTAGAACTACAGCTTAGTCACACTAGCCACATTTCAAAGGCTCAATAGCAAAGTATGGTTAGTGACTATGACATCAGGAAGCTCAGATCCCAGAACATGTCCATCATCACAGATAGCACCGGGCATCACTGATCTAGAGTAAGATCCTCCCTGTTCCCCCAAGGTGTTTACAACCTTCCCTTGGGAAACTAAATTGTCATTTTAAGCCTCTTTCTTCTCTCCCCATCCGGGTTGACAGACAGCATATCTCACCTGATGAAACTAGACACACTAAGGTTGCTTTCTTTGTTGTTTTTTAAAAGCAAGGAAGAAAACTGCCTGACACATGAAGAAAGTTGGTGATGATCAAATAAGGGAACCACCTGAGAAACAAAATAAGTATACCCATGAGAAGCAGGCTTACTTTAAAAGCAAGGGAAGAAAATGTGAAAATGGTTGACTTATTTCAGTTTTCAGTTTGGATTTATAATGACACTGCACATCTGGAAAATAGGACAAATTGAGGCTAAGATTTCTATGTGTAAAACTAAATTAACTGTTAAATTAAAACCAAGATAGCGTTGGAAAACTAGTTTTCATATCAAGGAAAACCAAATCAAAAGCTTAGAAGTTCTCTCAGAACTTAAAGAAGGATCAAAAGGGGCTGGGATTGTAGCTCAGCGGTAGAGCGCTTGCCTCGCATGCGTGAGGCCCTGGGTTCGATCCTCAGCACCACATACAAGGCAATAAAATAAAGACATTGTGTCCATCTACAATTAAAAAATATTAAAAAAAAAAAGAAGGATCAAAAGATAATATATTTGTAGAAAGAAGAGATTTGAAGAACAAATTCTAAGGTGGCTAATATAATAGTTTCATATGGATATAAAAGAACAAGATAGATTTTAAAAAGTAAAGAATATGTCCCAAAAAATGTATGTAATTTGTAATAAAAATTACAAACAGGAAAATAATAAAACGCAAAAAAAAGTTTAAAAAACCAGGGAAGATCAACATGCAAGATATGCAATGATGTATTAATATACCTGATACATAAAGGTAAACTTTAAAACAACAATCAAACAGAAAAAGATGAAAAATATCAAAAGGTAATTCACAAAAGAAATGCAAATATTCAGCACTGTGAACGTACCAGAATCAAAATGGAATTGCTTGTCACACCCTGACAAAAATAAATAAATAAAGGCCAGAGGTTCAAAGGAGGGAATCTCTTGCACATGCGCCTGATAACAAGAACTATCATAAGACTCTGCCAGAACTACAACCTTGCACGAAGGCCACTACAACCTTATATAGAAAATAATTTCTGCAAGGACATGTGCCTGACGACTGCCTGTCCAACCTTGGGCTGATGCCACTTTTGTTATTGATGCTTATAGCCAAGAATAATTGCTTCAAAACAACTTATGCAATCCTCCTCAGCCTTCCTTTAAAAACTTACTCTTGCCTCAAGCTCAGTGAATAGACACCTAGTTTACTTTGGCATATGTATTCCCATTGCAATGCCTATTCCCAAATAAATGCATTATCTGTGAAAATTTTTGTTATTTAGCTTTACAATCACATTATGCAATCAACATATACAAATCAAAACAGTTTTTAACTTATCACAATGGCAAACTCTGAAAGAAAACGATAATACCAAGTGTTGGCAAGAAGATGGCAAACAGGTACTCTCAAACATTATTAGTGAGAAGATCAATGTTTTGGGGGGGATGAATTAGAAATGACTGCCCTCAAAATGGAAGAGAAGAATCTGTACTCACCATAAAGGAATGGTAGAAGTTTAAAGTGATGAATAGCTAATTACCCTGACTTGTGTATACCCATGCATATACAAATCAAAACATTACGTTGTGCCTCATAAATACGTACAAATATTATGTATCGATAAAATTGTTTAAAATATATTAATGTCCTTTGTGTTGTAACAGTTTTAAAATAAATAAAAATGGGGGAAATTATTTAATGCACAAAGAAATAACTAAAAATGAATTCGCACATCACCATAAACATATTTAATTATACCAATAAACAACCTTAAGAAACTCGATGAGTAATCAGATAATAAGAAAAGCTAACAAAATTCTCTACCAATTCCTTCTCATCAATTCCTTCATGGCAAGCATTCTACCATGTACCCTACCTTAGCTTTAATGTGTCAACTCAGCAAATCCTCCTTCACAGGTCTAGGAAAGAGGTACTATTATTATCACCATTTTACAGATGAGGAAAATAAGGCACAAGAAATAGCATACCCGAGATCATAAAGCTGCTGGGTAGTAGAGGCGGCGTTTCTGCCTTCCACCAGGTGTGTATGATGCTGTTGGTACCCTGCTGGTGCTCCCCAGGACTCATCTCTACAAGCTCAAGACTGTTTGCTGCAAATGCCTACAACTTTCAGACTGGGGACTTTGTTGTTTTGGTGGTGGCTGTTGTGTTTTGTTGTTTTGTTTTGTGTCCTCGCCAAAGGAGCAACTTTAGCCCACGCAACAAGAAAACTGGAAGTGCCAGATGGATAATGTTCCGGCAGCAGAGCAGCAACTGCCCTTGTTCAGGGCAGTTGCTAGATAAATGCCCCGCTTCCTGCTCCCCTGGGAAAACTTTCAGGTGTTTCTCTCCTGTCTGCACTAGTTTCCCATCTTGATTGAGCTCCAGTTACTGGCGGAGGAAACTAACCTGATAATGCACCTTTATTAGATTCCTTTACTTCCCTGACTCTTTTTCCTCTTCCCATACCGGTTCCCTGGGTGGAGAGGGACACCAATATATACCCCTACACAAATCCTTGTCTCAAAGTTTGCTTATGGTGGAACTCAAACCAAGCCAGTGAACTCCACAGTCAGCTGTACTACCCCACACTCTAAACTCCAGTCTACACCCACACCATGAAATAACAGGGAATGCCCCCTCAGTGTCAATCCCAAATGTCCTCCAACACCTTTGAAGAGTCCTGAAAAAAACACAGAATTTATGCATCAAAATCATAAGTGCAGACCTTAATGTGTGCAGTATGAAACATCATGAAGGGTAGAGAATTTTGAGACATAAGTCATCATCCACCCAGCGCTTCTGTCCCCCAGGAACCCAGGAGAGGGCTCCTACAGGGTATAAAGAGCATTTCCAAGAACAGTTCACTTGGGAAGATAAAACTTGGTAAAATTTGGCTTTTTTCTCTTCCAGGTGGGAGAGCAGCTGAGAAAGTTTACCAGCCTGCATATATTGTGGGATTTTTATGTGCTGAGCCCTGTGCTAACCCTGAATTAGCTCATTTAATTCTCTAAGTCTACATGTTGGGGTTGCCACCCCATTCCACAGAAGGGGAGACTGTGGCTTGTAGAGGAGCAGTGCTATTCAAATGGCAAGCCTGGGATTCCAACCACATCTCTCTGACTAAACCTAAACTCATAACCAATATATTATACAACTCCCTTGCTAAAGGGCTACTTACTTAAACTACCATTAATTAGACCATATATCATGTGAAAAGCTCCTTAGATACATAATTTCTCCCTCTGACCACAACTCTACAGGGTAGAATTGAGTCAAATACTATATACAAGGCTGAGGCTGTAGCTCAGTGGTAGAGCGCTTGCCTAGCATGCGTGAGGCCCTGGGTTCGATCCTCAGTACCACATATAAATAACAAACAAATAAAATAAAGATCCATCTACAACTAAAAAAAATTTTTTTTAAAAATACTATATACATTTCATAAATACATCAGCCCTCTGAGATATAACCTTCATTTTACATGTAAGAAAACCAAGCTGCTGCCGGGCACGGTGGTGCACGCCTGTAATCCCAGCACTTTGAGAGGCTGAGACAGGAGAAATGCGAGTTCAAAACCAGCCTCAGCAACGGCAAGCAACTCAGTGAGACCCTGCCTCTACCTAAAACACAAAATAGGGCTGGGGATGTGGCTCAGTGATCGAGTATCCCTGAGTTCAATCCCTGGTACCAAAAAAAAAGAAAAGAGAAAACCAAGGTGCTAGAAGACATTTCCCCAAAGTTCCCAGCAAGTGCCAGTGCCATAAGCCAAGCAGATTCCATTCTCCCTCCCTGGCTGGGCCTCCCCATTTCCATCATGCTCCTCAAGTTGGCTGCAGAGAGACATTGCCTCTTCTGCAATCCCTGCTTAACCCCAAATTTCCGGGCATAGAGTGAACAACTGGTCTACAACTTCTGCCTGCTCAAGGACATCCCCTGGTTGTATTCCCAGGAGTTCAGCCCCTTTCATAATCTGCAAACTTCCCTAGGTAATGTCTTCTCAGAGGAACTAGACTCCATCTCTTCAACTTTTGGTTTAATGAATTGGTTCTCTCTCTCCATCTCCTGGGACCTGTGCAATTTCCCTCATCCATCTATCTTATATTCACACACTCTCACTGCCAAAAATGCCCCCAAAGAGTCTCTGGAGAGCAAATCAATAGCCTTATCAAAGTAAAAATGTATAATGGATTATACCTTCTTTGACCTAAATCCATGGGATTTTTCATTCTCAGAGAAATAAATTAAATAAATCCAATATTTGTTCCTTAAAAATATATACTGGTCTTCAGGATATTGCACTCCTTATTTTGATGATGACCTCCAAAGAACTTCTCATTTAGAGTAATTTTGGCTGATTTCCATTCCCAAAGACACCCCTTGAAGTCTCCCTAGGAGAACAAATGCACAGTGTTTTTTCAAGTACACTTCTGGCAAATTCACAAGGGTACCATCTGGCTCACACAGTTCTGGCATTCTGAAAAGCCTATAGAACATATATGATCCCCACTTTCCCCAATAGAAGCCAAACATTCTGCTGCTGTTGTATAAACTGGCTCAGGTTAACTGAGGTTCAAACTGGCCACAGTGCTTCCAAGGGGAAGCAATGATCAACTCCCTCATAACATGGCTCACAAATCAAAATATACATATTTAACCAAAGCCATTCTAAAAAAGAAAGACGAACATGAAAATAACATCAGCCCCAAGAATTATTTTTGAGCCCTGAGAAAAGTTAAGTAGAGAACTGGCAGGAAAAGCAAACTGGGACTCTTTCAAAACGAAGTAAAGGAGAAGGCAAAATGAAGTCGGAATAATTAAAACAAGAAGGGAAAAAAGATAGAAGAGGAGTAAACCCAGTCAGAGGAGCAATTCATGCTTCCCTGATGAGGTATTACAATGAGGTATACAGCAAAATGCCAAAGAATCTACAAGCAAACATTTCTTAGGTTCCCCATCCAAGTAAACACATTGCAGTCACTCCTTTCCAGTACTGTAATATTTGGATGGAAGAGTTCAGTGTGTGACAGTCCCATGAGGCACTAGCAAAGGTGACTTCTGGGCACTTGTGTCTCCTAAACTACAAAGAGTGTGTTCCAAACAGGCCCTTCCCAGGTCACCAGGATCAATCAAAACTGTCAGGCAAATGGAGATCCTCAAGAAAATGTACAACTGAGCTGCATATTCAGACAAAGAATTTCTAGCATCCTGTCCAGGGCTCCAGAAATGTGCATACCACCATACATTGACTCCCAGAGGCAAAGCAGAGGTTGGTAAACCTTTTCTGTAAAAGGCCTGATAATAATATCCCAGGCTTTGCATTCAGTGCAATCCACTCTTGGCACAAAAACTCAACTCTGACCTTGTAGTGCAAGAGCAGCCAGGAATAGCATGTAAGTGAGTAAAACATGACTGTTCCAATATAACTTTATTGATGGAAAAATGCAATTTGAAATTCATGTAATTATCATGTTTCACTAAATATGTTTATCCTTTTGATTGTTTGGAACATTAAAAGAAAACATAAAAACCATTGTGAGCTCAAGGGAAGAAGGAAGAGAGGGGAGAAGAAGAGAAGGAAGAGAAGAAAGAGGCAGCAGCAGCAATGGACTATATTTAGCCCATGATGGTGATTTGCCAAGCCTTGTTTTTTACTATCCTATATAATGCAAAGTCTAAAACAGGTTACATCTGGTTTGAATGAATGATGAAAGCACCTTAAACTTATGCAAGGATTCAAAATCATCATGAACAGGCTATACACAGTCAAATTTATCTCATACAATAGTAACGAGTACAGTACTGTACTTGCTTTGAAATCACACAAGCCTGAACTTGAAAGTCCTGAAAAGACTACTTTCCAGCTGTGTGACCTTGAGCAAGTTTTACTTAACCTTGCCAAGCCTCAATTCCCTCCTTTGTAGAAGGATAAGAATAGCATCTTTTTGATACAGTTGTGAGAATTCAATAAGATCCTGCCTCTAAAATACTCTGCACAGCACCTAGCACTTCTGCAAAATAAAGCCAATTAGTACAATGATCAATATTCATGTAATGGTTGATTTCAAAACGTTTTTCCTGGATATGAAAATAAATTTTTTAGAAATCCTAATGTCTAATTATTTATTTATAGAAGCCAAAGCTCAAAACAAAGTAGCTGCCAGAGTTAAACACAAAACCAATTCAATAATGAAAATTTCAATTTTGGTGCAACATCACAGTTATTCAGCTATTAGGAGACTGACAACCTCAGATTTCTGTTAAGATTTACAAGCTAAACGTCTTGGGGAAAAAAAAGAATGCAAGCCTAAACAGCCATTCACTCAGCAAGCATTTCTAAAGACTTCTGTGTGAAAAGCTGCATGTAATGTCTCATAGGAGAGCCCAAGACATAACCAGAATAATTTCAACACAATCAACATTACCATAATCAGTATGTATATGTCCAGGGCTCAGGCAGCAGAAAAAGGTCCATAGATTTGGAAAGGAAAAGAGAAAGAATACGAAGTAGCATTTAAGCTGGGTGAGGTCCTGGGCCAGGCTCTGAAAATGAGGAGCAAGTGTTCCAGGCAGAAATAATAAGACAGACAAAGGATTAAATGAACACAAGGCTGCTGGAGAATGGAGAGAGGGAGATGTTAACCTGGGGAGAAGATTGCTAGAAGGAGCTGCACAGCAGGAAAAGGTTCTCATACATGAAATTAAGGGGTCTATTCTATGCCTTTGGGGACCCCATAGTGAGCCCTGGAAGGGAAATTACAGGTCAAATTTATGTTGTAGCAACAGGACACAGAGTTTTGCAAGGCAGGAGCTATGATCCCTGTGAAGCAAGGGCATATGAGGAGGAGGAGGTGATGGGAGGGATATTTTGAAGTAGAATCTACAAGGAACTTAGTGAGTAGATGTTAAGGAATGAAAAAAGACACTGATATAAGAAGCCACAAAAATAAGAGGAAAATATGGTAGAGTCTAGGAGAGACGGGTGGTATGATTTGCTAGTCTTCATTATTGTTGGGTGAATGGCTTCCAGGTTCAACACCAAGAATAGCCAGGGAACAGAGAGAAAAGAATGGAAGGAAAGCACACACACACATAATACACACTGTTCCCACTGTGTGCAGATCATTGGGAGAAAACAGCCTGCAGCAGCGCAACAGGTACCATCCACTATTGCATCACTCACTCACTGAGAACTTCTATATGTCCCCATGTAGGGTCTGGAAACTTGGTTTACATAATAAAATGCATATAACCATATAATTTAGTTCTTATGATCTAGTTTTATTTTGTTGTTGTTGTTGTTGTTTTGTTGGTTTGTTTTTGTTTTTTTTTTTTTTTTTGGTACTGGGGATTGAACTCAGTGGCACTCAACCACTGAGTCATGTCCCCAGCCCTATTTTCTGTTTGATTTAGAGACAAGATCTCACTGAGTTGCTTAGTGCCTTGCTGTTGCTGAGGCCGGCTTTGAACTCACAATTCTCCTGTATCAGCCTCCCAAAGTGCTGGGACTGCAGGCGTGCGCCACCATCCCCAGCTCAATCTGGTTCTTTTTAAAGCAATTATGGCAAACAAAATATTGCAAACCTTTCCTCTATGCTGCAGAAGAGTTAGTTTATCGTCCTGTGCATTCATTCATTTATTCATTAAGAAAACATGTTCATGACATAGAAAAGAACAGCAAACATGGAGGCCTTCATAATTGCTGAGCTCAAGCCCTTGCTATAAGATGAGAAAGCTCTGCAAATGTGAGAACATCCCTTGACCTCTGGGGCCCTCTCATCATTTGATACATTTATGAATGAGATCCCAAGCCAAACACTTGGACATAGGGAGGAATCAGACCCACCCTACCCCTTCTCAAGGGCTGCTTAAGTTTTCTCATTTGTTCTCATTTATTAAAATGGTGAAAACAGTTAAGTACTTCAGCAGACTGCTGTGAAGATTAAGTGCACATAAAGTACTACCACAATCAGTGCAAACAAAAAGTGCTCAATAAATGAAAACTCCTGTAAATAATCTCTAATATTCATCCCATTATCACCACTTATGGACAAAGAAATCAAATCCCAAGGAAAATTAAGTTACTCTTCCAAAGATGCCCTTTTTAGCAAACAAACGACATCTAATTTTCCTAACTCCAAATCTCACTGTCTTTCTGGAATTCCATACTACTTCCCCTGGCAATGAGCTTCACTGTTTACAAAGCCCTTGGTCCCCCTCCCCTGAATTAGCCCTGACAGCCAGCCAGTGAGGTTATTAGTGGCCTCTTTTCCAGAAGAGCAAATCAACTCACGGAGCTGTACAATAGCACAAGCAGTACTCAAATGAAGGCCTGCAGGCCCTGCAGTCCAAAGCTCTTTCCACCAACAACCAATAGAGGTTCAATTCCTGGAGGGTCGGCTTCAAAACACTAGAATGAAATTGAATTAAAAGGACATTTAATATAATTGTTTTAACAATGCCTATTTCAGGGGCAGAGAAAGGGAGAAAAGAGAAATTTCTAGATTTTCCTAGTTGCTCTCATTCCCACTTCTATTTTTTCAAAATAAACCTGGGCCTCTACCCACTGTCCTGAGGAAAGGAATGTACCATGGAAAAGCAAGATAAATAAGTGAATCTGTGGCTTGTGAAGACCCAAATTCTTGCTATTCATGGTCAAATTATGAAATTTTATTTTCACTTTCTGAAGTGTCCGCATAACATGCTATCCTTGGAACATTACTGTTGGTCCAGGATGTTCCTCCATCAGATTAAGTAGTCAATCCTTAAAGAGATGTGACTATGAATTTTAGACAATGTCTTTTCTTAGAAAAAGTACTTGATTCAAGACACCAATTTAAATAGCAGGGATTCAGGATGAATAAAATTCAAGAAAGTTGGTTAATGTTTTTTAAACAAATTTCATAAGCTTTGCAAAATATATTAGACTGTTTTAAGATATGTTAATTTTTACTTAGGAGATGCCAAGGCTCAATGGGACCACCAAGGAGCAGGTTAGATCTGCCTTATTTGAAACCATCTAACTTTTATTTTCATTTTTGCAGTATCAGGAATTGAACACCGGGCCTCTTGCATGTGAGGCAAGCATACTACAACTGAGCCACATCTCCAGCCCAGAAACTATGTATTCTTGCATCCTCTTCTCAAAATATTCCTGAAGAGGTCACTACAAGCAAAGTTCCAGCTCCACTTCACTTCTTGCCAGCTTTTACACAGCCATGTAAGGCTGCCCACTCATGTCAAAGCCTGCCTTCTGCTGCTCTGCCCACTCAGCATTGTCAAATTTGCATCGTGACTTGAAAGCTCTCTGCCCTTATCCCTGATCATGCCACAGTCCCCACATTATGCAAGCCAAGCTCCTTCCAGAGATTAACACAATAGCACATGAGCAAATGCTCAGTTCAGTTCTATTCAATCTGCCTTCCCACGGGGTTTCCAAGAACGTCCCCCACAACAAACCAAAAGCTGTCTCTGCGGAGACCATATTTAGCTCCTGAGCAAGTACTGGCAACACTAGGGGAGAGCCAGTATTATCTTCTATTCAAACCTGAGAAAAAGGTGACCTGTAGATGAACCATTCAAAATAATCTGCGTTTGTCTATGACTCTAAAGGAATAATTCCAACCATTTGGCAGTGGACCACATTAATTCATGACACATGTTTCTTTTAACAGTCTTCACAGGCTGTTAGAAATTTAAATTAATTACCAAGACTTCAAAACTGGAAAATTTCAAGTAAAGTCTGAATTTTAAACATCCTTCACTCCTCCCCACAAATGCCAAGAGGATCTAGGCAAACAATAGGTTGAAGTAGGAGAATCAGGCCATCTAGGCCCCAAATAACCTGCTAAATATTCACTCAACACTAGCAGATAGTTTACTGAGCACCCACTATGTACAAGACAGTGTTTGAAGGGTTTGAGATACCATAAGGGATAAAGAGACAAGAAATTATAAGACAGTAATATCTGCTAAGAGGGGATTTTAAATTGAGTAACATCAAGGACTTTTGCTTCAAGGAAGGTGGAGAAGAAGTATTTTTCCATATTTTTCCTACTAACTACAATTAAAACTTGTAGCATTCATATTACCAAAAGCAATCTACATATTCAACAAAACCCCCATCAAAATACCAATAACATTCTTCACAGCATTAGAAAAAACAGTCCTAAAATTCATATGGAAGAAGAGAAGACCCAGAAGCGCTGAAGCAATTCTGAGCAAGAGTGATGCTAGAGGCATCACAATACCTGATCTCAAATCATACTACAGAGCTATACTAACAAAAGCAGCATGGTACTATCATAAAAACAGACATGAAGACCAATGGAATGGCATAGAAGAAACAGAGAGAAATTCATATAGATACAGTCATCTGATCCTTGACAAAGTTTCCAAAAGCATACAGTAGGGAAAAGACAGCCTTTTTAAGAAATGGTGCTGGGAAGACTGGACATCCAGGTATAGAAGAATGGAACTAGATCCCTCTCTCTCACCCTGCACAAAAATCAATTCAAACTGGATGAAAGACCTAGGAATTAGACAAGAAACACTATAACTGCTAGAACAAAACATAGGGTCAACACTCCAACAAACAAGATTCTTAAAGCTCAAGAAATAAAACCAAGAATCAATAAGTGGGATGGCATCAAATGAAAAAGCTTCCGTATAGTACAGGAAATAGGATTGTAGAAAGAGAGTTTACAGAATGAAAGAAAATCTTTGCCAGCTACTCTTCTGAGAGGGAATTAATATCCAGAACATATAAAAAAATAAAAAAGCTTAACACACACACACACACACAAAAACCAGTCAGTAAATGGGCAAAATATCTAAACATTTTTCAAAAGAAGAAATGCAAACGGCCAATAAATATATGAAAAATTGTTCAACATCAGGGATATTCAAATCAAAACTACATTCACTCCAGTGATTTCATCTAACTCTAGTTAGATAGAATAGCAATCATTAAGAATACAAATAATAGGTGCAGGACTCTGGCTGCTGGCCCACACAGGACCCCCTGCCACCACTCCCATGCAGGAGCCCCGGCATCAGTGTCCACACACCACGCAGGACCCCTGTCTGCCACACACCACGCAGGACCCCTGTCTGCCACTCCCGTGTGGACCCCATCTGCCAGCACGGAGCTCCCCCAGCCACCTCCATCTTGGGGACACTGCAACCGTCATGATAGTCCCCATCATGCAATAGCCTGCACCTGGGGACATCCAACAGGGTCTGGAGACAGCTGCCTACCATAACACTACATGCCACAGAGCTGCATTTCTGAACACATTGCTCAATGCCACTGCCTGGCCCACCCTGACACCTCATTTCTAAAAGCAGCTGCCTCCATCTTGGGACACTTTTGTCGCCATCTTGGATTACCCGGGCTATTGCCATCGCCATCTTTAGTTGGGGCAACTCTCAGCTGGGGTCTAGAAGCAATATCAAGCCAACTTCTTTTGATTCCTCTTTCATACTTTCTAAGATCTAATAACTTTATAACTTCACTTCCAACCTCCTTAACATCTCATCCTACCCACTATGCCCAGTCCTCTCTTTGTCCACCATCAGAAACTGTAGACCCTTTTGCAAACCTACTGTTTATATTACAGATAATAATTGAACTCATCATTTCTGTATATTGTGACAAAATCGTAAATGTCTTAATAGGAGCTATTTGGTTTAAGGTTGTACATTGTTTGTATTGGGATCTGTTAATATTGATCTCCCCCTTAAAGGAGAAGTATTGGAACCCTGCAGGGAAACTATAAGCCTATAGGATAAAAACTGTAACACCTCAGATCTGCAGTGTTAGAAGGAAAGACACATGAGCAACATGAAAAAACAAGGGAAGAAAGTGCCCCAGACAAACCAAGATATTACATTATTAGAATTCATGGCCAGCAAAACAGAAGAAATGTCAGAGGAGTTCAGGATATATATAATTAAAATGTTCTGTGAATTAAAGGATGATATAAGAGAGCAAACACAGGCAGTACAAGATCATTTCGATAAAGAGCTACATAGGCAAATACAGAAAGCAAAAGATTGATTCAATAAAGAGAGATTCGGAAAATAAACCAAACAGAAATCCTTGAAATGAAGAAAACAATAAACCAAATTAAAAACTCAATAGAAAGCATCACAAACAGATTAGATCACTTGGAAGACAGAACCTCAGACAATGAAAACAAAATATATAATCTTGAAAACAGAGTTGACCACACAATGAAGATGTAAAAAACCATGAGCAGAACTTCCAAGAATTATGGAATAACATGAAAAGACCAAATTTAAGAATTATTGGGATAGAGGAAGGCATACAGTTACAAATCAAAGAAATGAAAAATCTATTCAATAAAATAATATCAGAAAATTTTCCAAACATGAAGAATGAATTGGAAAATCAAATATAGGAGGCTTACAGGACCCCAAATGTACAAAATCACAACAGATCTATACCAAGGCATATTATAATGGAAAATGCCCAGCATACAGAGAATTTTAGAAGCCACAAGAGAAAGGAATCAGATTACATATAGGGGGAAACCAACTAGGATCTCTGCAGATTTCTCAATCCAGACCCCAAAGTTAGAAGAACCTGGAATAATATATACCAAAGTCTGACAGACAATGAATGCCAACCAAGAATCTTATGTCCAGCAAAACTGAGCTTTAGATGATGAAATAAAAACCTTCCAAAATAAAAGTTAAAAGAATTTACAACTGGAAAGCCTGCACTACAGAACATCCTCAGCAAAATATTCCATGAGGAGGAAATGAAATACAACAATGAAAATCAGCAAAGGGAGGAACTACAGTAAAGGAAAACCCAATCAAAGGAGAAACCAAGTCAAGGTAAAAACCAAAAATAAATCAAAATGACTGGGAACACAAACCATGTCTCAATAATAACCCTGAATGTTAATGGCCTAAACTCATCAATCAAAAGATATAGACTGGCAGATTGGATTTAAAAAAAAAAAAAAGACCCAACAATATGCTGCCTTCAAGAAATTCATTTCACAGGAAAAGATATTCATAGACAGAAAGTGAAAGGTTGGGAAAAAACATACCACTCACATGGGCTGCATAAACAAGCAGGGGTTTCTATCCTCATATCAAATAAAGTAGATTTCAAGCCAAAGTTAGTCAAAAGTGATATAGAAGGACATTTCATACTGTTTAAAGGAACCATACATCAACAAGACATAACAATTCTAAATCTCTATGCCCCAAACAATGGAGCATCTACGTTCATCAAACAAACTTCTCTCAAGTTCAAGAGTAAAATAGACCACAACACAATAATACTGGATGACTTTAAAACACTTCTTTCACCACTGGATAGATCTTCCAAACAAAAACTAAACAAAGAAACTATAGAACTCAATAAAACAATCAATAATTCAGACTTAATAGACATATACAGACCATTTCACCCATTAATGAGTGAATACACTTTCTTCTCAGGAGCACATGGGTCCTTCTCTAAAATAGACCATATCTTATGCCACAAAGCAACTCTTAGCAAATACAGAAAAATATAGATACTACCCTGCATTCTATCAGACCATAATGGAATGAAATTAGAAAACAGGAAATGAAATTAGAAAACAGGAGCTGGGCGCGGTGACACAAGTCTGTAATCCCAGCACTTAGGGAGGCTGAGACAGGAGAATTGTGAGTTCAAAGCCTCAGCAATGGCAAGGTGCTAAGCAACTCAGTGAGACCCTGTCTCTAAATAAAAACACAAAATAGGGCTGGGGATGTGGCTCAGTGGCCGAGTGCCCCTGAGTTCAATCTCCAGTGAAGAAGAAGGAAGAGGAGGAGGAGGGGGAGGGGGAGGGGGAGGAGGAGGAGAAGAAGAAATTAGAACACAATGATAAAATAAAAAATAGAAGCTACTCCAACACCTGGAGACTAAATAATATGCTACTGAATGAACAACAGATAGCAGAAGACATCAAAGAGGAGATTAAAAAAGTAGAGGTAAGTGAGAACACTGATACAACATATCAAAAGCTCTGGGACACTATGAAGGCAATACTAAGAGGAAAATTCATTGTATGGAGTTCATTCCTTAAAAGAAGAAAAAGTCAACAAGTAAATGACCTAACATTACATCTCAAAGCCTTAGAAAAAGAAGAACAAATCAACACAAAAGTAGTAGAATACAGGAAATTATTAAAATCAGAGCTGAAATCAGTGAAATTGAAACAAAAGAAACAAATGAAAAATTGGCAAAAAGGAAAATTGATTCTTTGAAAGATAAAATAAAATTGATAAATCCTTAGCCACACTAATAAAGAGAAGGAGAGAGAAAACTCAAATTACTAAAATCCGTGATGAAAAAGGAAATGTCACGACAGACTCTACTGAAATATCACAATGGACACTACTGAAATACAGAAGATAATCAGAAACTATTTTGAAAATCTGTACTCCAATAAAATAGAAAGTATCGAAGACATCGACAAATTTCTAGAGTCATATGATTTACCCAAACTAAATCTAAAGAATATACACAAGTTAAACAGATCAATTTCAAGCAATAAAATAGAAGATGTCATCAAAAGTCTACCAATCAAGAAAAGCCCAGGACCAGACAGATTCACAGCTGAGTTCTACAAGACCTTCAAAGAAGAACTAATACCAATACTCCTCAAATTATGCCACAAAATAGAAAAAGAGGGAACACTTCCAAACTCATTCTATGAGGCCAATATCACCCTGATTCCAAAATCAGACAAAGGCACATCAAGGAAAGAAAACTTCAGTCCAATATCTCTGATGAACATAGACGCAAAAATCCTCAATAAAATTCTGGCAAATCACATACAAAAACATATTTAAAAAATAGTGCACCATGATCGAGTGGTGTTCATTCCAGGGATGCAAGGTTGGATCAACATACGGAAATCAATTAACGTTAACTCAATAGAGTTAAAGATAAGAAACACATGATTTTATCAATTGATGCAAAGAAAGAATTTGACAAAATACAGTACCCTTTCATGTTCAAAACACTAGAAAAACTACAGATAGTAGAAACATACCTCAACTTTGTAAAAGCTATCTATGCTAAATCCAAGGCCAACACCATCCTAAATGGAGAAAAATTAGAAGCATTCCCTTTAAAAACAGGAACAAGACAGGGATGCCCTCTTTCACCACTGCTATTCAACATAGTCCTTGAAACACTAGCCAGAGCAATTAGATGAAAGAAAATTAAGGAATACAAATAGGAAAAGAAGAACTCAAACTATCATTATTTGCTGATGACATGATTCTATACTTGGAGGAGCCAAAAAATTCCACCAGAAAACTTCTAGAATTAATAAATGACTTCAGCAAAGTAGAAGGATATAAAATCAACACCCATAAATCAATTGCATTTCTATACATCAGTAATGAATCCTCTGAAAGAGAAATTAGGAAAACCACCCCATTCACAATAGCCTCAAAAACAATAAAATACTTGGGAATCAATTTAACAAAAGAGGTGAAAGACCTCTACAATTAAAACTTTAGGACACTAAAGAAAGAAATTGAACAAGACATTAGAAGATGGAAAGATCTCCCTTGTTCTTGGATAGGCAGAATCAATATTGTCACAATATGGGATCATACTACCCAAAGCACTATATAGATTTAATGCAATTCCAATTAAAATCCCAACATCATTCCTTATAGAAATAGAAAAGGTAAACATGAAATTCACTTGGAATAATAAGAGACCCAGAATAGCCAAAGCAATCCTTAGCAAGAAGAGTGAAGCAGGAGGCATCACAATATCAAATGTTAAACTATACTACAAAGCTACAGTAACAAAAATGACATGGTACTGGCACCAAAATAGACATGTAGACCAACGGGACAGAATAGAAGACACAGACTCCTATAGCACAAGAAGTAAAATCAAGAATCAATAAATGGGATGGATTCAAACTAAAAAGCCTCTTCTCAGCAAAAGAAACAATGAAGTGAACAGAGAGCCTACATTCTGGGGGCAAATTTTTGCCTCACTCACATCTGATAGAGCACTAATCTCTAGGATATATAAAGTACACAAAAAACAACACCAAAAAAACAAACAACCCAATCTATACATTGGCTAAGGAGTTGAACAGACACTTCTCAGAAGAAGATATATAGTTGATCAACAGACATGTGAAAAAATGTTCAACATCTCTAGCAATTAGAGAAATGCAAATCAAAACTAAGATTTCATCTCATGCCAGTCAAAATGGCAATTATCAAGAATACAAACAATAAGAGTTGGCGAGGATGTGGGGGAAAAGACATGCTCATATATTGCTGGTGGGACTGAAAATTGGTACAACCAATCTGGAAAGCAGTATGGAGATTCCTTAGAAAATCTGGAAGGGAACCACCATTTGACCCAGCTATCCCACTCCGTGATCTATACCCAAAGGACTTAAAAACAGCATACTACATGATGCAGCCACTTCAATGTTTATAGCAGCACAATTCACAATAGCTAAACTGTGGAACCAACCTAAATGTCCTTCAGTAAGTAGATGAACGGATAAAGCAACTGCGGTATATACACACAATGGAATATTACTCAGCAATAAAAGAGAATGAAATTATGGCATTTGCAGGTAAATGGATGAAGTTGGAGAATATCATGCTAAGCGAAGTAAGCCAATCCCAAAAAACCAAAGGCCAAATGTTCTCTCTGATAAGTGGATGCTGATCCATAATGGGGGAGGGAGCATAAAAAGAATGGAGGAACTTTGGTCAAGTGGGAGTGAGGGAAGGGGTATGGGGGCAGGAAAGATGGTGGAATGAGATGGACATCATCACTTCCTAGCTTCATGTATGACTGCATATATGGTGTGATTCTACATCACATACAACCAGAGAAATGAAAAGCTGTGCTCCATCTGTGTACAATGAATCAAAATGCATTCTGCTATCAGGTATACCTAAGTAGAATAAATAAAATTAAAAACAAATAAGAGCCAAATAAAAAGAATAGAAAATTTCAATAACTTAAATTTTAAAATCAGTGTGCAGCTCACCCACAGAATGCAGAAAACAATCAGTGAACTGGAAGATAAAATAATACAAATTACTAGATCTGAACAACAGAGAGAAAATAAACAGGAGGCAGGCAGAGGAAGGCACAGAGAGAAAGCGTAGGCTCAAGGACATATGAGTCTTTAACAAAAGATCAAAAATTCATGTCACCAGAGTCCCAAAAGTGAAGGAGAAAATGTGCAGGTGTGACAAGGCACTCAAAGGAATAATAGCTAAAAACTTCCCAGATTTAGTAAAAGACATAATAAGCCTACCAACCTTAAGAAGCTAAGTAAACCCCAGACAGGACAAACCAATAGAAATCCGTATCAAGACACACCAGAGTCAATAAGTAGACACAGAAAAAATATTGAAAGCAATGAGAGAGACATAACATCTAAATTCTAGAAGAAAAATTACACAAATTATAGCAGAATTTTCATCAGAAATTGCTGCTAAAAGAAAAGCTTTGGGGGCTGGGGTCCTGGTTCAGTGGTAGAGTGCTTGTCCCGCACGCATGAGGCCCTGGGTTCCATTCTCAGCACCACATACAAAATACATAAATAAATAAAAGGTTTTAAAAAATATTATTTTTAAAAAAATAAAAGAAAAGCTTTGGACAAATCAAATTTAGCAGAGCTTTCATGAGCAAAGAACAACTGAGCAGCACTCACAACTAGAGGAGGTTCTGTAAATTCTGCCCAAACAACGTGTGCTACTACTTTTATAGGCAGAACACAGAAGCAAAGCGGAGAAATAAGCTAGGCCGTTTACCTTACATGGGCCGGGTCTGATCAATTGACTTATTGTGATTGGCTGAAACTTGGCTGCTTGTGATTGGCTGAAACACTATTGTTTGTTATACTAACTTAGATTTTGGTTTGTTTAAATACTAAGTTAGGTTGTAGTTCATTATGTAGGAACCTAGTACCCAGACAGCCTCAGGTCAATGACCTCCTACTTATTTAACACCAAGGAAGCCAGAAGAAAGTGGCACAATATTTTCCAAGTGCTGAAATAAAAGAATTATCAACAGCCTCAGCAACGTCGAGGCGCTAAGCAACTCAGTGAGACCCTGTCTCTACATAAAACACAAAATAGGGCTGGGGATGTGGCTCAGTGGTTGGGCGCCCCTGAGTTCAATCCCCGGTACCAAAAAAAAAAAAAAAAGAATCTAGAATCTTATATCCACAGTAAATATCCTTCTGGAATAAAAGAGATAACAAGACATTCTCAGATGAAGGAAAATTGAAAGAATTTGTCATTAGCAGACCTACTCACAATGAGTGGCTAAAGTTTCTCTAAACAGAATGGAAACAGTGAACAAAGGAAACTTGAAACATCAAAAAGGAGAAAGAATATGATAAGCAAAAATAAGGGTAAACAGGATAGACTCCTTCTCTATTGGGTTTTCTAATTTGTTTGATGGTTAAAACACAAATTATAACACTGCCTGATGTACTTCTAAATGTATAAGAGGAAAAGTATTTAATTGCAATTATATTATAAATGGGGGAGGGCAATGGAAGATTAAAAGGAAGTTTTCAACACTTCACTTGAACTGGTAAAATGATGACACTAGCAGACTGTCATAAATTATTTACATATAATGTATACCTACAATAGCTACTTTCAATTTGTACAAAAATATATAAATACAAAATAAAAATAAATCAAAATGAAATCTTAAAAATTCAATTAATACCAAAAAGGCAGGGTAAAAATGAAAAGAAATAAAACCAGGGCCAACAAATAAAAATAAATACATAAATGAAATGGCAGCCTTTAATCATAACATATATATAATTACACCAAAAGTAAATGGCTAAATATGCCAATTAAAATACAGACTGAAGAATGAATTAAAAAACATGTCCTGACTATATGTTGTCTCCAAGGAACACACTTCAAATATTGCAGGTTGAAAGTCAAAGCGTGAAAATATATATGCCATGCAAACCTTAATCAAAAGAAGGAAGACTAGCGGGAAAGGGGAAGCAGCTTGGCTATGTTAATATCAGATAAAGCAGACATCAGAGCAAATAAAATTACCAGAGATGGAGAGTGACATGAAAAGTTTGGGTTTAGTTTTACATGCAACTGGAAATCACCAAAGACTTACCAGCAGAATTACATGGTCTGAGATATATTTTTCTTTTTAAAAAATATTTTATTCTTGATTAATGTGTTAATTGTACATATTAGTGGGCTTTAATGTGATATATCAACATATGCATAAGCATGCACTAATCTAATTTAGTCTCCCTTTATCCACACTCCCTGCCTTTCCCAACCTCTAGTAATCACTATTCTACATACAAGTCAATGCAGGTCAATGCTTTTTAACCTCCCACATATATGAGAGATTATGTAGTACTTATCTTCTGCATCTCACGTATTTCACTTAGCATAATGTTCTATAGTTCCATCCACTTTTTGCTGCAAATGACAGCAAGATTTCTTCCTTCTCCTCCCCCTCTCCCTCCCCCTTTTCCTCTCCCTCCTCCATTCCCTCTCCCTCTCCTTCTCCTTCTTTTTTTAATCATGGATTAAAGCCAGGAGCACTCAACCACTGAGCCACATCCCCAGCCCTTTTAAAAATTTTTTAAAATTTTGAGACAGAGTCTTGTTAAGTTGCTTAGGGTCTTACTAAATTGCTGAGGCTGGTTTTGGTTGTTTGTTTTTGGTTTTTTTTGGTACTGGGGATTGAACTCAGAGGCACTCAACCACTGAGCCGCATCCCCAGCCCTATTTTGTATTTTATTTAGAGATAGGGTCTCTGAGTTGCTTAGTGCCTCACCATTGCTGAGGCTCACTTTGAATTCATGATCCTCCTGACATAGCCTCCCTGGCTGCTGGGATTACAGGTGTATGCCATCATGCCCAGCCTGAGGCTAGCTTTGTACTTGCAATCCTCCTGCCTCAGCCTCCTGAGTCATTAGAATTACAGGTACACACCCAGCAGGATTTCATTCTTCTTTATGAATGAATAATATTCCCTTGTGTACATACCATATTTTCTTTACCCATTCATCCATCAATGGGAACCTAGGTTGATTCCATATCTTAGCTATTGTGAATAGTGCCACAATAAGCATGAGTACAGGTGTCTTTTGTGACATGTTGACTTTGTGTCCTTTGGGTAGATGCCCAGAAGTGGGATTTCTGAGTCATATCCTAATTCTTTTTTTTTCTTTTCCTTTTTGAGGAATCTCCATACTGTTCTCCATAAAGCTGTAGTAATTTATATTCTCTCAACAGTATATGAGTTCCTTTTGTCCACATCCTCTCCAGCATTTGTTATGTTATGTTTTGTTTTGCTTTTTCATTTTGTTTGAGATACTTTTTTTTTTAAAAAAGCATCCTGGCCACTGACGGTAAACAGATTGTAGCTGGGTGGGAACAAATGCATGGAAATGAATTAGAAAGATACTGCGGTCATGAGGGCAAGAAATGATGGCAATGAACAGGATGATAGTAGCAGAGATGGAGAACAGTGAATGGATTAAGGGTGTATTTTCATAACAGAACCAAGAGAAAGGATGTGCTGCTGAATTGAGAATGAGAAAAAGAAAGAAATTAAGGAGGAGCCCTGGTTTTTGCTTTTGTTTTTGTTTTAATTATGCAGCTAAGCCTAAGTTTTAAACCACCAGTAGAAAAACATGTTGAGATGGAAACAATTAAGAGTTCGGGTTTGAACATATTAGGTTTGGGATCCTTTTAAATACCCAAGAAGAGGAGTGATTCAGGCAGTGAGATTTATAAGTCTGTATTCAGGAGGAATATCTAGGCTAGAAATATAACTTAGACAGTAATCAACATACACATTGTATTTAAATCTGCACTGACGATAAGTCATTTTGAGTGCAAGGTTAGAAAAGAGGAAGTGCCCAAGCCAGTATCCTGGGATATGCCAGGATTTAGCAGTCAAGTAGATAAGAAGGTGTCATTAACCCAAAGGAGACTCAAAGGAGCAGCCACTGAATCCAGAGGAAAACTGAGAAAATGTGGGTATTGTAGTCAAAGAAGAGCCCACTGGGTCAAATGCTTCTGAGAGTTCAGATGAGAAGGTGACCATCCGACTTGGCAAACTGGAGGTCACTCAAGACCTAGACCACCTAGGAATGGGTTGAGAAGAGAATGGTTGACATGAAAGCAGACACAGGACAAGAAACTCTCTCAATGCATTTTGCTGAGCAAGGGAGAGGAGAAGTAGAACAGGGGTGAAGAGGGATCTAAGACCAAGGGAGGATTTTATCCTTTCCTTTTGCAAGACAGGAGATACTGAAGAGCATGCCTGTATGCTGACGGAAATGACCCAGGAGAGAAGAAATGTACTCCAGGAGACAGGTGCAACCACAAGAACAACAGAGCTCAAGAAAATTAGAGAAGATGGGGTTGAAAATTACTAGCCAAATGTGCCTTGTCCCTTGTTACACTAGCAGGAGAGAGAAGCATCCACACTTGAGCCAGCAGGCCCTCTGGATGTCTGAATTGTAATCCATGAAGAAGATAGATCATGAACGTGGATGATACCTATGACTCAGATATTAGATTCCCTAGAAAGTACCCAAGTCATGCAGCCTAAAATAGCAGCCACTCCACCACCACTGATGGATGACTGGAGCAGTCAAAGCACTCGGTGGCATTGGTGTTTGAGAAAGATTTATCTTTGTAGGGGACAGACATCATCATCCAATGGATTAGAAAGAACATCAGAAGGTACACAGATCTCAAGAAGGTCACTAGCTGTTGGTGCGGCAGTAAAAAGATGTGGGGATGATCCTGGGAATTGCAAAGGAAGAGCCCATTGGGAAGTCATTGCAAAGAAGAACTAGAAGTGTTAGAACTGTGAGATGCCTCCCTGATCTCATCCCTAGTCCTTTCCAGAGACTCTTTCCCTACTCCCAATTCAACACATTCCCAGGCTTCCTTTGGAAAGCAAAATATAAATATCCACATTTTGCTGATGCAGAATCTCCAGAATAGGTCACCTATTATTTAGCCAAATAAAGTAGTGTGCCGGTTTTATTTAGTGACAGTTTTATTTTCTGGGTAAAGCATATCAATAATAACTTCCCCAAATATACATGAGACACATCCACTCACCCACACTTAACTTTGGAAAATATGGTTTACGTTCAATTTGTTAATAAAGCTGGAAAACTAATCTTAAATAATAGTTTTTTAAAACCTCTGTTTTTGAGGTCATTTTTAACTGGTTCTGTTATGAATTGCATTTACTTTACAGAACAAAAAAGTTAACCAGTGCTAAGAAATGTTTAGATTTTACTGTATTCTTCAGACATTAAAAAAAAATCAATTTTGTTTAAACATCTACACTGACTTAAAAAAACATGGATTTATGGGTTAATTTATTAAGCAATCTATGTGGAAAGAAGAAAAGCATTTTAGCTTTAATATATTTTCTGATGCATCTAAGAAAAAAATAAATCATTATAGATTTTGCAAAGTGCATTTTTATCTTTCTCTCTAATGAGAAAGTGAAACAAGAGACATTCATTGTCTCCCTAGAGAATCTCATAACTTACAAAGAACATCCTTTTCTGAAACATTTACCCATAAATGGCCCCCCTTGTACAGTCAGTAATTACAGGGAATATGTCTGAGCCCCTATAACTGCTTATCATTTTTCTGGTTAATGCATTAAAAGAGAAAAGGGTAAAAGTTATCAAAAGGCTATGTTATGGGCTCCCTATTCCCTATGGTGTTGCTGGATCATATGACAGAGGTTAAAGTGCACTGCTATGCAAAGGCAAAAGGGTATAAATTAACATAAAGCCCACAAGGATGTCATCACTAGATGGTTAGTCTTAGGAGAGAAAAAAAGAAGAGACAAAAACTGGTCCCTAGACTTTTATGGGGATGTGGAACAATGTCCTAAGAAGGTTCCAAAATGGAAAGAACATGGCTATTAATACAGTGTCCAGAGTATGCAGCTGTCAGACTATGCATCAGTGTGGCCTGAGCCGCCTCTACAAATGATAACTACTATCAAGAAAACTTACTATGAAATGAGCATAACAAATACAGAGCAGTAATTATCATAAGCTACATTTTTATTGGTCAGGTACTGTATTTAGCAAGAAACCACAACGGCATCTCTAAGTTATTTGTATTTGTTTCTAATAGCATAAGTAAAAACTCTATATAAAAAATCCTGACAAGAGAAAAAAATGTTTAATTACAAAACTCAGTAAAACAGCATTCTAGTCCCAAATGCTGAAGTGAAGAATTGAGTTAATTTTGTTAGTAACTCAGGTTGTACTCATTATTTTATTTCATCCTTTCTCCTATTGGATCTCCACGTGCTGCCAAAATGATCCATAATCTCTGGGGTTTACAGTTCATTCTTTGTAAAGTAAGGAGATCTTTTTCTCAAGATATCAGGAAAGAAGGACCAAGTTAACTAGGAGGTTATAAGTATTTCTACCTGGCCCACTGTTGAGAAAAATGATGTGTGCCATGGTCCTGATTCTCTTATCTATAAAAAGATCCCTTTTACCATCACTTTTTTCCTTGAAATGCTTAAATTAAGAATTTCAGAGTTAGAATGGATTCACACACACACACGTGTGTACTTTATGTGGCTATAATTCACATACCACACAAACCTCTCATAAAGTGTACAACCCAATGACTTTTAGTATAGTTACAGAGTTGTGCAGCTATCAATTAATTTTAGAACAGGGACATGGCTTTTAAATCCCATAATTCATCATAAAGAGAGAAAACAAACATCCAGATGGGTTAAGCCACGTTTCCAAAGTCACAGAGCTGATCAGTGGCCAAGATAGGCCTGAATCCCTAGGAATTATTTAGCCAATGACATCATCTAGGACTCCCTTTCCCTGCCCCTGGGAAAGTTCTATATGAATTAAAACCTGCTGTTAAAATGTTGTCTGAGAACATCTGGCATTTTTTATTACTGTGCTCCCTCTTATTATATTGATTCTCCAGTCTAATATCTCCACCAAATATGTTGCATTGCAATATTTCTTAGAAAGACTTCTAGAAAAGATAAAAGATTTATCTATTGGGCACTTTAACCACAAAATGTAAGCCCAGAAAGAATCTGCGATCTCTTTCCTTTCAAATGAAGTCACAAATGATTTCAGCCATACAGAAAATAAAGGCCAAATGAGCCTCTCTCTCATTGTATTTTTAATGAATTCATTATAAGTAATTAAACTAAACCACCTATCACTAGCACAACACTTTTCTAATGCCAATAATTTCCGAAGATTTCAACCATTCATTCTGGTTAGTGGTTAGAAATCAACCTCAGGGGCTGGGGTTATAGCGCAGTGGTAGTGGGCTCGCCTAGCATGCGTGAGGCACTGGGTTCGATCCTCAGCACCACATAAAAATGAAATAAAGATATTCTGTCTGCCTACAACTAAAAAATAAATATTTAAAAAAAAAGAAAAGAAAAAAGAAATCAACCTCAATTATCCAAGGACTTATATCTCGGTTATCTCTCATCTTTGCTCCTATAAAGTCCATTACCCAATAAAAGAAATTATTTTTTAAAAAAGAGGAGGAGATTCAGTCCTTTCCAGGGTTAAGGAAGTCTGCATAACAAGTACAGCCAACAACCACCCTGATACTCCCTGACCGTATTGGCACTTGGCTTCCTGGCTGCCCAAACCAATTGAACTTCTCCACCCAGCCCTCAGAAGCACTTCCCAATTATTTTCACCTTTAAACACACATAATTCCCCTCCCCCATGAGACTTTTCTTTCTCCTTTGTAATCTATTAGTTCTTTCCTTCCTGTGTTGCTCCACCCCAAAACTTCATTTATTCAACAAATATTTATTGCGTATCTCACTGCTCATCAAGCAGTAGGCTAAACATTGTCCCTAAATACGGTTGCTCCTAAGAGCCTGTATTTAGTCCACTGTGCATTTTTTTCAATTTCCTCAGCGCTTACATTTTTTAAATCTCTATTTAGGCTGGAAATTCCCCCAAAATAATTAGCTCCAGTCTTGGTCTCACCCCTGAACCCAAAGTAGGCTATGCACTTGCTCCAAGACCAGTGCCATCTGAACATCCCATACACCCCTCCAAGTGCCCAGGTCCAACAGTGAATCCACCATCTCTGCCCTCACTCAACTGGCACCTGGCACCACTGTCCACCCAATGTCCCCTGTCAAAAACAGCTTTATCACCCAGTTTACTCATGGAGTGTGAGGGAACAGCAGTGCCTTTTAGCCTGGGATGGAAGCTAAAAGAGAATCTTCTAATTTCAGCTGCTTTTTTCATATCATTTTGTGGGAGAAACAGAATGAAGCCTCATCACAAACGTGGGTTCTGAATGAAATCTGTGCACCTAGGTTCTAGCAAAATTGAGGCTGGGTAGAAGTGGGCCAAGCAACAGATCCCCCAAGGTGCTGATGGTGATAGGTTTTACAACGTGAGCTCTGCCATTGCTGGAAGAGCCTGCAATGTTGGAAAACAAATTTGCTTGTCCACACACACACACACACATGCTCTTTCATGCCTCCCTGTTTTCCTATTTCCTCTGCAATTCCCTTCCCCTTCCTCTACATCTCCAGCCATAGTTCCTCCTCATACTTCTCAAAAGACATCTCTTCCTCCGGGAAGCTTTCTCTGACGCCCCCACTGTGTTTTCTGCCATCCTCTGTGTGCGGAGGTGTGTCTACCACTGTTTGTTTACGCGTCTGTCTCCCTGTCTCCCCAACACACTTTCAGCTCTTTGAGAGCAGGAGTCTGGTGCTCAGCCCCGGGTCATCACAGGCAAGATGATGGGGTAGGAAAGGACCGCAGAGAAGAGCCCCAATCAGGCAGCCCATCGCTGACTAGCGGTGTCCATTTCCAGGCGCGCGCTGGAAGCGCAGCGAGGCCCAGCCGCGCGCCAAGTACACAGCATCCCTGGAGGCGAAGGTGCCCACGCCGTCGCCTGGAGGAGGCAGGACGTGCCCTGAGGCGCTCGCAACCAAAAGGCTGGGGACTCGAGGGAGGCCCTGCTAGCACTGTACTCCCTAAGGTCCTCCTCCCCACGCGCGTCGGGGGAGGCCTCCAAGCCTCCCCACGCCCACTCAGTCTCCAGGGCCCGAGACCCGGTGGCCCGCCACCTCTGCTCTATCCAGCACAGAACCTCTCAGATTTACAGGGGCCCGGGATGGAACGCGGGCTGAAGACCGGGAAAGAGAAGGCGCCAACGAGCTGAGGAAAGAGCGGGCGGCCTCTCACCCCACCCTCACGCCCTCCTAGGCGGGAAGAAAACGAGCCCCGAGAGAGACCCCTCTGGGAGCCCGAGCCCCAAAGGCCTGGGAGCCTCCAGGGACCGCAGCCTCCAGGTCCCCCTCCCTCCTTCCAATATGCCTCCCTACCTGGCTGGCTTTGTGGAACTGCTTCTTCAGCCCGGCCACAGACATCGCGGCTGCGTGAGGCCGGAGCGGGTGGTCTCCGGGTTTGGCCCTGACACGCGGGCGCGATGTGCTGTGACAGCCGGAGCCAGGGCCGGTCCCCGCGCGGCTGGGCTCCGCCGGGCCCGCCTCCCACGGCCACGGCCACGGCCACAGCCACAGCCACAGCCGCTGTCACACTCGCACACACGCGCGCACGCAGATGGCAACACTGCGTTCCAAAGCCCCTGCGCAGCCCATTGGCCAAACCGCGGCTGTATGCAAATGAAGCCGTTGGGGCCGCCCACGCTTCATTGTTGCGTGGAGACCTGCAGGACCTGAGGGGCTGAGAAGAAGCTCCTGGGAAGCTGAGTGTGGGGATATCCCAGGGATCCTAGGAGCAGGGCCACACAGGGCTTACTGCTGGGCGCCAAACGGGATGCATCTGGCTTTGAGATTGTCATGGACTGGGAAAGGGATCACCTCTACATGCTTCTGGGACTTAGTGCGAAATCTGACATCAATATCGCCTCCCTCTGGCGTTTTTTCGGTATAAGTATGCTCTAAGAAGGAAATGTTCGGAAATGTGCCTGGGGAAAGAAATGCAACAGGACAGCGGACCTGAGGTAAGAGGAAGCTGCCTGGGGACTGAGAAACGCTATGCTTTAGGTGCAATCTGCCCAGGCGATTTTGGTCCTCTGAGAACGTGAGAGTTGTGTAATTTACCAATAAATGTACTCCCTGATGCGCTGAGCCCAGTGTCAACTGCATCATAAGTGTCAATCTAAAAGACGACATAAACAACGCCTTCCATTTCATGTCCCGAGGAATTCGCCATACCAGCCCTCCCGCCCTCCACAACCCCTACAGGGTGTGATAGGAAGCATGACTTTCCACCGCGTATAGAGGTCAGCTCTTCCACGGTGAAGACTCAGCCAGGAACTTGGAACACAACATTTACTTCATATAGCTGCCTCCAACAAGCCCAAACTCATCTCTAAATCTGGCTTTTGAAGATCCCCAGAGCTCCTAAGACATAAGATCCACTTTGGTAATGCTTAACATTGAAACATCTATCAACATCCACCTAAAAGACACTTCTTTTTGTGGGCCCTTACCAGGTCCCTATTTGGGGAGACTTAGCAGATCTGTTTGCCCTGAATACATTCGGTTCAGTTTATGCCTGTGTCCTTGTTTCCACTCAGCTATAGGGTTTCTCCAGGACAAAACTCTTAAACAGCCTGTCCCAGGGCCATTAGCTCCCGACCCCCAGCGAAGTCTGAGTCCTAACTTCATCCCAGTAAGGACTGGACAAGTAACTACAGCTATTTCCTCATACTGGCCTGGAGAACATGGATTGGAGTCCATAGTGTTTTTCCTCTGATGTGGTAGAAAATGTGTGGAGGTAGTGGAGATCCTGGGATAAGAGCTCCTAATCTTTGGTGGTTTAATGAGTATGACTTGGATTAGCACTGTGGGTCTGATTGGCCAAGGGGAGGCTGACACCAGTTAGAGATAGATAACTAGAAGATTTGAGGGTGATGACAGCTGGATCAGAATAGCATAGCAAGATGACTTGTCCACACAGCAGGGTTGGTTCCACAGCTTAGCTATTGTGAATTGTGCTGCTATAAACATTGATGTGGCTGTGTCACTGTAGTATGCTGTTTTTAAGTCCTTTGGGTATAGACTGAGGAGTGGGATAGCTGGGTCAAATGGTGGTTCCATTCCAAGTTTTCTAAGGAATCTCCATACTGCTTTCCAGATTGGTTGTATCAATTTGCAGTTCCATCAGCAATGTACGAGCGTGCCTTTTCCCTTACAACCTCGCCAACACTTGTTTGTATTCTTGATAACTGCCATTCTGACTGGCGTGAGAATGCTGTTAAAATTATATGTATATTATACATAGAGAAACATGAAAAACTATACACTTAAACAAATCATATTAAACATGATTATTGTAACTGTTTCTATTAATTAGACACTGGAGTGATTTAATATTTGCACAATATTCTATTGTGTGAATTTACCATGACAAACTTAACTGTCCCTTGTATGATTTTCAGGTTGTTGCCAATTCTGCAATAAACTTCTCTACATATTTTTTAAAAAAGAACAGCTTATTGGGATTTCTTCCATGATTGGTAGCATATGCAAGTTTCCTACTATGGTTAATTTTGGTAATTTATCTCCTTAATTTAATCAAGAGTGGAGTTATAGATCACATTCTCATAATTTTTAAACTTTGGAATCTTTCACATACATTTTTCCTTTATGATTTTTCTTTGTGATTTTTCTTAGTTTTTTCAATAATTAGACTTATTGGAAGTTTACCAGTTGGATTGGTCTTACAAAACAATTTTTAATTTACTCATCATTGAGTAAATCAATTTTTAATTTACTCATCATTTAATTTACTCAGCATTTACCTCTGCTGAACACTGAACATGGCTACCAGAATGAAAGCTAAGCTGTTCCCTGCTTCTTTCAGGTACTCACTCCAGCTTCAAAATCCCAGAGAACATCATGTAATTGGCTAAGTCCAGATGATGTGCCCAGAATCTAAGAGTCACACCATAGTGGATTTCCCTAATATAGGAAGCTATACAGTCAAAAAACAAACAAAACTAAAAAGAAACAACAAATGCCCACTGAAGTTTATTTGAGTCTCTTTTGTGTTTCCTTAATCTCTATAGTTGGATATATGGTTTGTTTTGTTCTTTCTTTTTTCTAAACAGACCTATAAAATATTTGAATTTATATTTTCTATCATTATCAATAAACATTATACGAAAGCCATGATGTAACTAGAACGTGCTGTGGTCAGGGCACCTGGGCTGGGGCCACCTCATTCCACTCTACTCCACCAGGATACAGCAGTCTGAGACCTGGGAGAAAGAACAGAATGGGCCCAGTTTGTCTGGTCTGAAACAGCAGAAGAGTCAGATTGAGACTAGGGTACATGGGATCAGTTTTGAGATCAAGAGGCAAAGATGAAGACAATTTTAAAAGAAATTTTTAGATAAAAGAATCACGAAATTGTTTTAAATTAGAAATAAATGTTTTCACAAGTCTGTATTTCCCATTATACAGCACTTAAAGAAAATTTAGGAACTACCAAAAAAGAAAAAAAGAGTGGAAAAATTACTTTTGGGATCATATTTAAAACAGCTACTCAATATTTTGTCTTTTTTATTTTTTTAATTTTTAAATTTATTCTTTGTAAACTGACACCTAAGAACTTTAAAATTACACATGTTTGGGCCACCATATGACATTTTGATACATGTATACATTTAAAGAGTTTTCTCCCCAGATTTCTTCATAAGTTAAATGATTTAGTATTAAACATCTCTTTTCATAATACGGTTTTCTTCCTGTATTTCTTCCTGTATTGTGCAATGTTTAAATTAGGTTATACATGTCTATCTCCTCAAGCACTTATCATTTCTTTACAGTGAAAATATTCAAATTCCTTTCATCAAGAATTTTGAAATATACTGCAAATTATTGTTACTGTTGGTCATCCTACCATGCAAGAGCACCCTAGATCTTCTTCTTTTTTTTTTTTAATATCTTTTTTTTTTTTTGGTACTGGGGATTGAACTCAGGGGCACTCGACCACTGAGCCACATCCCCAGCCCTATTTTGTGTTTTATGTAGACACAGGGTCTCGCTGAGTTGCTTAGCACTTCGCTGTTGCTGAGGCTGGCTTTGAACTCGCGATTCTCCTGTCTCAGCCTCCCTCAGTGCTGGGATTACAGATAATATCTTTATTTTGTTTTTATGTGGTGCTGAGGATCGAACCCAGTGCCTCACGCGTGCTAGGCGAGCACGCTACCACTGCCCCACAATCCCAGCCCCCTAGATCTTCTTAATCCTAACTCTCTAACTTAGTGTCTATGGGTCAACCTCACCCCATCCTTCTACTCTCCAGAGTCTCTGATGACCATCATTCTACTCTCAACTTCTATTTGATCAAGGTATTTGAATTACACATATAAGTGAGATCATGAAGTATTTGTCTTCCTGTGCCTGGCTTCTTTCGCTTAAAATAATGATTTCCAGATTCATCCATGTTGTCACAAATGAGTATTTTGTCACTTTTAAAATTTTTTTCTGTGCAAAATGCAAACATAACAGTGTCATCACTGAACGTACTATATTGTCTTCTTTGTTCTCTTCATTACATGAATTTCTTTGATATTGTCTGGTCTTCACACACATTATTTTCATGACAACTTAGTAAAACCAATTATGTGGATCTATCCATTTTTATTTTATCATTACATATCATTACATATTTAAAGAGTTTTCTCCCCAGATGTTTTCATAAGTTAAATGATTTAGTATTAAACATCTCTTTTCATAATACGGTTTTCTTCCTGTATTTAGGATTAGTTCCTTAGGATAGACTCTGAGGTATAAAATTAGTGCACCAAAGGACTTGAATAATTCTAAGTGCAAACCAATATATTATATATACATAACACAGTTTTAATTGCTACCTTGATACATGGTCATCAGAAGGTAAGGAGAACAAAGAAACATGGATTTGTGTCTTCCATTTGCCTTGAACTGAATCCTATGTCATTAAGAAACTGATTAACCTGTGGCCTGATACAAGTTCCAGATTGCAGTTCTTGGCAGCACCTAGAGAGCTGAGTCTTATATTAACCCTAAAATGTTAGTTTAACCATGACTTCTCAATTTCTAGCTTTGACTCCCTTTTTCCTGGAAAAATGTGTTTACCTGGAGTCCCTTCTCAGGAGACATCCCAGGTCATTCATGCATGGAAGGACAAGGCTTGGCTCAGTGTGCTGAGTATTTAGATTAACCAGACCTAGAAACATTCTTTCCCTCACATCTTCACATACCTGGCTACAGCAGAAAACTGAGGATATGGGTACTATTTTGCTTTCCTTGTAACTTCATAGGCTCCCCACTCCCACCCCACACACATCTGGGAAAGATGTGTGCCCATCAGTGAGGTAACAGAGCAGACATGATGAATCCCAGATGTTGAACAAGGCAATTTGCCTTAAACTTGCAAGATCACAACTGGGAACAATGTATAGATTTTCTTCACTTATCATTTTACATGAAGCTGAGGGAAAATCAATCGATCCATCAAGGAAAAGCTAGAAAGACTTTCCATTTTAAAATGTAGAGGATAAAACCTGAATGATTTAATTTATTTAGAAATAGGGATGGAAGGGAGGGCATCATTTCAACAATAAAGGCAAATATAATTAACTAATGAATTAATTGCATACCATAGTTACTAGCAACACAGGATTCTATTATTCTGAATTCTATAAACATTGTTAGAATTCTAGGTCATACTGCAACCATAATTTCCCTTTGTTAATTACATAGGTTCTATTTTCCATCTCCATGTATTCCCCCAGGGGATTTATTGTTCATTTCCAATAAATAGATGCATAAAATTTACGTCTGGGATGGGGGATTAGTTGAGTCCTACAGATAGCTATCATAAACTACTGCTGCCATCTTGTGGTGTTACTGAGAAGTGACAGGGCAAACCTTTCTGAACTTAAAGCATATCAGGCGCGGGTACATTTCATGCCATTTATGCTTCAAAGTTTTAAAAGAACACACAGCACTTTTAGCCACCCAGTAGCGCATTTGAATGGTGGTGAGTGCAAAAATGGTGCTACAAAGACTCATAGTTCTTACTGTAAAAAATCTCAAGAAGGCTGTTCCATTCCTGTGGCCAAATAGGAGCAGAACAAAAAGAGAACCATGTCAGGGTCTCAAAGGAAGAATTTCAAGGAAGTGGTGGAAGCGGCCACTAGAGCTGATGGTTATAAAAACAAATCCAGCATCACAATTTCATCATTTCCTATCTATCTCCCTTCCTTATTTCCTCCCTTTAATTCTCTCCCATAGCAGCACTGTCTAGAACTTTCTGTGGTGCTGGAAATGTTCTATATCTGTACTTTCCAGTACTGGTAACCACTAGCCAACCTTGACAATCCATCACTTAAAAGGTAGCAACAGAGGTTTCTAATATTTAATTTTATGTAATTTTAATTAATTAAAATTTAAATAGCCACATGTGATTAGTGGTTGCTCAGCTCTAGAAGGACAAGGCATTAATCTGCTTCATTTACTGCAGTGTTCCCAGTACCAGAGAGTAGTGGAATCCTGGAGCTGCTCAATATGCATAAATATTCATTTAATGAATAAATAAATGACAATGAAGAGGGCAGAGAGGACTTACAGGTACTAGATTTAACCAGAAGTTGGGGGAGATGATTAAGGAGTAGTGGGAAAAGCAGGTGGAGTAGAAGGGCCAAGGAAACACGAGGTGTTGCTGTTTGTGTTATACATTGGAAGCGATGTGAGCAGTGATTCTAAGAGTGTTGACTCCTATGGGTTGGTGTGGGTTGGCTCTGCAGCCAGAGGATGGACTAAGGGCTGGGAATCCTGTCCTTGTGGTCAGCAGAAGGGAGTACAGGAAATAGGGTTTTCCATGGGTACATCTGACCAGACATTTACAGCAGCTGTCATGGAGAACAGGAAATTCCCATCAGAGTTTCCCTGGTCTTGGGAGCCCTGGTTCCTTAACTAGACTTTGAGGATGCTAATAAAGACCTTACAGGTGTTGTGGTGAAATAGATTGAAGTTGTGGGCCCCTCTGAAATTGGGAATAACTTCCACATGCTGAAAGTGGAAGCTGAGGGACACCAAGAAACCTGAGAGTAGAGATTGCTCCCTGTCCCAGCCTGTCTAGCACAGGCTAACTCAATCTGCATATGTATATTTTCTGCCTTGTGTCCCACTTGGCCTTCTCTTCAGGCCAACTAAATCTATAGATGTACAGCACCTGGCTTTGGTTTCTATAAATTGTAACTGCTTCCTTGGGAGCAGCAGGAGAAGTAGTTTATCTGCTTCTCCCCAGTTTAGTCAAACTACATGAAGTTCATTATCCCTTCTTCCATTTTTATCTATTTCCTATGTGCAAAGGCAGCTGAATCCAGTCAGTCGGGATCTAGGCCTGGCTGCCAGTAAAAGTGAGACTCAGGGAGGCTTTGTTAAATGCATAAGACATTCTCATTAGTGTCATTATTATACATGATTTGATTTCCCTTCGGGTCACTGTGGGCTCTCATTGGCCAGGGAGGTTCTGGCCGTGGACCCCATCAGTCCAAGATTATCCACTCTCCTCTGCCTGTCTCCATTCTAAGGTATCAGCTGAAAATAATGCCCTTATGGTGCTCGTTGTACCTGTTACCCCTTGGGGTGAGTCAGCTTCTTTTTACAAAAAGTGCTAAATTAATACATTGAAGATACCAATTCTCAGGGCTTAGAATCAATAGTTATAGAATTGTATTCCACTGAACCATTTCAAGAAAAATCAAGAATGACACAGTCATTTAATTTTAAGAATGTGTGGTAGGCCAATAAAAAGTGTGCTTTTACACCCATCATTCTATGGGTCATAGAAAAATAAATCCCCAGATTGACTTGATATTTCTCATTGCTTTTGTGAGAAAACTTGTGATTCCCTTTAAGTATAGGAGTTTGCTGAATTTACACATGTAGAATCAGTACATGTAGCATCTGGTGTTTCAAGAATCTTCTGCTTGTGCTTTATGTGCTTCTAATTACACAATATGAGTTTGTCTATGATCTTTCCCTAGATGGATTTTATTTTCAAGTTAGTGCATCATTATTATGATTGTGGCCTATAGGGGGCAGCAGTGGACCTCAAAGTGAAACAGCAGAACTTAAAAATGCATTGTTTAGTGTGGTTCCATAACTCCCCACAGTAACACTCCCCCATCTTTACTGTACACATAAATTCCCTGAGGAACTGGTTAGAGTACAGGTTCTGATTCCCTAGGTCTGCAATAGGTCCCAAGTTCTGTGATTCTGCATTTCCCACAAGCTCCCAGGTAATATTGATGCTGCTGGTTCAAATAGCAAAGCTGTGACAAGTCCCTGACAATTTCTCAGAGACGCACATGCAGTTTTTCTATTCAACACACATTTATTAGATGAACAGTGAACATGCACAGCCATGTTCCTGTGTCCTGATGGATCGCCTGGATAGAAAACATCTGAGGTCCTGGTATGTTGTTCCCTTGGCCATGTCATTTTCTGTCTGTGGCTCAGTGTCTCAGCTATAAACTCATCACCCTGCCCCAGTGGTAATAGGATTCTGAGCCTGAATTTGCCAGATTTTTCCCAAAGAGTAGAATGTGCCTCTACCCATGAAATATAGTGGCCTACAGCCACCTTCCATGGCCCAAGTTATAGCAGGGCTCTGGATATACATGGAAAGAGAATGACATTGTGTATGGGATATGCTGGGTTCAACGTGCACTCTTATAGCAATGCTTTGAGATATGTCTGACCCAAGTCAGGTGTGTGGAAGCAGAGATCAGAGAGATGAAGTGTCACTTGATGAAATGTGACATTCACCCACATTCCAACTCTGGCCCCCTAAAGCAGCCCACACATTGGCCTAGAGAGAATCAGGACTTGGATGTATCTGAGAATCTTTTGCTCTAAAATATACTAGAGTTAATTCATTAAACACACATTTATCATGTATAACTAATTAGAACAAATTTTAAAATAAAAAAATAAATAAACACACATTTAAATGATAACCTTGTATGTGCCTGGCCTTGGGCTGAGGATAGGCTGGCAGAGAGAAATCCTACAGAAGCTGATATTTAAAACATATGGGCAGGCTTCCATGGATTGTCTCATGTGCTCTTGGGAAAAGGTGGCCCCCTTCAGATGCTTTTCTTTGACAAAAGGAATGCAGAGCTATTCATTTGGTATTACCTGGTGTATATTTGGAGACTAAAGGACTTTGTGTCCTAATGAGACCCTTATTTCATTGTGGTTAGTTGTGGCTTTATTTGCCTCCCTACTAGACTCTGAGCTCGGGGAAAAATGGCTTAGTAAGCATGTGTTGGATCAATTGGCACTGTCCCTTCCCTTCACCTGACTTCTGACCCTTCCTCACATAATCATACCCTCTGCCCACCCATCCTGGGGAACAAGAAAGCCAATGCAGTAAAGTGATAGAGGACATTCAGTGCTGACATCCATTCTCTCTCTGTCACCCCACCCTCCTTGTGGATTGTGAGCTTGCTTTGATCAAGCTTCTGGAAAATAAAGTTTTCCTTGCCTGTCTCTGTACACGCACATACTCCGAGTGGAACAGAACCCCATGAACTCTGTCACTCCACAAAATTTGAGAAGTAAATTAATGACTTAAGATCTTACCCATGGGTTTTCCCAGCAGGAATGAATTGACTTTAAAGTTCATTTAGTTTTAGGCAAAAGTGACGTAAGCTGTTAGCAATCAGGATACAAGTTCCCTCTGGGAGTGGCAGGCAAGCCTGGAAGGGGCCACAGTGAGGCTCTGGATGCTGTTGATGTTCTTTCTCAGTCTAGGTACAGGGTACATGAGAGGGTTAACTCTGAAAATCAATGGAGATGCACTCTAAATCTATGTGCACTTTTTTCTATACACAAAAAATACATAGTTCCTAACTTTAAAAGATTTTTTACTACCTAGAGCAGCAATTTTGAAAACAGGAACTAAATCAGAATGCTTAATCAATGACAATGAACAAATACCCTGAATTTTCTCCTTTGCAGGTCCTTCACTTCTGTTTAAAAACAAAACAAATCACCAATTACCTAATCCTGGCCACCCCTATGCAATATGTTTAAGGGTAAAAACTTCAAAAACAACCAGTCCTCTCCTGTTTTCCATTCTGTTTTTGCCCTCCCCCCACTGACACTTGTCAGATGACCTCACCTGATTTTTATATAGAAAATTGAGTCCATCTGGTGTTACCTCCTTCCAGCCCCCTCATCTCCACTTGAATGTGATCCTGGGAACCCACATCTCCTCCCCCCCCCCACTTACCTCTGATCCTGAGGAGGAGCCCCAGCTCTGCTTTTCTCTGCAGCTAGCGTCCTTGTGTTTGGCCCTGACACAGGGCCCCAGGAGGGGCCATGCCCACCCCACTAGCAACAAAGACTAGATGTTCCAGATCTGTTCCCAGTTCACTTCCCAAGATCTTCAATTTCAGGAAAAGAATGTGAGCCTGTTCCCTACCTATCAGGGACATTGGTAGAGTTCTCCCCTAGGATCTGAATTCACCTTCTGTATAATGTCAAACCTTTGATTTTTGTCTTACATTTTCTCAATTTCCAGGCATGGGGTCTGATTTTCAGAGGTCTTGCAAGTTTAAATGTTCAGGCTCTTGCAAATAATTCAACTGAATGGACGAAATAGTTGAAATTCTCAGAAACTTCGCTCTGGCTGTTCAGTGTCGGAGTTCGAGACCAAGCCTTTTTTTTTTTTTTTCACAAGATCCAGATAAAGTTGCTAGCAGGGAAGCACCAGGTGCCACCTGATTTTGGAGGTGTATAATGTGCAGTATAATTAAGCAAAGAATTGTGCTGGAGAGCCCTGGAGAAGCCCAGTTTGCCTGAAAGCCAAAGCTGATACAGCTCCCTTAATGACACATTTTCCCAAAATTCATAGTCGTGTAGCTATTCTAGTTCACATATGAACTGCTCTCAAGGCAGCCCCTTCCCCTTCAGCATCTGTGGGAATCCTCTGATCACTCCATCTGGGGAGTGGAGTGCACACTCGTTTCCTTGATGAGACACCTTGTCCAAGGCACAACCCGCACCACTGTCCATCGTATGCTTGTCCACTGTTTTGGAGATACTTAAAGTAGCTTCCGATGTCTTCCTGCTTCCTCTACCTTTGATCCTATCATTTAGCTACTCCTTCTAAAGGTACTTCAACTTCATTTTCATGGTTCTAGTATGCATTTAACCAATTCCTAGAATTTATGCCCAAGGTATCAGATTTATCTCCTTGAGGATAAAGCAGCAAATTTTATTGCCACTTTTCTGATTTAAAATTGATTATTACAGAACTCGATATACCACAGGGAATTATTAAGCAAAGTATAATGTGCACAGTGTTTATGCCAAATTAGTGAGTCCTGCCCAAATGGTTAGAGTGAAAAGAGGTAAAAATGAAAACAAATTTATTCAGCTCCTTTGCACTTTGTTCTTAAAGATATAAAACTAAATTTAAAAATTAGAGGGCTGGGATTATAGCTCAGCGGTAGAGCGCTTGCCTCGCATGCGTGAGGCCCTGGGTTCGATCCTCAGCACCACGTACAAAGCAATAAAATAAAGACATTGTATCCATCTACAGCTAAAAAATTAAAAAATAAAAAAAAAGATTTAAAATAAAGACATTGTGTCCATCTATAACTAAAAAAAAAAATTAAAAAAAAAATTAGGAGTCACAAGATACAGATTAATGGATTCAACATTATTTGCTTGAATTTTAAAAACATTTTTGTGATTTTTTTTCAATTCGACTCCACTGTTTCCATAGAGCCCATTCCCTCCAAGACTAAGGAAAGGATGCTCGTAATATAACCCAAGTCTTAGAAGAAGGCAGACGTTCTTCAGGATAATAAAATACAGGAGATATGCCAACAGCACAAGATAGCTGATATATTTTAGATAATCCACCTGGAGACCAGATGACCATAATGGCCTTTTTCCATCCCACCAGCGGGATCTGAGGCTTCCTCTACTGTCTCCAACAATGGGTCTGGGCAAGACAGGAAAACCCCTAAGGTCTAATCCACAGACTGGCAATGCACACCCAGGGCCACAGCCAAGAGCTGTCTAAATAGGGAGAAGATGAGGGTAAAAGGATGGGTTCCAGAGGGTGGCAGGGAAGATATCCAAGGGGAAGTGTTCTGCTCATGCACTGAGCAGGGTAATTATGGACCACAGACAAACATGGAAGAGCTACTGAGAAGACATAGCATGACTGTCTGTAAAAAGTGGCCCAAAACTCTAGCAATAAAGCCTGCTGGTCATCCCTCTGCTAGTCATGGGAATGAACTGGGCAGAGTGATCCCTTTTCAATCCAAACAGATGGATTCTGTCTCTTGCACGATGAAGTTAATTGATTGAAGGAGGCTTTCACTTAAAGCAGTCATTCATTTATCTTCACCTCTTCTCCAAACTGCATAGCCAAGACACTAAAGGAATAAGAAAATGAGAAAAGAGATGACGAACTAGAGATGTTAACCAAATTTGGGAAAAAAATGAAAAGCAACTGAATCAATGGTACTGCTGAGCTGATCTATGAAAGCAGAAATCTGACTGCTTGCAGAGCATGAGGAAGTGGTTAAAAAAGAAACTGACTCCCCATCCAGAGCCTGCAAAACTTCAGAAATTGAGGCATAGGCACCTGTAGAGGGAGGGGAGGACATGTCAGTTAGTGCAGACTGCAAGCAGGACTGGTGAAGTCCCCAGAGAAGCAGATGGGCCTGGCTTCCCAGCTCAGCCCTTACTGCAGGAAATGACCCTCACTCTCCTTGCAGAAGACAGGATGCCTCATCTCCAGAGGCTGAACCCAGAGAAATTCTGGCTGAGGGTGGAGCAATGAAAGGCATCTTGCTGTATGAGGAAATGACACCTTCTCCTGCCCTCTCCACATTCAGTTCTGAGAATGTAGAGAGGTGCCCCTAAGTGACAACCACGGAACCTGGAGATTACTTGGCATGTGTGATTGCATAAGAGGAGGCTCAGTGTTCTTTTAGAATGTTTGTGTCTGAATCTGTGATAATTATTTGCTATAAAACCAAATGAATATGGCAGCTGGGTGCAGTGGCATACACCTGTAATCCAGTACTCAAGAGGCTGAGGCAGGAGGGTCACAAATTCAAAGCCAGCCTGGGCAACTTAGTGAGGCCCTGTCTCAAAATAAACTTTTAGAAAAGGGCTGGGGATGTAGCTCAATAAGAGAGGGCTCCTAGGTTCAATCCCCAATTCCACAAAATAAATAAATGGATAAAGCAAGCAGTTATTAAAATGGTAAAAGGGCAGTAAAATCATAATGGTCTTGCTGTGGACAATATTTGCATAATACTAAAAATGATAATAGAAAATATTAGTAAAAAATGTGAGACAACTAGATTGAAAGGATAAGAGGAGAACATATGGTAGTTTAGAAAACCATAGATTCTGATCATAACAAATCAATGGATGATTTCTAAAATTTTAAAAAATCACAAATAGTATAAGCATGTCATGTAGAAGTGTCAAGATTTAAAACAGAAAGAGAAAAAAAACTAAGAGTATAAAGTTATTTCTTCTGAGAGTAGAGATAGGGAACAAAAATTAAGGTTTAGAAAAGCCAGAGCAAAGGCTACTCCTTTTCCTGTAAGCCATATAGTATCATTGGACTTTTAAAAATTATGCACATATATTGCTTCAGTAAGGATAAATTACATTTTGAAAAGGAATTTGTTAGATATTCTTAAGAATTAAGTGTGTGTGCATGCACATGGGTGTGCTTTTGGTTGAGAGGGAGATTAGACCACTGCTCTGCTCTTTTTAATCACCAGCAGATGTGCGGATTTCTTCAGGATGTAAGAGAGAGACTCCAAGAGAGCACAACATGTGACCAGCCTAAGATGACCAGCACGACTGATTTGGTTTATTGGCTCCTCCATACTTCCTTTCAAATCAAAGTGCATAGCTGGCTGGGATTGAGGAACAGTAATACAGTGTCTTGCTATGCCCATTTGAACTCACTATAACTGAGCCAACGGGTACCTACCTGCCTTGGCAGCTAAACAGAATGGTTTTCAAGAATAGAAGAAGCCCCAGAACAAATGGTGATCTTGCTTGGGGCGGGGATGAGGGGAGTTGTATACAGATAGCAGTGATATCTGTACTAGAGCTACTAGAAAGGAACCCAGTTTGGGAATTGGATGTGTCAGCTGAGGATGAGGATCATATCTTACTTTGCAACACAGAAGATGCTTCCCACACAAGCCTCTCTAGAGAAAGGAGAAAACGCAAGGAGAGGTCGTCCATGAAAGTAGTGCACACAACTTAACTGTGTGGTACAATCTTTTTTTATTTTATTTTATTTTTAGTTATTTCCAGAGGGATGGAAAATTACAGACAAAATGGAGCTGTTCTTCCACATTTGCTAGTGTAGTCACTAAGCAGACTTCTAGGGTGCTTAGTGTTTGCGTGGTTTAAATTAATTATCTTCCTTTAGTTTTAATGCATGTAGGTCTATGTTAAAGTAGGTTTCTCATAGATAACATATAGTTGGGTCTTCCTTTTACTAAATTCAGTCTGATATCTCTGACCTTTAATTGGAATGCTTAGACAATTTACATTTAATATAATCATTAATATGGTTGGGTTTAAATTGACCACCTTGCTATGCATTTTTTTGTGTCTCTTCTATTTTTGTTACGTTTTTTCTCTTTTCTTCTTTTGTGTTAATTAGTATTTTTTTTCTAGGATTCCATTTTGTTTCCATAATTGGCTAATTAACTATAGCCAATACTGTTAATTGTTTTGTTTTTCAGTAATTGCTTTAGGTTTACAATATTCATCTCTAATATCATAGTCAACCTACAAATAATGTCACTTCACATATTATGTATGAAACTTAGAATATTGTGGTAAGTTTTCATTTTAATGAGAAGCCAGGAAGGACTACATTAGGAATCACTGACCAGACAATAATTTTGAACCATAAGTTGCCACCTTGTACTTGATCATTTTTTAAATTTAAATATTCTATCCAACTATTATTTAATGCATAGACTTCTGTGATTTGCCTCTTCACTGCAATTACACCATTTATGTAAAATTATGTTCTTTATTCCATTAATATTTTGTGTTTAATTCCAAATCTGATACTTATATTCCAGATCCTTTTTTTAAATGCTTAATATATTTTCCCATTCTTTTACTTTATGATCTTTTCAATCATATCATTCCTTACATTCTCTCTTGTCAATGACACAAAATTGGGTTTTGTGTATTGAGCCAATATTTTGATAAAGGAATCTAACATTAAGTTTGAGATTTACACTTAACATAACTGACATATTTGGTTTTAACTTTATTAATCTTGTTCTATGCTTTTTGTCTTTTCAGTTTCCATGTTGTTTTCTGAACTGTTGCTTGCCCCTGAGTTCCATTTTTTTCCCTCTTTTCTCTGGTTGGTCTTTCTTAGTCTCTTTTGTAGGGTCCTCTTCCTCCATCCATTCTTCAAATGTTAGGAATCCTCAGTGTTCTTCCTTAGCTCTTTTCTCTTCACTCTTTTTTTTTTCCATGGAGAACATCTCATTTATTCCTCGTCCTTAATTATTATTTATATACTGTTCACTGCCAAATCTACCTGTGACCATAGGCAAGTTGCTTAACATCTCTTATTATCAGTTTCTTCATCTGTAAATTGGAGATACCATCTCATAGGGACATTGTAAAGATTAATAAAATTAATAAAAATACTAATAAATAAATACAAAAAAATTAATAAAAACTCATGACTAATTTGAGTGTTAACCATGATTGATGTTGTTGTTATTGTGGTTGTCATAGCCCAAGCAATCTCTTATATGTGTAAAAGTAATATATATCACAAATAAGATGTTTCATAAGCACCTCAAACTCAACATGTCTATTAATGACCTCATCATCTTCTCTCCCAAACTTGGTTCTATTTCAGTAAATGTCACTGCCTGGTTGCCTAAGCCAGAAATGTGCTTTTCATCCTGACTCCCCCAGATAAAAAGATGTGACTACAGTAAGGCTGACCTAGTTTTTACACCTCCATGTGTATGCATGTGGGCACATGTGTAAATGTGTGTGAATAATAAGCAGCTTTTTATATATACAGATTGAGTGAGAGGCCTCAATGGTGGGAATGGCTTTTGAAAGTTGGGAAAAGGCACGTTCAGGAATTGGGAGATAGTTGAGAGGGACAGAGAGCTAAGAGCAGGCCCGGGACCACACTGAGGGGACTGTAAGCCCTCAGGTGTGCAATCCTGGGTTCACTGTTAGGTGAGTATACTTGAATTTGATACAACTTATTCCAATAAATCTAGCAGTACAGGCTCTTTAATAGGCACTGCTTAAGGAGGGGTTTTGATTCATGGTTTTGAGGGGAGCTAAAAAAACAGGATTAAACGTACCTGGGTAGATGAACATCTATCTTTTTAAGTAAATCAAACAGTTACTAGATGGGCCTCAAACTTGCAATCCTCCTGCCTCAGCCTCCCAAGTTGCTGGGATTATAGATGTGCACTACCACTCCTAGTTCTAGTTTACCATCTTCTGAGATGAAGAGCTAAATTATGATAAAAATGCTACAGGAAGTTCTCTAATTAAAATCTGCAGGACTGGGCCTGTGTGGTTGGTTGTGTAGACTGGGCCTGGGACCAAGATCACAGTGCTGTGAGCAGATGACCATGGGGAAACAGTACTGGCCCCAGACTGTGATGACCTGATGAAGAGTGAGTGCAGGATGGGCATATTAGTTTTCCACTCAACTGGGTAACACTTCTCAGTAGACTAAGAGAAAACAGTGAGGATGCCCAAATTTTACACTAAAATAGAATATCTGGCACCTAGAAACCATTGATTTTTTTTCTCAGAGTTGGCACTGTTCTTTTCCCCAATCTGTGTCAATTTTCCTCTTGCCTAAGAAATGGCTCAAGCCCTATTTTTCCCATTTCATGTTTTTTATGCCATCTCCCTAAGAGTTCAGTCATATAGGGCTGCAGTGTTTTGAGAAACCAAAGGGCAGAGCCAATAGCTTTTCTGTTAAGGATACTAATGTGCATACACGAACATATTGAAAATACCAAAATTCATTAAACCCAATTACCATGCTGCCCAAGGAATAGACATAATCACCTCGTAAGTTGAGGTAGATCAATCATTTCCTCCTGTGAGATTTTGGATTCCCTGAATGACCCCAGTAGCTGCAGCTGTTAGTTTCCCAGGTAACTTAGAGGAAACTGTTTGTCCTGCTGTCTTAATGTGTTGAATAGTGTGGCCCTCATACTAAAGAAGGCAACAGTGTCCCAACACAAGCTCAAGTTCTTAAAAAGGGAAATTTTCACAAAAATTTTATTAAATAAAACCCTGCCTGGCATGAAGTCTACTCTCAATTTTGTACTCATTGTGAATCCTTTAACAATGAGCCAGATCACATAAGCTGAAAAAGAACCAGGAGTGTTTAATTCGTCTACTTTTCTTCCTTAACATTCCATGGCAGGTGTACCCATCAGACTTCCTGCCTTATTTTTGCTCTACCCACAACATACAACCTCATAGGGGTCTGAGTAATTCAGAGGGGATGCTCAGGATTCAGGCCAATCTAATTAGCCAGGAGGGGAAAAGTCACTCTTATCAGCAACTACCATTGGTTTCCAGAAAGAATACCATACCTCTCCCAAGAAAGCAGGAGGCAAACTTCAAATATTTACTATCTTTTCAGTTGTGGTACCCAGCACAACTCACTCCAATTCTGAATAATCCCCCCTTAAAGACTCTCAGGGTGCCCTGCACAAGGTGGTATCTGAGTTTTGTCTCCATGCTACACACATCCACGGGAAACTGATTACATGAGAGAATATACATGTTTGTCTTCCAGTACGCTACTCTCCTCCCCAAGTAGAGCTAAAGAATAGTCTTACAAATGGGTATTAGAAAGAGCATTCCAGAAAAAAGTAGAGCATGTGTAAGGGGCCTGTGACAAGGAGTGCACAGAGTTGAAGGAAAATCAAGGTGTTAGACCCGAGTGTGAGGAAGCTGGTGTGAAATAAGACTAAACAGTAGTAGTTGGAGCCAGACTGTGCAGGGCCTTGTAGGCTCTATTAAAGATCTGGGTCTGAATCCTAAATATAGTGAGGAGTCACAGGAAAATGTTAAAGCAGTAAGCAGATGATCGGCTTGATCATATTGGCTGCATCGGTGGAGGAACTCTGGTGTGGACAGCAGAGAGGTGCTGACATAAAACAGCGATCCAGATGTGAGGAACTGGTAGGCGGAGCCAGCGTGGTTTGGGGGTTAGAGAGAAGTAAAAGGATTCCAGAGACATCTTCAGGTAAAAGTGACAGGATTTGGTGACAGACTGACAGAGAGGAAGGAGGTGTTAGCCATGATCCCTCACCCCTGAGCTGCCAAGTGCTGAGCTCAGCGTGTCCCCTTCTCAACTGCATTTTCTGGAATAGGCAGACATCCTGAGGGAAAAAGTGGCCCCAAATGCTGAGCTCGTATTGCAATTTTTCCCTTACCTCCAAGATATTGCACCATTCTCACTGCTTTTTTGAGTCTCGGATGCCAAGAAGATACTGTTTATTTGGTCTAGTTTTTCAAATTGTTCCCTGAGGGAAGCTTGCTCCAAGTTACCTGCTTTGTCATAGCCATCTGAAGTAGACACAGACTAACTCAAAAACTTCCATCCCTCTCTCTCCTTCAACTCCCTCACAAGGTGACTGAGCTTGGGGAGTCAGGAGACCCAATTTCTAGCCCAGACTCTATCACTGACATTCTCCATGACCTTGGGCATGTCCTTTCCCCATTCTGACTCTATTTTTTCATGTGGTGTTTCCCTCAAATACCTTCTGGTATGAAGTAGAATATAATTATGATGTGATATTTATTTGAGGTAATGTAATGCAACCCAAGTTATAAAAGCCATATGAGAGTTACATTCTCTATTTTCTGCCGCCAGCTATGACCCCAGAGACATGGAGCTGATCATGCTCCATGGAAAGCTTGAGGCAGCCACTCCACACAATCTGATGTTCCTGTAGCTCCTTTCAAAATCCCTGCAGCTGATCCAGGTTTTTGTGAGACCTAAAGCTTTTATAATTTGGGAGGTTCTCTTTAAGAAAAGTAACATCATAGAACAAATACAAAATAAAGTATTAAAATGAATGTTTTCTTAGAATAGAAAATAAATGTTAATAAATTCAAATTTAAGAGCTAACAAATATTAATCAGGGTCCAGACACAAGGCAGAAATCACAAAGGAATTTAAGCAGGTGAAATTTAATATAAAGAATTACTAACTAGTGACAGAGGATTAATTATTCAGGAGTGAAGAAAATGATGAAGACTATAGGAATATAGTTAAGGGGACAGTCACAACATACAGGACTGAGAGTACCCAAGGAAGGAACAAATGTGGAAGAACCCATATGGCTGAGATTCAGACCCTGATAGAGTACCACCACCTGCTAAAGTTGAATTAGACTTGCTGGAAGCCACCCACCAGGACACAGGGAGGTCTCCTATCAAGGCACCATTGACTTCCTAGGAAGCATGCTGAAATGTTGGCAGAATTCACTAGAAGCTGCCCAGTAAGGTGACTCTGAAACTTGCTAGGGTAAACACAATGGGATATGGCCAAAAGTCCCAGAAATAAGAGGAGAAGAAAGGACACCAGAAACAAGAAGCCTCAGGATCCCTCTAGCATCCTCCCTCTGACAAAACCTAGCATTATGCCAAATGCCAAAGGAGACATGTTTCGTGGTCCAGTTTCAGTATCATAAAGCAGAATAAAGAATGATGGGTAGGAGCGGAGAGGCAAAAAATAGATAATACTATAAACACAAATCAAAACAGAAATGAGAGATCACCTCACAACAGTTAAGATGGCTATTACCAAAGTCAAAAGGTTAGTGTTGAGCTGGACACGGTGGCAAACACCTGTAATCGCAGCGATTCTGGAGGCTGAGGCAGGAGGGTCCTGAGTTCAAAGCCAGCCTCAGCAAAAACAAGGTGCTAAGAAATTCAGTGAGACCCTGTCTCTAAATAAAATACAAAAGATAGGGCTGGGGATGTGATTGAGTTCAATCCCTGGTACCTCGCCTCCCCACCAAAAAAAGTATTGACAGAGATGTAGAAAAAAGGAACCCTTCTGTACTATTGGTGGGAATGTAAATTGGTACAGCCATTATGGAAAACAATATGGAAGTTGCTCAAAAATTAAAAGTAAAAGTATCACATGATCCAGCAATCTTGCTTCCTAGTATACATCCCAAAGAAGTCAAGTCATCTGCATTCCTGTTTTCATTGCAGCATTATTCACAATAGCCAAAATAGGAAAACCTAAGCATCATTGACAGATGAATGGATAAAGAAAATTATATACACACACATATACATTTCTATATATATTATACATATAACATTTTCTGTATATAAACTTTTTCTATACATATGAAATGTCTGACATTTTCTCTATATATAATATGTATAACTTTTCCTATATGTATATACTATCTATGACATTTTCTATTTTTCTGTATGTATATGTATATACACAAACACACATACACACATACATACATATATAATGGAATATTATTCAGTCTTAAAAGAGAAAGAAACCCTGTCATTTATTATGACATGGATGAGCCCAGAGACATTATTCTAAGAGGAGCACTGGGACAACTGCTGCGTCCCCTTGGTCCTGGAGGAGATGCGCCAATCCCAGGAAGCAGCCCTGGCAGATGAGGGTTTTAAAGCTGAAACATCATTAACTTCACTAGTAATCCACCTCTGCCACTACAGAATAGTTAAGACTGACTTCCTGCATGTATCCAAAGGCCTCTTAATGGCTCTGACATTCTGCTTTACCTTCAAGGGCGTGGTCACCATTCAAAGGACATTACTCTGAAGGAGGAGTTTTAGAAATGAGGCAGTCTCTTGGGATAATGGTCTAGGACTCTCCAGGGGGCTATTGAGAGGCAACAGCAGTCACCAAAACTCCAGTGGATTATCTTTCCACTGGACACAGTTTTGGACACAGTTAAGTGAACACTAAATCATACCACATAGAGATGTTTTTTATCTTTTTCATAAACCTTGTCACTTCCTTCAAAGGTGAAATAACACGTGAAATAGGGATGGCTGTGCTCAGAATCCATCTTTCTCCCCAAGCTGAGCCTACTTCAGAGAACAGAACACCTTGGCCAGTTTTGCTCACTTCTGTCAATGCTGACAGAATGCGGGAGGGCAAATAATGATTTTCCGGTGTCAGTTCCCACTCCCCACTCCCTATTATAGGATCTGTACTCTGGGCCACACTTTTTTTTTTTTTTTTTTTTTTTTTTAGTTGTAGGTGGACACGATAGCTTTATTTTATTTTTATGTGGTGCTGAGGATCGAACCCAGTGCCTCCCGCGTGCTAGGCGAGCACGCTACCACTGCGCCATAACCCCAGCCCCTGGGCCACACTTATGAAGATGGAAAACCAGAGAAGTATGACACAACATTAACTATATTCTTACTCATGTTCCCCACACCCATCCCAAACTTCCTAAGTGTTACTAGATAGAAAACAACACATTACAGGCACTGGAAATTTTAGGGCTATTTTCCCCCAAAGATTGCTCTTTGTGGGTTCTTGGGAACAGGTAGTGGGGTAGGAGACATATGTTCTGTGGGAAGGGAAACCAAGGCCCCCAAAGGTTTACTTGCTTTAGGCATGTAAATTCCCTTTACCTGCTCAAATTCCAGCTATACCAATCTTCTCTGCCATTTTGTTTACATTTACCTCTATCATGAAAGAGAACTCAACTATGTCTCAAAATGCAGAAATATTTTTTATGATTGATTACCATTGCACAATTAATTTTTAGATTATATGGTAGAACAATAAGGCAAATAGGAAAATATTTGCAACTTACAACACAATAAGTTTCTATCTCTAGTAATGTAAGACCATTCAAAATACCAACAGTATCCAAATAGAAATATACTAATATTTTGAAAGGGGAAGTGACAAGAAAGAGTTTCACAAACTTAAAGCTGGGGAGACTCTGCCTTTGAGTTCCAGGAAAGGATCTTTCCATGTAAAATACAGAGTTAAAATAAGTATGTGGGCTTCTCATTTAAATGACATCTAATCTAGGGTTCCAATGTGTTGCCAGATTTATGAAACAAAATTCACAAGTTCCTTGTGATTATTCCTCCTTGGTACCACAATTTATGTTCCCTTTCCTCCACCCCGAAAATTAGAGAAATATCACAATATTTCTGCTTCTACTCCCACAACCAGTTTAATGTTTAAAAAATTTATATATATTTATGGAGTACTGTATGAGAGTCAATACATGTAGATAACATATAATGATCAAATCAGGGTAATTAAGGTTTCCCATCTCCTTAAACATTTATCATTTACTTATGTTTGAAACCTTCAAACTCCTTTAAGTATAAAATGTATAATAAATTGCTGTGAACTATAGTAACCCTACTGCCATCACCAATTTAAAATTGAGTATCCAAGCCCTGTCTTCCCAAGATCACCAGCTTTTAAAAGTTCCTGTTTCAAGGTTTTTACTTGTAACAAGGAGCAGCTAAATGTCACATGGCCTAGTCATGTGAGAACAGATCCAACAACGGGGGTCAAGTCCCAGGGGAGTAATTAGGGCGGGTAATGGTGAAGAGGGTGGGGTAGGTAAGGAGTTGGGTCAAAGGAACCAAGTTTAAGAATTTGAGGAGCAAAGGGAGATTATAGACTCTGGACCATAAGACTGGTCAATACTTAGGCAAGGGGCCTGGGTAAGAGGCCTGGGAGAGTATCAGCAAGACTAAAGATTCTGGACTGAGTCCTCCGTTCTAGGATCTCCTCACTGCATCTGGCCCTGACCATAGCTGTGTTCCAATGAGATTTGGCAATGTTTCTAAAAATGTCTCTGTGGGTCCCCTTGTCTGACTCTGAAGTTCTTGGTTAGATTGTTTAAAATACATATTCCTGAGCTATCTCTCATCCAAAGCCACTTCCTACCACAACACACTGAATCTAAATATGTAGGGTCAGGGCTCAAGAAAAAGCATTCTCTACCATACCTCATTATAATTTTTATGACTATCAAAGTAGAGAGTTGTTCCTTCAGAAAGAGGTAGGTAGTTATGCCTATTTGGTTATATCAGAAAAGCAAAAAGAAACATTTTTCCAAATTAGTATACCTGGAAAGTCCCATGAACATCTGTCTCATGTCCCACCCTTCATTTTCCCAAGCTTCCCATTCCCAATGGTCTGGTGTCTCAGAGCTCAGTCTGACTTCATATTTTAGAATGACAGACTTGAGAAAGGAAGTCCTCAGGCGCTCCTACCCCAAGGAAGGGACTTAGAGCAATGTCACTACTCCTACCTGACTGGCCAAGAACAAGGTATTCCATGTCAAACCTGGGCTCTTCCTCTAATCTGAGATCCAGTTTGCAAGGTGAGCTGTGATTTCCATTTTGAGTGTATCTCTGCCAGTGCCTTGAAGAACTGAGGCCCTGGCCCATATTGCTGCCTGTTGGAATAATTTCTGCCTGAACCATGTCTAGAGACAGATTCCATTCAACTTAGTCCCTATCTCAAATTACTTGTCAACTACCAACATAACAAGAGGTAGTGACTTATTCAAAAATAAGCATGTGGGAATGGATAGATGAATGGATAGAAGGATGAGTTAATGGATAAATGGATGGATGTTTCTATCCCTCTCCTTCTAGGTAGCTCCTCTTCCCCACATCAAGTGGGGAGGTGACATTGATCCAAGGTAAAGTCACAAGCCCACAACTCTGTCTTGGTTCTGCTATCATCTTCAGGCAGCCTTCAGTAAACCTTTTGTTAGAGTTAGAAGGACAGCTGTGGAACTTTATCACTTATGAACCCAGATAACTGAGGTAATGGGTGTTAATACTGAAACCCAGCATATTCCTGTGGGTGGTCCACAGGTCCTATATTCAAAACTGAGACAGTCTCTTCTCTGCTTTACTTTGATACTCCAAATGTAGCCTCACTCAGTGACTCATTAAACTGTCAGATTGGAACTTTGAATAGAGTTACAAGAAAAAAATTACTTCAGTTACAAACATTAAACTTTTGAAAGAGACCAACTGCACACTTACTCAACACCTCCAGGTAGGTCTCAGCTTCCCCTCTGTAAAACTCAGCCCAGTCCCAAAATCCCTCAGGATGAGCCAGTAGCTCCCAATGCCAGGAAAGAGCTTCAACAACATCAGGTGAGCTGTACAAATGAGAAGGTAATTTGACAAGTCAGCCAGCCCAGAGCAGCCAGTCAAGTCAATGCAGAGTGCTCTAATGCACTTAAAAGCCCAGAAGCAAGCCCAGGCTGAGTAATAATGGCCTAAACACCACCAGGGATTTCCCAAGTCTAATTTCCAGCCCTGATGGCCATGGTGTTCCATCTCCATTGGGCTAATTAAGGCACAGTGGAGACAGAATCCGACCGAGAAGCTCACCCTGGTCTTGGTCTAGATTTATGGGGAAGAGAAGTTGCCAAGAAGGTAAATTAGACATCAGCAGGGCTTCCCCCAGGATGATGATGTCTCTGGGGCATTAAGACTGTGAGATTTAAAGTGAATATAGATCAATGTTATGCAGAGAGACTACGAGATGTGGGGGTTAAAACAAGGGCTCTTCCATTTGTTATCCACGTGGTCCTGGTACAATTTGCCATTCAAATTCTTAATTCTCCATCTGCAAATTATACCTAATACCACCTATCTCAAAAGGCTGTTGTGAAAAATAAAATATATTAAATGATAGTGTTCATCCTCATACAAAATAAGTGCCCAATAAATGGCAGCTATTTCTAGATTATGTTATCGTTCTCGATGTGACTAGCCATGAGAAGTGAAAGTCTGTTTATATTTTAGACCCAAAGACTCAGCCTAGCCCTGAATGAGACATACACTACTTTGGGGAAGATTTACATGGACTGTATTTGCTTGCCAAGGATGGCCACTTTCTCCATCACTTTCTCAGAATTTATGCCACTTCAGCCAGAACTTATGGAATTTGTCTCTCCTGGATGTGTTCCCCAATATTAGCTCTGGATGCTTCTTCTTGTTTCTAACCACCCCCTTTGCCACCAGTGTCATGAGCCATCTTACACCAATATCCAGGAGAGACATGGCCTATGCTGTCTACAAGTACCAAAGAATCCACCTATGCTTCTCTCCTAATCATCCTTATTGCCAACTCTTTCCAGAGTCAGTTTATGTATGTAATATTACTGTTTCTGATCTCCTTGCTTCTACACAACTTCTAAAGTTGGAGTTACAGTTTTTAGTTCAATGGAAGTAGAGCAAAGACCATTCTATTGACTGGAGCTATTCAACATGGATACACATAATACATACATATATGCACATGTACATTGTGAGAGAGAAATGAAGATGAGAAAACTCAAGAAAAATAAAAACATTTAACCTTAAAGAGACTTGTACATGAATGTTTGTAGCAACTTTTTTTGTAGCAACTTTTTTGTAATAGGCAAAAACAATCAAAAGATCAAAGGTTCAATGTCTAACTTAAGCTTCATATCAAATTTATACATTAGGGGCTGGGATTGTGGCTCAGTGGTAGAGTGCTTACTTCGTATGCATGAAGCACTGAGTTCGATCCTTGGCACCACATAAAAATAAATAAAGATATTGTGTTCATCCACAACTAAATAAATTTTTTTTTAAATTTATACATTAGAAGATTGCATTACTGTTAAGATTCTAATTATTCCACTAATTGATTTATAGATTAATACCAATCAAAATATCAAAGAGCATTTTTGTAGAAACAGGAATCAATTTTAAAATATATATGGAAATAAAAGGATCTAGAGTAGTCGAGCAATCTCAAAAGAGAACAAAGCTTAAAGACATGTACGATCTGACTTAAATTTTACTATAAAGCTACAGTAATCAGGAGAATGTGGTAGTAGTATAATAGCAGAGAAAGAAGTTAATGAAAGAGAACAGAGAGTCTAGAAATAAGCCCAAGCCCATAAAGACATTGATTTTAACCAAAGCACCAAGACAATTCAATGGGGGAAAAGAAAGTCTTTCAATAAATGGACTTGAAACAATTGGATAAACATACAGAAAAAATGAGCCTTGACCCCCAGTGCAGACTACACACAAAATTAACTTGAGATGGATTATAGATCTAAATATAAAAGCTAAGGCTAAGGGTAAAAAGCAGGAGAAGAAGCAAAGATTTCTTAGAAAAGACATGGAAAACATTAAACACAAAAGAAAATTTTGATAAAGTGGATGCCATCAAAAGCAAAATAACCTGCTTATCAAAAGATACCACTGATAAAATGAAAAGGAGAAACAGAATGGGAGAAAATAGTCACAACACAAATATCTGACAAAAGACTCGTATTCAGGATATATAAAGGACTCCTACAAATCTATAATGAAAATATAAATAGCTCAATTTAAAAAAAAGTTTTGAATGGGCATTTCATAAAATAATATATATAAATGATCAATAAGCACATGCAAAGATACTCTGTCATTTGTCATTGGGGAAATGCAAGTTAAAGTCATAATGACATACCATCTCACACCTACTGGATTTTTTTTAATATTTATTTATTTTTTAGTTGTAGGTGGACTCTCATATATTGTCGGTCAGAAGATACAATGAAATGGTTATTTTGAAAATGGTTTGGCAGGGCTTTTTTCTTTTTTATAAATATAGACAATTATGCTTTAATGTTCCAGATAATTATTCATGAAAAATGAAAATATTTATCCTTAAAAAAGAATTGTACATGAATGTTTGCAGCAATTTTATTCCTAATAGGCACAAACAGCAAAATGCCCATCAGTTGAAGAATGGATGAGCCACACAATGGACTACTTCTCCAATATAAAAATGAATGTTACAAACAATACATGCCACAACATAGATGAACCTCAAAAATATTATGTTGCATAGATGAAGCCCAACACAAAAGAGTACATATTGTATTTTCTATTTATATGAAGTTCAAAAGCAGGTAAAATTAATCTGTGGTAATAAAATTCAGAACAGCAATTGCCTTTGGAGTTTGGGAATTTTCTAGCCAGAAGCATGATGAAACTTTGTGGACTTATAAAAATATTTTATATCTTGGCTATAATGATATTTAAATAGGTAAGTATATTGATCAAATGTCATTTACTGTATACTTCAAATCTATACATTTTACCACATGTAAATTTTACCTAAACGCAGGGGCGGGGTGGGAGGGACCCTTAAACCCAGACAATTCTGGTTAGTAGGTTTGCTTTTGCATAGTGGGATATGTTAGCAATTCAAAAGCTACTTTCCATATTCTAGGCTGGAGCAAATTAGTAAATTTACTGAGAATAATGGAAGACAAATTTCTTACTGCTAGAGAAAGAGTTATAGATATGCACAGGAAAATACTAGAATGAACCTTATAGTGTTTAATGGGAATAGAGAGGTATCAGTATCAATGGCAGGGCAGGGAGCAGAAAAAATACAATATAAACCAGAAATGTCTTGTTGAAAACATGGATGTATTTGAAAAAAAATGATGGGAATATGTCCATAGGGCATAGCAGTCTGCCTGAAGTGGCTCCCATTGGGCAAATCTTTGAACTACCTGAGAATAAAAGTAAATAATCATAAGAAAATAATTGGAGGATCAAATTGGACAAATTATAACCTGCTAGATAAAATTAGAGCCCATAAGTCCATTCTGATATTAATATATATGACAGTTTTCCCTTACATATAAAAGCAATATAAATGTAGAAGGAATAGCAGCATTTTCAAATTATCAGTGGATACTAGTAGTGAGTTAAAGTTTGTGAATAACAGGACATTTACATGATGTCGATACATCTCTTGTAAATTACTTAAAAATTACAAAAGGAAAAATAAGAACTTTAAAGAGAATAAACTTGGTAGATACTTTCTTAACCAAGTGGTCAAACTTAACATTACCAGTATTGGGACAAGGTGACATAATGTCCCTCTTAATATAATACACAGACAACAAAATTTTGTCATGCCTGCCAAAAACCAAACAAAAACATCTAAATCTAATCATGAAGAAGCAAATGCAAATCGAGAGACGTTCTATGAAATAACTGGTTTTACCCTTCAAAAATGTCAAAGTCATGAAAGGCAAAAAAAAAAAAAAAAGGAACTCTTATAGATTAACATGGCAATCAACTTCAAAGAATGATTCTGGATTGGATCATGGGCCAGAAAAAAATATCTATAAAGGACATTTTAATAATTGGCATACATAATTGGAACAACTAACAAAATTGAAGATGGTTCATGGATTGACAGATGGTATTAGATCATGTAAATTTCCCAATTGTGATCATTATACTATGATTATGTAAGAGAATGTTTTAATTCTTAGACTCAAATGCACTGAAGTAGTTAGGTGTAAGGAGGCATTTAAATGTCTGCTCCTGCCAGGCGTGGTGGCTCACACTTGTAATCTCAGCAGCTCTGGAGGCTGAAGCAGGAGGATCACAAGTTCAAAGGCAGCCTCAGCAAAAGTGAGGCACTAAACAACTCAGTGAGACTCTGTTTGCAAATAAAATACAAAATAGGGCTGGGGATGTGGCTCAGAGGCCGAATGCCCCTGAGTTCAATCCTCGGTACCCACCTTCCCAAAATAAAATAAAATAAAATAAAATAAATGTCTGCTCCTTACTATAACATAGTTCAAAGAATAATTATAATGATAATATGCATATACATGATGTATACAGAAGTAGTTTGTTCTATTTTTGCAACTTTTCTGAAAATTTGAAATTACATAAACATAGAAAGTTTTAAAAATTCTATGATTCTGGATTCTTCTTCAATGTAGCAGGAAAGAATGCATTTTTATTTCATTCCCATGCCTCCAAACTCATGAAAAAATAGAGAAGAGATATGATCTTTGATGAGAGAACTTTCCAAATCCGTGAAATCTAAGGGGAGACAAAAGATTGTGTTGACAGTGAATCTATCTCAAGACATGAAAGTATACAATTGGGTCAAAACCAAATTGCAAGCAAAACCTGGGAGTTGAAGAAATGCAAGACCTCTATTAGGGAGCACTGTAGAGATCAACACCTGTGGGAAGGAGGACATGGAAGTAGGATTGTGCAGAGAAAGAAACTGAATTGCAGTGCTGTCTTGACAAAGGCCTCCATCATTCATTCCAAGGGAGATCTCTGGAGCTGGGATGGCCCTTCAGGGATGTCTAAAGTTATGATAAAAGGACTGGACCTTTATGTACCTTCACCAACTGGACATTGGATATGAGCTTCCCTAGGAAGAGAACATGACATTAGGCAGTATGACTCTAGACAATTCCAAAGAAAGCTGACAGATGAGGGCTGCTTGCCAGAGACACTCCCAACAACTGGACAAATAGTCCTTTAGTCCCAAAGGGGGCTTGGATGGCATATCCATTACCACATACCTCTTGGAACTTCTAATAGAACAGGGTACATATTTCCCCCAAATATTGTCATAGTTGTGAAAAGAGCCTTTGAGATCTAATTGAATGCCACGGATCATTCCTATAGCCTATGTTGGTGACTTAGCCAACTGGAAGAGGGAAATCCCAAAGGAAGGCAGAAAGAAGAATAGGAGGGTACAATGGTCAGATCAGAACAGAGGGAAATTGGGACTTAAGGACTGTCCATTAATGACCTCCAACTCCTAAATGCTGACAGCTGAGAGAGAATTGCCCCCAGGGCAAAAATAAATACATAGATAAATAAATAAAATTTGGAGACCTTAAAACTTTCTACTGTATCTTAGTAGTTAGATAATTACATTCAAAGAAGAGGAAACGTAAACTGGATCTTTGCATTAAAAGGCAAAGTAAATCACAAGAGAAATTATCCAAAGACATAGAGTTTATACAAAAAGTTCTCCATTATCCCAATAAAATTATGAAACCAGATGATTTATCTAAAAGGAAAGACTCATAAGAAGAGATTCAAGGAATAGAAGTTTTCAAGATGGAGATGATATGACAGCAGAAGAGCATAAAGAGCTAGTTGCAGACCTGAGGAAAGAAATGAAAGAAAAAAATGGAAATATTATAGAGCCATGTGAAATATGGCTGAAAATATGGTCTGGTCCATGTGGATAAACTTAAAGAAATAATTTAAGAAGAAACAGAAAAAATGAGGAGTTTTTAAATTATTGATGAAATATAGATGTGGAAAGCTATCTATATGTTTGTCTCAAAGGAAATTAAAGATAAAAAATTTGATGTTCCCAAAGAACATACAGATGATTTGGTGTTCCTAAAGAAGAGAAACATAAAAAGATGTTTTAAAAAATCTTGGCTGAACTAAAGACATAAATCTTGAAATGTAAAGACTTCAAAGGGAGAAAATGACATAGAATGAGTTATACCTAGATATTCTGCAGAAGAGAATAAAATCTGGATTATAAAGAAAGAATCTTATGGGAATCCTCATTACAAAAGACAATTACAAATGAGGATAGCAGTGAGGAATCAGGCTGACCTGAGACTCCTCCCCTGCAACACTGAGAAATGTCTACAATCGTGTAAGGAAAAGAAAAGGTTATGTGAGAGTTTTATAACCAGCCAAGATGTCCTCCAAATAAAAAAAAAATCAATAGAGCAAGATTCTCAAACATGCAAGCAAAAACATAGGAATTATAACACTCCATCAAAAGAAGCAACTGACAAATAGAAAAATATGTTAGGAGGATCGATAGGGAGCGTTTAAGTCTTTTAAGTAATAATAACAAGTTAACACTTATGGATCACTTATGTGCTAAGCATTACATTAAGCTTTACAGGTATTAAACCAATTAATCTTTACTTCAGCTCCATAAGGTAGGTTCAGTCCCTCCATGCTGCACAACTCCAGGGTACACCATTGATCTGGAGAGATAAGGTTTCTTTTTGTGTTTGCTTTTTAGGGCTGGGGTTTTAGGTTTGTTGACAAACACAAAGAGTCAAGGAAGAAGCGGGACTAAGTGAAGTTACAGAAAAGAGAAGAGTTGATATAACAAGACTTCTCAAGACACCCAGTTTAGATTCAGGTATGAAAGCAGATTTAGAAAGATGTAGACATACTTCTGAGCTAAGCAGGCAAGTATAGATATATCACTATAAAATAGAAGGCAATGACATCAGACTGCTTACTTATGGACATCTAAAAACTTAAAAATATATTTGAATTGAGACAAGATTCTCTACTGTTCCAGGTCCTAGTTTATTTTGGGGCTCATGAACACAGTTGAGTTTATTCCACATGATACAGAAAACATGGTAAAAAGCTAGAGATGTCTGAGGTGGTGGCAGCAGATGCCCTGTTAGTGGAAGAGTGAGCTTATTCCAGGGTCAGGATGACTCCAAACCAAACACTGAATAGTGAGTGAGCCTTTCTCAACACCACAGGCCTGTAAGCAACCGCTCTTAGGATGTGGACAATGCAGGAGCCCAGCTCTTATCACTTTGCAGTCTGTCTTTGAACCTGGATTCAAGAGATTTGCAGCAGCCCACATGGACTGACAGCAACATTCTTTATATTTTATTAATACATTTTTCTCTCTGACTTTACTATGCACTCAAGATTCTCAAAGCTAATTGATTTTATCAGAGTCAGCTAGCAAAAAAAAAAAAAAAGTATGACCTAGGCAAACTGCATAATTCAGCCACAGGGACTGCCTGAATGGGCCAGTCTTTTTTTTCTTTCTCTGTCTTGAAGGCAAATTTTACAGCAGGAATATAGCTTGCCGCCTTCTTCCTTAGGAGTACCCAAGTTGGTGCCACAGGGTACATATCCTATTTCAAAGAGTTGTGGGTATTTGCCACCCACCCTCCTTTTGTCTTTCATGCTGTTTTCCCCTTATGCCAGAGTTTCTCAGCCATGGACTATTGACATGTTGGGCTGGATAATCCTTTGTTGTAGCAGAGAATGGTCAAGGTCCTGCTCATCATAGGCTGTTTAGCAGCATCCCTGGCTTCTACTCAATGGATGCCAGAAGCACTCCATCCCTTGCCAGTTGTGACAATTAAAAATGTCTCTAGGTAGTGCCAGATGTCCACCTGGTAAAAATAGCCTCAGGTTGATACCATAGGACCCAGCTATATCATTTCTTGGTATTTTTCTTAAAAAAAAAATTAAAGCCAGCATACTATAGTGATTCATGCATATTCATGTTTATAGTGGCACAGTTCACAATAGCCAAATTATGGAACCAGCCTATATGTCCATCAACAGATGAATGGATAAAGAAAATGTGGTATATATACACAATGGAGTTTTACTCAGCAACAAAGAAGAATCAAATTATGTCATTTATAGGACTATGCATGGAACTTGAGACCGTTATGTTAAGCAAAATAAGCCAAACTCAGAAAGTCAAGATTTGGGTTGTCTGTTTTCTCTCACATGCAGAAGCTAGAGAGAAAAAATGAAAGAAAAAAAAAGAGGGGGAGGGGTCTTATGAAAATAGAAGAGAGACTAGTAGAATAGAGGAAGGGGACCAAGATGAGGTAAGAATGAAGGGAAAAGGGAAGAAGGGGAAAATTAAATTGACCAAATCACATTATGTGCATGTACAAATGTATAACAATGAAACCCATTATTGTGTATAATCACAATGCATCAAATAAAAAATGATCTTAAAGTGAAAAAAACATTTGTAAAAATTGCCTTTGGTTGAGAACCACTGTCTTCAAGTGAAACTTTATGAAAGACTTCAAATATTTAATTAATAACTGCTACAGTTTATAGCCAGTCTGTTTACTCTCAAGTCAAAGCTTTTATGAAAACCTGGGTGAGGTGTAATCCCAGTGTTCAATTGTCTCCCCAGGCATCTGCCTATCTCTCTGTATTTGCAAATTACTATGCCTCATTGATCCTTCCTTTCATAGATTCCATTATCCATTCATATTTTGACTCTAAAAGATGTTTGCTCAAATCACGATTGCTGTGTCTAATGGCCTCAGTAATTTAAAAGCTTCCTGCCAGCAGGCATTTCCCACTATTGACCGTGGTCTTCTGGAAAACGAATGTGGCTTTTGCAATGAGTATGGTTGGGTCCCCCACCCCATTCCAAAGCATCAGGGGTCATCTTGTCTACAAGCAAAATAATTGAGTGTTGAGAGTTGTCTTCGCGTATTTGTAGTTTTAGTCCCCTGGGGATGCTGACAAGAAAAATCCCTCCTGCTGCCAGCACAGGACGAAAACAGCAGAAGCAAGGGGACTTCCAGATTGAGAGTAGCTGAAAAAGAGTATCTCCTTCTCTGCTTCCTCCTTTCCATTTAGAATGGGTTTCCCATTTTAAATCATCAGAATATTTCTTAATTTCAGACAGGTTTTTTTGCTTCTAGCAGTGTTTGGAGCCCACATCATGTTCTACTCTATTAGCAAACCATTTTTTAAAAATTTTTTTGGAATAATTGTGTAATCTGAAAATGCACCCATGTGGTAAAATTTGGTCCACTCAGTTTTGCTTAGAAAGGAAAAAGACTATATGCCTAGTTTGCCTATAACATGAAGTGAATTTAGCACAAGGTCTCCCTTCTGAGTCAGCTGCTTCCATTTTTTCTACTTCCATTCTTTCTATTTCTTCTACTGAAACTTCATGACATATACTATATGTTCCAGCCTTACCAACAAGTAAGGGGTCTGTCCTCTGGCTCTGAAAAATTGTCCAACACAGATCATTTACCTATCATTCCAAGTAGATTACTGTCTGCATGGGAGCAAAGCATGCCTCCCAAAATACAAACTTTTCTCCACCACATTGCTTATTTTAACACACCTTTGGACTTCTTGAACCTTGGGGGAAGATGCAACTCCTTCATGTGGCCTATGAAGCCTGACAGTTTCCCTTCTGTCCTCTCCAGACTAGTCTTGCCCAAGAGGCCCTCCCTCCATTCCACTCTCTCAGCTCTTCTCCTAGTCCCTCATGCCCCACCCACCCTTCACTCACTGTGCCCCCCAGATCAAAATGGACACCTCTTCCTTTTTAAGCTAAGTGGGTTGCTACTCATTTTTAGGTTTTAGCTTGATCGTAACCCTCCCAGGAAAGCCCTCCCTGGCCCTCTTCACTAGGACATCTCTTCCCATTTAAGGCTCTGATTGTACCAGGTTTGATGTAGCAGGGCAAAAGCTTCATAGCACTTGTAACTATTGCAACTTTAAATTTCTTGGGTCAATTTTGATCTCCTCAGAGGACCACGTTTGCTCATCTCTGTATCTCCAGCGCTTGGTTCTACGTGGGAAGATTCTGTCTTCTTAGCACTCAGATAATCCACTTTTCTCTATGTCCATGGCCATGGCTTTAGTTCAGAACAGCAACATCTCTCACTTGGGCCAAAGAAACCAGGTTTTGACTCGTGTGGGTTGGAATCAACTAGAGGAGGTGTCAATGCATATAGAGAAGGTGGAGGCTCTGGGAGCTGTTGGTCTTGCTAAGGCAGGATGGACTAAGGGAAAAATAAAGACCTCTCATTTCCTTCAAGATCATTCAAGTTCAAAATTCCTCATGTCAAAACTTATAAGGCTTTGTGCTCTGGCTTCTGATCGTCTCAAACTCTCACTCCTTACCTTCTCCCTTTCTCCCCTTTCACACTCCCCCACTAATTCCAAATTGGCCATGAAGAACAATGAAGAACAACTTGCAAGTCCCCAAACTCTCCATATTTTCTCTATCTGCTTCACCCAATCCTTCATCCTATTAGCACTTACTGGTCCTTCATTCTCACCAGAAAATACCTCCTCCAAGATGAGGCTGGGGAGCTAAGCCTCCTTTATGTGTTCTTGTGTCCTATAATGATCCATCTTTCATCTTCACCTACCATTGTCATTGCCTGTTTATTTCCACCTCCCTCAGTTGATTATAAGTTCCTTGCGGGGAAAAGTGGTGTTTGGGGCTGGGGTTGTGGCTCAGTGGTAGAGCACTTGCCTAGCATGCGTGAAGCACTGGGTTTGATTCTCAGCACCGCATATAAATAAATAAAAATCCATCAACAACTAAAAAAAATATTGAAAAAAAAGAAAAAGTGGTGTCTTATTCACTGTCACATCCTCCTAAACTTAGCACAGTGTATGACACACAGTGGAAGCTCAATACACATTGAGTAATAAGGCCACCAAAGAGGGTCATAAAGACTAGCCAACTTTCTCAAGGTCATTGGACAGAAAGTGGCAGAACTAGGATTCAAATCCATATAAAGAAAGAATATAGCCTTTGTATTTTCTCATCCTGTCTAGAGGTAAAAATAATGAAAATAAGGAGCCTGTTTGCAAGTAAGGAAGAGAAATTATAGAAGAGAAGTTGGATTGGTCTCTTCCTTCCCAGAGCTGACATTGATAGCCAAAAGGGAAGGGCTGGAAGGAGGCAGATGTCATCTGCCAGGAAAGGCAGGATTAGGGAAGAGCCGGTGCAGGGCAGGATGGGGGTCTATGATGAACAGGTCAGGCAGCACTGGGGATCCCAAATAAGCAAGTTTGGAAGGGCTGTAAATCCATACAGCCACATCACACATGGCCCTTCCTCAGCCACATGTAGCTGCCCTGAGTTGGGTAGAGGAAATGGGTGGTTGTGTCAGACACAGCATCTCAGGTATCTCAGGATTAAAAGGAACTTTCCTAGATAATTAGTCCAACCTCTGGTTCCACATCTGCATCTCATCTCAGCACTTCTTGAGCATGTACATCATTACAGACCTTTTGTTAAGCTCTCTCACTTTTCAAAAGAAAATATCTCTGCTGAATTGTTAGAAAAAGAATACCAAAACCTATTTTTATTCTACTGTAGATTTACATCTGGTGATATGATTTTTAAAAATCATATTAGGCAAGTTGTAAATTTGTCTTTATTAACAAGACTGCTTTAAAATTCACATATTGTTCTGGTATTTAAATGTGGAAGTGCTTTTTTTTTCCAGATATCTAGAAAGGTGAGACTCTCCAGCTCAAGTTTTTCTGCACATAAATGCTGGACCCCTAAGTAGACTTAGGAAAAGTTATCTCAGGACTTTTGCTTTCTTGCTGTTGCTAAAAGTTGCTGGCTACAATGTCTCTGCCCTGTGAAAAATATGAGGTTTTATTTTAAAACTAGGTCCTAGGGTTGATTTTAAAGATTATGCCAAGTGTATGTTCCAAATCCATTCATTCCATCTGACCTGCAGGAACACATCTGCTCCGTGTTCGCCCCACCCCGACTTCTGACGGTGGCATATGTCTGATTCCTTTGATTAAAGAGAAGGGTTTGTTAGGATGTCATGTACAGTATATCAAAGGAGATCAGGCACCCGTCTGCAAGTCAGATGACAAAAGGAGTGATCAGGACGGGTATGGCTAAGCAGACGCTGTGAAGAGTCAGCTCAGAGGAATGAGTCATAATTTGGAAAAGTGTTCATTAGCAGTGGTTTTGGTAATAATCACGCACAAGTCTCAGGGTCTGCACTGTTCAGTGAAGCAAAGTAATTTCCCAAACATCCATCTGTCCCAAGAACAGAATTCCAACCAAATTGTAGAACCACCATGGCAAGGGAGATTCTACAACATTTGGCAATAATTTTCCAAACTGGGATTTGTCCAGCTGTTTGGTGGATGGGTCTAGATTAAGAAAGTAACTTACCTTTAATCAAAGCACAATGAAAAGCTTTGTTTTTGAATAGCAAGGCTGCCCAAGAAAATAATTTCCTTTGAATTTGAATCAAAATATACACTGTTTTTTGTATGTAGGCTTTTTTAACATCTAGAATAACTGACTTCTCACTAGTCCATCTTTTACCCTTTCTGTATCTCATGAGATGTCAGCTGTCCATCTTGGTGTGAGAGGTGGAAACAGAAGTAATAACTTCCTGCACAGAACTACTTCCAAGACTTTTAAATCCTCCCTGTTCAGAGGGTAAGTTCAGAAGTTCCCCATGGAAATTTGTTAGAAATGCAGAATCTCAGGCCTCACCCCAAACCTACTGAATCAAAACCCCCACTTTAACATGGTTTGGAAGGGACAGCTTTGTGGCTCCAAGGATTGGAATTTTTCAGATTACATGGCTTGATTTTTTTTCAACTACTGGGGGTACTCTACTACTAAGCTACATCCCACCCACCCACCTCCCCGCTCTCCTCCTTTTTTTTTTTTGAGATTCACTAAGTTGCTCAGGCTGATCTCGAACTTGTGATCCTCCTACCTCAGCCTCTGTAGTTATTGGGAGGTGTGTGCCACCACACATGAGTACATGGCCTGATCTTTTTTTTAATAGAGAAAATGATTGTTTCCTATTTATTAAAAATACAAAACAGGTATTTTGTGAATTGTGTCTGTGTGGCCCTCTATCTTCAAAACATATTTATTAGGTGACTAAGAGATGTCAAACCCAATTCTAGGAGCTGAGATACAACAGTGAATGGAAAAGAGTCTACCCCCATGGACCTTAAATTCTACTATAGTAGATGGACTTCAAAGAAAGCCTTTTATCTCAGTCTTCAGGGTCATGTGATTTTTGTAATGCTGCCCATGTCTTCTCTGTTTTCTCATGTACTTTTCTTGGGGGGAGGGTACTGGGAATTGAACCCAAGGACTCTTTACCACTGAGCTACATGCCCAGTCCCTTTTAATTTTTGTTTTGAGATGGGATCTCACTAAGTTTCTTAGGGCCTCACTAAATTGTTGAGGCTGACCTCAAAATTGCTATCCTCCTGCCTCAGCCTCATGAGTCGCTGGGACAACAGACATGTTCCACTGCACCCAGCTGATGTACCATCTTTTAGCAAGCAGTGTCACGATGTGAAGTACCTAGTGTGATTGGAATATCATAGGCTCTTTGGGAGAATTCCCTGTACACTGTGGGTATTGATTAAGCTCCTTTGGACCTGAGACTGAAGGCAATCTTCATGTTCTTTTTACACAGGTCCCCATCTCAGTTCTCCATGCAGGTTAAAGAGCTCCTACATAGCATGACCAGGGAGAAATACTCACTTACAAGTATGCATATTGTTTCAGAAAACAAGGATCAAGAAAACAAAACACTGTTGTGTATTTTAAGTCCTGCTTGTACATGAGACTGTGAGGAAGTTCAAGGAGGGATTTCAGCTGTCTCCTTTTTCTAGCCCTGACATGGTCTACTGCAGAGAACAGCCTTTCTCCCCACCTCCCAGTCTCACCTCCCCTTCTCTGGCAGGGAGAGCCATTTATGTGCTACAGAGAAGCTGGAGGCCAGGCACTGCTAAAAGAGGCCTGGTGAGTCCTGCTGGCAAAGCAGTAAGGTGGGGGCCACTGGTGGGGACCAGCCAAGGCTGTTTCTCACTTAGTCAGTGTTCTTTTACACTAAAAGGCACAGCGGAATTAGCTGTTAATCCAGCTCCATTGCAGCTATATTTAGTACCAGCTCCTCCCAGATTCTGACACATGCTTAATTCTTATCCCGAGTTCCTGAAGCTGGGGGAGATTTTTTTTTCCTATTTACATGTCTTTGCGGACATTTAATAGAAAAATGGGAGGGAAAGACCAGGCACTTTACTTTATTCTGTCAATTTCTACAAAATCAAGGGAGTATCTTTAAAGAAAAAAATTAATGATAAAAATCACTTTTTAACAACTTAAAGAGTACCCACTTCAAAACAAAAGTCAAAATTATGTTAAGTGACAAAAAGCTAGGAGCAGTTCCGCTAAGCAAAGCAGCAACATAAGAGATCCTCTATTTCCTTCTTTCATTCTTTTCTTCCTCCCTCTAGTAATTATTGCACATCTACTATGTCCCAAGTGTTAGGTGCTGGAATACAAAGTTACATAACAATAACTTCTGCTCTCATGGGGTTTACTGTCTGGCAGTTGCCATTGTTACCAATTTAAGAAGTTTCTTCCAATGCATTAAGCATAAACAAGAAATGAGGAGAAAGTATTGGAATAATATATCCTATATTACCATATATTATTATTTTTAATGACTTGATTACATTCTTTGGCACTGGCCTATGGGGTAAAGTATACATCTAGGTCAATTTGTTGATGGTTTGGGCAAGAAGTGGCTTATTTTGCTGCTGAAATTACAATACTAAAGTGTTTGAAAGATATTCTACTCATAACACACACACTGGGACCAGGTGAGACCTCACCTTCAGGAGTAATTTATTATCTCCAAACACACCACAATGCCATATATCCTAAATTGGCTCTTGGGGAGGAGTTTCCTCCCATGCATTGGGGCCTGAGCAAGACACACCACAAGAAAAGAGGCAGCCTGTACTGGAGACACAAATATCCTAAGGCAAATATCTCAAGCATCTCTTCCCCTATCTCTTTGTGAATATCATTAATATTCCTCTCCTCATCACGGATGATAGGCTAAGATACTCCTCCAAGAATGGACTGCTTGACCTGGATCCCTGAGGAAGGCAGAGAAGGAAGGATAGTCAACTCTTTTGTCTTGCTCCTTGAAAACAGTTTCTCACTCCCTCCTCTGTTCAAAAGGAAGAAGAGCCAGTTCTTCAAGGAAGAACTGGCTTTGTTCTGGGAGGCAAAAATGGGAGCAGATTCCTGACACAACTGCCATCTTACTTATCAAGGGACCATGCTCAGGTCAGGGCCACCCTACCACAGCACAGGTTGCCTCCATGTGATGTGCTTTCCATCCATGGGACTCATCACTGGGTAACCACCTGCCAGGACTTCCAGGGAGGGTGTGGCAATGTCCTCCACACCCACTCTTTACCTACTCTCCACTGTGTAGTAGCCATGTGATTTGACTGTTTCAGTTGTAAGTTCTTTTTGGTCTAAGTTAACTGGGACAATCGCAAATCCTTTATACAGTAGTCACCTAAACAATCAACCCATAGAACTCCCCAATAGACATATAACATAATTCAGTTCTCTGTGCCATAAGGTGAGAGGCTTCTGAAAAATTTACATGCTTGCTCACCTTTCTGAGAGTACTCTAGGGAAAGATGTTTTTTCATCTTCTGGAGGGCATGGTGTGTACACGTTGAGGCCAGGAACTGCTGCAGCCATTTTGCCACCATGAACTTTCAGAGAGAATGGAGTTAGAGCAGAGAGAAAGCAAGAGACACTGTTCTTCATTTCTTCACTAGGCTACTGAACCTAACCAGCCTTGACACCCACACCACTACTTCTGGTTTTCAAGTTATAAGAGTCAATAAATCCCTTCATTGCTTGAGCTATTTTGAATTAATTTTTCTGTTTCTTGACCTTAAACAAAACTTATCCAGAAAGGATTCCTTTTCTGGAAAAGGGACAGGGCCCATTGACCTGATTGGGAAGTGGGGGGAGACATTTCGTACCTCCAAACATTTCACAGACAGGGTAAACATCCCCACCAAAGATTACTCCTGAGCAAGCCCATTACATATTTAACTCTAAATTCAAGAAGCTAAAATGGATACTCAGACCGTGTGGGCATTAAGAATGCTTCCACCTTAAATAAATACATATCACATAAAGGACTGAATGGTGCCTCAGGAGCAGACAGAAGGAAGAAGAGGTTCCTCTAAGGCCTGTGATAGTCGACATTTAACAATTCACTTAATTTGCCCAATGTTTAACACTGTCACAGCAATGCCCCATTTGCTTATAAATTTAGTCTTGTTTGGCAGCAGCAGCCCTGGTGTTTTTCAGACACGTCAGCATCCCAACCATAAATGATGACTAAGGTCTCAGAAGGCCTATGGACTTACCTTTGCCTTTAATCCCTCAGGATGACTTCCCACTTCTGTAGGCCACCTCCCCACCATTTGTACTTTGCACACCAAGGTCCATGCCAGAGCCCTACAGCAAAGTAAAAAAATGTAAGCTCTAGGATCCAAGATAACTATTTTTAAAATAAATAAAGATAAGCAAAGACATGACTGCTCACATGGACATTTTCCCTCTGTCTTGGCTCTTTTTTCCTCTCTGATGATAGGATGCGCTGAATCCTGAACCTGAATTTGAACCTGAGTGTCTTGTTATGGTTCCAGAAGTGCCAGGTCATAGTTCCTCCAGAGCAGGAAGGAGGTTGTTTTTCTTACAAGAAAGAATTCAGGGAGACCTGTGGGAATTTTGGGGTTATCAGAAGGCCTCAGCAGTCACAGTAAGGGAGGTGTCAAGATAACTTCAGTAAACTCCATACTTCCCAAGTCCACGTTTGCAAATTGGGACTAGTGGGGAGGGGCGTCCTGGAATCCTCCAGAAGATTCCTCTGAGATGGGAGTGTTTCTGCAGTGAAACAAGGAGAGATGCCACAACCAGTGTGCCCCTTGGTTCCATCTGGGAGGTCACAGAATGGAGGAGGAGCTCAGAACCCCAAGGGTGGTGAAACACAGGTCTGGCAGGCTCTGAGAGCAGGCTTTAACTGCCCTCTATATGGCCTCCAATCATATGTCCCTGCCTGACATCCCCCAGAGCCCACCCCTTCATGCAACCTCAGATTGATGAATGTTAGAACATTTATACAGCGTTAGTGGAAGGCTTCTCTGAGACAGTAGCCAGCATTATTCCTTCTGAAACTATATTTTCAGCTAAACCTCAGCCTCACCTCCCTTCCTCCCCTTTTCTGCAACAAAAGCTGTCTAGGACTTAATGGCTTAGCATGATACTGTGCACACTTTTAAGGTCTCAAAACTGCCAGCCATTATTGCTGTTGTATGTGTGCCCTAACCAGCTGTACCAGCACAAAGCTTTAAAAATCACTAAGAGTCTACTTCTACATGGATAGTTTCTTCCCAAGCATGTGACCTTGACACCTGTCAGTTATCTTCACCTCCCCTTTCACTTTCTTCCATAGATAACAAGTCACCAAAATGTAGAGTTGCAAACAGGTCCCCTCCCCAAAAAAAACAGTAGGAACCAGCCCCTTTCAAAGTTTTTGTGCTATCCCTACCAGCTATCCAACTGGCACCCCTGCCTCTACCTGGTAACTCCAATCAGGAGAACAGAACTCACAGTCCTGTGCCTATTTCCTTCTCATAAGATTCCATTCAGGGACCATATCTTGCTGTGCCAGGGGAGTGACTGTACCTAGGGCTGGCCTCTTCCTCTGATGCTGTAAGAACTCCAGGGTATGCGGACGTATGTTGAGGTTGGGCGTCTGATTGTGGCAAGAAGAGGCTCTTTCTATACCTCAGTCCCTTTGAATGACCAGCTGTGTCATGCCTTTGGTTAACTGTGCAGGGAAGATACAAAATTAGTTTGGAACATTTGGGACAAATGTGAATTCTGGAAGACTGGCCACAGATACCAGCTCCCATGTACCTGATCTGAAGGAGGGCTACAGAGGTATGGATGTTCCAAAATTATGGATAATGGGTACAATGTCTATGTGGTAATAATGAATATTGTTCCTATGTTTGAGATTGTATGTGCCCTAGAAATTAGTTTCAGACATAATGTTGGCATTTGGAAGTGAGATCTCAAAGTTTCCTATTCAGCTTCCCCAATCCACCCAAGCAAGGGAATGGGTGAGGAGTTGGCATTGATTCTTGAGTTCTAATATGTCTCCACTTGCATTTGAGTTCAAGAAGTTGATTTAGCATCCAAAGCCTTCAGTGTGTGTCCTCCAGATTTTGGAGGGATCCATACATACAACACTCTTTCTTCCCTCTCTCAAGTACAGAACCAATTGACAAACACAAGATACATGAAACAAAAGGAAAAAGATTTAACCCATTAGTTCTATTATTGACAAACTAATTGGAGAATGTATCCTTAGATTCATGGCCAGAGGGGAATACATTCCCTGTGTATGCCCCTCCATGATGCTCTGGCCAGACCTTGGGACAGTCCATGCAGGGAATGGACACATACTCACTAGATATGGCAGCCTTGTATCCGTCTTTAGGTGAGAAGAAGAGGGCAACAAGATCTTGACAGATTAACTCCTTCCAGCTGAGAAATATGAACCACTGTATGTCCAATCAGATAACCCACTCCACCACCAAGAAAAAAATACCGGGTGGAGCCGGCTGGAAACAGGGAGGGCAAAGGAGGATCTTCCCCAACTACAAGCGAAAGCCAGTTCCACCCCTTAAACTGACATCCTTGTTCCCTCCAGAGCATGGTAATGACTCTTCCAACAAGAGCTGTTAATATTTAGAAAGTCAAGAGAGCCTGTGGTTAAATGCTGTCATTTTGGTATCATATATGTGTGGGCAGGGCAGGTCATGGGGTAAAAGAGCTGCAGTTATCCATGGCATTCGTGATGGAGAGCTCACCTCTTTCCTTTTCACACCACTTAAATCCAAGGTCATTACTCAATTCTAGGCAGCTATGGACTGAGCCTGGGTAGAAACACCAGAGAGGTCCTGTGTCTGTGAAGATCTGCCTAGCAACTCCTCCCCACTTTTCCCTGAATATGCATGGAGCCCTTCGATGGCACTGCCTTTGCCTAATAATCTCCCCCTTATCCTTTGATCTCAGCTCCATTGGTTACCCCACAACACATTTATCCTTAAGCCTTAAGCCTTTGCTGTCCACTGCCATAGAATTATAGTCCTTCCCTTTATAACATTTATTTGGGATGTGATTTTTGTGTTTCTTGGTGTGATTCTTTGGTCAGTTTTTGTCAGCCCAAACAGACCATTAACTTTAGAAGGACAGAGACCATGTCTGGTTTTGCTTCCTGTTAGGTCCCTAGCATAGCTCCTGGCACAGTTCCTAGCATAGTTCCTACAAGAAGAGACCAGGAACAGTTGAATAAAGAAGTGTTATTTTACCACCACATCAGAGAACAGAGATTAAAACTAGTTTAAAAAACTGGGGCAGGAGCCAGGCACGGTCGTGCACGCTTGTAACCCCAGCACTTAGGGAGGCTGAGACAGGAGAATCTCAAGTTCAAAGCCACCCTCAGCAATGGCAAGGCGCTAAGCAACTCAGTGAGACCCTGTCTCTACATAAAACACTAAATAGGGCTGGGGATGTGGCTCGGTGGTCGAGTACCCCTGAGTTCAATCCCCAGTACCAAAAAAAAAAAATGGGACAGGGCTGGGGCTGGGATTGTGGCTCAGTGGTAGAGCACTTGCCTTGCATGCGTGAGGCACTGGCTTCGATCCTCAGCACCACATAAAAAACAAATAAAGATATTGTGTCCATCTACAACTAAAAAATAAATAAAAAATAAATAAATAAAATAAAATGGGGCAGAGCTGAAAGAAATAACACAGAGGAGTGGTTGAGAATTTGGCTCTGAAAACACTTCCAGGATTTAAACCTCAGTTTTCAGTCATTAGCAGTGAGACTTTAGGTAGATTACATAAGCTGGTCTCAGTTTCTTTTCTTGTTACCTGAGGGGTCTACTTCATCAGGATGTTGTGAGGATGAATCACATGTAAAGTGGTTAAAACTACCTAGCATAGAGTAAACACTCAGTAAACATTGGAAATTATTGTTCTTCAAGGAAGGAAGGTTGGAAGGTGGGTGGAAATCGAGAAAGTTCCAACAAAAATTCTATTTTTTCCTTAGGTAGAATGTGACGTTACCTGCAGGTGATGAGGTAGAGCACTGAAATGGCTAATACAGAACTGGAAGTTGCTAGGCCAAGTTGAAGATCCAGCTGAGGCTGACCTTGAACATGAATTTGGAGCAGCACCAACTAGTGGAACTGAATTTCCCCAGCAGCTCTCAGCAGCCAGAGAGGAGGAGCAGGAGGAAGGGAGGATTATATTCATCCAGGACTAGGGTTTTGAAGGGAGACAATCTCAGAATTTAAAACAGGGCAGAGGCAGGATATTGCCAAGAAAATAGGACCTGGTGCATGTTAAGAATTTAGTGTATAATAAAGGTGACATTTCAAATGAGAAAGTAAAATATTTTTCAATAAAAAAATAAGGGGACTTGGATAACTCTTTTGGGAAAAGATTCGATTTTTGTCTAATATAACACACCTACATACATTATAGAAAAATTAGAGTTGAAGGTAAAAGTAAACAAAGAATGAAGAAAATGGAACAAACGATAGGTGGCAATTTATGCCAATATAACCTTGGCATAGGGAAGGCCATTGTAAGCACCACCACCAATTCAGAAACCATAAATCAGAAGATTAATATGACTAAAGAAAAGCTAAATCCTCAGAATGCCAAAAGAAAAACTATGAGAGTTCATTCCTAGAAGGCAAACTGTGGGAAAACAATTGCAGCATGAATGAACAAAAAAGGATTTATAGCTTCAAAATATAGTGTCCTTTCCAATCAATAAGAGATGAAAGCACTAATAGGAAAATAAACAAAGGACATGCATGGGCATTCATTTAGGAAGAAATACAAATGTTTTATATTCATAAAAACAATCACATTTTCATAATGTTGAGAAAATTGGCCAAACTGTTGAAAAATTAAATTACATATCTACCTAATGTCAGACAACAAATAAATGCAATAAAAATTAAAGGTTTGTCAATGAGAAAATTATAAAAATAGAGCACTATGAACCTGGAGGACATTATGCTAAGTGAAATAAGCCACAAATATAGTAAATGATTCCACTTGCATGAGGTATTTAAGAATACTCAAAATCATAGAGACAAAAAGGAGTTACTTGGAGGCAGGGGGAACAAGAGTTGTTGTTTTATGTGTATAGAGTCTCAAAATGAAGGGTTAAAAAGATGGGTGATGTTGATGGTTGTACCACATCATGAATGTATTTAAGTATCATAGACTACACATATAAAGATGGTTCTGATGGTAAGTTTTATGTTCTGTGTATTTTGCCACAACCAAAATAATAGGAAAAAAAGTGAAGGTAAAATAGAAACATATTCTTATACTCTCAATACAGAGAAAACCTCTTGATGTAACACCAAAGTTGACAATTTTGACTAATTTTGACTACAGAAAAACCTAGAACTTCAACAAGGCAATATATATATGTATGTGTGTGTGTGTGTGTGTGTGTCTTTATAGTTAAAAGACAGAATCTTCATAACTTGACAACTGGGGGATAAAAATAGCATTCTATAAAGAAGTCCTAAAAATTAATGAGAAAGAGCTGAACACAAACAGTAGAAAATTCCCAATAATAACTAAACATAAGCATTCAATTAAAATAAACATGATATATATATAATCAATTCATAAGAAGAAATGGAAATAGTGAAAAAGATGTTTCACTTACCCCTACTAATAATCAAGGAATGGGAATTTAAATGCTATCACAAAAAAACTGAAAACACCAAACTTGGGCAAGAGTTTGGGGAAATAGGAACAAGATTTTGTAGGTGGGAGTGTCAATTGAAACAACCCTGCTGAGGGCAAAAGCCTTTAAATAAATGTGCACACCATTTGACCAATTGTCTTCCTGAGAATTTATCCTAAAAAATTTATTATGTAAGTGTGCATAGATTTGTTTACAGGGCTGCTCACAGGCCTATTTTATGGTTAAGAGTTCTACAACCTTAATGTCTAATAGAAGGGTTGGTTAAATAATTTTTGGCAGGCCTACAGAAAGGAATACTAAATACCATTAAAAAATCATGTAAAAGAATGTTTATTGACATGTGAAAAGATTCATGATACACTTCTAAGTGGATAATGTAAATTACAAAACAATATTCACAATATATAATGTAAAGAGTGGTTACCTCTAAGAAGAGATTCTTTTTAATTTTCTTATTGTGGTTTCTCCATATTGTCCAAATTCTCTTCATAAGCAAGTACTGATTTGTAATCAGAAAACACATTAAATGCCATTTTTTAAAGTACTCTTGTTTGGGGATAAATTTAAAATTTAAGAAATAAAATATATTCTTAGCCAGGTAAGGTGGCATATGCCTGTAATCCCAGTGACTAAGGAGGATAAGGCAGGAGGATGGCAAGTCTGAAGCCAATCTCAGCAACTTAGCTAGACCATAAGCAACTTAAGGAGACTCTGGCTCAAAATAAAAAATAAAAAGGGCTTGGGATATAGCTCAGTAGTAGAGTGCTCCTGGGTTTAAGACTCAGTGTAGGGGGAAAAATATCATATTCTTAAATGCTACATTCGTCTCTCATTTCTCTTTCCTGTGGGTACAAATGCGAACACATTATCGATTATCATCCTGTCTCAGTGGCTCTTGACCCATTTGCAAGTCTTTCTTCCTGGCTTTCTCCAAAGCCTTGCCAAGTTATTTCTGGGAAGAAGAGGGTATCAGGCACTCACCTTCTTGGGCTTCATCTCTCTTTCAGGTCTGCTGCAGTGAAGCCACTTGAGGGCGCCTCCCCACTGTGACTGTGATTGTGACCAAAGGGCCCTGCCCACACAGGATGCTTGCCCCAGGACAACATCTCCTGGAGCTCCAAGTAGTTCCTACTTGGGGCCCAGGGTGCCAGGTGCTTTGATACTTGGGCCTTATTATCACCTGGATCACTACTCCACCCTTGAACACTCTCCTCACATCCTCCTTCAGCCTTTGTCTTGATGAACCTCACACAGGGCCCCGAAGTCACTTTCCATTGGAGCCTGCTACTCCTGAGACCTATGCTTCCTCCTCTCCCCTACAACTGTCCTCCATATTGGCTCAAGACCCCTCTCTCCTCCTATGGGCAGAAAAGGTAGCTCACAAGCCCTAGGGGAAATCCTATGACTAGTCTCCCCCAGTTGTAACAGTAGACAAGGGTTGATTGAGCTCTTGTTGTGTGCAGAGGACACCGGAAATGAAGAGGAGCACCCAGAACTTTCCACACTAGCTCACACCCCAGCAGCCAGGGATTTTCATCATCTGACTAGGGAGAGACAGATTTTGTGGTGAATTTCCACATTCTTAGCCTAAGATTCACCTGCTAATTGCATCTTCAAATTTGTTCAGGTTTTGCTGTGCGAAGCCTCCTCATTTCAAGGAAGCTGTATTTTCCTTGGGTCCCCAGGGTACCCTTTGGCTAACAGTCTTGTTTCCCCAGAGATTCTAGTTTCTGCAACAACTCTGCCAAGCACTGGAACAGTGGAACTAAGATAGGACATATTGTGACTCCTCCTCAGGAGAGCAGGCTCAGACAACCAGGACACCTCAGACAACCAGGACACCTGCCCCTGAACATGCCTGAAGATGTGGCTTCCCTGTCCTTTCTGCCAGTGTTGGTGAATACCAGTCCCACGTCTGCAGTGGTAAGACTGGAGGGCAGGGCCTGGCACTGCCTGGCAATGACTGCCTGAGGTATTTGGTGAGTCCAGGAGCCCAAGGACTGGGCAGAGGGCGGGGACCATCTCCAGTCAGTGTTTAAGGGACAAGTAATGCCTATTGGCAAGATGACCTCATGCTGACGGTGCTGGGGCGCGCCGGCCTGCCTGGAGCTTAATCCAAAAGCGCAGTGTCCCATCCCATGGCCAACGAAAGCCACAATGGGCAGGTCCCAGAGGATACAGGGAGCACATTTTGAGTCTTGAGGCTTAAGCTTCTTGCAGTCTCCAGAGACCGGCCTGGCACTGGCAGGCCACCACTTGTCTGGCCCCTTCATCCATTATTCCTGTGGGTACCCACACTCATGTGGCCCTAAAGGTAGCTCCTGTCCCTCAAGCCCAAATTCTGGAGCTCTGCATGATTTGGTCCCCTGGACAGAGTTGTGAACAGAGGATGTAGGCAGGTGGGTTTCCTATGCCAGGGAGGGGAGGAGAAGGACTCTGAAGAAGGCTTAGGGCCGAGATAACTCTAAGAAGGCCAGAGGGTGAAGCAGGTGCCTGTACAGTGACACCAGGAGACTCTGAGCATGCATAAGGACTCAATCCCTGCCCTCGCTCCAGACCAAGTACCTCCCCACAACTCTGGAGCCCAGGCTCAGGACCTGCTCAGGCAGGACATACCCTTGGAGACAAGGCTGTGCCTGGACTCCCTTGCCAGGGTGGAGGGACAGGCGTGGCTCCACCTGGATGCATGTGGCTTCTCCAGGAGTATGGGGGGAGGGGTCCCAGGTGAAGTGATTGTTTCTGGGTGGGTCCTCACTCCTGGATTTCCCAGCTCCTTAGCACAGGTGTCACTCCTTATCATCCCCTTAATCATTCATAAACCCCCCCACTGATGGTTTCCATGCTGCAGAAATGGCAGATATTGGGGAGGACATTATGAATCAGACAGAATCTCTGCTCTATGGACACTCCCAGTCCAGGGGGAAAAAACAGAGGTGAGACAGATGTCATCAGTGGAGTGAATTGTGTGAGGAGTGGATGTGTGTGCATGCACAGGGAGGACACAAATGACAGGGGCTGGGTGAGTCCAAGAAGCTTTCACCCAATGCTTAGAAGAAGAACTTTGTTAAGTTCTGGGCAGATCTGGGCTTGAATGCCAGCTCCACCCTGGCATAACACTGGGCAAGTTACTTACCTGCACTTGGATTTGTTGTCTACCAAATGGACACCATGCCCTCCTCATAATTTAGTGTGAAGATAAAATTGATAAAATTCATATTAAATACTCAGCCTAGGTTCAGATAACTTAATAAACGTTAGTGATGGTATCATTATCAACATAATAAACAGGAGGTGACATAGGCTTAAATGAGGGCAAAGGGGTAAAAAAGAGTAACTGTTGGTGATGGAAAGTGAAGTTATCATAACTAAGTCTGTGTGCGGAGGGGAGAAAGGCTGTATTCATGGCTCTATTTGCCCCAGGAAGGAAATAGAAAATATCTAATAAGACAGAAAGGGTGAAGTCTGAGTGGATGAGATAGGAGACATTTGGAATATGTATGGTACAAGAGAGGAACCTACCAAAGAAAAGCATAAGAATTGATGGGATCTGTCAAGAATCCCATTATTAGGCTGATAATCTAATGTTTTAATGGGGCAATCAACAATGTTCTGAATGAAAGTGAGAGGCAAGGAGACAAACAAGGGAGCTAGTCTGAAATTGGAGCTGGTAGGGAGGAGCTAGAGGAGACAGGACAAAGAGAGAGAATCCTGGTAGTGTGGTTAAAGAGATTGACCAGCAATTCCAGCACTAGTCACATACTCTAACATGTAAAAGTCATCACATGAATATTCTTTGAATGTAGAAAAGGAATACATGAAAGGAGCCATGTTGTATACTGGTGTAGAGAACAACTGAAGACAGAAGTAGGAGATTCTGGTTATTGCCTACTCAGCCTATTTACTGATAAAAAAGACCTCAGTGCATCATAGACCTTAGAACAAGCATCATGATCGACCTAAACCATTCAAAGCAATCCAACTCTCCATTGTTTTGGTCAGTGTGAGACATAAAGAAATTCTGGAGCCCAGTCCCTCTCAGTTAAAAGACATAGCTTTTGGTCTCTGTTTTCTCCTACCTTGGGCCACTGGTGTCAAAATATGATATTTGGAGCTGCAGCAGCCCTGTGGCAACTGCAAGGAGACAAGAAATGGACAAAACTCTAACATGCTGAGGATAGAAGTGTATAAAAACAGAAAGAGCCTGGGTCCTCAATGACATGGCTGAGCCGCACCAGTTCTGGAACCAGTTAGCTCTAGACTTCTTAAGTAAATGGTAAATATCATTTTAGATTAATCTGTTGGCAAATGTACTGTTACACAGCTGAACACATCCAAACTGGTACGATGGGAATGGCCACCATGTTATACAGTTCCCAAAACAGTACCCCAGCCACTGTATAGAGTGGCCTCTTGTCAAGTGGCCTTGGAATGGGAACTTAAGATCATGAGCACTTTGAAAGTTGCATCCATAAGACCTGAAAAGACACAAGGATGACACTTCAAACTCTAAGAGTCCTAAGATACTCCTCCAGGGGACTCTCACCACCTCTACTCCTGGGCCAAGTAGGGATACCTCCCTACTTGCCACCTATAATTTCTTCAGCTCAGTCACAGGAATTCCAGAAGCCAATATCTTCCCTTTGCTATGGTTCTCTAGAATCTCCATCATTTGGTTGTGGGGAGGCCCATCCTCCCCTTACACATGAAGAAAGGAAGGTATCCCATGGATACCATACTGCCCTTAAGGTCAGCAACCTCCCCATGGGTTCTTCTATTGAAGAATGGAGGAGGAGGTGGGTCTCTGGGAATAGTTTGGTCCTTGAACCTCCCAGCAAACCTTGTAGGTAGTGACCACTCTTTCTGGAGACCTCATGAATTCTCTCAAGATTGAGCTACTTATTCACTTAACTGCAATTTCAAGACAACAGGGAAGTCCCTTTTTCATCCTGTTACTGCCTTAATTAATTATCCTTTATACCTGTGGGTTTATATGCAGATCTGCACTGGCTACATGTTTAACCTTCTCTCCCTACCAGATCAGAAACCTCACAAGTTGAGATGCAACTATACTGTATTTTCTGATTATTTTAGTACTTAAGGCCAAATTTCTCACATATATACATATACACACATACATATGTAAACACACTTTGTATCCCCGTCCCCACTTTAGAAAATTGCTGCCCTGTTGATCACTTTAGCCTGACGTTGCAAAGGCTGCTGACTGTGTGTGTTTGTGTGTGTGTAATGGGAAAGTACTCTTCGATTATCTTAACTTTGTGAGGGACTAAACTCTGCAGGGACCCTAGACCAACCAAGATAAATAATGTAGTTTTAGCAGAAGCAACTGAAATCCTAACCACAGAGTAATTCTCCTAAGAGCTTTTGGACCTCACTTGTTCCTTTCTCACTGCGTGTAGAAAGCTACCTTGTTGGTTCAGGCCAGTCCACCATTGCATCATATGGATCCAGAGCAGTGATGGGCACCCAGTAGGTCCTCAATAATATTTAAGGAATATATCAGTGTTGATATCGAGCTTATCTAGCAGTGTCAGAATCTGCAGTTAAAATTCCTTACATTTCCTAAAGAGTATATTAACAATAGCTAGTGTTGTAGACAGAGCTTACTTTGACTAAGATAGATGAAGATTAATTATTTAAGTCCATATAAAGAACCACAATCAAGTCAAGTAGGGCAGGAGTTGAAAAGCATCTTAAGGCTATTTAAGACAAAGGTCAGTGCTGCTCTGGGGGAGGGGTGGTTTCAGCAGGAAAAGAGAAGAGAGGTTGGATGACTGAGAGTTTCAAGATGAATGGGGAACCAAAAGTGGAGAGAACCCAAGGTAGACAAATCTTGGAAGAAGCTTAAGTGTGAAGGGGAAAAGGGAGTAAGATTTCTCAGGGCATCTGGCAGTTTTCGTATTGCTCCCCACTACTAGGCGCCTAAACCACAAGAAGTAAAATCAGCTTATCAGTAACCTGCCAATAGCAGGAAGCCAGAACAACAGATCATCATCTTCTGAATTCAAATCCAAAAACCTTTTGAAAGTTTCCCCCTTACCCTCTCCAAATGATCCTAGCTGATCAGGGTCCTAGAGACACAAGTGGCATTTGGCTTTTCGATCCAAGGATCCTTTGACAATCTGATGTTGGTTAGGGAGGTAAAAAATACATATAATATACAGACTAACAAAATATTACATACATTCAAAGGGGCCTCATATACCCTCTGAAGGCCTGTAGCAATGTGTCATGAACCTCAGTTCCAGATCCCAGACCTCAGAGCCTGGGCTTTCAGGGTCATGACTGGCTTTCCAAGGTCCCTTAATGCACATAGCCTGTGGGATTCCTGAGAAACCCCTT